>CAMAPE010000010.1:9182500-9827500 GCA_945859875.1 Cuscuta europaea | reverse complement strand
TTTCCCGAGTTCATCGGGTTTGGATTTGGACCCGGTTTTGCCGGGCCGGCCAGGTTTTTCTAGTTTTTGACCATTTCCGAGTTTTTAATTAACCGAACCGAGTTTTGATCCAGGTCACCGGGTTCCGGGCTGATCCGATCGGGTCGGTTTTTTAAACATAAGCGTGAATGAATCAAAGTAAAACACATTTCCACTTAGTCCGCATTATATTGTTGTTAGTTGTTATTCAAACTTACAATACTCCCTCCGTCCCGAATTGAATTGCAAACTTTGATCGGCACAGGGATTAAAAAATGACAATAAATGATGCTTGCTTTTTACACTTTTGCCCATCTTCTAAAAGTAGATGCCTTTAAATTAATGGAGAAAAAGTAAAAGTAAGGGTAAATTTGTCACTTTATTCTTATTTAGATACCTAAAATAGAAAGTGGAAAACCATTTTGGGACAATCAAAAAAGAAAATTTTGCAAATCAAATTGGGACGGGAGAGTACTCAACTACGTTACATGTTAAATAGTCAATGACAAGCTCGCGTTAATTCAAGACCATTCCAAACTTTAAGAGGACCTACGTCTAATTACAATAACTAGGTTCTACTTAATAAAATTATTGTATATTTTATACTGAGAATTATGTTTGTTATAAATATTTCTACCTCTGTCCCACTTAGGATATGAGAAAGTAATGTTGTTAATAATAAAAATAGATTTATGTGATTAATACGGAGTATTCAATTGATAAAATAAGAATAAAATAAAAATGATTTTGAACCACACAAATTTTACTAAATTTGGTATGGAACAATCTTGAGACGGATAGAAAAGGAAATGGGATGGAGGGTACTTTTTAATGTTAGGATTTCAAATACTCCCTCCGTCCCGTTGGAATGTTCCCGCTTTCCTTTTTTGGATGTTCCGTTGGAAAGTTCCCATTTCCCTAAATGGAAAGTTATTCTACATTAAAACAGGGTCAAACAGTGCAAAATAGTGTCAAACAGTGTCGAAACAGTGTCAAACAGTGTCGAAACAGTGTCAAAACAGTAAAATTTACTCCATAGTAAGTTTATTTCCTTAATATGTGTGTAGGTCAAACCGGGAACATTCCAACGGGACGGAGGGAGTACTAAAATAGAAATCTTTATAAATACGGGAACGTTATGTTTTTAACAATTTGGGCCTTTTAGATCAAGGAGGCATAATGTTGTGGTGCTTCTTACACGCTCTAATCTACAATCATACGACTTTAGTTCTTAAATAAATGCAACATGTTGAATTTTACACTATTCATATGTCGTATTTTGACTACGTTTTATTTAATAATGTATTGATTTTTTTTATGAAAAAAATATTTTTAAATTTGTCTCATTGTAAATTTTCAAAATTTAATTTTTTTAAATTTTTACTAATACAGAATTATGCTACGTATATATTAATTGTCAAAGTTGTCTCTCAACAAATGTGAAATGTTGACCGTTGCATTTATTTAAGAACGGATGAAGTATGTGTTTTACTCCTAGTTTGACTATTTTCTATTTGAACTCATTCAATCTCTTATTAGACTAAATTAAATTATACGTAGTATCTCTTTTTTTGAATTGAACCAAATCAAAGAAATTAGACCAGACCATTTAAACAAAGCTAATTAAATTATACCCGAATCAGATAATACTCTCTTTGTCCAATTATATTTTTCAGATTTTTCTTTTGTTTGCCCCAAATATTTCAACTACACAACTTTTAATTTTCTTATTTCACACCCAACTCAAATTTGACAATGTCCAATGAAACAAATGTAGTATGTAATACTAAAGTAAACATAATACTTGGCTAGATTAGATCGTTGAGATAAATTAGTCTAGGCCTAAATAATACATTAATATATACGTAGTAGTAAAATACACATGTAATATATTTATTAAAAAGAAACTAAATATAAGTGGATCCATTAACTATATTATCAGTAGATTTGGCCATGAAAAATATAACAATCATATTAAGAAAACAATACTCCCTCCGTCCCTAAAAATACTTCCAACTTTCCCTTTTAGTCTGTCTCAAAAAGAACTTCTCTTTCCCTTTTTGGCAAAGAATTTGTGGTTCACAGCAATTTTTAAACATTTTTCTCTCATCTGCACAACTCTCCACCACACAAAACTCACTTTCTTAATCTGTGTGTCATTTATACTACGGAAGTAAATTATGGGACGGAGGGAGTATATAATTCCTTATTCTATCTAGACGTATAAATCTATCTATTATACTTAATTTTATATTATTGCACCAATGCATATACATTTTAAACATTTAACATATTTTAGTATAACACAAAACTCATTTCAGTATTTTACATGTCCTAAACACATTGTTAAAACTGGGGAGTTGGGAAGCTGTTTTAGAAAATCTGGCGGATTTCTCAGAGTATCGTGTGATCACTTTCCGAATCTAATATTTCGACCCTATGCCTGGGTTACACGAAATTTAGATTATGGGGATAATCACTCTCAGAGACAGTCTAAAACTGAGGCACCAATATATAGACCACGAACTAGCAGTTTTAGTAGAACTCGAATTCTTCTGATTACCAAAGAGATAAGGCCAATCAGTTAGAGTTTTACTCTAACAGAAAGTCATTCTATTAAATAATTAATATGGACATGTTTATCCGAAAATAAATTTCCATATTTATTTCTTGAATAAAATAAAATTTTGGTCTGGGGCGCTGCCCCGAGCCCCGCGAGGACGGCCTGCCCCTTGGACCCCGCCAGGGGCGCTGCCCCTTGGACCCCGCAAGGGGGCGCCGCCCCCTTGACCCCGTCATTTAATCGAACCAAGTTTAAATTTAATTTCGTACAAGTGTGCGCTCCGCACCTCCTAACTTGTCTAAAATTAAACTTGAACTCCATTGATAATCTGTAAATTCCATTACACTAAAATGAACCTGGTGATACTAAAATCACCAACACACATTTCAATATATTTACTTATTTTCTATATAAAAGTAAATGGAAAAACATAAAGACTTTTACGAGTTATTTAAACATAAAACACAAATAATAACGAAAAGTATCTAAAATTTGTTAAAATGTAGAAGTAGGAAAAGTTAGTAAAATTTATTAACAAGAACTGTTATGCAAAAAATTCATACATATGTTAACATTTTATACAAGTGCAACAAGTAATAAATATTCTCATTATTTACAAGTAAACTGATAATTTTTGTTTTATAATCGTTTTATAAATTAAACAAATATTAAACAATACTAAAATACATATAAAACAAATATGTATAAACCGAAATAGACCGTCAAACCAGATCAGACCAGATTAGATCAGAAAATTCTAATTCAATTATAAATAGTCGGGTGTTACCATACGGTACCCCACGAATAAGTGAGGGTATCATACCTACAATGTATTTGTTGGTTCAAGTCATTATTTAATCATGTATTAGTATTTAAATTTCTCAATGGTCTACTGGATTCAAGTTCAATCAACGGTATTCTGAGTATCATATTAAAGTGAAACTAATTTTCAAAACTATAAGTTAAGAAAGAAAACATGCGAATATAATGTAAAATTTGAATATATATAGGGGAGGATTCAAATACAAAGAGGTCTTCACATGCAAAGTGAGAGTTAATTTCGTGTATTCATTTCCAGATCTAATGGCTCAACATGAGCCAAAAGTGAACTAAATTTGATCAAAAACGCGATGGCAATTTCGTAATTAAAACGAAGTTTTTTGCCACCGCGAAAACGTGCAACAGAAACACGCAAGAGTGTTTCTCCCGTGCAAAGTGCGAACGGGAGATAATTGCCACCGCGTTTTTGATCAAATTTAATTCACTTTTGGCTCATTTTGATCCATTAGATCTGGAACACAAATGCTAAAGGTACCCCAAAATGTACCCCATTTTTACCTCCACCCCCTAATGTGTGGCCATAAATGGTGCAATTCATTTAAGTGGGGCAACACTTAAATGAATTGGTCCATTTATGGCCACAAATTAGTGGTTGGGGTAAAAATGAGGTACATTTTGGGGTACTCCTAGCAAAACTCGATCTGGAAATGAATGCACGAAATTAACTCTCACTTTGTATGTGGAGACCTCTTTTTATTTGAACCCTCCCATATATATATATATATATATATATATATATATATATATATATATATATATATATATAATTAGTACTATACTTTCCCCTAAACAAACAAGTACGAAGTGGTAAATTACTTTCATCCTGAAATCATATGGTTTAATTTTTACAATATCAGGTATTAATTAATATGACAATATTATTGTCATAATTGTTAATATTTTGCAAAAATGACTCTAATGACTCTTATTTTTTGGGGAGGGGGATGATATTCATATTTTAGAATTAGACATTATTTTTACATCTATTTAGAGCAATTTCTAAGAATCCATGTTCAGAAGGTGTCAATCACCCGCACCACGAGTTTTTATCAATATTTACTAAATTAAAAGCCGGATATGTATATAGGGAGTATTAATTATCACAGTCGTGTGTTGACCATATAAAGTTAAAAGTATCTCAGCTCTCAAGAAAATAACAACAATGTGACAAATGACCCTACTTAGCAACTTCTGTTTAGACTTATCATTTTTTATGAGAGATGTAATTTTTGATTTCTCGCGTTGAATTGGGTAACGGTTCAATTAAATAAGATTAAAATTATTTTTCTGATTTAGTTGATGAAATTTGCTTAACATGATTATTTTGGCTATTTTTCTTATAACTTTTCATATAATTTATTAATAAAATAATATTTAAATATGATTTTCATAATTGAATATATTCAATTAATTTATTCACTTCAAACAGGACATTATTCAATTGATTCGGCTAATTTTAAAATCAGCCAATGTGGCAAAAAAAATGCAGCGTAATTAACTGGGAGTTGTAGGTGCAGAAAGGGAGATTAGACAATCTTGCATTCCACAAAAGCGTCAGAAATATAAGGATTGAAGGCTTCGATTTAGTCCCCCAAGATGGATCCCCTTTACAAGCTAAAAGAACAACCCATAGCTCTCTCTCATATATCTCACTCACATGCCGTCTAAAGCCCCCACATGCCACCATTCTTTTTGTATACTTAGCTTATTGTGTGGGTGGGTGGGTGGGTGGGTGGGTGTACAACACTTTTAATTACACAATTACAATACTTACCCAATATGTTTTTTCCATATTGTCAATTTACTAACCTCATCAATATAATCTTTTTGCTACAAAATAATTAGGAATGGGAAATCCGAATCAAAACCTCAAAACCAAACCCAAGACCGGTACCTTTTAGGAGAGTTTTTCTTTTTCGAGGGCCCAATTAAAAATACACGAAACCAAATCAAAAAATTCAAACTCACTGACGATTCCTAAAATCTATAAGTTCGTCGAAATCTGAAAATGATTACTTTTAATATAAGATACTAATATATTTATTTTTATGTATCTTAAACGCAATATTAAGATCGAGTATGTGGTTTGCATTTGAACTACTGGTGACTTTGGGACTATATATTAGTTGTGATTTGTATTTTTGAGTAATTTATTTGAAAATAAATTTTAAAATATAAAAAGACAATTATTTCTGTTTCGGAGTTTAATCAATTCACATCTGAGATGAGTTTTGGATTTAGATAAAATCCGACCCAGATCGAATTGATCCCACTCCCAAGAATAATAAAACTTTGATTACTTCATCTCATCTTTTTCTTCCCACTTTTCTTTTGGACTCTTCCAATTTATCTACATATCCAATTACATAAATTGGTAATACTCAACACATTAAATACCCAAAAATGCCCCTATTTTCCTAACCCTACTCATTACCCTACCCAATTTTTAATTTACCCCCCGGTTTGTCCCTCTCTTCTCATAGAACCTCTCTCTCCCCATTTAATCCATCGAACCGCGGGAATGTGATGCCGACACTTATGTCAACTTACCGGTGCAATTGAAACATGGCACTTTGCCTATGCAATAATAGGGATGGACCCGGGCCGATCCGATTCCGGTTCTGGGCCGGGCTCGGGCGAGCTTTTTTTGCAAAATGTTGGGCCCGGAATCGGGTCGGGCCGGGCCCGGGTCAAGTTCAATTTTTTTGGGGGGTTTCTACTTAACACCCGACCCCCCCCCTTCACCCCCACCCCCCAACCCCCCCCAAACACCCAACCCTAACCTAGAAAAGCAAAAAAAAATGAAAAAACAAAAAAAATTGAATCAGGCCCGGCCCGAACCGCCCGGGCCGGTTCACCAAATGTTGGGCCCGAGCCCGGCCCGCCCAAACGGGCTAAAAGCCCGGAACCGGCCAACCGGTCCCGGTCCGGGCCCAAACAGTAACGGGCCGGGCCGGGCCGGTTGCGGGTCGGGCCGGGCCGATTTAGTCCATCCCTATGCAATAACGAGAGAATGACGTATTACACTATCAGCGATTGCTTTTAGTGTAGAGGTAAGCGCAATGATCCAAAGTGGTATCAAACTCAAAGTCACAAGTTTGACCCCGACAACTATTAATAATAATTAACACTAATTTATAAATATAGTAGCACTGTTAATCTATAATCATTACTCTTTTTGTTAGTAATAAAATTATAATTTGATACTATCGATCAGTCAAGTTTTTCTTATGTATGAAAAATATTTACACATACGGATCGGAGTATTATTAGTTACCCGGCCAATTGTATAATCATCAATAAAGATAGGCTTTTTAAGTTTGACTAGTCATTTATCTTTTCCATGTACTAATTAAATAAGGGGTTGCCTAATCCACAATGTTTGTTTGAACTTAATTCAAAATATTGGTCAAGATCTTGTCCAAACAAAGAAATATTGGTCAAAATGACCTTAGTCGTTACAAAAAAGGGACAAATTAAATGAGTAAACATAGATAGAGGGGAAAGACGCTAGCTATTTAATTACTACTGTAAGAAACAATTAAAGAAAAACATGAGTACTGACCAAGTAGTTGCTTTTATTTTTGCCGCAAAGAAAAACTACTAAAGATTCGCAATGTTAGAACTGAGCTGCCTTGTGTAAAAAGGGACTACAAACCCTTGACAGTTACTCAATTGAGTCCAAAAAATTTATTGAGGTTCTAGCTAGCTAGCTACCTTTTGAGAAAGTAGCCAGGGGCCTAGGGTTGCATATTGGTCTACGGTTAGTACTGTTCCACAAAAGTTTGAGTTTGTATTTGATGTTTATTTCGATATTGGATGGGATGGATGTTCCTTTTTTTATAATCCAGATGTCGGGGCTTACGTTCCCATAATCCTGGACTCTATGAACTAACCTTCAAAGCCCCTAGACAATTAAATTCGGATCTGATCTCAGTCAGCCTCGTCAATACTGGTTCCAAAGGACGAATCCAGCATGACTTACATCAACTTTCAGGCTGATCTCCCACCACACGAACCCGCTACCTTCATTATCATTCTCTCCCTTCTCAGCCGCTGAGCAACTCCGTGAAGGTAGGAAGAATCATTGAGAGCAAGACCTCCCTCATCTCCCTTTGGTGGAAATTGAACCCAAGACCTCCCACAAAAGAGAGACTTGGAGATGCATGGTCTTTGTTTTAAATCATTTGAATTTATACATTAAAATCCTAGTTAAGGTATATCAAATACTGTATCTAATTAGTAATCATGGTGGCTAGTCTAGCCTTTTATAAACAAAATATTAATGGTTATTTTAGTTTTGGTAATAATAGTACGTACTAGTATTCTTAATTCATATCCTCTATACAAGTAATAACTAAATTGAAGGAAAAAATCATTTATAATTAAAAACACTAATCATATATACAAAACACCAGGAATAAAAAGCCGCTGTTTACTCATATTTTAGAAATCATCACCGCTTTTGTCTAAATCATATCCAAGTAATTTTCACTATTATAAACCCAATTTAACATAATATGGATTTTAAGAAAATAGAAATTGTGGTTGATATTAATTTAGAGGAGATAATAACTGTTAATTAACGATATATATACAAGCAATATAATTGTTGGGTCTCTTTTGAGATAATCTTGATAAGCGATACGTATCAATTAATACATAATGGTTATTGATTATTGGTCAAAGTAGATGAAAATTTAGGGCCCTTGTGTCAATTAAATCCTATTTTGAGAATAAAACATAATTGTTCATATTTATTCATTCGTCTATAATTTAGTCATATTTCGTGCAATTTATTGTTTTATGAACAATTACCACAATGGGAGAATGAGAAGTTAATAAGTAGTACTACCTCCGTCCCACTAAGAATGAGACAAGAGAAGATGACACGATTATTAAGAAAAGTTGATTTGTGTGGTTGATATTAAATTGATAAAGTAAGAATAAATTAAAAATGATTTAGAGTCACACAAACTTTACTAAATTTGGTATGAAACAATCTTAGTGAAATTTCCCAAAAAGGTAAAATGGGACAATCTTACCGGGACGGAGGGGGTAATAAACCATTAGAATAAGGTCAAGTGTGTGCAGTTATAAGACGCTGTTTATGTTTGATCTATTAAAGTTAAGGCTGATATGTTTGGCTATAGACCTATAGTGCATATTCACATTTGGAGTTTCATTATCCTGCATAATATGTTACGGAGTACAATATAAAAAAATCCTCCATTAATTTATGTTAATGTAGGTAGTTGTATGATACGTACATATATACATTTGATTATCACAAGATATTAATATTAGTATTAAAATAGAGACTATCTCGTGTATTGAAAGAATACGGTTAAACATTATGTAGGATTTATGTGCTCAATGTTATACTAAAAGCAATTGCTAATAATATATCATCTATTTCTCTCTTATACAACAGGCGTAGCGTCGTTTCGATTACATCAGTAGACTGGTAAAATTGTTGACACCACATTCCACGGTCTAACACATTATTCTACTTAGTATTATTATAGCATAAACACAATTCCTCCATCTGAAAAAATGTTTCCACTTTGACCCACAGACACATATTTTTTCGGATGATTCGACTTTGCACTCCGTTTCAGTATAAAGTCATTTGACTTTGCATCCATTCTTTTACATTTTTGGGTTGATGGGATGCATACATTAATGATTTTTTAAAATGAACCGTAAAGCCCTACATCACCCAAAGCATGAAGTGCAAAGTCAAATCTTCCTATAGAAAGATTATGTTTTGACTTTCTAATTGTACCTTTATTTTATACCAATTTAAGATAAAAGTAGATATGAAGTAAGGGCACTTATGATATTTGTATAATAATGATTTATTTTTATAGAAAGGGATTAGAAACTCATTATTTTTGGACATCTATAAAAGGACCTTGAGTTTTTTTATCAAATGAGGGACGGTATAGCGACAAAGTATTCTAGAATGTTACCTAATGAAATGGTTGAGAAGTATTATCTTTGTCCCCTTAAAATTAGAACAAGAAGGAGTAACCCGCACGGGTAGCTCAATTGATTGAGTGGTGTAAAAGTTGGAATATTGATGAATGATCGAAACACGCAGTGACTGTGTGGAGGTTAAAGTTCCTATGTGCTGAGTTGGGTTTCTGGTGCGCACGGGTACAAGGTCTACCATCACTGAGTCACCGTACTTATTACAACCTCCCAAATGCCTTGTTGGGCCTTGGCGTGGGGAGACTTTAGAGTTGGGGATTCGACCTTTTGGAACATAGAACAAGGAGTAGTGCAATCATTAAGAAAAGTAAATTGTGTAGTTAATACTCCGTATTGAATTAGTAATATGTGAATAAGATAAGAATGAATTACAACCATCGATCAAAATATTACCAAATATAGTACTCCCTCCGTCCCTTAAAACTTTGTAAACTTTTCTTTTTTAGAAATTGCTCTAAATAGGAGCAAAAACGTTTTGAAATTCCAAAATAGGAGTATCATGTTTTTTATTCTCTGAATATGAGTAATATGCCAAGTTTGAAAAAAAATGCCATGTTTTTAAGCCTAGTAATGCTAAACTTAGCAGAAATTTACTCATATTCAAGGAATAAAAAACATGATACTCCTATTTTGGAATTTCAAAACTTTTTTACTCCTATTTAGGGAATTCTCTCTTTCTTTTTTGATGTCCCACTAACTTTGCTACTTTCCATTTTAAGTAAAGAATTTGTGGTTTCAGATAATTCTCTCTGCTCTGCACAAACTTCAATCACACGATTTTTACTTTATTAATCATCATGTCGGTCAAACTTGGCAATTCCAAAATTTCAAGGGACGGAGGTAGTATGAAATAAACTTAGTGACAAAAACAAAGAAAAAAGTAAAATGAAACAAAGATAGACGAATATGGAATATATGACTGGTAATTAATAATTACACACTTTTAAGGAGGTAAACGAGATATATACATCGACAATTAAAAGCAATGCAAGTAGCACTTTAGGTAGCTAGGGCCAAGTAAGCAAATAAGGCCGGGGGGCGGGTGCTTCTTCAAATTATTAAACCGAACCAATTCTCTTCCTTCTTTCTTGCGTATTCCACCCCACAGCATTTGTTCTTCATCGAATCTCCCACTATTCCATAGAGAGAGAAGGGACGTCGTTGGCCGGCGGCGAATGTTCCATCACAAGAAACCCTCATCAAACAGCTGCACTACTATGAATGCCCACGGCGGCGGCCATCACGAAAACAGGCCGCCGATGTGCGTCCAAGGTGACTCCGGCCTTGTCCTCACCACCGATCCCAAACCCCGTCTCCGGTGGACCGTCGAGCTTCACGAGCGCTTCGTCGACGCTGTCACTCAACTCGGCGGCCCTGATAGTAAGTACATACATACATACTCTACCTACCCAATCTTTCACTATTAATTAAGCATGCTGCATCTTTCCTTCCTTCTCTTATTTAATTAATCATCTATATAATAATTGTTTAGTTTCTATCTTAATTATACTCATGTTTTTTGTTCAATAAATTAATTAATGGATCGAGCAGAAGCCACACCTAAGACAATCATGAGAGTCATGGGCGTCAAGGGCCTCACCCTCTACCACCTCAAGAGCCACCTCCAGGTTAGTTCATCCATTAATTATAATCAACCAATTTCTTTTCATAATATATACCAACAAGTATTTTATCCTACATCTTTTCTTATTTAATTGGTTACATATGATTAGAAATTGGTCAAATTAAACCTAGAAATCCTGTTTTGAAGATTTGCATTTACACAAATTTTTGGGAATAAAAATTTCATGTCAATGCAAATCTTCACAATAAGATTTTTTTTTGCATATTTTTTTAATTGAAAAATACTTTTGTTACTATGATTTTTTAATATGTTGTTAAATCATACTACGTACGAAGTAAAGTGTATGAATATGGAAAATTTAAGCTGTAACCAACCATTAATGAAGAACGATATATATGGCGGGAATAGTACTATGAGTTACTTCCTCATTTTCACAAAACTTCGTTGTTGTATTTACTTTTCTTGATAAGTAATGATAAATTTTGGACAATGGTTTCAATTATAATATTTGTGCGGAATTTATAAATTTTGTATTTTTATGGAATTATTTTACAAAGAACATATTTTATATAATATTCATATTTTGAATACTTTAATATTGGAAAATAAAAGTCAATATAGGAAAAAAATTAGAAACGGGGAGAGTATATATATTATAGAAATTCTGTGTGTATAGGTGTTGCATTGAGTGAAAATGTGAAATATACACTATATAGGTAGCTAGCTAATTAAGGTAGTTAGAGTATTAATTAATTAGTTGAATGTGGTATATGCTTTGCTTTACCAATTACCATGCACTTTGCTTGGGTAGCTAATTAAACACGTATTTACTTTACTAATTACTTTAATTTGTTCCATCTCCTTTTGGTTTGGTAACATAGAAATTTAGACTGGGAAAGCAGCCTCACAAGGAATTCAATGATCATCACTCTGTCAAAGATGTTGAAAGAGGTGCTTGCTAGCTACTATACCTTATTTACTCATTAAATAACATTTATTAAACAAGAGTTTGTATGCTGACTATGCTTTTTAACTTATCAGACTTATCAGCTAATTTTTCATCAAACACTTAACTTTTGATTTCACGTGCTGAATTGCGTTATAATAAAAAAGAAAGTTGACGTTACTTTTCTAGTTATATTGGTTGAAGTTACTGTAGATGATTATTTTAATTTTCTCATATAATATTTTCTTTATTTTATTAATGGAATATACTTTAAATATTTTTTTTCATAAATTTTAGCGGAATTAACCAATTCAGTCAGAACTTTATAAATTTCAACAAAATCAATCAGAACCGATTTGGATATTACCAAATGGGCTCTAATAAATAAATAGATTTTCCAAAACAATATGCTTTTATAAAATTCCTTTTGCCTGCCTGCCAACATAACATACATACATTCAGTTAAGTGTTCCAATTTATTTATTTAATTATTATATGTATAATGCCTTAAAAGTCGTGCCCCTTCTTTGCACCGCAGCTTCCACTTTAGAACTTCAACGAAATTCTGCAGCATCCTCCTCGGGAATGATTGGCCGTAATATGAACGAGTACGAATAATGCCCTATATCTCTTCTTCTTTGTTCAATTTATTTCATTTCTATATGCCAAAATGGCAAAATGCATGTACATCTTTTTAAGGGTTTCATTTGTTTTTTTTAATAAATAAAAGTAATTATCACTACTATTATTTATATACTTTTGTATTTTTCAAAATTTATCAAGTAATTACATGCAACTGGAAATCAATAATAAAATGTTGTTGTTTAACCTGAAATTTATTTTAATCGAATTTCATCAACCTACAAACAGGTTATATACATACCTGTATATACACCATCTACTTGTTGATTGGTTCCATTTTATTCTTTTTCTACAATTACTAAAACTACTTATATTAAATTAAAAAAAACTACTTAAATTGATTGGTTAGGGTACTATCTATATATATAATTAATAATAGCGGGCGTAAAAATAGTAAGGTACGTAAGGATTTGTGTAATGCAGTAGTAATGTTCGAATCAATGATGCAATCAGGATGCAGATGGAAGTGCAGAGAAGACTGCATGAACAACTAGAGGTAATTATATATTCCCATATTCTCTTCTTTAATTAATTTATTATCTATAATATTATCGAAATTCTTACATTCTCTTTCACTCAGTCCGGATGTGGACGCAGCTTACTAAGTTTAACATATTCTTTTGAAATTTAATACTTTGTACACACTCTAAAGTTCCTTATGTATTGATCTGAAGCAGTATTATATTCGATGCTTTATAAAGTTTTTTTAAAAGAATAATTAAATATATGAATAAAAAATTGTTTACAAAAATGTGTCATTTTAAGTGAAGTGGTTATATTTTTTAAAAAAAATATTGAAGTGATTATGGTAGTAAATTTAGTCACAGTGATTATGTTCAATTTCTACACTATATTTATAATATTTTTGTAATATTTTTGTAATATTTTTGTAAATTAGTTTTATTTCAGTAATACTATTTTGAAAAACTCAAATTATGAAAAAATATCAATTTTTGAATTTTCTCAAAAATTAATGTCAAAATTCCCTAAATAAGAGTAAAGATATATAGCTCATTTTAATAATTTTTAATAAAAATGACATTGTTTTCTTCTCACAGCGGGCATATCTAGTCTTGTTTTAATTTGCAAAGTTGTTATTGTTTTATTCATTTAATTAATAATAGAACTAAGTCAGATCTTTTTAAGGAATGAAACATAAATAGTACGAAGTGCTTTACTTATTTATATTTCTTTTATTTTGAGCATTCTCTAATTGATTGATACCACCCAAGTACGGAGTATAACGTATTCATTGTCATTTTAAATAAATTTGACGATAAATATTTAAATTGGGGAATTACTTTCTTAATTAATTCAATTCGAACTGTTTTTAATTTTTTTATTAGTTATTATGGACCCTAGCTAATCTATCTACGATTGTGACAAACACCCGGCACACACATACAATATACATATAATTTGGATCTCCTAAAAATACTCAATGTGAATGGGCCATATATTTGTCGCCCAAAAACCAGTGACTAGAGACTAAACTTGGCCTTTTTGAACAAATTGGCCGTTATCGAAATCCGAACCAGGACAGTCACGTAAGGATCAAGCATGTGCATGCTATATATATATATATGATCTTTATAAAAGGTTTGCCACTCAATTTGAAATGCACTGCATACCACCGGGAAATTAAAACAATCTCAAGATGCTAGTGCACCATACCATACATCAACAATAGTATATATATATAATACGAGTAAAAGTAGAGCTGCACTAGGCATATATATGGTCCGCATGGACCGGTTCCGGGTCTGGTCCTGGCCCTCCTTAGCACGGCCGGAGATACGGGTAACCTAGGTCTCGACTCATTCCGAATTTAAATTTACTTTAGTGTAAAACCTTTCGTGTTAAAAAGATGTCCAAATGATTCTTTGTATCGGTCTTACCCGAGACTGATACTCCTGAACCGCCCTCCGGGCCGATCTCCTATTTGAACCAGCTGGACAAGTTTCGACCCAGTCAACAAGTCCACCCATCGAGCTAGTGCACCATGGATATCCATTCAGTTCAATTTATATTTTTAATTTTTTTTTTCAAAAAACATTAAAATTTTATTAAATTCGCTAATTCGATTTGGTTTTATTTTATTTTTCACTGCTGCTGTTCAGTGTTATATGGTTCGATTTTGATTTGATTAACTTACTTTGGTTTTGTAAGATTCGACCCATTGGAATTGATGTCCACAATCCACATGTATAAATAAGCATAATAAATACGATAGTATATAAGTAACTAGGTATAGTTAATTCAAATAAATAAATAAAATTACTTTTGTAAGCATAAATATACTATGTCTGTACTCTGTATGTTTATTAGCCATCTTGGACTTTTATAATCAATGATGATAAATTTAGTCAATCTCTTTAACTAAAACATACGGGTGGTATTCCGTATATTTTTGTAAAACTTATAATTTTATATTTTTATGATATTATTTATAACAAATTAAAGAACATTTTCATATCATAAATACTTCCATATATATACTATGTACGCAGTATATATATACATTACTCCCTAATATATTATCGGTCAAAGTTTTAAATATTAACCTATATTTAAATAATACTACATACGAAGTATTTATATAGGTTTGAATATTAGGTTTGAATATAAAACACATTTCAATTATATATATTTGCATGAATAAGATGCATGACATGTATGTAGCCATGCAGGTACAGAGGCATTTGCAGTTGAGGATTGAGGCTCAAGGGAAGTACATGCAAACAATACTGGAGAAAGCATGCCAAACTCTTTCTGGCGGGGACAATTTGGGGCCCGTAGCGGCACCATCCGGGCCCTACAAGCTCGGCATCGCGAGCCATCCTCCTCCTCCACCGCAGCACCGTCATCACCAACAGCATGATCATCATCAACATTCAGGCGGCATGAGAGATTTTGCAGGGTTTTCGGCATTCCAAGATCTCAATATCTACGGTGGCGGACACGAAGACGGCCATCTCGATCTTCACCAGCAAAGCAATATTGATGGATCATCTTCTTCACTCGATGGGTTTTTGTGCAACAACGATGACAACAATTTGTGCTCGGCAACGGCGCGTGGAGGAAAGAAGAGGCCGAGCGCGTGCCACAACGGGAAGAGTCCGCTGATGTGGTCAGACGAGTTGATGGGGACATCATGTGGGTCAGCGATGGCCGCCGCCCAGCTCTCTTTGGACAGAGGCGGACACGGCAACGACATTATCAATGACTCGATTGTGGTGTCGGAGTATTACGAGGCGAAGCCGTCTTTGAACATTGCAGTTTCAAGAGGCGGAGAAGACCACGGGATGGTAAACGTGAGAGAACTGGAGAATAAATTCGACCCAGCAGGCCAAGGGAGGCGCTCCCCTAGGGGAGGAGGACCGCCATTTCCCGCCGGCATTGTAATGAACATGAACATGCAAGCCGCGGCAACGGCACAAGGAAGGACCACTACATATGGATAGCAACATACAATAATAATAAAAGTATCAGAAACAAATTGAGTGCCGTAGTAATATGTAAACGCGCATAAAATGCATGCAGATTGGTCTCAGATCCATCTTCATATCCATATATACTAGCAGCTTAGCTATAGTCAATTATATTAATTACCCATTATGTACTTGCTAGCTAGCTTTTACAGTTTTACTCCATCAATCCATCTGCTCATATATATAGCCTCATATATGGATGTGTTTAAGTATTCAAATCTCAAATTTTGGTTGCAAAAATTCCAATGAAGAGAAGTTTAAGTTAAAGTTTCAATGTTTCAAGATGAACTTCAATTTATATTGGGAAAACTATCAAATAAGTCCTCGAACTTTCATAAAAAGTGCAAATAAGCCCTTTTACAGGAGACTTTGTCCGGCTGTCGCCATTTAGGGCGGTTTCCAGTGAAATTGTTTGATGAAATCTTTTGAGCATCTTTGTCATCAAGTCTAGTTTACTCATACCAAATTTCAGCTAAAAATTCAATTTAGAAGGCATTGAAATGATTTTCTGAAATATACTGCGCTGCCTAACTGCGCATTTATCTTCAAAAATTCATTTGACTACCTTCGCGATTGCATTTTTAGTTGAAATTTGGTGTGAGCTGAGTAAACTAGACTTAATAAAGAAGATGCTCAAAAACTGTCATCAAAAAATTCTAGCGGAAACCTCTCTAAATGGCGATAACCGGACAGAGCCTCCTATAAAAGGGTTTATTTGCACTTTTTATGAAAGTTCGAGGGCTTATTTGATAGTTCTCCCATTTAAATTCCCAATTTCTATTCTCAAAATGCATGCTTTGAAGCGATGTTGGAGGATAGCAGTAAAGTAGATGTACCGATCTGTATCAAACTTATTTTAATAATATACCTTCAAAGTCCTTCTAGTGCTTGTGGGTTGAAAATTAGCTAGCATCCAACAATTTTTGTTGGATTTTAAGAAACAGTGGATTTTCCCCAATGTGATCAACAGTCCACGAATAATGCTTCTTGTTCGTCTCAACTCTCAAGCAGTGAAACAGGTCCCTCAGGTGCATGTTTTCGCGATTGCAGCAAATTAAATTAAGAGTTAAATGCATATGTAAAATCAATGGAAGTCCTCATAAAATACTTGGATTAGATAAGAACAATATATAAAACCAGGTGAACAGTCAATGAGATACTTCAACAATAACAAGTAGTAGCTCAAACAGTTGACCTTTGATTCTCATTCTCCACAATAAACTGAAAGTCACAAAGATAACTACGAGAACTACATTCTACATGATATGTAGTTCATCTACCACAGTTTTGAATGACTTACAAGGGAGCTAAATTTTGGTAAAACTAAGAGCCCGTTTGGTAATCTTTTTTTCCGGCTTATCAGTCAACGTTTTCACTAAACACGTAACTTTTGATCCACGCGTTGTATGTAATAATAAGAAAAAGTAAGACTGTGCTGGAAGAGACTGATAGTGAGAGCTCAGGATATGGATCGGGGGAGGAAGATCTAGGCCTGACAGGTATCACAGAAATTGATGAAGTTTATATGGACGGTAAGGTTTTTATGATTAGGAAAGATGATAACGTGAACAGAAATAGAATGATAAGGAGAATTCCAGGATTAAATTGGGAGGAAACATTTGCTAAAAAAAAGATTGGTCTTCCAAGTCTTTTTAAGGGCAACTCAAATGGAAAGAAAAAGAAAAAAGGATCGACCGGAAGAAAATAATTCTGTCTGGGTTTTCAGTGATGGCTGTTTAACCGTAGAAGACTTTTCTTGGTTTTGTTTTAATGGCAGGGCGCTACTGCAATGTTTTTTATTATGGTGATGCTACGATCCATGTATCTAGGTAACCGGAAGTGAGCTGGGAAAGTTTCGTTGCTTTTGCCAGACTGAATTCGCTATTTCGGTGCTGAGGCAAAGCTTTTGAGGTTTCTGTTTGCAGCTGGACCAAAGAATTTTAAGCTGTGGCTTTTTGTGATAGATTTCTATTTAGGTTAGATTAGTCTAACTTAGATAGTTATTTTGATCCAAACTTGATATTCGTACATTGTAAAATGTTATTTGTGGGTGTTTTATATATATACTTACATTTCATTCAAAAAAAAAGTAAGATTGAAGTTACTTTTCTTGATGTATTGGCTGAAATTACTGTAGCGGACTTTTTTAGTTATTTTTACATATAATTTATTCTTTATCTTATTAATAAAATATATATTAAATATAATTTTGTCATAAATCAACAGAATCAACTGATTCAGCAAACATTTCATAGATTTCAGCAGAATCAACTGATTCAGTCAATTTTGATATTACCAAACGGGCTCTAAATGAATGTTCAAACCTTACATTTTCCCTTTATAAATACTGTCTTCTTATATAAACTAAAAAAAAATCGTTTCACATTGTTCGCTAATCATTACTCTTCAATGAGGCCTGGAATGATGCTGAGCCTGGACTAAATCAAGTAGCTATTATTTGGCGTCATGACTAAGAAAGCACGCTAAAGTTTCAATGTGCAGCTATCCATGGAAGAATCTCTCCTCTCAAAGGCAGTTCACAGATGCAGTGTGATGCTATTACCAGGCTACCAGCAGTAAGTTGAACCACCTATAGTTAAGAGTGCCATAAAAACCTCTACACCAGGCCACTTGAGAAGTTTCTTATTTTCCCCTTACTTTCTCCATCCAAATTATCACTTCAAGTCTGCATATTCTGGGTTATAAAGGATTCAAATCAAATCTATGCACCTATCTATATGATTTTCTGAAAATTAGAAGCCTGGGTGAGATATTACCCCTTCCTGCATGAAAGAAGTATATACATCTTGCATTCCAAAGTTCACCTGCTGGAAGACATTGCTTCCTCAATTCTTTTAATAATCACAATCAGACTCTGCCCACCCTCCATAGCTTGAAATGCAGCTCAGTGTGCATGTTTATGCCATTTCAACAGATTATAGGATTGCATTATTGACCATCTAGCTTGATTCGACATCTGTATAACAAATCACTGCTGTTAGAATTCCAAATAGGTAATGAGCTCATTGAAAAATAGAGTAAAAACCGTTCTGTTTTCTTTAAATTTCATGGCTTAAATGTGTTTTAGTCCCAGTAAATATAGATAGTATTTCCAAATTGAGATTTTGCCAAAGTTAAATAATCACTAAAATAAAAATAGCATATATTGGAGGTATGAAAAACAAGACAAATCCACAGATCTAAAACAAAGATGTTATATTTGCAGTAATTAGAATCATATTTAAGCCTATAATAGGTATTAGAAAATTTCAGTTATGAAATCTCAGAGTATTGTACATAACATCCTATATACCTATGTAGAAAATAATTCCAATAAAAACCTCTTTTCTTCTCTTTTTGTTTGCCCATCAAAGTGACTTTTGAAATTTACCCGAGCAATAGATAGTGGTGGATCTAACAGAATACAGGTGCTTCTGAATAAATTCTCATCATTTTCTCCACCCTCTGCTTCTCCATAGACAAGTGCCTCGGCAGCAATCCCAGCAAAAAAAACCATGCAATACCTGGCGAATATGTGACAAAAGGAAAAAGGTAATTATTCACCATTCGAAAAAAATTGGTTACTATTCAACAGAGACACATCCCAAGCAACCCAAGTATCTGCCTACTCCTAAATGCAAGCAAAGAAGAACACATAACAAAAGACCAGAATGCAAAACCTGTCAAAGGCAGTTCTACTCAACCGGCCTTCATCGAGCTCATTCTCAAGTTTTTCATCCCAGAATTGTGTTCCAGCCTGAAAGGAATAAATGGAGTAATACATGTGCAGCCACAATGAGATTACAGAGGCAGTAGAATCAAGTACACTGAAACACAATTGCAATACAAATGAGCCAAGAGCCTGAGACCACAACATCCTAAACTTTTTCGTCAATTTACTGCATCCTCAAACTGAATTCATTTGTCTTCCTTTTTCCTACTTTTTGTTTTAACTCTGATATCATAGGTCAATGCATGTTACCAACCCCAAGCTCTTTAGTGAATAAAGCTTGGATGTTCTAATTGTAGTCAATTTACTACGAGTATTGTATTCCAATAAGTCTCTCTTTTATAATTCAGATGTGCAAGGAAACGTACTTGTTGGGGTAATGCCCCTCGACTTGACTACCATCTTCGAGATAGGTTAGCAAATAAGATGAACTTGGAATTTGCCCGGGCCAAAGTCAGAAATCTGGGCCATTATTCATCAGTCATCTTCTTCCTAGCCTATCTCACACATTGTAGCCTAACCCAGAATGTTAGTTGATAAGTTCATATTTCAACACGCATTTAACGCGTGTCGGGTTTGAGTTTTGTCACTTTTCCTAATCTATATGAGTCACAAAGCGTTTAATTAGCTCAAGTCACGGTTTACCGGGTTTGGTTTGCATCTGTTGAGAAAATTAGGAATTTGGACCCGGCATCGGCGTTTGTGTATAATTTGAGAAGATTTGGAACGCGTTCGAGAGATGGCAAGAAGCATCGGAGGTCCACGGGACGATTAAGAAGCATGATTTGAGTCAAAAGATGTCAAAGAATGAAGATGGGATCGATCGGAATCGAACGGGGAAGAAAAGAGCAAGAAAACGGTTCAAAAGAGGTTCGCACGCCCCGCGCATCATACCTGCACGTCCCGCGGGTTATTCAGAGAGCATGAAGTCCAAAAGTCTGAACCGCACGCGCCGCCGTTCAGAACCAGCTGCAGGAGTACCCGCACAGTCGGACCGTGCGGGCAGCCGCATGCCGTGCGGGCGGAAGAGTAAATTGACACATTGATTTTCTTATGGAGACCCACACGGTCAGTCGCACGCCATGCGGACGACCGTGCGGATAGATGTTCGCCCAATTTTCCCCGTTTTCTATAAATTTAGCCTTGTTTTGTCTGTTTTTGGAACGCAACTTAGAGAGAAAAACCCTATTACGAAATTGTGAGAGCTTTTCAACCTTGTTCATCAAGATTTTGGGATTCTTTGTAAGTTCCAACTTTTTAATTAATGACAATTAATTCTTTTCATCTCAATTCTATTGTTAATTTAATTATGAATTGTGAGTAGTTTTAATTATGGATTTGGGATTGATGAAGGGGTTAATCATGATCTAGGGTTAATTTCTTGATGGATTAATTGTATGATCTTTATTTAATTTGTGTTTGAATGATTTAATTGATCTCTTGTAACCTAGAACTGCAGCTAGGATTATAATTGCACATAGAATGAATTAAGAGAGATCTAATTTATTCTAGGACACCTTCACACACACTTAATCGTTCGGTAAGACCTTAGTAACGGTTAAGGGGCCGTACGCTCGCTCATTTTGACAATAATTTAGAATCATGTTGCATGAAGGATCAGCCTGGTTCCCTAAATTATTGTACTCTACGCCGCGAGAGCGGTAAGAACTTAGTATTGACTAGTGTTGCTCAATTCAATAATTTTCATTTGATTAAGCCTGATCAGCCATGAAATCTGATTACCCCGGAATCAATCCCTGTTGCCTATCGTCATTAATTAGAAAGAACGTATTATTTTATTTGCTTTATTGCATTAGTTTAATTTCCAAAAATCCAAATCTCGCACAATTGCATTTATTTTTATTTATTTTAATCGCTGAATTTAATTAATTCCTGATTCTCTTTTTTCGTCACGTACCTGTGGAGACGATACTCGTACTTTAGCCCTATACAGCTACATATTTTAAGTGCGAGAAAACTCATATCATTAGCCCAACACATAAGAATATAAGGTAGCATCTCGGCGGTATATTCCTATTATATATGAGTGTTTAAAGAAGGTAATCCAATAACTACAAATACATATTTGCTGAAATATATAACTATGACTGCTATATGATTCAATACTATCATCCGTTCCGTTTTAATCGCAACATGTTGAATTTTACACTATTCACATGCTCTACTTTGACTAAATTTCACGCTATTATTTTATGAAAATATTTTTAAAAAAAAATTTGTTCAATTCATCTCATTAGTCATTATAATTTTTCAAAATCTGATTTTTAATAATTTTTTACTAATAGAATTAAGATATAATTACGGTCAAAGACGTGCGTTGGCAAATGTGAAATGTTGCCCGTTGCAACTAAAAAAGAACGGAGGGAGTATGCAGTAATATTGAATTGACTAATTGTAAATTTGTAACTACTTCCATTGCCTTTATTTAATGGTTGTAATTTTCTTCAAAGGAAACTATGAAATACTTGTTCCACTCTCTTTTAGCAAATAAAATCTTGAAAAATGATAGACGGGAAGGGGCGATGGAAATTTAGGGACTTTTCCTTCTCTTTGGAATTTTGGGAGTTTTCTTTCTCCTTGATTTCTACTTAACTCTTTCTTGGATACGGAGTATTTTATTAGCATAGCAAAACTCCCTATTATAATAGGGATTGCAATCATATGAATGACTAAAATAAGGAAAGGAAAATCCAAGATAATCACTTCCTAAAATAGATATGCTATTAAAGTATTAAAACCAACCACTAGCTATCAATCTCCTCAATCAATTACTTGATCTTTTACCTTTACGTAATCTTACAATATAGCATGCATTAATACACCCATCCTCCAAATTCAAACTTGTCCTCAAACTTGAAAACTTGAACCTGGCATAGAAAGTTTGTCTTATAGGTGGGACTAAGGTGAAGGTGATCAACATCCATTAAAAACTCCCTTCAAATATAATGGTACTCTGGGACAGTTGTAGTTGACCAAAATGGATCCGGAAAGTCCAAGTAGCTTGTTTTGGAAGCTTGTGGGGTGGGGCAGTGTGCATTATTGGTGCTGGGACAGCACTGGCTCTAGCCCCTAGGAGTTGTTGTGTGGGAAGCAATGTTGATGGCAGTTGAAACGGAACATAGGTTGATGAAGTGTTTACTGATGGTGATGGGGGAGCTTCTTCAGCTGTGATAGAAGTACTCCAGGTATTTAGAAATTACAGAAAAGATGAAAGAGTATTCAAGAAACAACTCAAAGCTTTCATTAATGGTGACAGTAAGTAGAGCCGAAGCCCCAAAGAAAGAGACAATGTTGAATGTATCTCAATTCTTTCCCAGTCCAGACTAACAACCTAACAGCCTACTTACTAACTCCCCTTTCCCAGCTGTTTATTCTATTCAGAATACAAACAGAAATTACACCTCAGCAACTAACTAATTGTTATACTTCTTTCTCCTACTATAGACCTTCCCGTAATGCTTATTATCATTATTAGTACTAGCAGCTTCACTCGGGTGTCTATCAATACTCCCTCCTGAGAATCCACCTGTCCTCAAGGTGGGGAGATAGGAACCAAGCCTGGAATTCAGCTTCCTCCTGGTGCCTCTCCCTTCCCTGTCCCTCGTTGATGGCGGTATCAGAAGTTCCCTGTCCTCAAGATGAAAAACTCTTGACCAGCCTCAGCTTTGCATGTCCCTTGAGTGAAACTTCTCACTGAATAGCTCATACAGAACTTCATCCACACACATGTCAAAAGAATTCAACAATCTCCAATGGTATTCCCCAATCATGAACCCGAAGTAGCATTTGTTCCATTATACTGCACACCCTGCTGTCAACTTTAAGACTAGGCTTATTTCCTTTGTATAATGCACCCATCAGCTGAAAATCAGAAAGCTCCATTGCAAAATCAAAGGAAGTAACAATTACTAAAGGACCATAAGTCCAACGAAAGCAAGGGCTGTTCTGTCCCAGATACTTTTCTGCCATTCCAAAAGACCTTGCCAGAAAATGGACCGGATCACCATAGAATTTTTTTAAAAATTTTGATGTATCAACAACTGCGTCTAGAGCTTGCTGGTAACTCTTAAGAGCCATCCTCTGTAATAACCTTGTGAAGAAGTCAAAAACATCAGGAAAGGATAGAGCTGTCTTTGCAGAGATGTCTCCCAACATGAGATAACTTGCAGGTGCTTTACATGGATTGTGTAAGTCAAGCTTGGGGTAGTCTAACATGCTCTCAACCCATGGCTGCAATTCTGCTTCTTGTACTTCTGCAACTTGCATAAATGATTCCTCAGTTAAGTAATCCAATATTGTACCATTCTGCTTCTTGTACTTCTGCAACTTGCATAAATGATTCCTCAGTTAAGTAATCCAATAATGTACCATAGCCTGAAGACTTTGCCCTCTTTTCTTGCACCCATTTGGATACATCAGCAGGTAAAGAACCTGCTAAGTTTTTGACAATTAAAGTTGCAAGTGGCAGTGAATTTCTGCCAAGGTGTTGGGAATGGCTAGACTTGTCAGCATCATGAATCTGTGTGCGGTTTCCCCAGATGATAGCAGATTCTCCAGAAAGAAAATAAAACATGATCCTTGTGAACCACTGGGACTGGACCAGACCTCTTTTGTTCCAGGCATGAATTTTCTCAAAACATTTCCTTTGGTTGTCGAGGCTGTTGTCTTTTGACAAGAACAGTTTTATCTTCTGTAATATCCTTAATTTTAAGTAATCTAGTTTCAGAAGCCATTAGGACTCTACTTCCAAAGGAACATGGATGAATAAGCAAATCAACAATAGAAACTTGGCTGGGAATTAAATACACATCATCTGCAAGATTAGGAGAAACATAATCTGGCCATTGAATAATCTGTCTTTGCTCCTCGATTTCGTCCTTCTTATTCATTTTCTTGATTACAGATTCAGTTGGCTCCATCTCGGTCTTCTTTATTGACTGGGGAAGATCTTGTGCAGGGTGAGAAACTTGTAAACCCAGAGAAAAGACTTGAGACGAAGAATGCGAACAGTGAGAATCGACTGGCGACTTTCTTGGACGCGAACTGAGGGCCGGTGAGGAAGTCTGTGAACAGAAAGAAACTGTTCCCGACTTCGAACTCTGAGAAGAAGTTCACGATTGCGAACTAAAAGAAGCCTTTCGCGAGTGTGAACTAGAAGAAGCAGTAGTTCGCGTCGAAGATTGCGAACTCAGAGAAGTTCTTGGCGATCGTGATGATTCCTGGTTTTCTGTCTTCCGTCTGCGTCTCGGTGGGAAACGCCTAGTCGTCGCTTCCTTTAGATCCTCCCAACTGTTATCTCTCATTTGAGTTTCCCACCATTGAAACCATTCAAACGCCCTTTCCTCCATCGCGTCTGCTGCGACTTCAACCTTATCTTCTTCCGCAGTATACATCCTAACTATCCATCCGTACACTTCATCCCCGTTGAATAGAGGTAACTCTTCTGATCCCTGTGGACTAGCGGACTTTCTCGCGTGTTCAAGATGCAAAGTGCGATGGGAGCTGCGCGGAGTAAGCAATCGATTCCTCGATCGATTCTGGTCGCTGTTCCGCTTTGTGAGTGTCTCCTGTATTGCCACCAAAGTCATCTTAGTTTTCTCCATTGATTTCACTAGCTTGTTCATACGTAAATCCATTTATGCACGATTAAAGACCCTCCACAGTGTCGATGTGCTCTGATACCACTGATAGAACTACTCCAGGTATTTAGAAATTACAGAAAAGCTCTCATTAATGGTGACAGTAAGTACAGCCGAAGCCCCAAAGAAAGAGACAGTGTATCTCAATTCTTTCCTAGTCCAGACTAACAGTCTAACAGCCTACTTACTAACTCCCCTTTCCCAGCTATTTATTCTATTCAGAATACAAACAGAAATTACACCTCAGCAACTAACTAATTGTTATACTTCTTTCTCCTACTATAGACCTTCCCGTAATGCTTATTATCATTATTAGTACTAGCAGCTTCACTCGGGTGTCTATCAAGCTGCCGAGGAGTCCAGTGGTTGAGAAAGGTTGGCAATCTGGTCCAAACGATTCTGAACCGACTCCACTAATGGATGCAGTAACTGCTGCACCTTTTGCACTGCATTTTGCAGATTGAGAAGGTGCCTTTCGCTTGTTAGTTTGTGTAGCTCATGCTGCTCATTTTGTATCTCGGAGAGGAGTGTGTACTGATCATTGGTATGTGCGAAATTTCCCATAACATCAGCAACAAAACCAAAATGTTATGTACCGGGATTCCTTGCATCACAAGAGTGAATTAATAGAATGACCGGAAGGGGCAGTCGAAATTTAGGGACTTTTCTTTTTCCTTTGGAATTTGGGGAGTTTTCCTTGTCCTTGATTTCTCTTTCTTTCTTGTATATTTTATTAGCATAACAAAGGTCCATTAGATAATAGGGATTACATTCATATGAACGCCTAAAACAAGGAAAGGAAAATCCTAAATAATTACTTTATAGAACATTCAATTAAGGTATTAAAATCAAATAAGAATAAAACCAACCACTATCCCGATAACTGCCGAAGGGTTGTTTCCCTGACATGTGTCAATGTGTATCGTATTAAAAAAATATGGAAAAGATAAAGCAGAATAAGAAATACCTGGCCTTGGATTCCCATCTGCATTGCCACAATGGGGTCTAACATAACACCACAGATTGGACAGCCCATGAGGTAAGCTACATGAATTACCTACAAGTAGATGGCCAGCTTCATGAACTAGAATTCGGCGCCTATAAGGTGGCCAGTAGCTTGAGACCTGCGCTAAGAAAGAACCTCCAAGAAATATAGCATTGAGCATTGTCAAGCCTAGTACTGCGGGAATGTTATGTCTGATGTCCATTCCCTGATTTACCATAAAAGAGATTCCAGCAAGCAATGCAATCAAAATAAAGCTAGAGCTTCCTGAAAGACCTCACTTTTTATGTGAAAGTTTTGTCACTGAAAACAAAAAGAATGGAACAAAAATTTACCCAAACTGTGAATATTTTATTTGAATGTGGGTTAAGATAACATGAAGGCATATAGTTGATGAGTTTCTGCAACTAAACAATGTAAATCACGCAGTTGAGATTCTTGAAACATTCCAATAATTTCCTTATGACAGATGCTTCATAAAAATGTGAATATTTGTTTTTCAATTCAATTTGTATTGTAGAATGTGACTTAATAGATGGCACGTTAAACACAAAACACCTAAACACTTCAAAGTTTTTCTACTCTTAGTCCTCTGAGAATTCTTGCAATGACAGTTTTGGTACCGTCTTTGAATAATTCCATTTTTTCGCTAGGATATTTTGACAAGGACATTTTTGTACCCATCCTTGAACGTTTCACTTTGAGTAGAGGCCTACTATGAGTTTTAGACAATGCCAAAGTGTCACTATCATAATAATCAAAAGTATAAGAGTGGACAAACTCAAAGACGGGTACCAAAGTGTGTCTTACACAACAAGAGACTACAATTGGGAAAATTTAAAGACCAAAAATGTCACACAATTGATAGAGTTGGAAATAGAAAAACCCCGTAGCATGTTTTAGTATCAAGTAATTAGAGCTTATGGTCCTAAATTAAAATGGAGTAGCTGATATGTACTGACCATCTAAACCAGTCAAAGACTTCAATAATGATGGTGTTACACCTCGTGTGCCTTCCAGAACTGCATGGTTTGCAAACTTCTCTTAGTTGTATACAATAGTAGAATAGATAAATGGTAGGCAGTAGGCACAGCCATCTTAAGTGAAAAATTGGATAAAACTCGCAAACTCTGTAACATTTAAGTGAAGCTAATCTCGCCCAACAAATGTTTTCATAATTTAGTCATGCGTTGGAAGTATAAATTCCCATTATCTTTGAGTTAAATGGTCATCCTTGTAGAGATCATTACTGTCGGAACAAGTGCTGAAATCACTATTGGATTTGGGGTCCATTAATTGGGACATAAATACTGATAGATTCTGATAGAAGAGAAAAAATATGTATTGATCTTGTTGTCTCTAGATGAGTGGGGATACATGTATATATATTATAATTTTGTCACTATCTATGACTAATAATACGGTGATGGTAAGGAATAGACAAAGACATATAATTGGGAAGAGAGAAAGACATTAATAAAATATACTCTCTCCGTCCCCCTGTTATTGTCCCATTGCAGTTTACGATGATTGACCGACGATAAAGCAAACAGATCCCTGTCCGCACTCAAATTATTTTTAGGAAAAAAAATTTACATATTAAGAAACTACATTAAAAGATTTACAAAGTCGCAAAAATCAGAATCAAATTTGATAAAAATTTGATACATAAAGTAAGAGATTAAGAGTGATTTGTGTTGACCAAGTGAATAGGAAATGGGACAATAATAGGGGGCCGAATAGGTGCCAACACCCCCCCTCAAGATGGAGCATGGGGATCAAGAATGCCCATCTTGGAAAGAAGATGTGTGAATTGATTGGCGCCTAGTGCTTTAGTAAAGATATCTGCAAACTGCTAAGTGGTAGAAATGTAGGACGGGGTAATAGTGCCCACTTGAATATGATCCCGAACGAAATGACAGTCCAGTTCAATGTGTTTGGTTCGCTCGTGAAACACTGGATTTGACGCAATGTGTATGGCGGCTTTATTATCACAAAAGACTTGCACGGCGGAGGTATGATGGACACCGAGAGAGTGTAAAAGATTCTTGAGCCAAATAATTTCACAGACAAGTGTAGCCATGGAACGGTATTCTGCCTCAGCGGATGATCTAGAAACAGTGGCCTGCTTTTTGGTGCGCCAAGAAATAGGTGAATCTCCTAGCAACACCAGATAACCTGTGACAGACCGGCGGGTGAGTGGACAACTAGCCCAATCCGAATCACAATAGCCAGTCAAAGAAAGTGTCGAGTGAGAGCGTAAGAGGATGCCTTGCCCCGGATGTCCCTTAAGATATCGTAGTACCCGCACAACTGCGTCCCAATGAGCCACACGAGGTTGATGCATGAATTGAGAAAGTATATGAACTGAGTAGCTAATGTCTGGTCTGGTGAGCGTGAGATAAATCAACTTGCCTACCAAACGACGATAACGGTTTGGATCAGAAAAATAAGCACCTGTGTCAGATTGCAAACCATGGTTTTGGACCATGGGGAATGACACCGGCTTAGCACCGGTAAGACCTGTTTCCGCCAAAATATCCAAAACATATTTCCGTTGACATAGAAAGATTCCGCTGGGGTTTCGAGCTACTTCTATACCTAGCACCGGTAAGACCTGTTTCCGCCAAAATATCCCAAATCTTTTACTGGAAAGGATCTAGCCAAATATGCTTTAAAGGCCACAATCATTTCATGATTATTCCCGGTGATCAACAAATCATCAACATATACCAACACACATAGAATATGACTATTATGTTGTAGGGTAAATAGCGAATAATCTGCATGCGACTGTTTAAACCCATAACCTTTTAGAGATCCAGTCAGTTTAGAAAACCAACACCGCGGTGCTTGCCGAAGACCATAAAGAGACCTTTTTAGTCGACAAACATGTCCGGGCGTTGGAGCAGTAAACCCAGGTGGCAAATGCATATAGACCTCTTCACGGAGATCCCCGTGTAAGAAGGCGTTGTCCACATCCATCTGATGTAACTCCCAGTTCCGTGAAGCAGCAACCGCTAATACAGTCCGCACAGTCACCATTTTTGCCACTAGTGCAAATGTGTCTGAGTAATCAATCCCGTGTACCTGTTTATTTCCACATACAACCAGTCGGGCCTTGTAGCGATCCACAGACCCATCAGATTTATATTTTATTTTAAACACCCATTTACAATAAATCGCTTTCTTCCCCGGAGGGAGCCGCTGAATTGTCCATGTCCCTGTTTGTTCCAGAGCTTGTATCTCTAGGCGCATGGCTTCTCTCCACAGGGAATTTTGTACTGCCTCTTGATAAGATCTAGGCTCTTTGGTAGCTGATAATGCTGCAAGAACAGCACGGTGTCCCACCGAAAAGTGATCATATTTTACGTAATGAGACAGGGGATACAGATTACCTGAGTCAACCGGTGAAGTGGCGCAACCATTGGGGGGAGAATTAATTTTCACTTTGTGTAGTCGGACTTCATAATCACGATGCCATATGGGAGGTCGCCGCACATGTCTTCCGTGCTGAGTTGGTAGTCCAGAAGAGGTCCCAGATGCTGCCGAGAAATCAGCTTCATCAACTGACGATCCAGATGAGGGGTTGGTCATGTTCGTTACCTGATCATTCGCATCAGGGGCCAGCGAATTTGAATTATCACTGACACATGCATGATTATGAGATAACTCCTCACTTGATTCCATAGCACTGGATTTTGATGTCAGGTCCACATTATTCTCTTGTTCGGTTTCCAGCTCTTGGTCAAGCATTTCAGTCTCCGCCCGATTTTCTATATTTGAGAAGTCATCCTCTGAATTTTGTCCATGTGTCACTTCGGTTGTCATGCCGCAATCATTCCTTGGTTGAGTAGTGTGGTCTGGTGGTGCATAAATTGGACGTCACGCGACACAAAATGATGTTGCTTTTCCAAATCAAATACTTTCCATCCCTTTTGTGAGTACGCATATCCCAAAAACACACACTTTATCCCTCGTGGAGCAAATTTATCACCAGTCCTCTCCTTATTATGAGCATAACATAGACAACCAAACACCCTCAATTGATTATAGGTCGGTGGCTTATGATACAACTTCTCATATGGATTTTTATTGTCCAGTAACGGAGTTGGCAGCCTATTGATCAAATATCCCACAGTCAATACACACTCACCCCAGAAATGTACAGGTAAATGTGCATGAAAACGAAGTGTTCGTGCCATATCCAAAATGTGCCTATGTTTCCTCTCAACGCGGCCGTTTTGTTGTGGTGTATAGATACACGAGGTTTGAAAAAGAATGCCGTTATCCAAAAAATACATTTTCAAGCATTGAAATTCCAAACCATTATCACTTCGTACCACCTTAACTTGTCTATTAAATTGACGATTAGTCATGGCAAAGAATTGTTTTAAAACATTTTGTACCTCGCTTTTCTCACACAGTAAATGTACCCACACGGCCCGAGAAAAATCATCAACAATGGTCAAAAAATAGCGTGCCCCACAGGAAGAAGGAGTTCTATACGGCCCCAAATGTCACAATGGATTAACTCAAAAGGTTCGGTTGCTCTAGCCGAATTAATAGCAAAAACATCACGCGTCTGTTTTCCACGCAAGCATGCATCACATGTTCTATTTATGTCTACCTTAAACAAAGATTTATCGCTATTCACTAATCATAAAACTGTCTTGGACGGGTGACCCAATCTTGAATGCCATAAATCCGAAGATGCAATCGTGATGGAATGAGCTTGAATCCCGTCAAAACAGTGAAAGTAGTAAACTCCCCCACAACGCTTACCCACTCCAATCGGCGTCCTCGAAGGTAGGTCCTGCACCACACAAATGTCATTAGTAAAATAAATATCACATTTTAAGTCATCAATTAACCGAGCCACCCAGATAAGGTTACACTTCAACCCCGGCACGTACAAAACATTTTTAATTACGACAGCCGCACTTAAACACACTTCACCGATGTGTGTTGCATGTGTTGTGTCACCATTGGGAAGGGAAACCGAGACTGCCGCCATATCCGCTATTTTGTTTAAAAAACATGTGTTTCCTGTCATGTGGAAAGAAGTTCCCGAGTCTAGGAGCCAATCACTTTTGTATTTCATACCTGAGAGTTTTTCCTCGACGGATGAAGACTTACAATTTCCCCCAAGTTTCAGCAGACTTTTCCACTGCTCGCTTGTAAATCCGGGTGCATATGTCACACCCTGCTTCTCATCTACCTTTGACTGTCCTTCATCTCGCGGCTCTCCAATTTGGACAGCGTGTGCTACAGGTCGACCACGTCCTCTTCCAGATCCAGTTCGACCACCTCTTCCGCCGCGTCCTCTTCCCGGATTATCGAACCACCACTCCGGATAGCGTCCGCTCTTCTTGAAGCAATTTTCAACCTCGTGACCAACCTTGTTGCAGTAAGTGCACTTTATCTTTTCTTCTCGTCCTGCGTTGTTCGACGCCATCCTGACCGCAAAGGCCACAGCTTCCGGTTTCTCCTCTCGCCCTTTCACCATATTCCGGTGTCTCTCCTCCTGTGTTACCATTTGGTAAACTCTACTAAAGGGTGGCAGATCATCAAGGCTGAGAATGTTGGAACGCAGCACACCAAAGGCCTCACTGTCAAGGCCAAGCAGAAAATCATGGGTCTTTTCTTTCTCAGCGTGCTTAAGAAACTTCTTGTTGAGATCACACGTACAACCTTGACACACGCATTGTGGTATGTAGCGATATCCATCATAGTCGTCCCATAAAGCTTTAAGCCGGCCAAAGTATGCGGTAATGGGTTGTCCATTTTGCTGGCATTCTCGTATAGATTCTTTGAGTTCGTATACGCGCATTGCATCCCCCACTGCGAAACGGGTCTTCAAGTCTTCCCACAGATCATTAGCACTTTCCATGTAAGTGAGATTGGTGCGAAGAGTAGGGTCAACGGCTGTCATGAGCCATCCCACTAGCATAGAATTCACCGTCAACCAGTCCTCCAAGTCTTCTATATCCTCTTCCGGTCGTTCGATGGTTCCGTCGATGAAACCCATTTTCCGTTTTGCTCGGAAGGCATTCTTCATTGCGGTTGACCATTCTCGGTAGTTTCCCTCCCCCTTAAGCACCAGGCCACTGATGTTGATTCCCGGAAAATCTGAGTTCGATAAGTAGTATGGGGATGAGACATCATTGATCTTCCGTCTTCGTTCCTTTTGGTGCTGTTGGTCGTCAGTCATTTTGCCGGTACAGTTTCACGTATCAAGGATCTTTGAGCTACTGCTCTGATACCATGATAGATTCTGGCTGTAAAGATCGCGAATAAACTGAGCAGAGTTTTAGAAGAGAAAAAATATGTATTGATCTTGTTGTCTCTAGATGAGTGGGGATACATGTATATATATTATAATTCTGTCACTGTCTATGACTAATAATACGGTGATGGTAAGGAATAGACAAAGACATATAATTGGGAAGAGAGAAAGACATTAATAAAATATAATAATTAGTCTTCAATTATGAGACCACTCCACTTCCGCTTCGTACATCCAAATAATCGGCCGAATAGGTGCCAACAAATACCTTGAGGCTAACCAAACTAAAAGATCGAGATCAGTCTATTAGCTACTTCAACGCAATACTCTATAAGTTCATACTCCCTTCTTTCCATTTCGGTTTAGGATGGTTAACCCTTCTATGATAACACATGCATACACACATATATGTGTGTCTAGTATATACTCCCTCCTCAAAGAATGTCCTACTTTCCAAAAATGGAAGTCCCTAAATGAATGTCCTACTTCTTTAATTTCCTTATTTGGTAAACAAATTTATACCAAACAGTGTCAAACAATGTAAAACAGTGTCAAACAGTGCAAAACAGTGTCAAACAGTGTCGCTACAGTGTGAAGTCAAATTCATTTCCTTGATTTGTGTGAAGTCAAACTAGGACATTCTTTCGGGGATATATGAACATATTCATAAACTACGGTAAAAATGTATTGAACCCTATAAAATGAATTTTAAAATGGTAAATATGTACTCCTATTAAAATAATACTACTTATATGATAACACGGATAGAGTGAGTATGTGATATACTGATAATGTCCAGCTGATGTTCTTAAAAACGGGACTACTCTAACAAAAGTTAATAATTTTTATGTGGCATGAGTAGGACAACTGACAAGTTGAGGGGAGAGTGGAACAGATAGTCCAGAACAGAAAATGGAATATAGAATGCTATAGAGTGAATGAGTGATGTCACTGCAAAAACAAAAAACAAAAACAAACTAAGACCAAGAAGATTACCAATGCTACTGCATTCCCCAAAATTGGGCAAGAAATCCATGCCCTTGAGAAAAGTGTACGCTCCAGCAACCAGCTTCATATCATCCTCATTCAAGCAGGTATCCAAAACCTCCCAATTGCGCTCTTGCCGAGCGGCCCTTGCCCAATCCATCTCGCTCGGATACCGGCTGGAGTCTATCCAAGATTCCTCCTTTGGTGGGCAAGAATACTATTTAGGAACCGAAGAGCTCTGGTTAGGTCCTTATTCTTCACAGCTTGGTCGTAATCTTTCCAGTCCTTCAGAGCTCCGGTTCTATTCATTCGCTGACTGACTGACTCGTTTTCAGGTGACGTGGCATTGTGGCCTACGTGTAAACAGCATAGAGCAGGCGAGAGCATTCCGGTCAGGGCTTCCGCTATACAACAAGATTTTAGCTAAGTGCGCAGAAAAAGAATTAGAACTAACAAGCATTGTTAGAAGAATAGGATTACGTGATTTGATTTGTTGATGTGGTCTGGTCGGGAACGAATTACAAACCAAGTAAAAACATCATAACTCAGTCTGACGGTCCGTGAGACTATGAGAGATATTTAGAGATTTTAGCCTTTTAGAGTTGTGATGAACTTTTAGGGAGAAAAGGTTGAATCTTTTTTTGAAGGAAAGTGGCTTAAATTATGTGTTAGAGTTTTATTCCTTCGACCCAAAAGGCCCAACACGTTTTTAACCCAAAAGATAAATAGTAGTAAGTGTGTCGTATCTTATTATTAATTAAATAATAATAACGATCCGTATACAACACACTTCAACTACTAGTTCTGAGGCCGTTCGTCTATCTCAATACTAAGAGCTGAGATAATTGTTACTGCTAATAAGAATAAATTGTCTACCTTTTACGATGAAATAAATGTTACTATTTAGACTACCAAAGAGTAAATAGTGTTGCTGATGTGGAGAATTGTGGATGGCCAGTTTCCCAACCCTAGTAAGTTAAATACAGAATGACAGTTAAACGATGTTTAATACGTTCACGTTTTATTCGGTAACATGAATGAAAATAACAGCCAAATATTCGTTGAAAAAACGTTGACTTTTATAAAACGTGTAAATATGTATATGTGTATAATACGTTATCGGTTACAAAAATTTGGTCGGGGGAACGCGTTTGGCCACTGAGTTGTAGTCCTTGATGTCCCGCCATGTGGTAGCCGTCTTGACTCTCGTCACATGGGAAGTCAGGTCTCGCCATTGGAAGATCCTCGTCCCGTCGTTGCTTGTTTTTAGGCCCCGTCGTCATGGGGTAGCAAGATTTTGATTGCTTCGTATAGGAGTTGAAATCCAAGCAGTCTGTTGGTCTTGCCGCTCACGAGTGACGAGATGGAGTTATGGTCTCCATTCAATACAGAGGCTGCAAAGTTGGCTTAAGACGAGGATATAATGGACATTGTATTATTATTTTATTAATTGATTTTAATTAAAGACTGTGAATAATAATTGTGTGGCTGCATTTAGAATTAAAGAAATTGTCAAAAATGGGACTAAAACATTGACTGAATTCCTGAATAGACATTAAGTTTTTTATTCCCTAAATAGGACTAAAGATTACAACTTTACCCTTTGGCTAATTACACACCTGAAGTCGACTCCAGGTGCAGCGGAACTCCATCCCTCATCCAACAGCCTAGAAAATTCTATCGCAACCTTTTTCCTCTCCATTGACCGCCAGACTTCTCTCCTGCGACTTTCCGATGACCGGTCATAGACTACTCATAGCTTCTCCACCTTCGACCGCAGCTTATCCACAATCAATCGTAGTCATGTGCTCATCCAGGTACTCTTCTTCCCCTCTCCCCCGTTCCTCTTCCTCCTCCTCCTCCTCCTTCCTCTTCTTCATCTTCTTTCTCTTTTCTTTTTTTGGCTTCTCCTTCCCATCCTCTTTGATTCTGGGTCCTCTGTTTTCTTCTTCTTTAGATTTCAATTTTTTATTGATTTATTAATTTTGATTAATTTGGAACCTCAAAATGCCATAAATTACAAACAATTAGAAAAATGTCAATTTTATGACAATACATTTATCAAAATGACAGTATGTCACGAAACTGATATTGTTACTAAAAAATTGTCACTTTAAATATGTCATTTTTTATTCAAAAATGTCATACGAATGACATTGTTACTCTTTGGAGCGAGATGTCATTTTCTTCTTTGAACTGTCACCTTAACAAATGTAATGTCATAAAAGTAACATTATTACAAATCAGTGTTGGATTAAACATCAATTATGACATTTTTCTAAAGTTTTTAAATTTCAAAGTAAAATTGTCATCTTCATAGATGCAATGCCATAAAAATGAAATTCTTCGAATTACTGATAAGTTTATGACATTTTCAGATTTCTGCTTTATAAATAAAATTGAAATCTAAAGAACGAGATAACTGAGTACCAGAAAATTGAAGAGGATGAGAAGAAGGAGGAGAAGGAGGAGGGGGAGGGGGGAGAAGGAGGAGGAAGGAGAAGAAGAAGGAGAAGAAGGGGAAGAATACTTTCCCTGACATGGCTGGAGAAATTGCAGCAGTGGTGTCATCGATGGCAGGGCTGCGACGATGTCGGTAGATGGCAGAGTTGCGGCGGTGCTGATAGATAGCGGAGCTACGGCCATGGTAGAGGAAGGTATCACGGTCGATAAATGTCAATTGAGAAAATTGCGGCGATCATTTGCAGAGGGTAGAGGAGAAAGCTGGGTAGAGGTAAAAGTGTAACCTTTAGTCCTATTTAGGTAATTTAAAACAATAAGTCATGTTTTTGCAATTTCAGCTTATTTTAGTCATATTTAGGGAATTCTCTCTTAGAATTACCCTTTAATAATGCAGGCAGGGATGTAAAGGGGTGTCTTTCCTGGACTTCACATACAAATAAATACAATTAATGGTCTGCTCATTCTAGACCCGTTAATCGGAAGGCTCCTTTAGAAATATCGTTGAGATATGTCCAAAACATTCACAATTGAATTACTTTTAATTGTTTTAAATACGCTAAATTTTAATGAAGTGTGAAATGAGTACTCAAATTTACATATTAAATATATGTACCCTGAACATTATATAAAAGATTACGTTCGCACCATAATTATGTTGTTTTCACACACACACACACACACACACACATATATATATATATATATATATATATATATATATATATATATATGAATAACTACATAATTTGAAATAGAAAAAATAACTTTAAATATTCAAATTATTTTTCATGAACCAAAAATAATACGTAAATAAAAAATAACTTTCAATAATATCAACTATTTAAATATAGTCCAAAAGTGACTTAAAGCAATTTTTCAATACAAATTCAATTATTTAAGTCATCAAAAACTAGATTTGAAATATCAAATAAGTGACAGTATTATCAAATATCATTAATTTGATAGTTTGCTATTAGTTTCTAATGTCTTAAATGATTAGATTTTTTATTGAAAAGTGACTACATATTTTTTTTTTGTTTTATATTCAAATTGGTATTATTAAAAATCATTTTCAAGTATGTATTATTATTGGTTTATGGGTGATACCTGATATTATTTAAAGTTATTCTCCCTTTAAAATATTCTAAACTTTGCTAGAATGTAATTAATGTTCAAAAATTTCATTTGTCAAATAAATAATACGGAGTATTAACTTCGGTACAATTTAATTTTATTTACATCCTCATAATTTTTTGTGTATTTTAAATTATTTTTGTGTATTTTAAATTATGTATTTTAAAATATATATTCATGATGTTAACATAAATTATTATATAAAATTTGAAGTACATATATTAGAAGTGCAAGTTTGAGGTATTTAAATTATTTTTTCTAAATAAGAACTACTCCCAAAAGACTCAGGACCAGTTTCATCGGGGGATTTAATTTCAAAGAAGAGTAAAGGGTAATATTGATTTTTACTTTATTAATTTATCCAAATTTGTTAGATTTAGATCACAAATAACTGTTAGGAAATTGATGTAACATACCTCGAAAGTATAGCAGCGGAAGTTTAAAATTTTCCCAAACAGATCTTCCCTGATTATGACAAAATAATGAATATGATAATAATAACAGATCTGAGTTATAACTTACAGATTTTCCAGCCTAGCAGTGATAATCCTTGACCTTTGGTATCCACGTGATTTCTCCTTTCCGATAGAACGGTTAGATCTCCCTTAGAGAAAGGCTAGGAAATCTCTTCGCGGGGAAATAAACTGGTAATACTGAGTTTCGGAAACTTATCTCTAATTATGAAGGAGGTGGATGTATTTATACTAGTTCTAAACTAGTTTCTTAATCACAATGAAAGTCTTTCTAATTAATGAGTCCTAATCCCGCTAGGACCAATACTCCTTATTAATTAAATAAGTAGATAAAACAAACCAAAATAATAATAATAATAATAACCACAATAGAGAAGTGGTCTTACGCCACTCTCTATTTATTATATATATTATTATTTAGTTTTTTATTTTTCTTTTTAATTCTAAATTACAAAAGAAAATATCAACTTTATTAAATAATAAATACATCTTAATTAAGTATAATAAATCTAATTTATCACACTTAATTAATTCTATCAAATAGAACACTCCTTCAACATCATGAATTAAATATATGTAATCTAATTAATATTTATCCATTTTCAGTATTATGAATTAAATATTATTTAATCCAATTTATAATATTTAATTCCTTCTAACAATTCAATGGGAAGGTATAATCACTTATTGTGTGACCCATAGAGCCTTATATATTAAGCACTAATCAAATTAAGGTCTTAGTAGAATCCCTAGACGATTTACCAGACAATCTTAATATATAAGGACGTTTGCGAGGACTATTCAAACTCCCTGTAATATAGAGTTTATAGTGATACGATCCTTTCATTCAGCGAACATTCAACTAAGTCTAGAACATGATATAGTGTCTATCCCAATAACTCAGTCTCTGTCTCTCAATCTTTCTAGATGATCCATAACGATCATATTCGATATCCAAAACGAATATATCTTTGCATTAGCCAATGACTTTATGATCCATCTAGATATGAGAAGTAGAATGTTCTCTCTTAATCTATTATGAGGAATGAATCCTTTCTTGGCTCAACTACTACTCCATGTGCTTCGTGATGCACCCAACACATGTCGTATCTACCCCGATTGGAGTGCAAGCATTGGTCATGATCAAAGTACATCACTCCGCACATGTAGTACGTATTGACCTCAAGTCGGAGGACTATTACACTACTCTATACGCCGATAATCCCATAGACACGTGAATAGAACTTATCAAATGGTTTCTCGGTGGGTATGCCAATATTCTCTAAAATATCTATGTGACCATCATGAATTACAGGAACTCAGAGTCGTGAGATCAACTATACTTTCTAAAAGTATGATGCAGTCCACATACCAATCTTATCGCATATCATCAATATCACATTCTTGATGATCATTGATTGGGTCTATTTTAGGACCTTATGTTATATCATATAAGCTCCCACTTACTTATTGACAACATAAATCCAAGGGAACACAATTATGAATAAAACATTGACAATCGAAAACAATCATTCATAAAGTGTAATACCGTGTATATATCAAATATAAAAACTAAATGTGATCAAGTACATATGCCTTTAAAAAAATGATTGTCGCTAGGACATATATACTAACAATCTCCCACTTGGCCTAGTGCCAATCACCAATGCGTCTAACACCTAGATTCTCAAAATGTCTAGTATGTTTCTCGCAGCTCAAAGGTTTGGTGAAGGGATCAGCCAAATTGTCCTCAGTGGAAACACGTTCTATTGCAACCTCTCCTCTTGCTATCTGCTCTCGAATCACATGATAGCGCCTCGGCACATGTCCATTCCTCTTGTCGCATCTTGGTTCCTTTGCTTGTGCAACAGCACCAGTATTGTTACAATAAATGGTTATTGGATGACTATCATTTGGAACAACCCCTAATTCTTTGAAGAATTCATGTATCCATACGACCACTTTAGCTGCTTCTGATGCAACAATGTACTCGACTTATGTTGTCGAATCAGCTGTAGTGTCTTGCTTGGAACTCTTCCAGTCTACTGCTGCTCCATTGAGATTAAAAACATATCCTGATTGTGACTTATAGTCATCCTTATCTGTCATGAAGCTAGCGTCAGAGTAACCAGATGCTATTAGTTTCTCTTGTCCACCATAAACCAAGAAATATTCTTTAGTTCGTCTAAGATACTTAAGAATAGTCTTAACAGCACTCCAATGCCGTTCTCCTAGATTATTTTGATATCGACCAACAATACTAAGCGCATAAGCCACATCTGGCCTAGTACAGATCATAGCATACATGATTGAACCAATTGCAGAAGCATATGGAATCCCTTTCATGCGTTTGATCTCATCATCAGTTGAAGGACTATCCTTCTTTAATAACGATATCCCATGACCCATCGGGAGGAATCCTTTCTTAGATTCTTCCATTTTAAACCGATGTAGTATTTTGTCAATATACGTGGATTGTGAAAGACCTAACATCCTGTTAACTCTGTCTCTATAGATCTTAATCCCAAGGATATAACAGGCTTCACCTAGATCTTTCATCATGAAGATATTTGATAACCATTCTTTCACAGACTTCAATAAGGGGATATCATTCCCTATGATCAGAATGTCATCAACATATATGACCATGAAGACCACGCTATCCTTGCTGCATTTTGTATACACACACGCATCTTCATTGCTTCTGATGAAGCCAAACGATTTGACCGCTTCATCAAAACGGATATTCCAACTCCTTGAGGCTTGCTTTAGTCCATATATGGATTTCTCCAATTTACATACTGATTTGGGATTTGACTTGGATATAAAACCTTCAGGTTGTACCATGTACACCTCCTCCTTGAGGTTTCCATTAAGGAAAGCAGTTTTGACATCCATTTGCCAAATCTCATAATCATAGTATGCTGCTATCGCAAGTAAAATTCGAATGGACTTGAGTTTTGCAATTGGCGAATAGGTGTCACTATAGTCAATTCCCTCTCTTTGAATATAACCTTTAGCCACTAGCCTAGCTTTGTATGTTTGCACCTTGCCTTTGACATCAATTTTCTTCTTGAAAACTCATTTGCATCCAATGGGTCTAACCCCAACAGGCAAGTCAACCAAGTTCCATACTTGATTGATATACATCGAGTCCATTTCAGATTTCATGGCCTCTCGCCACCTCTTTGAACCAATATCTAATATTGCTTCAGTGTAAGTCTTAGGTTCATCCTTGTCAGGAATTTCAACATCATCATGATCCTCCATGAGGAAGCCAAACCTAGTTGGTTCATGACGAATCCTAGTAGACCTACGAAGTTGAATATTTTGCGATTGTTCAGGCTGCTCATTCTGATTGTGAAGAGGTTCTCTTTCATTGGATTATCCAATGCTCGGAGAATTTTCTGGTGCTACACTTTTAAGTGTTTCCAAAGAAGGAGAGGTAGGTGCAGAAGGAATGACAACCATGTCATTTCTTTCATGCCTAATAGGAACGACTTGCTGGTGCGAGGTGCTTCCTATATTACTCCCACTTGCTGAAGGATATCCTCCTAGAGACATACTTCCGTTTAATCCTCCCACTGAATCCTTGTTTTGACCATCTAACAAGTCTTCATCCTCTATGTTATTTTGTGATTCTTGAATTTCTTCTAGTACTATCTTCTCACGATTGAATTCCTTGAAGACCAAGTCTTCTTCTAGGAATCGTGCCTGTCTGGAAATAATGATTTTATGTTCCTCAGGATGATAGAAATAGTATCCCCTAGTTTCTTTAGGATACCCCACAAAATAACATCTCTCACTTCTAGCTCCTAACTTATCAGTGTGCAATTTTCTTTACATAAGCAGGGCAACCTCACACTTTAATATGTGAAAGAACAGGCTTCTTATTACACCATAACTCATATGGTGTCTTTTGCACTGATTTAGATGGAACTCTATTCAGAATGTATATCGAAGTTTGCAATGCATACCCCCAAAGAGATGTTGGAAGAGACGTAGAATTCATCATGGACCTAACAATGTCTAACAAGGTTCTATTTCTCCTTTCAGAAACACCATTCAATTGAGGTGTTCTTGGAGGAGTCCATTGTGACTGAATTCCCTGACCTTTTAAGTAATCAAGAAACTCCTTACTCAAGTATTCCCCTCCACGATCAGATCGTAGAGTCTTGATACTCTTGTCAAGTTGCTTCTCTACTTCAGCCTTATACTCCATGAATTTCTCAAAAGCTTCAGATTTGTGTTTCATAAGATACACAAATCCAAACCTAGAGAAATCGTCAGTAAACGTGATGAAGTAAGAGAAACCTCTTCTAGCTTGAGTTGGGAATGGTCCACACACATCTGTCTGAACCAATTCAAGCACTTCTTTGGCCCGCAGTCCTTTTCCAAGAAAAGGTTTACTCGTCATTTTAGATGAGAGACACGAATCGCAATTACCATATGATTCAAAATCAAATGGTGTTAAGTAATTTAATTTACTTAACCTTGCTATTCTGCCTTCATTAATATGACCAAGCCTACAATGCCAAAGATATGTGGTATTTTTCAGATTACTTAACCTTGGTCTTTTATTTTGTACATTTAATATGTCATGTCTACAATTAAGAACATATAAATCATTCATAAGAGGAGCATTTCCATACACAATACCATTTTGTGAAAAACAACAAGTGTTATTAGCAAAATGAAAGGAAAACCCCTCAATGTCTAACATAGGAATGGAAATTATGTTCTTTGTTATAGAAGGAACAAAATAACAATTATTTAGTTCTAATCTATAACCACTGGGTAAATCTAATATATAAGTCCCTACACGTTCAGCAGCAACTTTTGCTCCATTTCCTACACGTAGTTTAATCTCACCCAGCCTAACTGCTCTACTGTCATTTAGGCCTTGCACACTATTGCAAATGTGTGAGCCACAAGCCATATCTAATACCCAACAGTGAGAGTTAGTTGTAGACATATTAATATCAATGACAAAAATGCCTAAGCTAGAAGCACTCAGTGCTTTGGCTAGATTAGTACTGTATATCTCACAATCTCTCTTTCAATGTCCTATCTCTTTGCAGTAGTGACATACATCATTTGGTACCTCAGCAATGTGATTCTTCTGAATGTCCTTGTCAAACATGGCTAATTCAGAAGAGCTAACATCAAGGATCTCGGGTACACATGTATCAAATACATGTTCGATATTTTCTTACCTAAGAACGGATCGCATATTTTGTTCCAAGTCTAGAAAATTTGGTTCAATCAGATTATTTGTATCCAAGATACTCCTCAATGATAAATTCGACATACCTAAAAAGCCTAAAGAAGTTCAAATAGAACGGAATTAAAATCATATATTAATTCCTATGATCACATCTAGTTAATTAAATAATATGGACTTTTAATTATTTAGCTCCCACTATTTTTACATGCTCTTTGACCCCAATAAAAGGAACATGGAATGTTTTGCAATCATAGTGGCCAAAATCCTCATTCATACTATTACAGTCCCAGCTTGGACTGATCACTGCAATAATATAATGGGTAGGTCCCCAGACCAATTGCGTTCAAGCAACTTTTGGTTGATCAATTTTGTTTTTAAATTGATCGACATCCTTAAATTAACACTGACGCTTGAGCGACTCGAGCTAATTTAAGTAAGTCAAAACCATCACACGATCACAAACATATGTATCTATAAATTAGTTCTATATTTTGTCGAATGGAATAAACACTTGGGTGAAATATTCTTCAACGAAAAAATATTTCTACTAATTTAATTATGATGGGTGATGTCGTTATCCCAGATAAGACTTAAAATTTTAATTTATGGGGAACGTTTAGCGGGTATTAAATTACTTAAACAAGATGCTAAAACATATCATCAAATAATATGTTAATGAGATCCAACTCAAACAGATAAAATTAAAGCATGCAGTATAAATCTAATTTATAAACAAATACAATAATCAAATAATTGAAGGCATACTAAAAATAATAATGATCAGTTACATTAAAATAAACGTACTTATTCTCTAAGATAATAAATCAAACTTAATTAAAAGGTATGGGGGAATGCACAAGTAGTTCCCTCGCAGCAGGTCACACGTGTTTTACAAGTCTTAGGACTAACATTTGCAACATTTGCAAGAATATCCTCATTGTCAAATCCAATTCACAATTTCAGATCTCATCCTAAAACTTAAAAACAAAACAATAATTTCTGGTTGGAAACTCACGTGTCTGCAACTATTTTCTCCCGTTCTAAAATTTCCAAAATTTTAAAAACATCTCTTTGGGATTTGTTCAGGAAAAAAATCAGCGGCCATCAATTTCTTTATTATCTGCTTTCAGGTTTCATTGACGGAGGTTGAGGTGCAGATTCGAAAAAAAAACAAGAACAGAGGAAAACAATCGCTCCTGCTCTCAATATTGCTCTAATCTCAGATATAATAAAATCTAATTTTCAAATTAAGATCACGCACAACAAAAAATATCTATTTCAAAACTACGCAATCTAAAATTCGTATAATGTCATTAGAATCAGTTTGGCTCTGATACCACTGTTAGGAAATTGATGTAACATACCTCGAAAGTATGGCAGCGGAAGTTTAAAATTTTTCCAAACAGATCTTCCCTGATTATGACAAAATAACGAATATGATAATAATAACAGATCTGAGTTATAACTTACAGATTTTCCAGCCTAGCGGTGATAATCCTTGACCTTTGGTATCCACGTGATTTCTCCTTTCCGATAGAACGGTTAGATCTCCCTTAGAGAAAGGCTAGGAAATCTCTTCGCGGGGAAATAAACTGGTAATACTGAGTTTCGGAAACTTATCTCTAATTATGAAGGAGGTGGATGTATTTATACTAGTTCTAAACTAGTTTCTCAATCACAATGAAAGTCTTTCTAATTAATGAGTCCTAATCCCGCTAGGACCAATACTCCTTATTAATTAAATAAGTTGAATAAAACAAACCAAAATAATAATAATAATAACCACAATAGAGAAGTGGTCTTACGCCACTCTCTATTTATTATATATATTATTATTTAGTTTTATATTTTTCTTTTTAATTCTAAATTACAAAAGAAAATATCAACTTTATTAAATAATAAATACATCTTAATTAAGTATAATAAATCTAATTTATCATACTTAATTAATTCTATCAAATAGAACACTCCTTCAACATCATGAATTAAATATATTTAATCTAATTAATATTTATCCATTTTCAGTATTATGAATTAAATATTATTTAATCCAATTTATAATATTTAATTCCTTCTAACAATTCAATCGGAAGGTATAATCACTTATTATGTGACCCATAGGGCCTTATATATTTAACACTAATCAAATTAAGGTCTTAGTAGAATCCCTAGACGATTTACCAGACAATCTTAATATATAAGGACGTTTGCGAGGACTATTCAAACTTCCTGTAATATAGAACTTATAGTGATACGATCCTTTCATTCAGCGAACATTCAACTAAGTCTAGAACATGATATAGTGTCTATCCCAATAACTCAGTCTCTGTCTCTCAATCTTTCTAGATGATCCATAACGATCATATTCGATATCCAAAACGAATATATCTTTGCATTGACCAATGACTTTATGATCCATCTAGATATGAGAAGTAGAATGTTCTCTCTTAATCTATTATGAGGAATGAATCCTTTCTTGGCTCAACTACTACTTCATGTGCTTCGTGATGCACCCAACACATGTCGTATCTACCCCGATTGGAGTGCAAGCGTTGGTCATGGTCAAAGTACATCACTCCGCACATGTAGTACGTATTGACCTCAAGTCGGAGGACTATTACACTACTCTATACGCCGATAATCCCATAGACACGTGAATAGAACTTATCAAATGGTTTCTCATTGGGTATGTCAATATTCTCTAAAATATCTATGTGACCATCATGAATTACAGGAACTCAGAGTCGTGAGTTCAACTTTCCTAAAAGTATGATGCAGTCCACATACCAATCTTATCGCATATCATCAATATCACATTCTTGATGATCATTGATTGGGGCTATTTTAGGACCTTATGTTATATCATATAAGGTCCCACTTACTTATTGACAACATAAATCCAAGGGAACACAATTATGAATAAAACATTGACAATCGAAAACAATCATTCATATAAAGTGTAATATCGTGTATATATCAAATATATATGTCGCTGGGACATATATACTAACAATAACTAATCCTCTTCTCTCTCCTTCCATCGCATGGGTGTTGGAAATAACAGAGTGAACATAATCTAATGGATATTTCCAATAGAACCATACATGTTTTTAAATTTCATTGTCTGAAATTTCATCCTTTTATTTCAATATTGTTTTCATTATTTATACCGTTAGAGGAAAAACTTGGATACAAAGTAAGTATAAAATTTGTAAATTATTGTAAGAGATGTAAACACTAAACAGAGCAAGACTAGCAGCCTAGGTAGCTACTAGCACATGACGATTGAAAACATCTAATAGAAAAGAGAAAACATGGGATGGCCTTGAACCAAATTCAAACAGACACTCAATTTCCTTGTGTCAACGTTGCAACGTATCCTGACGGTGCTGATCAGCTTGATTCTTGTCAGACGACGGTGGCGCAGCCGTAGCATCCCGTCGTCGGGAGTCGGCCGCAGTCTCTTCTGCGCGTCGGGGCTGTTTTTGGATGTTGTAAGCACTGGAGAAGAGCTCAATGGGCTCGGAATCGGCAATCTTGCCGCCTTCGAGTGGAACGCCGCCTTTGTAGCTCACCCTTACGGCGTCGTCTTCAGACAACCTTGCCTGCGCCGTCCCGTACGTTATGTCATCCTTGCTCTTCGCCATATTTCGATCAGACCGCCCTTTCAGCTGCTTCTAATTAATTCAAGAACAAGAACGTTTATGGGGCTCTCTAATATATAGGCGGCCTGGCATGGCCTTTTTGTTACTAGTATGATCTTTCTTATACGTGGCAAAATATGTGATAGGTGTTAGTCCTTTATTTAGGAACGTGGCATTAGCCGTAAAAGAACCTCCCATCCCATGGCTTGCTTGAGACTTCAAATGATCTTTCCACAACATTTTAGGGAAGCAGCGAAAATAGTATGGGCTTAGTTTGTAAGGGGTGTTTAGATGTCATTCTTAAAACTCTGGCTCCTTCAAGGAGCATAAGCAGAAGTTGGAGTGTTTGGATGAAAGTGCAAAAGTGATTCTAATACTCTAATTTACTCCTAGAATCAATTGTTTTAGAAGATGGAGCCATGAGGGTGATCAACTTTTGAAAACTGATTCTTATTCTATGTTTCTGCTTTAAAAAATAAAACAGAAGCAAAATCAGTTCCAAACACCCCTAATTCTGCAAGCTCATTTTATGCAAAAAGTTTATGGTGAGTGTTATGGTATATAAATAAATGAGGGCATTGTACTTCTCAATGATATTAAATTTTTATAATTTTCTTCATTCATTTTTATCATCATACATTCATGTCTACTATTGATAAAGTGACATTTTTTTGTAATTATTTAAAATTAATTGAAAAAAGAAAAAATTACACAAATATTACTACTTTAAACCTCACTAACAAAAATATGACTTTTTTCTCTAACTTAATCCCACGATGTCATACGTACTCCATGTTATAAGTCACTTTCTTGTAACTCCCCATGACTTGTGGTAATATTTATGTAAAAATCCCTTGAAAAAAATCATTTGAATTTAGAGTCTCACCGAGAACTCTGAACTCATCCTAAAAAGAGAATTTCTTATTGTTGAGGGTAAATCCCGTAGATCCGAAAGCCCAACACGAACTTTGGATATATCAGGAATGACACAGAATCAAAGCGTGTAAAAAATATAATATCTGAACTAACTAACACTCGAAAGCTCACTTGTATTAATTAACCAGTCTGATTACAAGGAATTTCCCGATCGGTAAGTCGGAAACTATGCTTTAATACAAGAAATAAGAGCAATGATGCTATTCTAGAGCCTGAGTATTGAAATGCTAACCCTTACAATGACTTAAAACCTTCTATTTATACTAATGGAGAGCATGGGCTGTCCCATGCTGATTGGTCGTTGCTCCACCGACTTGGTCATCCATGCTTCCACTTGCTGATGTCATAGTCTGACATTAATTGCACCTGGCCACTTGTTGGTTGGCCGTTGCTCGAACGGGATGTTGGGTTGTACTGAAGATGCTGTCAAATTGGCCTAAGTATGATATATAGCCCGAACCTCGTTCGGTATGTCTTCTTACTGGGCCAACCTTTATTTGGGCCGAACTCCGTTCGGTATCTCTTCTCACCGGATCTATTCATCATAGAGTGATGGGCCCGCTGCTTGGGCCGGATATCTTGGGCCTTCTCGATCTGGGTATTGGGCCTTTAGGTCAATATCCCAACACAAGTCCCCCACTTCCGATGTCTCGAACGATAGTGAGTGCATTAGGAAGTATATCAATGTTATAATACCCCGAATGGCGATCGGGGTACAGAAGTAATCAGTTCCCCATGCTGCGATTTGACGACTGCCGCTTCATTTCCCATATTCATCATGATAATCGTCGTTTAGTCTTTTCATTAAACACGTGTTTAGCTTAAATGCTCCTAGTGACGTGTCGCTCTCTGATTGGTTCTTGACACGACGGTTTCAAGGCTATAAATTAGCCTTTAACTTCTCAATTCCGGGTTTCGATTCTGCAATTCTCTGCGCCTTGTTGATTCCCCTGCAATTTTCTCCCAGCTTCCATCGCTCAGGTAACTTCTCAAATCCGGATTCCTTATCTTCATTTCTGGCTCGACCGAGATGAGCCCCAAACAGCATTCCTCTGATTCGGAGATGGCCTCCCATGGAGATGACCGTGATGCCGCCATTGTGGACGTCATCACAGTCTCGTTTGCCGGTGGTTCTACTGAAACGGCGACGAATACCAGGGCTGAGGCGGAGGACCTTCCTAGCACTTCTTCTTCCTCCAGTGAAGATTCCGACGACACCAAATCCGAGGACGAAATAGCCTCCATGGCAGCTGGACGTCCCAACGATTTTCCTCGCCATACCCTTGACCTAAAATTGATTAGGGAGAGGCGACAAAAACTGACCTCCCATAATAGGGCCGAAATTCCGGCCCTTATCCCTGACCCGGTGGATTTCCGTTTGCAAGCTGGGCTTCACCCAATGCGTCATAGGCCCGGAATGACCATAGTTCATTTTGACTCAATTAGGGCCGGCCTTAGGTTTCCGCTACACCCCTTTTACATTTCTTTCTTCAATTTCTACGAAGTTGTACCGGCCCAAATTATGCCGAACTCCTATCGGGCAATGGCAGGTTTTATTTGCCGTTGTAAAGATACCAGCGCCCTACCAACCCTAGAACTCTTTCACCAATTTTTCAAGGTAGCCCCCCAACAAACCCACGGCTATCTGGCCACTAGTGCCCGAACGGGACACATCCTGTTCAAGGGAAACCCAACTTCAATCAAAGGGTGGAAAGACCGGTTTTTCTTCGTGTCTGTCCCGGATGGCCTAATTCCCCGCAAATGGAATGCCTTCCCCCACAAGACTCCTGATCCTATCCTCACTGAAGAAATTTACAAGGCGTGCTTGCTGTGGAGAAGGATAAATGCATGGACATCATGAGTTATCTGACTCCTGAACGACTTATTTCAGTCGGGATAGGTACTGCCCGTTCTCTTGGGTTTACTTGTTTTGAGAAACCAAGTGCCATGGTCCGGGCGGTCCTTCCCGTGCGAGAAACGTTCTTTTGTTCTTTTTTCTAGTTTCTCACACGCTAAGGCCGCTCGATACTAACATTGCCCTTTGTCTTTTTTCAGCACCAAACCCAGATCTACCTATGGATGATAGCAGAGTTATCGCAGCCGGTGGGGCTGGTAAACGAAAAAAATCCAGGAAGAACCCCCAACCTACTCCCTCCATTGTTCCTGCTCAGGATGCTGCCTCTTCTCAACCGCTTCCAGAGCCACAGCCAATACAGCAGGTCCATCAGGACCAATTCGAGGCCATGCTGGTCGACGATCGGTTCGGCTCTGACCAACTGCATCAGTTCTCTCAGCACTTCGACTCCGTTCGGGGGGAACCCTCGAATGCAGGTGAGACCCATACCGACCATATTACTGGTCAGGTCGAGCGGATCTCCTTATCTGATCCTGTCCACGAGGTATTAGAAAGGGTTGGTTCTACCGCGAGCCAGATCTGGTCAACCTCCTCATGGTTCAACAATTTTTCCCTTCCTCAGTTGCCGGTCGAGCAATCTGAAGAATGCCTGGCCTTGACCGCTCTGAAGGTACATTATTTTTTGCGCCCTGTTTTTATTTTATTCTCTGTAATCAGTACTAACTCTCGAACGGTGCTCTGTAGATGGGTTTGTACACCCTTCAAATGCGGGAAGCCCGTCTGGCCAAGGAACGAGAACTGATTGTTGTTCAATCTTCTGCTGAGCAAAATGCTGCCGCCGCCATCACCTCTCTGGAGGCCGAACGGAAGGCCTTTGCGGAGGAGAAGTAGAGGATGGATGCTGAACTCGGTACCCTTCGGGTCCAACTTGCAGCTTCCCAGGCTAAGGTCCTTGCCGCTGAGGCCGCACAGGTCAAGTTTGAAGAAATGCCATCCAGCATCCCGGACGGTCCCTATGAAGTGAACGTGGATCTGTCCGCCGCCCGGGAAACATTTAAATCCTCTGATGAATTCTCCATCATCAAGGATGATCATGCAAGGACCCAAATCCCGTTCGCCTTTGGGGCGTACTTGAAGGGTTTTCCCAAAGGTGTCGGTCGGCTATCGGCAGGGGTGGCCCTCTTGGACAAGGATCCTGAGGCCAAAAAATGGAACGACTCCATTGTTACAGACCTTTATGGTAAAATTGGCCAGGTCCTGCTGCGTCCCTTCGTTGCTCAGCTTCAAAATAATCTGGGGAGGCCGGTTCAGGCTTCTGATCTTCCCAAAGATGACATTATACAGGCTCAGTTCGAGAAATTTCTGCGAGCTCAGCAACGGGAAGCTGATCGGGCTGCTGGGAGAGAGCCTGAACCCCCGTCTGATGATGATGGGGACGAGGATGAAGAGGGAGATGAAATGGCCCCTGGCCAATAATCTATATGTACTTTTTAATTACTTGTTGTAATTTTCTTTTCTCTAAGTAGCTTGTACTTCCCGGTCAGTAGAACCGATGAATATATATCCCTTTTTTGCATGAAGCTTTGTGTACTGTCTTTTCTGTCTTTATTGCATGATTTACTCGCCATTCGGAATTCGGCCCGTTTTGTAGGACTTAACCAATTTCCTGACTTTATTTCTTGCTCAAATACTCCTAATGCTGTTGATCGCCGTTCGGGCATTAGAAGGTTCTGATAATTTATTTCAGACCATTTTTTAGGACTTAGCACATTCTGGCTTTAGATAATCTTTTACAACATTGATGGCCGGTCGAGCTTCAGATCAATTCTTAGGACAGCTGTTTTCTTGGTTTTCTTCGCACCTGGGCTTCTTCATAAGTTGGTAGCCGTTCGGGCTTCAGATCAATTTTTAGGACTTAGTCGTTTGATTTCAGATAACCTTTTACAACATTGATAGCCGGTCGGGCTTCAGGTTAACCTTTAGGACTTAGCAGTTTTGCTAATCCTCTGTAAGCCCGTCCGGGGTACGTGCACAAAATATGAGTCATAAATGCCCCAGATTAATCGTAACCACCCAATGCCATGTGTTGCTCATGGATTAGGGATTTGTGCGGCACTTTCCCTATTTATAGAGAGGTGCTTCCCCTAATTTCTCCTGCTGTTTTCTCACTTTTCTTTCGAGCTTTTTCTCTCTAGAATTCCCAGAATTCTCTTGCATACTCTCAAGCCTTCTCTCTCTAGAATTCCCAGAGTTCCTCCAGCGTTTTTATGTACTACCCCTCTAGCTCAGAATCTGAAGAGATGCCTTTGATTCGCACAAGCAAGACATCCGCTGGTAACAAGGCCGAAGGCTCTTCTTCCCAAACACCCAAACCCGCCAATCCTCAGGCCGGCAAACACACTGAACAGCCACAGGATGACGGATGTCTGTCCGGAGATGACGTCCAAGTTTATAACAAGGGGATGCCCGAGCGGCCACCCCGCATTCCCCTACACTTCACTCGCATACGCAAACAAAAACAACGTCTTCCAGAAGATGTCGAACGGCAACTTAGCCAGTTGTTGCCCCACCAAGGGAATACTACGCCGGATTCATTCGGCACCCGATGAGGCACCGACCGGGGCACGTGCTAGTGCACCTTGACGCCCTGACTGCTGGGCTTCGCTTCCCTCTCCATTCATTCATAATGGAGTTCTTACGCCGGGTCTCTGTACTGCCCGCTCAGTTCGTGCCCAGCACCTACCGCATTCTGACAGGCTTCATTATTTGGTGCCACGAGTTGAGGATCACCCCAAGCGTCGATCTGTTCCTTCACCATTACTGCTATCAGCCTTACTGGACGACTGGGTACCTGAAGCTGGTAGCTCGTTCTGATCGTCAATTGTTCACAGAGAATGTTACCCCGCAGGCTGACTGGGAGGAGTGTTTTTTGTTCGTTCGGGTAGGTGATTCTCTGCCATTCCCGGATAGGTGGAACGCATACCCCGTTCGGGATACTCAGCCCAGGGTGGACGCCGTTCTACGCTCCCAAGCTGAGTCCTTGCGGATGGGAGGAACCAGAAGTCTCCGGAGTTTCGTCACTGCTACAAGCATGTTATCTGTTGGAATTGGTAAGCGTAATAGGGTTTTAACCCGATCATCCTTCATTCTCACAATTCAGCTTCTTATCTTTTATTCCTCTTTCTTGCAGGTGTGATATCTCCCATACCCGTTCGGCGTTCTATCTCTTCTGCCACCTTGACGGCTTCTTCTGGTAAAGGAAAGGAGAAGATGATAGCCGATCGTGCTTCTGCGGAGCAAATCCGGAAGAAACGCAAGGGGAATGATGGTGACCAATTGATCCCGATCGACCACGTGGTTGATTTGACCGGGCTGGAGGTTGAACCCAAAAGATCGGTGCCTGCCAAATCCTCAACTCCGGCTCTTACTGACACACCGATCGATGATCGGATGTTTGTTGAATTTTCAAATATGGGGCCCAGATCAGAAGGGAGGTATCTGTTCGGGGTGATGCCATCTTCTATGTGGTGTCACACTGCGATCAAGGTTCCCCCGAGCTTCACCAACTTGACCCACTAGTCGGATCTTTTCGAAGCAGGTCACCAGGAAGCACTCAAGGTATACCTCATTCCGATCCATGCCTTTCTTTTATTCATGTTTTACCTTATCTGACTTTATTGTAATCTTGTTTTCAGACTGGTGTATATTATCACAAGGCTTTTCTTGCAGCTGAGAAGGAAATGAAAGCCTTGGCCAGCGATCGGGATGACGGCCAGGTCCTCCTTTCTGCCGCTCGGAAGTTAGCGGCCGATCTCCAATAGCAGGCCAAGGAGGGTGAGAAGGCAAAAGCTGCTCTGGCCGAGATGCAGGAGAAGTCCCGTCGTCACGACCGGGAGCTTAAAGAACTCCGGGCCAAGGTGCGAGCTGCCGAATCTGCTGGTATCAAATTCGATAAAGCTGTTGGCGACCATCTGCCCGAACCTTACACGGTCAATACTTCCCAGATTGCTCATCAATCAATAGTGGATTTTCAACGGGGCAAGGGGCTGAACGTCGCTCTGGAGAACACGGCCCAGCAATTCCTGAGTCCTCACCTTGGCCAATTCTTGCGTGAGAGCGAAGATCCCATCAAAGCAGGGATCGACCTCCTGGACAGCACGCCGGAATGGAAATCTTTCTTGGATGTCCTGACCGAGAAAACTGTGAAGCAAAGTCAGGACCTGCTCCTGGACAGGAACCTTGAGCTGATCCTAGAGCATTTCCCCAAGCCGTTCGATCCTGATGAATTAGGCTTTGAGATCTGTTCGGGAATACATATGATCGCATTATGGAGAAAAGGTCCAAAGCAGCGCCTGATGATGCAGTGCAGGCAGGGAGCTCTCAGCCTCCATCCTCCCCGAACGGCAATCCTCCAGTAGCATAGCCTTATTGTAATTTTTGCTTATTCATTCTTCTTGTATATTCCGGCTAGTAATGCCGAAGAATAAACTGGACTTCTTTCCTTATCTGTTGTCTTTTTTTTTATTCTTTGATTTTTTTTTCACAATCTTTTCTATGTGGCCGAACCTTACTCGGCTCATGTATCTTTATGTCTGACACCTTTCCCGAACCCGTTTTGATCCCATTTCCTTCCGTGATGCACGGGTTCAAAACTCTTAGCTGAGGTGAATTTCTCCAAGCCATTTTGATCGTGACCACAGGGTCAAACTCTCAGCTGGGACAGGGGCTCCCTCCAAACCGTTAACCCGTTCGACATTCGGTCATCCGGAATGATTCCACGTGTTAACAAGCTGAGGTGAGACTCTCTTCACAATTGTTCTGACACCTTTCCCGAACCTGTTTTGATCCCTTTTTCCGTTCGTGACGCACGGGTTCAAAACTCTTAGCTGAGGTGAATTCCTCCAAGCCGTTTTGATCGTGACCACAGGGTCAAACTCTCAGCTGGGACAGGGTCTCCCTCCAAACTGTTAACCCGTTCGTCATTCGGTCAAGCTGAGGTGGGACTATCTCCCTTCCAAACCCATAATTCCGATGCATTCCAAACTGTTCTCTCTGGCTCGTGTCATCCATATTAAGGGTCTGAGGTAACCCTTTTCGAACTATAAGCAAGATCACCGAATTGGGTCATTCCTTTCTTATAGCTAAAAGGGCGACTCGCTTCCGAATCAAGTTCATGACTGAGGCGAGCTTTTTCAAAACCATAGTTCCGATTCCCCGAGCGACAATCCGTACCTTATCCGAACGTCGCTCGGTTAATCCATATCTTACAATCTTGACACCATCTCCAAGCCGTTTTGATCCTTTTGCCCGTACGTAATTACAGGGTCGACTTTGGCTAAGTTGACGACTCAGCTCCCTCCAAACTGTTAACCTGTTCATCATTCGGTCATCCGGAATGATTTTGCGTGTTAACAAGCTGAGGTGAGAATCACTGTCCTCGAACTCCAGGCCATTTTGATCCCTTCATCAATGCGTAATTACAGGGTCAAAACTCTTGCTGAAATAATGGCTCCCTCCAAACTGCTAATATGTTCGTCATTCGGTTTTCCAGAATCGATTCTCATATTAACCGCTGAGGTGAGACTATCTGGGCGTCAAACTCCAAGCCGTTGGCTGAGAATGACTTTCCTTCCATGCAGTTAACTCGTTCGTCATTCGGTCATCCGGAATGATTGAATTAACCATGGACACCGATTTTCTGAGCCTCAATTCTTCAAGCCGTTTTTGATCCCTTTATTCTTTCATAAATCTATGGTCAAAAACTCCCTTAGCTGAGAATTGATTTTCCTTCCATGTAGTTAACCCGTTCCTCATTCGGTCATCCAGAATGATCGAGTTAATCATGGGCTGAGTTTATGTGGAAGTTATGTCTCCCTCTCTATACTTTTTTTAGAGGTGGCAACAGCCGTTTTTACTGATAAAATTTCCTTAGATGCACTTAAAACTTTCGCTCCTTCAGAGAGCATAAGCAGAAGTTGGAGTGTTTGGATGAAAGTGCAAAAGTGATTCTGATGCTCTAATTTACTCCTAGAATCAATTTTTTTAGAAGATGGGGCCATGAAGGTGATCAACTTCTGAAAACTGATTCTTATTCTATGTTTCTGCTTTAAAAAATAAAACAGAAGCAGAATCAGTTCCAAACACCCCTAATTCTGCAAGCTCATTTTATGCAAAAAGTTTATGGTGAGTGTTATGGTATATAAATAAATGAGGGCATTGTACTTCTCAATGATATTAAATTTTTATAATTTTCTTCATTCATTTTTATCATCATACATTCATATGTCTACTATTGATAAAGTGACATTTTTTTGTAATTATTTAAAATTACTTGAAAAAAGAAAAAATTACACAAATATTACTACTTTAAACCCCACTAACAAAAATATGACTTTTTTCTCTAACTTAATCCCACGATGTCATACGTACTCCATGTTATAAGTCACTTTCTTGTAACTCCCCATGACTTGTGGTAATATTTATGTAAAAATCCCTTGAAAAAAATCATTTGAATTTAGAGTCTCACCGAGAACTCTGAACTCATCCTAAAAAGAGAATTTCTTATTGTTGAGGGTAAATCCCGTAGATCCGAAAGCCCAACACGAACTTTAGATATATCAGGAATGGCACAGAATCAAAGCGTGTAAAAAATATAATATCTGAACTAACTAACACTCGAAAGCTCACTTGTATTAATTAACCAGTCTGATTACAAGGAATTTCTCGATCGGTAAGTCGGAAACTATGCTTTAATACAAGAAATAAGAGCAATGATGCTATTCTAGAGCCTGAGTATTGAAATGCTAACCCTTACAATGACTTAAAACCTTCTATTTATACTAATGGAGAGCATGGGCTGCCCCATGCTGATTGGCCGTTGCTCCACCGACTTGGTCATCCATGCTTCCACTTGCTGATGTCATAGTCTGACATTAATTGCACCTGGCCACTTGCTGGTTGGCCGTTGCTCGAACGGGATGTTGGGCTGTACTGAAGATGCTGTCAAATTGGCCTAAGTATGATATATAGCCCAAACCTCGTTCGGTATGTCTTCTTACTGGGTCAACCTTTATTTGGGCCGAACTCTGTTCGGTATCTCTTCTCACCGGATCTATTCATCATAGAGTGATGGGCCAGCTGCTTGGGCCGGATATCTTGGGTCTTCTCGATTTGGGTATTGGGCCTTTAGGTCAATATCCCAACACTTATAGAGAGAAATTTTAATTTCACTATTTCATTTATTGCACTCACTAGTTAATATTCACATGAGGTCATTTTTATCATTATCTGAAATTCAATTGGGGGTTTTTGTTATTAATCTTAAATAGTTAAAAAAATATTGTCACGTCATCCATTTTAACCATTGATTGTAAAAAATGAGTAATGAAGATTAGGAGTTCTCAATGTAAAAGGATTTTCATTCTATGAGAGATTCTCACACACATAACTAATTTTATGTGTTGCGAGATTTATAAATGCTCAATATTGATTCATTAATGCTCAATCTTAAAAAAAGATGACACCCCATCCCTGAGGGCCTCCCAAGGATGTCATACACGGGATGTCACACACACAATACTTAATTCATTTTTTCTGTCCTTGAGGAGACGATACTCATATTTATAGCTTATACTGCGACAATAATTTATACCGTATACGATATACCACTAATGAAGGGGAAGGATGGGTAGAGTGATGGAGGGGACTGGGGGCTGAAGTAGGGTGCCATAGGGGGTTTGGAGACTGAGGGGCTGGGGGAGGGTGTTGGAGGGGATGAGTGGGGGTGCTATAGGGGGGCTGGGGTTTCTGGGGGTGGGCTGGGGTTGGGGTGTGCGGATGGGGCTGGTGGGCGAGGGGTGGTGGTGGTCACCGTCGGGTGGCGACGACGACCCTTATTAGATGGCGGCGGTCAATGCAGGGATGAGTAGGTCATGGTAACTAATCAGTTAATTGGTCATTGTTTGGATTGGTCATGATCACTGGTGGGGTATGGTCAATGGTGGATTGGTCATTGGTTGGAGAGGTTATGGCGAGTTGTCAATTAATGTCAGATTGGTCATGATCACTAGACGAATTGCTCACAATCACTGGTCAGGTTGGTCATTAGTCGGGTTGGTCACTGATCAGATTGGTCATGATCGTTGGTCATATTGGTCACTCGCGGGATTGGTCATTTTTGTGTTTTGTAATGGTCACTCGTAGTAGTTTAGTCTCATTTTTAGAATTTTTTGAAAGTAGTCTTTTATTTGTGTGATGGATCGCCGACCCTTGGGGTAGCCGAAATCCGGAAAAGTAAAGGAGAAGATTGGAAAAGCTTAAGTGATATCAAGTAAATATTTCAGCAGAGTAACAACGAGAGAATTCAATTTTGGATACCATTCCACATGCTGGAAGGTGATATTTATACTAAAAAAGTAATACTTGGTGCCCAAGTAAAAAGATGATATTTAATTGTGGAGAGGACACGTGTCCAGCTTGTCTAACAACCTACACAGACTAATCTAATGGGGTGTTGCCACGTGTAAAGGTCATTGGAGAGATAAATGGGACAACTAGCTGATTGGAACTGTATGTAACAAACTGGTACCGGAATACATGATATGCACTAATTAGTAGTGCATAAGTGTATGTTTTTATGTTAGATTTATGTGTATTGTTTATCGTTATTAGTTAGTTTGTAAGCATTTGTTTTATTTTGTTTGTAATTGTTTTTAGCTTCCATTTATAGTTGTAGAATAGTGGTAGAGTTTTTAGCAAGGAAAAGGAGAAAAACTGGACAAAAATGCCCAGGAGCACACAACCCGGTCGGGTCAGACCCTCAATCCGGTCGGGTCTGATTTGAAAACCGAACCTCTGAGGGAAGAGCTGGACCCGGTCGGGTCAACTAAGCCATCCAGTCAGATCAGACTTGACCCGGAACACAAGAACGAGTCGAAGATCACCAGAACGTGGCAAATATCTTATTTTGACCAGACCCGGTCGGGTCAACTAAGCCACCCGGTCGGGTCAGACTTGACCCGAACCAAAGAACGTGCAGAGAACAAAAGAACATGGCAAATCGATTCGATTTTGACTGGTACCCGGTCGGGTAAGTACTATACCCAGTCGGGTACCCGGCCAAAGGTGTTGAAAAACACCTATAAATAGCACACTTTTTCTTCACAAATAATCATCCCTTCTTCCATACTCTTAAGCTCAGTTTAGAATAGCATTTATTTATATATAAAAAATTTATAAATATATATATATATATATATATATATATATATATATATTTATAAATATATAAAATTTATAAATATATATATATATATAAATTTGTCCTCGGCAACGGCGCCAAATTTGACGTGCACTTTGTCGCAATGTGCACTCAAATTAAATTCAATACTAGCACTAATACGTAGTATAGGTGAAGTAGAGTTCGTATCCACAGGGAAAAGAATAATTCTCTTTTTATTAAACTAGTAAATAAAAGGGGGGTTTTGGGATTGAATGGTGTAATTTAAAAACTAAGATGAACGGCCTATATGTGTTCTAATTCAAAGATAAAACAACTTGGCATTGCTACTTTCCACTTGTTGATATATTTTAGTCGATCATTGTTATATCTATAACTTATTCCCTCTCAAATACTCAATCGAGGAGTATATCCAATTCATCGAGGGTAGTTATTAACAACGACTGTTCATTAATAACCATTACTATTAGTCAAGTATAGAACACCGCCATATACCGACTTGATAGTGGCATTTAATCTCTTAACTCCTTGATGAAATCAATTGAGATTGATAACCTCAACACAACGATTTTGGTTTAACCAACAAAATTAATCCCTCTTAAGTTTATCAACCACGACCGTGCATTAATAAACCGAAGTTACTTACTTGTGAAACCATCAACGATGAACCATCGGTTCGTCGATTGTTTCTAGTAATAATTAATATATGAAACAAAACTAGTTGATCCTTTAAGTAATGTTCAAAATATTAATATGAAATATGAATAGGAATTAATTAATATTCAAGGAAGAATATTATTAAAGGAGATGAATCCTACTATAATTAATATCAAGATGTTAACTAATTGTCATCTTAGCAACACTCCCCAACATTAATATAGAGGAAGAAAATACTACTCTAACTAATGTCAAGATGTTAACTAATTGTCATCTTAGCACCACTCCCCAACATTAATATAGAGATAGTATTAAGGAAAAAACTAATAATTAATATTCAAGGGAAGAAGTTAAGAAAATAACTCACAACTTTAATAATCAACAAACTTCAAGAGCAACACCAAGAATAGAAGTTTAGCTTCTCATTTGGAGACTAAGCATAGCTAAAAAAAATATAAAGATATGCTATTCTAAACTGAGCTTAAGAGTATGGAAGAAGGGATGATTATTTGTGAAGAAAAAATGTGCTATTTATAGGTGTTTTTCAACACCTTTGGCCGGGTACCCGACCGGGTATAGTACTTACCCGACCAGGTACCGGTCAAAATCGAATCGATTTGCCGTGTTCTCTTGTTCTCTGCACGTTCTTTGATCCGGGTCAAGTTTGACCCGACCGGGTGGCTTAGTTGACCCGACCGGGTCTGGTCAAAATCAGATATTTTCCACGTTTTGGTGATCTTCAGCACGTTCTTGTGTTCCGGGTCAAGTCTGATTCGACCGGGTGGCTTAGTTGACCCGGCCGGGTCCAACTCTTTCCTCAGAGGTTCGGTTTTCAAATTAGACCCGACCGGGTTCAGGGTTTGACCCGGCCGGGTTGTGTGCTCCTGGGCATTTTTGTCTTCAGCTTTTTCTCCTTTTCCTTGCTAAAAACTCTACCACTACTCTACAACTATAAATGGAAGTTAAAAACAATTACAAACAAAATAAAACAAGTGCTTACAAACTAACTAATAATGATAAACAATACACACAAATCCAACATAAAAACATACACTTATGCACTACTAATTAGTGCATATCAAACACCCCCAAACTTAAACCTTTACTCGTCCCGAGTAAATCAAATCCAGTCCAAGAAGTCCTTAAAATGACAAGAGTATCAATACAAAAATCCAAGAATGATTTTAGAAACACATTAAGTATATCTTAGTCAGGTGTTTTTCATTTTCAAAAAATTTTTAACTTTTACCTGAATGGGTTCTCGTTCCAGAGGGTTCAGAGGCAAAACGCCCGGCTGAGTGGTGTATCAGACCCGGTCGGATGTTTCGAATTTTCCTCTTCCACAACTGCCCCACCCGAGTGATGAGGTCGGGTGATGTGTTTTATGAAGGGACCCGACCGGGTTGAGTTTCATACCCGATCAGGTTCAATCCCCAGGTCATTTTTTTGAAATGTGCAAAAATAAAATAAAACAAGTAAATGTACCTTGCATAGGTTGCCTCCCAAGAAGCGCCTCATTTAACGTCGCGGCACGCCGCTATCATTGTGTTCAGTCATTGAAACTGGGATCATGATATTTTATCTTCTTCACACTTTCACTCCTAGGACGTCCATAGGAGGGCTCAATTTCTCGACTCTTCACTTTTGAAATCTTTCCAGGATCAAATATCCAGATTGTCATTGATTCTTGTGGTGGGAGGAAAGGAAGAAATTATCGTTTAGTATGCTCAATGAAAAGTTTTTCGATCCCTCAATTTTGAAGAAGATTTCAGAAATGTCATTGTCCTTTCCAAGTTTACGAGTTTCTCTTAAAGCTTCCAGAGATAATGGAGATACCTCAAAGGATGACAAGTACAAAAATTTGAATTTGAAGCTCAGCTTATCCTCTTCTTTGACCAGTTGGAGCTCCGTATCTTTTTCTTCCTCTACTTCTTCTGGATTCTGGATCTCCTTTTGCATTTCCTTTTCATTTGTCAATGTGATTGCAAAAGTTTGCTGTTTAGGATCACATTCTATTTGAGAAGGAAGTTTTTCCGAATCCCTTGCTTCAAGCCTACTCACGACTCCGCCTATTTGACTCACTTGAGTTTCCAAGTTTAAAATACTAGACTTGGTCTCATTTTGGAATTGCATCATGTTTTGTTGCATGGTAGTCACGTTGTTAGTAAGAGCCCGAACCATGTCCTCCGTGGACATATTAGAGTTGGAGAATGGATCATACCTCATGTGAGGTATATAATCAATTTGTGCAAGGTATTCTTCTTGGAGCTTTGGGCAGAAATCCGTAAGATGCCTGTGTGACATGCAAATGTTGCATGTCTTGGCATCTTGAGCTTTTGAGCTTAAGGTAAATTCCTTTATTAGAGAAGTCAAGAAGGAAATTTGACTCTCTAAGGATGAATTGTTGGTATTCATATACTCATAACTCATGTAAGCTCCGAAAATAGAAGAGTAAGTTATATATATATATATTGTTTTTTATTTTTATGAGATAAAATAAAAAGAAAAATAATTGCCTTTCACCGGCAACGACGCCAAATTTGATGTGCACTTTGTCGCAATGTGCACTCAAAGTAAATTCAATACTAGCACTAATACGTAGTATAGGTGAAGTAGAGTTCATATCCACAGGGAAAGGAATAATTCTCTTTTTATGAAACTAGTAAATAAAAGGAGGGTTTTGAGATTGAATGATTTAATTAAAAAACTAAGATGAACAACCTATATGTGTTTTAATTCAAAGATAAAAGAACTTGGCATTGCTACTTTCCATTTGTTGATATATTTTAGTCGATCATTGTTATATCTATAACTTATTCCCTCTCGAATACTCAATCGAGGAGTATATCCAATTCATCGAGGGTAGTTATTAACAACGACCATTCATTAATAACCCTTACTATTAGTCAAGTATAGAACACCGCCATATACCGACTTGATAGTAGCATTTAATCTCTTAACTCTTTGATGAAATCAATTGAGATTGATAACCTCAACACTACGGTTTTGGTTTAACCAACAAAATTAATCCCTCTTAAGTTTATCAACCACGACCGTGCATTAATAAACCGAAGTTACTTACTTGTGAAACCATCAACGATTAACCATCGGTTCGTCGATTGTTTCTAGTAATAATTAATATATGAAACAAAACTAGTTGATCCTTTAAGTAATGTTCAAAATATTAATATGAAATATGAATAGGAATTAATTAATATTCAAGGAAGAATATTATTAAAGGAGATGAATCCTACTATAATTAATGTCAAGATGTTAACTAATTGTCATCTTAGCAACACTCCCCAACATTAATATAGAGGAAGAAAATACTACTCTAACTAATGTCAAGATGTTAACTAATTGTCATCTTAGCAACACTCCCCAACATTAATATAGAGATAGTATTAAGGAAAGAACTAATAATTAATATTCAAGGGAAGAAGTTAAGAAAATAACTCACAACTTTAATACTCAACAAGCTTCAAGAGCAACACCAAGAATGGAAGTTTAGCTCCTCATTTGGAGACTAAACATAGCTACAAAAAATATAAAGAAATGCTATTCTAAACTGAGCTTAAGAGTATGGAAGAAGGGATGATTATTTATGAAGAAAAGTGTGCTATTTATAGGTGTTTTCAACACCTTTGGCCGGGTACCCGACCGGGTAATACACGTGCGGGTAACACGTGTATTATCTGGAATATTCTTCATTTTATCCACTGTGGGTGGCGTGGCACCTCTTAGAGTACTGGTGACGTGGCGGCGGCTTATGCGGCACCTGGTTCCGCAAATGCTCAAGTCCATAGAGTGTTTGGTGAGACCCTGAGCTCCGTGAGGCTAGAGTTCGGATGTGTGTGCTCATTACTAGAGGACATGTCTCTGGTCTTTGACGTTGTCCTGTAGCATTGACTCTTTTGTTGGCTTTGCTTGACTTTGGTTGACCTTGCATCAGTGTCAGAGGTCAGAGTTTGTATCGAGCTCGGCGTGCCCGAGGTCAGCCTCATGTTTTGCCCCGTTTGGGTGAGAAATAATTAAAACAATGACTCTTACCATTTAGAAGGTCTCTAGATAGTTTATTATGTTTCATTTAGAGTTTATGGCCAAGTGGGGTCCAAACGTGGAAGAAACGAAGCAAAAACTGAGGTTTGGGACGCCTGGAAAACCCGCATGACGTGCTCATAACTTGCGCACGTCGTGTGCACTTCTGAAAGTTTCAACCAATTCTCTGATAGGTCCACATACACGGTAGTCTGCATGGCGTGCTCTCAACCGTGTGGGCACCCTGGATTCCGGAGTCATGTCGCACGCACGGCCTGCGCAGCCCTTTTTGGCCCAATTCAGCCTAAACTCGAACTATTAGTATACATATACACCCCTATTCTGAATTCCTTTGTTATTTAAACCCTAAAGTTGACTTCCTGAGCTATTTTTCTTCCAGTTCTTCATCCCTTATCCATCCAAGAGGATTTTTAAGACCAGGACATTGATCATTCAACCAAATCTTCCGATAAGTGCATTTTTAACGATTTCTTTGGGCTTCTTCATTTTATTCGATTTCTCTCTTCTAAGTTGTAATACCAAAACCCTATATCTTCTTAGGACCGTGTGTTTAATATTTCAATCTCGGTTTCACGTTTAGATTTCGTTGCTAGCCTCAAAAATTACTATTTTGCCCCTATTGTGTATTAACTAGGGTTTGAGCTACGATTTGAGTTTTTTTGCTAAAATTTTATGAGCAATATTTGGGTATTATATGGTGAATATTATGATATATGATTTTATGTGAATTTAAGAACATATGATTTTGGGTGAACTTATCAAATCAGTTTGCTATTGCCGAAATTTTGATTTTTGAGAAATAGTTATTTGTATCGGAAAATTGTGAAGATTGTTTTGGTATGAATTAATATATGTTATGAGCTGATTCTTATGTGTTATCATGCAAATATATTCAGGATTCGGAATACCCTAATAGGTAAATGTTATACAAAGTATATTTTTGGAAGTGGTAGTTTGGGTTAAACCCTTTTTTTGGAAAGTCTTTTGATCTCTAATTTTTTGGTAAATTATAATCAACGATTTCCACGGTGACTTATGTAATCTGCTCGGGATACCTAGGGTGATGCGTGGTAGTTGGTGACCTACGTATTCACTTGGTACATGTTTTCTTCTTGAGGGCTCCCCATCCTTAAAAGAATCTAGGGAAGACTAATTGAAGTGAGTTTTTGTGTTTGTGTATCAAGTATGGTTTTGAAAGGAAATATTTTAAATTTGGATTTGTGTGGGAATATCTTACTTACTTACGGTTATTTTTAACTATTAAAACATTTTGTTATATCTCACTCATTTTCGGACCTAAACATGTGTACCGAAACTATTTTTCGAACTATATTATTTTACGGGCTTGAGTGAGTATTACTTAGCTATAAACTAATATTTGTTCCTTTTCTTTTGTTTTTTTTCTTCACTTTATTTGGTGAAGATAATGAAGAGTATGCTTGACGAAGAGAGCCTCGCTAAATAACGTCGACTAGTTACTAGTTACATTTATTAAATCTGGATTTTTTTAACTTGTTGTTTTACTTGTTTCAGTTTTGGACTTTGTACTTATGATTACTTTGGATTGTGATTTAGCCTGTGCTTTCGATTGTGTGAAGAACGGAGTGTGGCGTAACACCCTATGAGTATTTTTTCAGCTACAATTTAAACTTTTTTGAACTTAAATGTTTTGGGAAACTATCTTTATACTTGGTGTTTCTAGTAACTATTTGGGGTGAAATTTGGGGGTGTTATAGGACTTATGCTGGAATATTAGGCCCAAGCCCAGATACCCCAAGTACCTCAATCCGCCTACGGGCCCAATCGTAGCTCAGACAAAATGGAAAGCTTGCACGACACACCCGCACGGGAGGCGCTGCTCGGCTTGATCTATACTCACTTTGGCTTCTTTATTATGTCAATCCACTTCCCAAGAACAAACTCCTCCAAGCAATTGGCAGGAAAATTAGAGTTGGTAGGAAGCACATTTAATGCATCAGATATTGAAGATTTTATGATTTGGGGCTAGCCACTCAAAACTGGGCACATCACCCCACTATGTACTACCATGTAGTATACGAAGTATATAACAACATTTATTTCATTGTAAAGGGGTTGACACAAACTGGTATACGTAGAAATAGACTTCTCTCTAGTTTCCATAATATTCAACTTGATGTAGTGGGTCGGAGCTTGTGTTAGGCATAAGTGTTGTAATCGTTCTAGGTACTTAATTAATGGAACTAGATTCACATTGCTTCTTATTTAGTGCTATTAATTCGGCCTCATTCTTGCCTTAAATATTCACTGAACTAAGCCATTAAAGGGGATCGATCCTACGAAAGTCCAAAGGAATGTATTAGACTTTTGAAACTCAAGGACTTAACTTCAACTCATATACTTCCTTTGTTCGGTTTTAAATGCAACGTCTAAGAGTGTGTTTGAGAGTTGAATTTTGGAGGGGAGGGGAAGATTAACGGGGGTTATGATCCTCCTTTTCATGTTTGAGAGTTTAAAAAATTGGAGCAGATGATTTTGGAGGGCTTTTGTAACCCTCTAAATGCTTAATTTTAAGTTTACAACATTTGGAGGGTTTTAGAGGATAATTAACTGTTATTATTATTGCAGCACGTACTATCAGGCTACCTATAACATTTTTCTTTAGGCAAGAGTCTATCTACGGACTACGGTGGTCGGTGCTCCTTCCCTTTCATATCGATCTTCCGGCCAGATGAGCTAAAAGTGTATAGTAAAGCTCTCCACACACAAAATCTGATAGTGGTTTATCAACAAAGTCGGGATCTAAGTTCTAACACCATCGAAGGATTTTCTCCATCTCCGATTCTCTTTGATATGATATAGCTTGTCGAGTATCTGGAATAACTTAATTTGCGTTGCCTCTAGCTAGTCCGATCATGAAAGGAAGCTGCCGGTGTGGCTTACGATAAAATCAATTGCTAGTTGAAAAGATTAATTTGGATGGATATTGATTGATTTTAAACGGCGGCTGTGAGTAGAATGGAGTCTTGTAGTCATTTTGGCTATGTTTTCTTACCAAAAGTAGAATGTTACGATTATTTTGAAATTGCCGAAAAATGTTAAAGAACTGAGGAAACATTCTCATGGCCCATCAAACGTGTTTTGGATCAATAAGACAGTACGTAATAACACACATGTCACATCGCTTTTGAGAAAAGAGAAACAATTTGGATCATCTTATTTGTATTTTTTGAAAAAGGAGAATTTTCGTAATTTTACGAGAAAATTACGAAAACAGAAGTCATTGACGATCTGGTCAAAAAAAGAAGTCAATGACCATAATTTCATGAGAAAATTCTCCAAAAAGTTTGAAAATTTTAAAATAGGATGGCCATATTTATTTCTTAAAATAAGAATAATTACTCTCAAGTTGAAAAAATACTACAAAAACAACGTTTTCCTTTTAAAAAAATTGACGGTTTGGCCTAAGCCGTCGATATCCAAACGGGCCCACTATCATGTTTCCTGTTTTGGAATATACATATATTTTCAATCATATAATGAAAGTGAGTTATACGTACATGTTAGAAGAAGGGAAGAAATCATTTATTAGAAATAATATGATTATATGTCAAAGTTCAAATGATATCACAATTCATAAGATCTACGGTGTAATACATTCGATAAGCCGCCTTAAAAACAACAACAGCAGCAGTCGTCCAACACGCAACAGCAGCACAGTGCAGCAAAACTGCATAAAAGAAAAGAGATTTAATAAAAATCAAACTGGGGTTTGAAAGTATAATTAACCTTTACCGTATGCCCTCTTAATGTAAAGTATCTTAATTTACATTAAATAATTAAATCCAATATGTAAACATTTTTCAAGCTCACTTATATTACAATAATCAAAATAAGTAAATCTAAAGTTAGTTTTGTGACTAACTTGGCTCAAATTATAATTGAACATCATTTTAGCGATTTTACACATAATTCTTTTTTTATTTTATTATTAAAATGGAAAATTGCACTTTTTCTCCATCTATTATTCACTCTATTGAAATGTCATAATTGTGTTTCCTATATTGTATATTTCACCTTCGAATTCACAAATGTGTTGTAAACAGTGGCGGATTTTGAATTTCCATTTTGGGTGTTCAATTTGTTTTTACAATAAAGAAGTTAAAGAACAATAAATAATTACACTAAATTTACCTACTTATACTTGCCATTTTTCAAATTTTTGGATGTTCATGTGAACACTTTTGAACAATGGTGGCTCCGCCGTGGTTGTAAATGTTATCTCGCGTAAATTTATTGGTAGTCCAGAGTTGGAGATAAATTATAAAAGACGGGATGACATTTACAACAAAACTGTCAATTCGAGAATGACATTTACAATCTCAAAAACAGGGGGTTTAACATTTCAATGTGATGATTAACGGAGTACATAATTATAAGATTTCATAATTTAACAGTTTCAGCAAGCTCAACCACTTCATTTAACAATTTATCAATTTTACTCAATTTAACTAATTCAATTAAATACATTTTAGTGTTATTAAATTGGCTAGTACGATACATCAATCAAAATTCACAAGGAGGGATCGGATGTGTTAAGATTTTGACTTACCATCCTTTCCAGAAGCCACCCTCTCTGGTTTTGGTCTTCGGATGCTTGGGCGGCACATCGCTCACCCTCGGATACCCGGCTGGCGGAGGCCCCATACAGACTTGAAGCTGTTTCGCTGCTCAGTTTCCAACAATTTGAAATAAAAAGTGTTTAACCTCACACAAAATAAAATTTATGCTCCAATTCCTTTCTAAAAAAGGATGACACCCTCTCTCTCAAGCCTCCATCTCCGATCGGACGGTACGTTGTGATGATGTAAGTTGGACTACAATCACAATCTGACAGAGTGGGGCTCTGTACCGGTACTTGCAGAAACCTAGTAACCCTCTCATCGTAGTTGCCGAGATTCGAACCCGAAACCTAACCCTTGTGGCACTTCATTGCTACCCGTCAAGCTACGCTCACCGGGGACAAAGCTCCACTCTTTATCTGTCAGGGTTGGGGGCGCTCAAGGATGGGGTGTCATCCTTTTTTGTATAAAAATGGTCATCTGGTAATTAAAAGACGTACATACCATCATCAGAGACATGATAATCCTGCTGCTTCATGCTTTTTGTTTGTGGTCTTCTTTCGAGGATTGATGGGTTACAGAATAATTAACTCAACTATTAGGTAATTGTCCAAGGCGTCGAGGTGTGATATATACTACGTTACTCCACTTAAGATGCAGAACAAACTTATCTTCAATTCGTGGAAAGGTCAAAACACTAAAGGATATATATTATATATGTAGAAAATTGAATTGTCAAAACGCGTTATTCTCTATTTTTCTCCGTGTAGCCGCCCAGCCGCCCAAATCCTATCCGAAAAGATTCGTGTTTTAATCTCAACAACGATTTTAATCATTTATATATAATTTATAAATTTTATATTTGTATACATTTTTTGAATAAGAAACATTTTGATATAACTTTCATATTCAATAATCATTTAATTTTAAAAAATATCATTGATGAAAGAAAGTTGAGTTTCATAAACTAAGAAACGTCAATTTAGGGACTGACTTTTTTGGGACAGATGGAGTAATTAATAATCCAAACACTTTTAGTTCCTTATATTATTCAAGACTAGTCTCACAGAAGTAGACAATTGGAACAAAAAATCTTGTCTCGGGAGATATTGAAACAAAAGATGTGTATTAGTGTATAGCCATTTATACATACATACTACTGCATATTGGTCGAAACCATTCACTACAAATAATATAATTGTGTGTTCTTTATTACTACCAAATCAATATTACACGTCAAATTCAATTGAAATTAAAAAAAAAAAAAAGACAGACATTAATTTAGGGATGCCCCCTTATAGTAAGAATTACAAGTGGAAGAACTCAATTCGGATGCTCTCAATCGCAACACATTTCAAATACCCAACAGCAGCACAGTGCAGCACAACTGCATTCAACAAAACAAAACATGTTATATTCAACAACCTCAAAATTAGGAATACGCACTACAGTTAGTTAAACTCAATGGAAGAAATAATATTGATTGAAATATGATTAACATAAAACATAGACAAAATATAAAATAAAACTTAGTAAGTTTGATTCTAAAAATAGGACTTATTGAGTTCTACTGAAGAATAAAACAATACTCCCACCGTCCCATATTTATCTCCTGAAGTACAAATGACACACGGATTAAGATAATAGGAAATGTGTGGTGGAGAGTTGTGCCGATGAAAGAGAAATGTGTAAGAATGTGTAAGAATGATTGTGAATCACAAATTCTTTGCTAAAAAGGAAAAAAGGAGATAAATTTGGGACATATCGAAAAGGAAAGTATGAAGATAATTTCAGGACAGAGGGAGTAGGATTTTTTCCCCAAATGTGACTTAATGAGTTACATTTTAAGAAAAAAAACAATGACTTCTATTTGAGGGACTGATGTTTTATTTCTATTTACAAATTTTCTCCTATTTATGATTCAATTTATTACAATCGACTACTATGGAAATATGGAATATTGGAATGGCTTAATTATGTGAGGGCGTGAGGCACTAAGATTTGAGACATTGTAGCAAAATATTAGTCGTAAAGCCCTCCACATTTAAAAGCACAAATTTGTTCTCCTCTCGAGGAGAATATATATGAATCCTTTCTTTTGCCTTTTAGGTAGCCAACTGTGCTTTATCACATGCCACTCCCATAAAAAAAGTTAACTTTTCTTCTTGATTAATTTGGTCCGAATCAGTTTGTCACGTATATTGTATAATTATATTGATATTCCAAATTAATCTTTTCTGAAATTCTTTGTATGACAGAAATAGTATACATCTTTTATTAGAGAATATTAAATAATACGGAGTATATGATCAATTAATAAGTAACAACTCTTCGTAGTTTTTACTTATTTTTCCTAGTAATTAAATATTGACTCATCGTAAATGGTTACACATTTATTTGGCTTAATTCGTATGTTTGACACAACTAATTGAAAAGATACTTTTATTAGTTTTTAGTAACAAAAATTTTAAAATAAAAAGGTGATAGGTGTTTGATAAAAAAACTGATTGTTCAATTTGATATACTTGTGTTTGACATACAAACCGTTGGCACTTATTAATGTTATAAAAGTTGTAGACTTTTCTTAGATGCTACTCACTGTAGCATTTTAAAAAGTTCTTTTAATTTAAAATAAAATCTTAAAAATTGTGATGTTGAACATTCAACTAGACGTTTTTAGAGAACTTTTAAATAGCACAAAAGCCAGAAGCTATGAACTCATGCTTGACAAAAGTGTCATAAAATGAACTTAAGTACAACTATTTAGCAAATTATTGATCGTATTTGTTTTGTGTTAAATGTCAACATCCTTAATTTGAATGTGTTTTGATCCTATAACCTTCTCATTGGAAGTATCACAATGATTTCATCGAGACAATATTATTATTTTATTATTCTACATGCAATATTGTTGTTGAGACCGGCTAGATTACATATAGCGATCCCATAACTAACCACTATAAAATATAAAGAGTATTTTTTTCTAACCACTATAAAATATAAATGGGTGAGAATATATTTATTCTTTCTAAAAAAGATTAAGCAATTTGACTTTTCTTGTTCAATGGTATTAAAGTTTAAACAATGATTTTAGGTATTATTTTTGTGTTTAGTTTACAAATTTTATACTTTTGTGAAACATTTTTTAATAAAGAATATCCTCATATTTTTCATATTTTAAATAATTGTATTTAAAAATATCATTGATCAAATCAAATTTGATCATCATTAACAAAAAGAAAGTCAATTCGGTCGATCTTATTAAGGAGGGAATGGTTAAATTAGATTGGATGACAAGGTTTAAAGATCGATGGTGCATGTAGTGAGTTTGTGATTATATAATGTTGACTTACCATCCTTTGAAGAATCCATCGCCCCTGGCTTTGGTCTTATGACGCTTGGAGATGACGGCGGCTTCTGCGTTTCCGGCCGCCCTCGGATACCCTGCCGGTGGAGATCCTACAATTCTCGGCCCTTTGGCAGCTGCTGCATTTGTAACAACTGATCGATCCAAATACAAAAATAATGAACGTTAACATCATGTAAAATTATAATTAGTGTTCGAGATTTATAAATTACTACATCCGTCCCACTAACAGTAGGACAAAAGAAGATGAAATCATTATTAAAGTAAGAATATTAAAGTAAGAATGATTTAGGTCACATAAATTTTACTAAATTTGATATGAGATATTCCTAGTGAGAATACTTAAGGTAAAATGAAAAATGTTAGCAGAATTGAGGGAGTACTTAATAAAAAAGAAGAAACAAATATATTTCCATGATCGACCTACACAACTATACTACGTATTTAATCTCAACCATGCGGAAACAGGGACCTAACATTTCATTCTGCATTATTAAAAAAAATTAAATGGGTTTAATAATATTTTTGAAAATTAAATTTATACGAGTAATATATTACTCATAATAAATAAAATGTAGTCAAAATTAAAGCTTGTGGCTAGCTAGTATATCACGATATCGCTACTTATTCCAAAGCCTTTTTTATTTTTCAACCTTGTCTCTACAATACTAAAGTCTAAACATAATATGAAGATAAAAAAAAGTGCCTAAATTATTGGAGGAGGTAATAGAGAAAACGATAAATGTTTCATCGAATTAATTTTATAATTATATCTATGATCTATCATTACATTCTACGTATGTGCGACACTGAGCACATTGTTATATACAGTATTGGAAATATTTGGCGGTACGTATAGTAATAGCTTAGAATTATAAGAATGTACCAAAATAAACTACCACGACAACAAACTTCTTAATTGTATTTCGGAAAATAGCATATGAAACAGGTTTCTCCTTAATTAAAAGAAAACCTTTTAAATTTTCGTTACAAAATTAAAATGAAACATGAATAAATAGTATATTGATCAATCGTCGATGAGTGTAGTAAACGCGCTTCAGGTTCGAATCCTGCGACGGACGATTGCGTTGAGACGTTAATATGTAAAAGAGCATAAAACTTGGTGAGTCATATATAGCCTCATTCACTATCTACACAAGCATGGGTGTGACGTTTTTTATATTGATCGATGTATCCATGAATTAAGTTAAGTTGTTGAGATGAATTCAATATCCAGCGTGCAGGGCCGGTCCTGTTTTAGGCCTATGGACGATATACTATTTTGGCCTTATTTCCGAAACAAATAGGAAATTGAACTTACTTAAAGTAAAAATTACGGAGTATAATAAAACTATGAGAAAATACTCTAAATAGGACTAAAAACGTGTGTGTATTCCAAACTAAGATTATCATGTTTTTATCACTCAAATAGAAGTAATTAATGTCATATTTTGACAGTATCATACGTTACACATGGTAGTATTTTCGAACATGACAACAATTGCCCCTACTCAGAAAATAAACACGACAATCTTTTTTTGGAATTCTCAAAAAAAAAAAATCTATTTTAGGAATTCTCCCTACAACTATTTAATAAAGGTTATAAAATAAAGATGAAATTCACCTTCATATTATTTGAAATACATATTTGGACAAAAGCAACAACACAAATATCACAAAAAACATTGTGAAGTAAAATCATTGAAAATTGCTTTATAATCAATCTTTTCCAAGATCACATGTGCAATGTTTAAATATGTTAATCCATTCAGTTTTGTTAGCCATAATAGATAATTGGGATGATGTTTAAGAAATGGGAGGCACTGGCATCCCAAAGACAATAATATAAACTGATAATTTTGTAATAAAAAGAATAAAAAGACTTAATAAAGACTAAAAAGATGTGAAAAGACGTGTTTTTATTGATTCCACAATAAATGTGTTGACCGACAACCAATCTATTTAAAAATCAAAACTAAATTTACATTCTTTTTAAAACTTGTCTAGCTCCATTTAAGACTTTTTACTTATGTTTTAAATTTTTTAAAATTGTCAACAAAAATTATACATTACACCTAATTAATTAATTGAAATTATAAATAAAAAAGAAGTCTACTCATATTTCATATAAAGAAAATAACTTGGGCCTAATTTGCTTTCTACTTTTTTTTAGGCCTAGGGCGGTCGCCCCTGCTGCCCTCCCCCTAGGACCGGCCCGCCGCCATGACAGAAGAAAATCATATCATTCGTGGAGGTCCGACAAAAATGAACGACAAATTGTTATTATTAACGACATGTGTAAAAAGTGTGTAGTACATTTAGAATTTTTCGTTCTAGAATACTCACTCCATCCGTAATGAAAATAAAATTTACTCAACATTTGAATTTTCCCTAAACCAATATGACAAAACTTGCTTGACTTTAATTTCTATCCTGATCTATTTAAAAATCATACATATACACATAGATATTCCGTAATAAATAACAGGAATTCAATATATGAAGGCATGCAAATAGAACTTAATTGTGGTAAAATAGAGCTAGAAGAAAGACAATATGATACTCCATTGTGTATGATGCATGCATGGATCTTAAATTAGCACGAAAAACGTAACAAAATTATTACTATGATATAATAATCGGATACATGACTTTTGAGTAATTAAAATATTATGGATTATTGGATTAAGATAAAGTTAAGCAGTAGATTTGCATACCAGCAGAGACGCGATCGGATTGAGAGTTGTTCATGCTTTTTTAATTTTCTTTTGTAACAAACTAAAGTATGTACGTATGCTTAGGTTGTCGTCGTAGTTCTTGGTAGGAGTTGAAAGCTAGCTAGATCTAGGGGTCTATATATATAGATATACTCCCATCCGTAGTTTTTAATTTATTTCGTTCAAATGGATCGGGTCAGAGATAAGATTCAAAGAAGACGGCCCGACACGGCGTTGTACCTTTCATACAGTTATGGCCGCCGCCGCCTGTCCACATATCATAGAATAGAATTGAATTCTCCCACGTTATCAATCAGGGTTGGCGGTTTGATTCCGTGTTGGCTTCTGGCCGGTGTTTTTTAGGTCGGTCTTATTTCGATATGTGTAAGAATCTTAGGCTCTAAGCTATACGTGTCATCAAACTTCTATACATCACCATCATAAAACCTTGAAGGAGAAAAATTCCACGGTAATTTTCTAGTCTTATACCATCTCCAATGTTACAATGTGCACTATGCATATATGATGATGGATAATGTACCCGGGAGTGGCTTATCCGAGAATTATTGCGGAGAATAACTTAGAGAGAAGTCAGAGCAAACAAGTAAGAGAGAGAGTCAAATGTATTAAATGAACTCAGCGTGCTTTACAATGTGAATAAAGGCTGCTATTTATAACAGCCATAAATACGATGAGAGTACACGTGTCAACAATCTAATGGTCGAGGGGTCACCTCAATCGGGGTGGCACCGACATATGCATGTGCAACGCATTAAATGCGGTGGGTGGATGTGATGCCGCATTAAATGCGGCGATTACTTGTCTCTAAAGGAAATCTTCGATGTTTGTGATGTAGCCGAAGACTCTCCTGTGGCGGGGGCTCTATGTAGCCGAAGGCTATCCTCGTGCCGAAGGCACCTGATTTCGCCGCCTTCTCCCAGTAGCTTTGTATGTAGAAGATCAGTTGTTTCCTGGAGTTTGGAGCCCTCATCCAAGGATGTATGGGCTCCTTGATACTTGGGCCGCCATGTCTGGGCTTTGTGTGCTCTTTGGGCTTGATGGGCCTGAGAAAGAGAAGTAGGAGTCTGTGGGTCGGGGGTCCCCGGGCCATATACTCCATCTGCCGAAAGGTACTTAAGGGAAAATGAGTAATTGTGGTTGTTCCGCCGAAGGCATCTTTGTTGCGAATTTTTAACTTCTTGTGATTTTCCCGAAGGGGTTCCCCAGTCCCCCACTCCTTGAGGCGCATGCAATGGGGTGAAAAGGAGTAGAGTTGATGTAGGGAGACTTGCAGTGAGAATTGAAGATGAAATCAAGTTGCAGTCAAATGCAACATGATTTGCACAAGTGTAGCATTCATTGTAATAATGAATATTATTATATGTTTTTAATAAGGGATTCTGTCAGGGATCACATGTTACTGTTTTGGCTGCAAGATATGGGCTGAAGTTGGCTTTTGTGTTCATTTAAGGCCTGATAGCAGTTTTTTAATATTTTCAATTATATTTGTTTTGATTTTATTTTGGATAATTTTTGCACTAGATTTTCCTGAAGTATTTAAACTTTCCTGTACGGCAGTAGCCAAGCATCTTTTACTCATAATAAAATCAAGAGTTTTCTGGTGGATTCTAGTGTTCTTCGCACATGTTTGCTGCTGGCAAACGTAAGTACCGTTCTTGGATTAGCGTTTGCTAATCCTTTGTGATTCCGACTGCGTCAAGAGTGATGCCTTATTCATTAGAGAGCTGAGGGCCGACGCTTTTTGCTTCATTTTGGGGAGATGCCTCGTTAAAAACCTCATTAGGAAAAACCCTATGGGAAAAAATCCTAATGAGAGAAAAATAGTGCACCGTATGCCCCGAAATGAAGCAAGAGGGGTTGACCCTTCAACATGTGATGAAGGATAATACTGAGGTCGGGGGCATTCGTGATCTGCGGTAAGTAACCCTGATGGACCGAGGGCCACTTGTTAGCTGAGGGCGTGACCATTGATGAAGGACGTAGGTGATTATTTCGGTGCTGCCGAGGGAGTCCCCCATTCCTTCATATATCGAGGGCTGGGGGTCTCGAGGGGTTCCCTGATCTTCCTGTTGGGGGGCTAACCCTTGGTGAAGGGGTTTGAATGTGTTGTCCCGAGGGCTTGCTTGTTGATTGCTTGGAGGGTGTCTGCTGAGGGCACCTCGGTGTCTCAAAAATAGCCGTTGGGATATGACCGTTGGAATGTGACCGTTGGAGGTGGGGTTCACGTGGCGTATCCTGGTTGGCTGGCTTCCCTCCTTCTCAGGACGTAATCCCCCACTTGAAATTCTCGGGAACGGACATTGGCGTCGATGTAGCCCTTCACTTGTCTTCGATAGTTCTCCGCCCTTAGGAATGCTTCCTCTCGGCGCTCTGAGATCAGGTGAAGATCAAGAGCCATATTGGTGTCGTTGACCTCAGGTTCATATTGGTCTACCCTTCGGGGTTGTAGAGTTACCTCCGTGGGGGCTTTAGCCTCGAATCCATAGCATAAAGAGAATGGTGTTTCACCGGTGGCGCTCCTAGGGGTGGTGCGCTAGGCCCATAAGATGTTGTGGAGTTCTTCTACCCTGCCTCCCCCTTCGACTTCCAACTTCTTTTTAAACCCTCCAGCAGGGTTCGGTTGGCGTTCTCCACTTGACCGTTGCTTTGAGGGTAGGCAACTGATGAAAAGGTATGTTTGATTCCCCATGCCTCCAGTAGGGCGCAGAAGGGGGCTGCCTCAAACTGGGTTCCATTGTCGGAGATGATTTGTTGGGGGACGCCGAACCTTGTGAGGATGTTTTTAAGGACAAAATGGCGGCACATGGCCTCGGTAATGCTAGAGAGGGACTCAGCCTCCACCCATTTGGTGAAGTAGTCAATGGCGACGATGATTTACATGTTGTTGGAGGTACCCCTCGCCAGTGGGCCTACCAGGTCAATGCCCCACCTGGAGAAGGGTATCGTTGTGTTGATGGGTGCGTAGTTAACTGCTGGTCTTCCGGGGGCCTTCTGAAAGTGTTGACATGCGGTGCACCTTCGGGCGAGATTGGCACAATCTCGGGCCATCGTGGGCCAAAAGTAGCCATGGACTATAAGCCTTCGGGACATGGAGAAGGGTCCTTGGTGAGCCAAGCAGGTACCACTGTGTACTTCCTCCATTGCAACCTCGGCTTCATCCTTATGAAGGCACCGGAGTAACGTGCCGTTGTATGATCGCTTGTAGAGACTTCCGCATTCAAGGGCATAGCTAGGAGCCCTCAACTTTGTTAGTTTTGCGCGGGTTTCATCTTCGGGCAGATTCCCTGTGGTGATGAAGTTGATGATATCTGAGATATAGTCCTCAAGCCTTGGTTGTACGTTCATGACGGGGCTGGCATGTATTCTCGAGAGGTTGAGTTCCTCTATCCTCGCAATCTTGGAAAGGTGTTCCGGAGATTCATCCGAGAGTTTGGATAAGATATCCGCCTCCGAATTTTGAGCCCTTGGTATTTGAGTGATGGTGTGAGCCTCAATAACCTTGAGTAATTCCTTCCTTCGCCTCATATTTGCCAGAAATTTGGCCAACCACTAACTTGGAATCACACTTTACATGGATCATCCTTGCTCTGAGGTTGGCTGCCAGCCGAAGGCCACAGAGGAGGGCTTCATACTCCGCTTCGTTGTTGGAAACTTTGAAGGAGAAGCGGATGGCATAGTAGGTGCGGAAGCCTTCGGGTGTGATGAGAACAACGCCTCCCACACATGCTTTTGCTGCCGAGGAGCCGTTTGTGTAGAGGGTCCACCATTCGTCCAGGGGTGCCGGGGGCTCCTCGTCCACCGCGGACCTCGCCGTGCATTCCTTCACGAAGTCTGCCAGGGCTTGGCCCTTGATGGTCCATTTTAACATTCGGGAGGAGCTGGTGGGGCTCCTCATCAATGCGCCGAGGGGTTGGTGCGTGAGGACCTGGACCGGATGAGCTTGGAAGTAGTGGCTTAGCTTATTGACGGTCCAAACGATAGTTAGCACCGTCTTCACCACGGGAGAGTACCTAAGTTCCGCCTCCCTGAGGGTATTTCTGACGTAGAAGATGGCATGTTGGATGTCGTCTTCCTCCCGGATGAGTACTGAGTTGATGGCCGCAGGGCTAACGCCAAGGTAAAGATATAGTGTCTCCCCTACCTTGGGCTTGGAGAGCACAGGAGGTGAAGACACGTATTGTTTAAGCTCGTCGAAGACTACTTGGCATTCAGAAGTCCATTGGAAGCCGGCGGTCTTTCTCATGATCTGCAAAAAGGGGAGGGACTTCTCCGCTGATTTGGATAGGAAGCGGTTGAGGGCTGTCAGGCGGCCCGTCAGCCTTTGCACTTCCTATACGTTGCGTGGGGGCTCCCTGTCGATGATGGCCTGGATTTTTTCGGGGTGGGCCTCTATACCCCTTCGTCTCACCATGTAGCCTAAGAACTTCCCTCCTCGCACGCCGAAGGTGCACTTCTTCGGGTTCAGCCGAAGATTAAACTTCTGCATGATGGCAAATATCTCCCGGAGGTCATCCGCATGGCTTGACGATTGTTTGCTTTTGACGATCATATCATCGACATAGGCCTCCATGGTGCGCCCCAGGACGACTTGAAAGACTCTGGCAACCATCTAGGTGTAAGTGGCACCTGAATTCTTTAGGTCGAAGGCCATGACCAGATAGCAAAAGATGCCCTCGGGTGTCATGAAGGTTGTTTTCTCCGCGTCTTCTTCGTGCATGTAGATCTGGTGATGCCCGCGGAAGGCATCGAGGAAGGACATGATTTCACAGCCCGCTATTTCATCTACCACCTGATCAATGTTTGGTAAGGGGAAAGGATCCATAGGGCATGCCTTATTCAAGTCTATGTAATCCACGCACATGCGGAAGGTGGGTGGTTTTTGTGCGAGGACTGTACCACGTTAGCTAGCCATGAAGGGTATTTTACCTCCCGGATGTGTTTGATAGATAGGAACATAGAAACCTCCTTCTTTATGAAATCCCTTCTCTCGGTCGAGAGGGGTCTTCTTCTCTGTTGCACGGGTTTGGAGGAAGGGTCCACTGACAGGCGGTGAGTGACTACCCTTCGGCTGATTCTAGGCATGTCCTTCGGCTCATATGCAAAAATAATGGAGTAGGCGCGGAGGGCATCCGTGATGCCAGTCTTCAAGTCTTCGGGTAGCTTGGCTCCAATCTTTACGACTCTCTTTGGTTTGATCGAATCGAGCGCAAAGTCTTCCACTCCTTCAGCTGGTTCTGCCCTCGGCCTCTTCGCTTCCTCTTCCACCGTTCCGGTGATGGTGTACACACGGAACTCGGTCTTGCTGACCTTTTTCGTTATCTGAAGGTTGCAGGCACGTGCGAGCTTTTGGTTCCCATCGAGTACCCGATGCCCCCTTCAGCTAGGAACCTAAAGCATAGATGTCTCAAGGAGATGATTGCCTCCAGGTCCTCGAGGACAGAACGACCAAGGATGATGTTGTGGGCACAGTCGATGTTGACGACGACGAACTCCACTTAAAGCTTGGCTCTATGGAGCCCATCGTCGAAGAGTACCGGGAGGGTTATTACCCCCTCGGAATCTATAGTGTCTCCGGTGAAGCCGGACAGAGGGGTCCGGATGGGCCGAAGGGACTCTCTCTCCAGGTGCAGCTCCCTGAATGTGCTGAGGTACATCACGTTGACGAAGTTGCCTATGTCAACGTAAGTTCTGTGGATGATGGTGTTGTTGATCTCACTTTGGATAACCAGCGCGTCCCTCTGACGAGAGGAAACCGGGGGGAGATCGGCGTTGGTGAATACAATGGGCTCCTCCCTCAACCGCTTTACGGGGGGCATATGAGTAACTTCCCCCACGTAAAGGGGTTATGCCCACTTCTTCCTTTGGCTGGTGGAGTCTCCCCCCATGTTGCCGCCGGTGATCATGTGGATGTGGCGCTTCTTTTCTTGGCACTGGTTGTACCCTTCTACTTCATCGAGGTTCCCGATCTCCCTCGTCTTTCCCTTCGGGTCGCCGAGGGGAATGGTGTTCGGGTTGACCCAAGCGTTCGCTTTCGTAGGGGGCTCGTGATGGGGGAACCTATGATGAACTGGGACAAATGTCCCGTCTTTATCAGCCTCTCGATGGCCGCCTTCAGCTGATGGTAATCATCGGTTCTGTGCCCTTGATGGCGGTGAAAGCGGCAGTACGGTTCATTAGGGTTGATAGTGTATACCTCTGGGGGTGCGTGAGAGTCTCGCTCCACGAGGCCCCTCTCCTCGACGAAGTCCAGGATGACGCTGATGGGTTGCGTTAGAGGTGTCCGAGGGTGTTCCAAAAGGACAGGCTGCGCCCAGGCCTTCGGGTTGTTCTTGTATCCTCCCCCAGGCTTGGCTTGGCCATGCCGGGGTGATCACCGGGGGGTGCCAGACCTCTTGATTGATGAAATGGAGCTCCCGGCCCCCGGTGGTTCTTGTCATATGCTCTAGGACGCTACTGCTCAGGGTTTTGGTGGCATTTTTCACCCCCTCGGCCTCTGCGTATCGGTCTCCCCGCTGGAGGGCCCTTATATAGTCGCGAGGGGGCTCAGTGATGAGGCTCCTTGAAAAGTTCCAGGTGAGGAGGACCATCTGCAGGAGAGCCAGAATGGTCCCGTCATCCGCGCCGTCAATTTTATCTGTCTCCAGCCTCCAGCATTCCAAGAAGTCCCGAAGGGTTTCCTCCTTCTGTTGCCTCATCGTTAGTAGGTGGGAGAAGTGTTTCATTGACCGGTGTCTTCCCGCAAATTGTGTCAAGAAACGTTGGGCTTGTTCCTGCCATGACTCGATGCTCCCTTCGGGCAATCGGTTGAACCATTCGTATGCTGGTCCTTTTAAGGCGGAAAGGAACCAACGGCATAAATATTCATCTGATGCCCCCACCATCATCATGTTGTTCTGGTACCTGCTGTAGTTCTCTTGGGGTCAGTTTTCCCTTCATAGGGCTTGATGGGTTGCCCTCGGTATTTTCCCAGAATCTGAGGCGCCAATACCCTTGGGGTAAACGGCGTCCTTGTCCGGAGCTGGATGACGGGTTCCCCAGAGCCTTCAGCAATTTTCTTCTGCATCTCGTCCATTTTGGCCAGCATTGCCTCATACTTAGGATCTGCATGGGAGGCGGAAGCGGTTGTGTGAACCTAACGGGCCTCCATTTCGTCGAGGCGGCGCTGAAGGGCCGCAATGATATCATCCCTGGGGTCCTTCGGCATTGGCTCCGCCCCCATAGATTGTACGCGGGCTGAGTGAGCCTGGTTGATTTGGTGTCTGGCGTCATCAGCATGTAGTAGCCCCTTACCCTTGTCCCGAGGGGGACGCCTCTCGTTTGTCCTCTAGACGGATCCTCCGCTCTCTTGAGGTCTTTGGAATGCCTTACCACCGAGGCGGTCTTGGACCCCTCGATGATCTTGCACCCCTCCGAGCCTCTCGAGGGCGGAGGTCCGGGGCTCATCTTTATTCGCGCCGCGCTGGTCCCAGAACTAGACTTCCTGGGAGGCGGTATCCTGAGCAACGACTCCCTCGTTGTTTCCGGTTCTTCGAACCGGGCAAACGAAGGGGGGCGGAAGTGGCGGGAGAGGAATGACGTTCTCCCCCACGTGAGCCTGAGGTAGTACAAGGGCACCGAGGGCGCCTGAATTATGAGTAAGAGTGTGGATGAAGGCAGAAAAAGCCGACTGCACATCAATAGTGAGGACCGAAGGGCTCACGTGGTTTTCGCTCTAGTCCTTCCTTCTAGCCTCGATGCCGAGGCGGGCATCGGGAGCATTCTGATGGAGCTGAAGGCGCAGGTCAACAACAGCCTATTCCAACCCGACGATGACTCCGCCCTCGGGAGCCTTGTTGGGGGCTCCGGGAGCATTGACTTCGCCGAGGACCAAGTTGTTGTCCTCAAGGGTCTTGGACTGGGCACATGTGGTTCTTCCAATCTTTTTGTGTTTAGCGAAGGCGAGGGTTTCTTACTAGATTGTTCGAGCTCTCAACGAGAGCACCAAATGATGGATAATGTACCCGGGGGTGGCTTATCCGAGGGTTATTTCGGAGAATAAGTTAGAGAGAAGTCAGAGCAAACAAGTAAGAGAGAGAGTCAAATGTATTAAATGAACTTAGCGTGCTTTTACAAGGTGAATAAGAGCTGCTATTAATAGCAGCCATAAATACGATGAGAGTACACGTGTCAACAATCTAACGGTCGAGGGGTCACCTCAATCGGGGTGGCACCGGCATATGCATGTGCACCGCATTAAATGCGGTGAGTGGATGTGATGCCGCATTAAATGCGGCGGTTGCTTGTTTCTAAAGGGAATCTTCGATGTTTGTGCTGTAGCCGAAGGCTCCCCTATGGCGGGGGCTCTATGTAGCCGAAGGCTACCCTCGTGCCGAAGGGTCCTATGAGCCGAAGGCTCCTGATTTCGCCGTCTTCTCCCAGTAGCTTTGTATGTAGAAGATCGGGTGTTTCCTGGAGTTTGGAGCCCTCAACCAAGGATTTATGGGCTCCTTGATACTTGGGCCGCCATGTATGGGCTTTGTGTGCTCTTTGGGCTTGATGGGCCTCAGAAGGAGAAGTAGAAGTCTGTGGGCCGGGGGTACCCGGGCCATATACTCCATCATATAGCATGAGAGATATCCACATAACTATTAGTAGTAAATAAATGAAATAATACATGAATATTACTCACATATTTTCAAAAGACTAAAATATGACTCATTTTTATTTTCAAAAAAAGTGATTAAATGTTTCCTTAAGCGCTTGTCTCCCCGCTCCTCTCTGCAACGCCTCATCTCCCTCGTCATCTCCAAGCATGGTGCGTGCATCCGCCTCTACCACATCTCGCCCTAGCCACACCGGCACACCGCTACCTAGCTGCCGCGCATGGTGCACCACGCCACCAGCTCTGCAACATCTTTTTCTTCCATCGACTGTCCGTTGATTCAGCAGAGAAGGAATGCAACAAATTCCTGGAGATTAAATCATTGTTAAGTTGCAGAGGTGGCGAATGAGAGAAAAAATAATTATACTACCTTAGTTCTCTTTTAAATGCAACGTTAGACTTTTTACACCATTCACATATTCTATTTTGACTTTATTTTATTTATTAATGTATTATAAATTAAATTTTAAAAAAAATATTGTTAAATTCCTCTCACTTTATATTTTCATAATCTATATTTTTTAACTTTTTTACTAATAAGGAAAGAGATATATTAATTGTCAAACTTGTGCGTTGGCAAACGTGAAAAGTGGCCCGTTGCAATCGAAAAGAAGGGAGGAAGTATTTATTATCGTTCAGTCGTTCTTTTCCGTCACTCAAATTGTCTGGAATCACACCCCTCCTCTTCTCATTGATTTCTGAAATTAGGTTTTTAGAAATTAGATTTGTTTTTAAAAATGAAAATTTGGGATTAAGAGGCTGGGTTTGGGATTGAAAGACTCGATCACAAGCACGGGAGATTGTATCGAGGGAAAATGGTCAAATATGCCCTCAAACTAACTTAAAAAGTGCAAATCACCCCTTATATAAGATGCTCTGTCTGTCTGTCGTCATTTAGGGTGTTTCACGGTGGAATTTTTTGATGAACTTTATTGAACGTCTTCTTCATTAAGTTTAGTTTACCCATACCAAATTTCAAATAACTTTTATGAAAACATTTTGAATGAGGAACATTTTGATATAATTTACATATTCTAAATAATTCTGTATTAAAAATATCATTAGTCAAAGTTGATTGTCGTTGACCCAAAAAAGTTTTACAAGAATTTAGAAATGAGATTATATATAGGGAACAACATTGTGCAACTCAAGCAAAAAAAGCTCATAAAATCTTACTACTATTTAAGAAGTTTAACCTTATCAAACAGGCCTACCAATAAAACAATTAGTTGGAAAGTTTGCTTTTGAAAAAGAAAATACCCAGCATATATTTCATTCGCTGTTCTGCCTGTCCAGTATAGACGAGAAAGACACGCACCAAATTTTTAAAAGCTTTACTAGCTTGTACGTCCCACGATCCTGTTATTCTACCAAACTGAACAAGGCATTGAGGCAAACATATACGGAATACATTATATCCATCTCAATCCTCAATTCTTTTTCAGTTTAGAAGATGGACTTTACACGTCATAATTAATTTGATTATTTATTTATGTTTGGATTTTGGATGTTAATTAATTCAAATTATATGAAAATGTGAGTTTAAAGGAGTATAATTTCAAAATACATACGCATGAAAACCACGTATAATTTCAATTGAAGAAAAACAAAAAATAATTTAAGAAGAAAAATCAAAATTTTGAAGATAAACAAATAAGAAATTGTGATTAGGTTCTTAATATTTTGATGAAGAAGCCCATAGTAGATTAAGTAGTTTATCTAGTGGGTTTTTAATTATTAGGACCATATTACAATTTAGAACCAATACAAATCTTGCACATAATATAACGGTCTTACCGTATGCGAACTCAAATATCATGGAAGCAGTCCACGGTGAGCGTGCTACTTCACAAAAAAAGAAGGCATATTTCTTGTCGCGTGTGTGAAAAGTAACTTCTTTTTTGTTTTTTATCATTTTCTCAGTAGTAGAATGATGTAACCTAATTGTGTGTAAAGAAATGTAACTCACACCATAAAAGATGTAATTGCAAACAGGTCGAAATGTAACTTGTCTAATACGGATTATAAGAAATAAAACATTGATTTTGATGAAAACAAGGAGTCTAATTGATCAATTACTTAACATAAATAGTGAGTATGTTTTGTTTTTTATATTTAGGCCATAAAATTGTTTTTTATACCTTTTTTTTGCCAAAAAATATTTTTTCGCCAAACGAAATCATTTTAATTTTGAAAAAATGTGATTTTTTTGTTTCAATAGCAGGGGTTAACTTAAATAGTGAATATATTTGGTTTAATTATAATATTAAGGCTATAGAAATGTTTTAAAAAAAGTCATCTTTTTTTGCCAAAAAAATCATTTTTTACCAAAAAAGTAATTTTTATTGCAAAACAATGATTCTTTTGTTTCAATAGTATGATTTATGTGGTGATGTTGTTCATGTTAAGGAAAAAGTAACTCGCGTTGATGGAAAATCCAATTTAGGTTTATGCAAAATGTAACTTGTTGTGAGACAAACTCAAATGTAACTGGCGCGTGAAATGATGTAACACACGTATAATAAAGATGTAAGTCGCGCATAAAAAGATGTAAATGTATATATTATCAAATGTAAACAATGAAAGCAATAAGTAATTGCTCAATTAATTTTCATAAATAGTTCATATGTTTTGTTTTTAGTATTTAGGCCATTAAAATGTTAAAAAAAAACAATTTGTTTTGCCAAATTTTTTTTTTTTGCCCAAAAAAACTATTGTTTTTTTGCAATAAAAAGTGATTTTTTTGTTTCAATAGCAGGGGTTTACTTAAATAGTGAATATGTTCTCCAAAGAAATCATTTTTTGCCTAAAAAACGATTCTTTTGTTTCAATAGCAGGGTTTTATGTTGTGATGTAACTAGTGTTATGGAAAATCTAACTTAGGTGTATACAAAATATAACTTGTTGAAGCAAGCTCAAATGTAACTGCGGCGTAGAAAAATGTAACTCACACACAAGAAGATGTCACTCTCGCATAATAAGATGTAACACAATATACTGCCAAATGTAACTCACTCTCGCATAAAAGTCCAATTTACATCCTCTCATCTAACTGTTCGGTCAGTGTTAGGGGGCCTCAGGGATGGGGTGTCATCCTTTATAAACATAACTCACACATATAAAAAATGAAATCTCATGTTTTATCAAATTTAAATTGAAATAAACAAAGTTAATGTCCTTAAAATACTAAAACATATAAAATAGATAAGAAATTCATTATAGAAAAAGTGTATGAATATGAAAAATATTTTACAAAAAAGCTTATAAATGCAAAAAAAACACAAAAAATAAATTTGGTAGTAACTTAAGATGAAGAAAAAAGTTAAAAAAATAGTGTATGATTATGAAATATAATATACTTATTTTGTGTGGGTTAATAAAATTTTGTAATAAATTGGTATTCAAAGAAGTTAATTCAGTTGTAATGTAATTAGTTCAAGATAATGATAAGTAAAAAATAACAATTAATTAGATGTAACTCGCAAATAATTAGATGCAACTCGTGTATAAGTAGATGTAATTCACGCATAACAAGATGTAACTCACACATGATAAGATGTAACGCGCATATAAGAATATGTAATTTCATATATTATCAAACGTAACTCCAAGAAATCAAAATAGATAAACTCAATATCTTAAAAACACTAAAAACATTTTAAAAAGATATAAAAATTATAAAAAATGTATACATATAAAAATATATTACAAAAAAGTGTATGGATATAAAAATAAATTACAAAAAAATGTATGAATATAACAGATATTATAGAAACGAGAATAGGCCGATTCCACGATATAATTTGCGTTGAGTAAAGGGCATAGTTTCTCGAAGTAAAACCTGTAGTAGTGGTCTTAATATATAATCCCAATTTGTTCGTGTTGTAACCACTAACCAAAATTGGACCTTGAATTGTCAAATTATCTAAATCTAGACCTTTTGTCTTGAATATTACAAAAATGAAGCTAAAAGGCAATACAGTGGCATCTTTTATATATTTCCAGAAATATGACCAACTTCACATTTGACCCTGCAAAACAAAGTGACTCCGATCAAAGTGACTCCGAAAACAATGACTCTGGGCGCAGTGACCTCCGTCACAGCGACTCCGACCAAAGTGACTTCAGCCACAATGAAATGCCGACTACATCGGCGGCAGGACCACAACCGTCGCCCCGCTGCCACCAACAACAGAGTCATTGCCCCAGACCCCTAATCCCCTTACCCCAGCCCCAGTTGTAGTCCCCCTCCCCTACACCCCTTCCGAGATCCCCAAGCGCAGCCCCGTCCACTGCTCCCCTCCATAGTTCCCTTACCGCCATGACCTACCATGCCGCAACTAGCACTTCCCAAACCCCATCTTAAACTAGTAACCTTAAGCCCCGCTACCCCAGCCCACCCTACACCTGCCCCTCTCCAGCGGACACCCTCCCCCCCCGGGGGGGGGGGGGGGGCACCGGCCCAGCCCTGCTTTGGCGACCACCCTCTCGCCCCCACCTGCCTAGCCTCCTCTCCATCCCCTCAGCGGCGCAAATCTAAAAATCTGACCACCACTTCCTCAGATCTCATGTGAATCATCTTCGTTGATCGCAGAGGTCATTTCTGATGGGATAGATTGATGCTTCGCTGGGAGTGAAAATGGAGAAGACGGGAGCACTTCCATGCTTTGTTGGGAGAGAAGATGGAGACAACGAGATCTAGGGTGCTCTAGCCGAATGGGGGCTACGATGGGCTGTGGAGGACATGCGAAGGACTTGCGGAGGACGTGCGTCAGCAATTTGTAGTTGACCGGTGATGGCCTCATGAAGTGATGAAGGCGACGAAAATGCGCATGGAGGTGAGGCGATGAAGTGGTACGACAAAGAAGATGATCATATTTTTGGAAAATATGAAAAGACTCATATATTTGGAAATGAAAAGTATATTACTAATACACGGGTAATTATTTCCTAAATCTATCTAATACATAAAAGCAATACACATATTTTACTGTTCATTGTACAATACTTCCGCCTAGAAACTTTTATCATCGCAATCGTCCGTTCAATCCCTTTGTATCTCAATCGACGATCAATTCTCATCTCTTCCCCTTACATTTGACAACCTTCTCTGTGGAAATCAAGGGATATATCCCAAAATAGGAGTAAATGAGGTTTTGAATTCCAAAATAGGACTCCTATGTTTTTCTTCCCAAAATAGGACTAATATGACAGTATTTGCTGCCATCTTGTAGGCATAAGTGCCAAATAGTTGCAATACTGTTGAGTAAAATGCTTTGTTGATGACTTCTTTACTAACCATGCAGGTGAAACTATGGACATAACTGTCCAATGTTCCAAAGGACAGAAACTATGGACATAACATACTTATGTGATTATCGATTAATATGCTTTCCATGTATGTTCACCTTTTTTACTATGCTGTTGCATAACTTAATTCTTCATGACCGATTTACCTTCTATACATGATTAGCTATTCATTTAATGTTTCGATATATATCAAGATTATTATTTTAAGAAAGGATCTTTTCGTACATCATCCAAGCATGATTACCATTTTGAAAGTGCGGATTCATTTCTTTATTCACTCTCCATGCATGATTGGTTATTCATTTAGTAATGGTTCGATCTATATAGCTTAATATTTTAAGAAATGATCTTTTTACTCAGGAGAAGAATTCATAAAAAGGAAAGATTTTTGAATAATAGCAAGGCAAGTCTCAAACATGGAGAACATTATTATACAAGACAAGTTTCAACAGATCAATCTTGATTAACTATACATTGAAGATCAAATTGAAGATCAAGTGTGCTTGACCAAGACTGAAATATAGAGAGAAGAATTCCATTGAACAACTATAGAAGTACAAGCACCTTGAACAGCTTGCATTGGAGTTCTAGATATAGTTTTCTTTCTAATTCCTTCTGTTGTAATGGAGTTTTGAGGATTAACTGTTGATAGCTTACTATGGGTTGATACGTGTGGAGTGACAATGCTTTGTTGTAAAGATGAGAGGCTCTCTATCCGCAAAGTAGAGAAGAATAACTCTACCTAGATAGGATAGAGTTGCGGTGACTCAATGGTAGACTAGAAGAGTTTATTTTGTAACCATTTCAAGGCTTCAGTGAAATTGTTTCAAATTCCTTCGAGGAAAACCGAGATTTTTTAATCCTTTTGAGCCAAGGCATTTATCCTCGTTAGATCCTTGCGTACTTATTTATTTTATGTCACCCTTCACCGTACCCCACACTAGAACTTGGCAAAAAATTGTCACGGTTCCACATACACACAATTCATCCCCTCTTGTGTTACTAACCGTTTCACCAAGTACTATGTATTCAACATTGTTGTGTTTTTCATTAATGGCAGTAACGACTCCTATTTCGGGAAGAAAAACATAGTAGTCTTATTTTGGAATTTTAAGCCTCATTTACTCCTGTTTTGAGCAATTTCCAGGAAATCAATCTCCGGGCTTCCATTTTCTACCTTCTTTCTTCATCTATCAATCGCATGTTTTCTTCATTACAAAGCTCTCACCTGCAGGGGCGGACCCAGGAAAGTCATATTGGGAGGGCGGTTATTTAAAGAAAGAAATTCTAGGCGCTCATTATTGTAAGTTACAACCTTTATATAATATTAATAAAATGAAGCATGAAAATAGTACACGCTAAGCAAAAATAGAAGAAGAGACAAATATATTATTACAAAATAGTTAAGTTAGACCTTAGAATTATACCTGACGATCCTTCAACGAGATGAATTCATCAATCACGGTTTTTGAGTCAAAAGTTTTAGCAATTTCTCTTTCAATATAAATAAGGTTGCCTACAAGATACTCATCCTCCATTTTATTGTGAATCCTTGTTTTTATAATTTTCATGGTTAAAAAAGCCATTTCTGTTGTTGCTGTCGAAACTGGTAGAGTCAACAAAAGTCGGATTAATCTATCAATAAGAAAGTACACTTTTGACATCTCCATTGTAGACAAATTCGCGAACTATGGATGGTTTAGAACATTGAAATTATAATGTTGCAATTGAAACCTCAAGCCCGCCTTCTCATGCTCAATAAAATCAAAAGGGTGAATATTTATCCACTAAAGAACATATATCATCAATGTTAAAGGACTTATACAAGTCCTTAGGATCCAAAGCACCGCTAAGAGTAAGAAGATCCATTATTTGTTCACTGAATCTGCTATTCAGTTCCAACAATTGTGAATTTATGGCTGCGTAAAACATATCAACCCAATAGTGACATTTAATATTAAACCCTTCTTGATCATGGAGACTTCATATAAGGAACTTCAATCTCATGATTTTTGCAAAACTCCTTCAACAATTTCTAAAAAGTTATCTCATCCACCCTCCATTAATTTTTGGATCAACATTTTGGTGCTTGACACCAAATGCATAGAATTTACTATGTCTTCAGACTTCTTTTGTAGATGCTGACATAGAAGATCTGTAATACCCATAATTTCTTTAATAAGATGCAACAAGAAAAATAAAATCAAAAAATTTAATCTTCTTAAGTGCTCCATCTGCATCTCCATGAGTAGAAAAGACATTGCCATTCTTTTCAACATCTTCTAAAACAGAACAAGTTGCAGCAAACATCCTAATCAAACTGCAAACTGAACTGAAATGCGAGATCTAACGAGTTTCCCCAGCTCGTTGTAATGTACCAACCTGATTAAGTCCTCTGCCTGTTTCAAACTCACCAATTTCCAAAGCCGACAGAGGGACTGTCGGACTGGACGAATGCGCCTGCTGACTCTAGTACTTGTTGAGTTATTGGGGTGCGCGATGGCAGGATGGGGGACTGACTTTGAAATTGGCGTATTTGCAGCGTAGCTACTCCGCCTACTCGTAAGTCGTTAATCGCAGGTGGGGTTTGTGACTTGGGAGTTTGTCGCTTCGTATTCCATATGGTTTTGGTTGAGTTTATCTTCCTTGAGTCTTGGAATAGGCTGATATAATATTACTTCTATAAGTTGTTCTACGTATTTGTTTAGGCTTTTAAACCATTGGACCTCGGCGAGTGAGTTATGATTTGGGAGTGAAAGTATTTTCTGGGAAGACCAAAATTATTTTTCATATATATATATAAGTCAAATTTTTTTGTTGGGGCTGTAACCCCTGAGTCCGCCCCTGCCACCTGTCGCTAATCTATCTTCCTTAATCTTACCTACGAAGATGGCGGCTTGCTTCAACATCGAAGGATGGGCTGCAATCTACAATCGTAACTACAAGTACATAAAACTTTTTCCATGAGAAATCATGCTTCCCATATATGGCCAATCGCCTATTCTACTTCAGCTCTTCACCCCGTGCGCTTCATCGCCCATCTTCCCTACCAAAGGACCACCGCAATCGGGTCACTCAAGCGGCGCTCATTTAGAGCACATCACAATAAGATGATTTTCAGGTTTGATGCTCCAAATTTAAGGCCTTACATGAGTTTAAAGTTCTTACAAAATAGTTTAATCATCATCTTATTTCCACCACATTATACTCCCAAGTCTATATTGAAGTTTCAAATCCGAGATTTCTAGTAATTATTCATTTTCAATTTGCAATATGCGGGTTTTAAAAATAATTTACTTTTAATATGAAACATTATGGTGTTTGTGGTTAGAGATGACGAGTATAGTTCTTGTTGATCCATATTTTGGTACATGGGTGCTTCCAATATTTTGCATATAACTTGTTTGATAAAATGCTTAGGTGAAGAAAACTATTAATCTGAAAACATTTTGTGTCATAAGGTTAATATCTTAACTTTTTGGATTAGTTTCTTAATAACATGCATTTGGCTATGAAAGGGAATGTGATACAAAAAGTATGGTATGTGGAAAAAAATTGAGTTTAAGAAAAATATTTGTTATTTTGATTGATTTCTATGTCTTTATATATTGATTAAAAGTTTATTACTACCTCCGTCCCTTAAAACTTTCTCAAGTTTGATCGGCGAGGGGATTCATAAAGTAAAAACTGTGTTGTAGAGGTTTGATAAAAGGAGAGAAAATGAACTAGAACCACAAATTCTTTACGGGGAAAGTGACAAATTTAGTGGAACAACCAAAAATGGAAAGTTGGCAAAGTTTTAAGGGACGGAGGAAGTGTGAGTATTTCTTAATTTGTCAAGCCTGTAGACATCAAGTCGTGTATTTAAGAAACATAAAAATCATGAAGAAACGGGAAACAGGAAGCATTATCTTTTAGTACAAAAACAACTATTTTGATAGTTTCCGTAAAATACTCTTTCCCGAGAGTTTTCGTGCTCAATAGTGGCTGCTTATGGAGTAAGCTAGAAAAATGATATTTTGTTAAATCTTAAAAAGCGTAAGGTTTAACAAAGTAACATAGAAACATGATCCATACCAGTAATTAACCATACAAGTGGTTGAATAAGAGTTGGCTGATTACTTCAAGGAGTGATTACCGTCAATTAAATGACTTGTTTTGCAATTTTTCTAGAACTTTCACTATCAATATTCAATATTATACCAGCGTCTTCCCAATATTATTAGATTTTTTGAGGATTCATATTATTAGACTTTTAATATATACAGTTTTGTCTTAATTTCACATTCTTTTTTGCTAACTACCTTCTAACAGTTCTGCCTATATTAACATACAATTATTAAAAATCGTAATAATGATAGGTTGATGTATAAACTGCGTAATTTTTATTTAAAAATTGCTACACTGTCAATTTTAATATCTGTTATTAAGGTTCTTCCTGTTGAAATTTGTTATGCATTAGATTTGTAACATCTCTTCGATCTGTTTTGGTTCACTTTTAAACTTCTATTTGTAAAATCTCTCTTCTTTTGTTTTGTCATAGAGTTCTGTTTTAATAATCTCTGCATGAGCTTGTGTTCAATATAATATAATGATATACGAAGTATTATGTGTGTGAAGTAATGTTTAACTTTTTAATTTTTTGGTTTCTAAATAATTTTCTACGTACTGGAGGTGGTGCCTTCATATTGGTTGATGCATTGCCAAACAGAAATGCACTAGAAAGTGTATATCTACAATCAAGACGAGCGAATGATGTGCATAAAACGAGAGAGATTTTCCCAAATAGGACTAAAACTTAGTAGATTTGCATAAATAGGACATCAAATTTATTATTCTCCTAAATAAGACTTTTAATAATTGATCAGACAAAATTGCCCTTAATGAAGTTCCAGGTCCGATCCTAATTTCCCAGGAACTAACGGACTACATCAAACTTGCCTTCACCAAGCACCGCCAACCTCCTACATCAACCTTCAATGACTTGCCGCCACTTTCCTCCGGCGACCGAACACCATCCTCCGACGAACCGCTGGAGCCGCCGGAGCAGCCACCGCCCTCTGGATGATCTCTTGTTGATGTCCAGAGAGAATGTCATAATGATAAGAATAATGACATGTTAATATGTAGGAATATGACATTTTCAATTATAAAAACATGTACTTTTAAGATGAAAAGTAAATGCAATTCCAGGTCAAGGGTTATGGCATTTTTGTTAGAATTTGAAAATTGAAAGTATAAAATTGAAAATATAAAATTTGAGAATAAATAAATAAAAAAAGAAAAACCAGAAATAATATTGCCATCTTTATACATTCCGTGCTATAAAAATGACATAGTTTGGCAAAAAGTTCAAAAACATGTCATTCTAATTATTGCACTTTCAAATTAAAATTGCCATCTTGATATAAGGTAATATAATTTGGCAAAAAGTTAAAAAACATGTCATTCTAATTACTGTACTTTCAAATTAAAATTGCCATCTTGATATAATGTAATGTCATAAAAGTGACATTTTGTGGTACTTTGAAATTAAAATTGCCATCTTGATATAATGTAATGTCATTAAAATGGCATTTTGCACAACAGTTTTGGCATTCTCAAACAAAAATTAATCAGATTTAAAAATTAATAAAATTTGAAGTCCAAATATTTCCCATCATTGAAGCTTCATTCAAAAACCGTTTTCAACCCAAAGTTTCAGACCTGTTATGTAATTATGGATGTCCATTAACTCATAGCCCGAGCCCATATGTACTGGCCCATCTGATGATTGTAACCCTAGCTCCCATCCTATATATACATCCTCATATATGTATGAAAGTATGCTTTTTGGTCTACTCTATTACACGTTATCAGCACCGCTCTTTCCGGCTACTAAACAAAGTAATGTCCACTTCTTAATCGGATCGTGCGGCATCTCCCTTCTCCTTCGCCGCTGCCCCTTTCCTCCCCGCTCTCATGTGCGACAAGAAGGATCGATTGATTTTGTCCTGGTAACTTCTGTGATTTCCAGGTTTTCCATTGCGCTGCCAATCGATCTGTCGCATCATATATGTCGTCCTATTAAAAAAATCAGGTGATCTTCTTACTATTAACAAAAATCCCTTTTGAGTGCGTACATCATTTAAGAATGAATTTTTGGATGTATTCTACCCTAATTGATTTGCCCGGCCACTTTACCAATGTGGTTTCTCTCTCCATATATATATATATATATATATATATATATATATATATATATATATATATATATATATATATTCATGATTATTGTTATGGTTTCTCTGCCGCTTGACTGCCTCCCTTAGTATGTGAAGGTGCCTATTAGTTTTTATTTGCTATCATATAATATCAACATTACTCGCTGCATTGTTGCCTCTATGTGTACGTATTCAAATGAATTGAACCAAGAAAAGAAAATGACAAGCTTTCACATAACCTTATGCTCACCGTCATTTTTGGAGATAAATGCAATAAAATGCTATGATATGCCTGTTTTAGAAGTTATCTGTTCAGTTCTCTCAAGAATGATATATTTATTCTTAACAATCACATTATCAATCATTGATAATGTTTTTTATGAATTATGATTATGTGATTTTCTTTATTTACACCTTTGAATAATAATGATCGGGAAAAACCGCCTATGACCTTTATTACGAGAACATAATTTTGAGTTTCCTTTTTAAATAATTTTGAATGCTTGTTTAAATGCATAATTACTTCCATAAGGAAACTGACTTTTTTTAATAAATAAAGAATTTAATGACAATTAGTAAATAAAATCGGCTACATTTTTTTAACATTTCTGAGGAATACGGTTTATTGTGCATTCTTAAACTAACCGTTATCTTCTTGAGATCATATGCTATTGAAGTATTTTTGGAATTAATATGAATACTTTACCACCACAAGAATTTTGAACTCGACTCTCGTAGATTATTTTCAATTACACTACATTGAAGTACTCTTAAATAATATTCTGTGTGATTTTGCATATTAGATACTCCGTATAATTTTGGCTCAATATTACGATGTATTACGATTCTTAAGTTTTGCTCCTGAAGTAGAATTTTTCTAAAATTGTTCTGACCTTGTTGTTTAATGTGGTGAAGTAGCACATATCTTGATCATATATATGACTTTATTACTTGATTAGCATATCATTGCCTTTCTAATATTGAGAAAAATGCATATGAAAGAAGAGTCCAGGTACAATTTAATCTTTACATTTATAATTGATATGTCCATTTTTCGATTTAGTAACTGAATGTGCATAACCAACTTATGTGATAATCTATGCTGCATGTAAGCTATCAATTAATTCTCCCTCCCGCAATAGCATTTACCTAAAGTTTATTTTCTCAATGTATGAGGGATGGAAATCTTTATCAATTCATTTACATTTCATTGCATTTCTAATGCTTATTTGTATTACTATAAAAAAGGTATTTATTCTACATTGAATTAATTTAAGCATTAAGAAAAACGCATTGGAGGTTACAGGTACGTTCCACATATCTCTATTAATAATTTGGTCATTTTTGGAACATAATATGATTACATTTATATGTTAAACTTGATTGTTGAATATTAGTCGATATGTTAATGTGACTCGTATAGCTCCAATATTTTATAAAACACTCCAGTAAGTGATATATACTTTAAGAAAACGCATGATTACAAATCATGATATAGACTTCAACATTATACAAAATATAGTTAAATATTGCTATGAATACACAAATAATTCCTAGTAAACCTCAAATTATTGTAATTATGTACAATGATTTTCTCAAGTTAATCTACTTGAGAGGGGAGAAAACAAACAAAATTTCACAATTATCAAAGTGTCATAAGTCACTATAAGAGAATATGTTTGACGTACAAGTGGGTGTGTCGTGAACTCGAAGTTCCCACATCGCCCACACATAAGATAGTGTGTGTTTATAAGCAGGGCCTGAAGCCCTTCATGTGGACGTGTTTAAAGTCGTGAGGTCCTGAAGTACCCAAGCGGACCATATATTATTATACGTCAAGATAAATCTTACAAAAATATGATTAGTTGATAACTTTTATGTTTCTTCAAGAGAAGCATTAACTAATTGTTAGACTCTCTATATGCATCTCTAGATGGGTGATTTGTATTATTTCTATGAAAGTAACAAATCATTAGATTAATGATTATTTTAGTGATAGATTGTTTTTGTCTTAAGAAATGATGATATAATGCCTGAAGCATTTATATACTTGTGACATAGAGCCCAACTTATATTAACTTTTGATAGAGTCATACACATTAGAAATTTAATCATATTGTAATGATAAAAAGTAACGGAAGCACACATTATATTTATAAACAAGTTGTGCACATAAATAATATTGATAAAATCTCAGGCATTGAGTGTAAGCTCAAAGAAGCTACTCAAACACTACGAAGTAGTAATTTGAAAAGTGATATCATACTTATTGGGTGATAGTTTGAGACCATACCAACGCAGTGTAAATTGTGTTTCCATAATATCTGCATGTAGCATGATGTTTAAGATTTTTGAATAAATGAACACTCTAAGGTCAACCCAGGTTTAAACCAAATGCCGTATAAGACATCCAATATATAAATATTTCTTAGACAAGAAAATGGCAAGACCGTCTATTCTCCCAATATTTTAAAAAGTGGATCCATGGGAGTTAAGTGAACTTGAAGTTTCACAATGTGGGTTAATATCAAGTTTGGTCTCAAGATATGTTCTCTTAAAATGTCTACATATAATGAGTGGTATAAGACCATTTTGCCGGCTTCTATGAAATATAGTGAAGAGCATAAGGTAACCCACAAAATATATCTAGCATTATAAGATGAATGTTATGCCTGAGATAAACTGCTAGAAAGTTGATTAAATATATGAAAAAGTCTAGTTTATATTAATTCGACATTTGTTAACAACTAACCCCCAAAGTTTACACGTTAAAATGAGTCAAAGTGTGCCAACATTGAAACCCCACTACAAAAATGATGTACTCGGACCCCAGAAGTGGCTCCATATGTACGTAAATCCTTGTTCAAAAATATTATGGCACATTTCCCGACATTAGGGGGAGATATAAAGGCATAAGCATAATTATATTTTGGAATGTCGGGAAAATATCCCAGAAGGATCGATTGATACTAAAAGAGAAACGTGTAAAATTTGATAAGTAAACTGCCAAAGTGACTGAAAGAAATGATTATAAAGATTGAGCTAAACCAATGCATGAAGCATGGTTTGACGGTCATTACGTGTATACAAATAAAATTGGTTTTTATATTAGAAACTCACTTATGCCTCTACAAGAGGATGATATAAGTTCAACGCTGCAGCTGATAAGTTATAGAAACTTTATGATACAGAACATGAATTCCTCTTTTATGACTCATATAGAGGATTTTGATAAAACAGGAATGATATTGATTAGATTGACGTCAATGATTTATTTTCCCATAACTATCGACTCATAATCCATAATAATAAAGTCTGGCCAGACGAAATATGATGGACCTGTAGTCCTAAAATTTTGTGAATTATGATCGATGTTTATGGATGAGAAAATATTTTATATTGGGTCTGAAGTCCCATAAATCAAGATATTGTGTATGGGGTGACAATACTTGAGATTGAATTATTTTGAGACTTCACTCCTGTTAGAGTTTAAAGTTCTGTAAATGTGGCAGTTGATTAGAAAATTGGATGTCATTGTTATAATATCAATTGTGTCCCTGAAGGACAATAGTGAAAAGAAATATGTGCACACAACATGCAACATGAATATGAAATGTTTTATGTTTATAATAATTAGATAAGGTGATTGTGTGTTAAGTTATGGTAATTATATTTGGAATTATTCTTGAAAAAGAATTTGATTGAATAACTGCAACAATAAATGATGCAGTAAATACTAAGCATAGCTGAAAAACATATAAAATGGACGCTTGTGCCTAACTACAACCTGGGTGACTACAATAAGTCTTGATGAAATGATTTATTTTGTAGAAGAACTATGCTTGAATATCATGGTGCAAATTATATTATGTAATATCTTGATTGAACAAGGTTTTTGCATCATGTCAAAATATCACTTGTAGTGAGTGACTCCTGAAGAGGATCTAATGTGAACAGTTTTCTTATTTGTTTTCACATGATTTAATAACTAGGATTTCAAATATAAAGTGAGCTATATTCGTACTACTTCTCAATCTTTCCTGTAGAAAGAGTTGAATGAAGAAAACATTATGCAATGAATTTGCAATTGCTCATAAACCTTCTATTTGTTTACCTGAAGTAAACATATATTATTTTATGAACCAAATTGTATAAATAAAGGTGTTGGAAGCTTTTAATTAAGCGTCTATCCAAACCTAGCTAGAAACAACACATGAGAATCTTTTGATTTGAATGATGTTTGATTATACAATAGATAAAATATCTAGTCATTATATTGTGAACACTTGTAGTGTTTGTATACTAATTTGAGATCCTAGGAGGATCAAAACATGTCTCATTTAAGTTTTATGGACAAATATTTGAGAATACTCAATTATTAAATGTTTGATGTGCATATGAGCATTAACACCAAATTTGATGGTCTTGAAATACACATTGCAGAATCATGAATTTAGACAATTGCTTCCGCTTATCATATATTTTCACCTAAACATATATATTGAGTTGTTGTTGTTGAAGTGGAACAACTAATTGTTCCAGAAGATCATGTGCTATTCTTTTACCTTAGCCAAGTTTTTGTCCCAAAGGGTTTTTCTTGGCCAAAGGTTTTGAGGTATTTTGTGGTTTTTAAATAGTGAGAAAGATACATAACATTCAGAAGACTATTATTCTCTAGAAGAGTGATTCTAATATAAGTTCGGAAGATAGTACCCTGAACGTCTTAATCGGTTCTTTTGAGTTCAAGCAATTTACTGGTCCGGAAGACCAAAATGCAAATGTACTCTTTTTCCTTAACCAAGTTTTTTCCCACAGGGTTTTCTTGGTCAAAGGTTTTAACGAGGCAGTTTGTGATTCTCAAACAACATATTATGATCTTGGAATATTATTATTCTCCAGAAAAGTGAATTTAAAAGTGATTCAGAAGATTAGGCCCTGAAGGCAAATGACTGCACTATTTTCCTTTACTAAGTTTTTCCCACGTGGTTTTCTTAGTGAAAGGGTTTTAATGAGACAGTCAATACAACACATCGTTTTACATCTATCGTGTACATTTTTCCTTGATTGGTTTTTTCCCAAAGGGTTTTTCCAACAAGGTTTTTAATGAGGCATACACATAGCACAAATATTGCTACAAGACGATTATAACCAAGATGGACTAATTCTACAAGAAGACTTGGAGAGAAATCTTGAAGCGATGTAGTCAACAGGGGGGGTATGTATGCGCTGCACTCTTTTTTCCTTGACCAAGGTTTTGTCCCATTGGGTTTTCCTCATCAAGGTTTTTAACGAAGCGGCATCACCAACACATACAAAGAGAATAAAGTATTTTTTATCTCCGTAGTATACAAGATATATGAGGATGTATGTATAGGATGGGAGCTAGGGTTACAATCATCAGATGGGCCAGTACATATGGGCTCGGGCTATGAGTTAATGGACATCCATAATTACATAACACTCCCCCTTGGATGTACATTGTTAAATAAAATACATTACAAGATAAAAAATACATTACCGAATAAAATTCATCCCGCTACACTAGCAATCAAAATTTCACCCCTTACACTAATGAATATTTTCGACCCCTTGACTCAAAATCCTGAATCCGTCCCTGGGAGTGCGAGTTTTGGGAATTAGGATTCCTTTCATCTCCTTTCTACCTATGACCTGCTGCTTGATATATGGTATCATGAAAAGTTTGTTTAATTTGTTTTTATTAAAATAGTACAATATGTGCAGCTCCTCCAATGTGAAGGTGATCGCCTCCGTCCGCTGCTTCTTCGGCTGGGGGGAGCGTGGGACACCTCCCCAATGTAAAGGGATTGGGCCCATTTCTTCCTCTGGGTGGCTGAGTCCCCCCAGTGTTGCCCCCCACAATGAGGTGGATGTGGTTCTTCTTCGGAGGGGGCTCCTCAAAGTCTTCGTCATCATCACTGAGTTTGCCGATCTCGCGCTTCTTCGTAGAGGGTTCGCCCCGATTTTTGCCGGTGTTTACCCGCGTATTTTTGCATGGGCCACCTTCAACAAATTGGGAGAGTTCCCCCTGACGAATCAACTTCTCGATGACTCTCTTCAGTGTGACGCAGTCGTCTGTGTTGTGGGAGGTGTTCCTGTGGTAACGACAGTAGGTACCGCCCTGGTGGACGGCGTAGATTTCCTTCGCCGACCGAGGATCCCGTTCAATGAGATCATGTTCCTCGGCGTAATCGAGGATGGAGCTGACCGAATGAGTGAGGGGGTCTTCGGCCTTTCCATCCTTGGCCGCCATGGGGGGTCCTTCTTATTATGTCCGCCAGACCCATGGCGGCTCTGTCCTCCCTCACCTCAGTCCCCGGCCGAGGGTGCGCCTGGAGCTGGCGCAGTATTTATCTTCTTGGAGGGGTGCCCTCCGTCCTTCTTGTGGCTGTGGAGCTCGTCGGCGTCAGCGTATAAGTTCCCACGATGGAGCGCCTTTGTGTAGGACCTTGGAGGGTCAATGATGAGACTCCTCGCATATGGGGTGCCGCGGAGGGCGCCCTGGAAAATGACAAGGAAGGTGCGCACATCGGCCCCTTCGACCTCGTTGGTCTCCTTCGTCCATCGGTCGATGAACGACCGAAGTGACTCGTCATGTTGCTGCTTGACGGAGAGAAGATGGGTGAAATATTTCTTCGAGTGCTTCCTCCCGGCAAAGTGGGTGAGGAAGCGTTGGGCAAGGTCCTGCCACGAGTCTATGCTTCCTTCGGGGAGCGCGTTGAACCACTCGTACGCTGGCCCTTCAAGAGTGGAAAGGAACCAACGGCAGAGGTTGAAACACTACTCATACAAACAAGGTGCATCTCCTTTTAAGGGAGCTCATTAGTCAAGAACTCCAAAGTTAAGCGTGCTTGCACGGGAGTAGTCTTGGGATGGGTGACCCTTTGGGAAGTTTCTCAGGGCGCGCACGAGTGAGGACAAAGTGCGCGGAAATGGCTAGTGGCGGTTAGTGAGGACATTACTAGGGTCACCTCGTCCCTCGGCCATCTCCCTCTCCAGGGCACTGACCTTATGCATGAGTGCGTGGTAATCGGGATGCCCGGAAGTGTTGGGCGTGGGGATGGTGGCCGATTGTCTGGTCTCCATCTGGGTCAGTCTCCTTTCCAGCTGGGTGATGACCTCGTCCCGAGGGTCTTTGGCGGCCATGGTGGCGCCTTGCTGGTTGCGCACGCGGGCTTCGTGAGCCGTGTTGATTCGATGGCACACATCGTCCGCGTGCAACTTGCATTTGCCTTTATCCAAGCGGGGCCGATTCGCTGTTCGGGATACAGACCCCAAGCTTTCCCTTGGTGAGCCAGGCTCACGTTCACCAATCCGTCCCGCCATCCTCTCCGAAGCAGGCCGACGGCACGTGTCACCTAGCCTATTAAAGGCTGAGGCTTTTCCACACGTTGGGGTCGGTCCAGCTCGAAGTGGGGAAGCAGGGTCGGAATGGAACGACGACGTGTCCTGGGGCACCACCCCTTCGTCGTTGCCTAGCTTGATGGCCAATGGCTGGGGCTGAGGAAGCGGTGTAGTGTTCTCCCCAGTCCTTGGCATGGCGGTTTGTGAGGACAGTACTAGAGGTCAGAAGTAACTACCTCGGGGCATGTGGGGCCGGGGTGTTAAAGATGTATTTATCCGACGCGTTCGCCATCAGCATGTGGTTCTGATAGCGGTTGAAGTGCTCCTGTGGGTCGAAGCGGCCGTCATAGGGCTTGATGGCGTTTCCCCTGTACTTCTCGGGGATAGGAGCCGAGAGTACCCTTGTAGTGAAAGGAGTCCTGGTTCGGACCTGGATGATAGGGTCACCTCGTCCCCCGGCCAGCTCCCTCTCCAGGACACTGACCTTATGCATGAGTGCGTGGTAATCGGGATGCCCGGAAGTGTTGGGCGTGGGGATGGTGGCCGATTGTCTGGTCTCCATCTGGGTCAGTCTCTTTTCTAGCTGGGTGATGACCTCGTCCCGAGGGTCTTTGGCGGCCATGGTGGCGCCTTGCTGGTTGCGCACGCGGGCTTCGTGAGCCGTGTTGATTCGATGGCACGCATCGTCCGCGTGCAACTTGCCTTTGCCTTTATCCAAGCGGGGCCGATTCGCTGTTCGGGATACAGACCCCAAGCTTTCCCTCGGTGAGCCAGGATCACGTTCACCAATCTGTCCCGCCATCCTCTCCGAAGCAGGCCGACGACACGTGTCACCTAGCCTATTAAAGGCTGAGGCTTTTCCACACGTTGGGGTCGGTCCAGCTCGAAGTGGGGAAACAGGGTGGGAATGGAACGACGACGTGTCCTGGGGCACCACCCCTTCGTCGTAGCCTAGCTTGATGGCCAATGGCTGGGGCTGAGGAGGCGGTGTAGTGTTCTCCCCAGTCCTTGGCATGAGTGCACTAAGGATGGTGGGGTTCTGGGCCAGACTGGCGATGATGGCCGAGAGTGCGGCTTGGAGCTGAGGGTCAACGGCGGGAGAAGCCGGTTGCCCCGAGGCATTGTCGCCCTTCTCCAGGCGCTTCTTCTCAAGGCCGATGCGGGCGTCAGGGGTGTCGTCGTTGAGCTGGTGGCGCAGATCATTCGTGAGGTCGATGGCCTCCTGGAAAACAACTTCGCCTGCGGCCTTGTCGGCCGTAGCGTCCTCCTCGTGTTCCCTGTTCTCTTGGGCCTCAGGGATGGCCTTGTCGAGGAGGTTACGGTTTGATTTAGTTCTTCCCATGATCAGCTAGCTGTGCTTGGTAGCGACGAAGGATGTTAACTTGATTGTTCTAGCTCTCAACGAGAGCACCAAATGATAGAGTATTAACTCCTAGAGAGAAGTGAGAGCTGGAGAGAGAAGTGCATTAAATTCTTGCTATTAATGTATTGTGAACCCCCTACAACTACTCCCAAGGGGGGTATTTATAGAGGGAATTAGGGTTGGGCTCCCAAGTCTTGGACTTGGGAGGCCTGTTTACAATTGGGCCACTATTGGGCTGAGTACAAAATATGTAGAAGTAATTAAGTTTGAAGTCCGGTTCTGGGAGCTCTCTGTGGCCGACGAGGGTCTGGCCGACGGAGCCATGGTCGACGGGGACACTCGGTTCTCTTGGCTTCTGGACCATGTTCTGAGTTGATATCTTTCTGGCCGATGGAGGGCTATCTGGCCGACGGAGGTCTCACTGGGCGACAGCTGTGCCTCTTATTCTTCTGAGTATGTGGGTCCTGGGGTCTAGACCCATATACTCCATCACTTCCTTTACAAGAGCTCCCTTTGGGAACACAAATAGAGATACAACGGGTTGGGCCGCTAATATGGACCCGATAAGCCCAACTACATAAAAGTCTAATCTAGTAGATACAAATGATATATAAACTATGCAACAATATAAATGATATCTGGTAGGCGTGTGTGGGCCGTTTTCCAGGCCCAATAGTCGTGAGACTCGGGTGTCCGAGACTATATACTCTATCAGGAGTCCCCCACTCCCTGAGTTGAGACTACTCGAGGCGAAAGGGAGTAGAACTGTGTGTTGATCTGTCGTCGTCTGGTGAGTAAACTTCTGACGTCGTTGAGGCGCCTCGTCTAGATTCCCACGCCGTTGATCCGATCTCATCGGCGAGTCCTGACTGACGCAACCTTATGGGAGAATCCCCATCCGAAGGTCGCTGGCAAGAGACCGTCACCACTGGTCCTGGGCCGAGGGACTATGTGTCTGTACTTGCTGTTGTAGCAACTGAATCTGTGTTTGTTGTGATGATGTTGTCAAGGTATGTGGCAAAACTTGTGAAATTTTTTGAATTTGTGCTTCTCCGATTCACAGAGACGTTAAGTCCCCCGCTCTTCCAGTCCCCCACTCCTTGAGCAGAATGTAGTGATGTGAAGAGGAGTAGAATAGTGCATGTCTCGTGATGTCTTCAATAGGGGCCGAGGGCCGACACTTTTTTCCCACGTTGGGGAAATGCCTCGTTAAAAACCTCACTAGGAAAAACCCTGTGGGAAAAAAATCCTAATGAGGCAAAAAGAGTGCATCGGATGCCCCCAAAATGAAGCAAAAGGGGTGAGAAACAAACAGATATGAGAAATACAGAGAAAGACTATGATACTTGTTTGGATACTTGTTGGTAGTGCGACCAGGATGAGTGGCAAATTGGGAAGAGGACACTCTTATAATCGTGATTGAAGATAACATCTTAGAGTTCTCTTGTAGAACAACGTCCGTGCCAGAAAGAGTTTTGTGAAAAGTCTTTATTCCGACATTATTTTTTCTTTAGCAGTACTTGTTTTTATTTTAGTTTGAGTATGTTTCATTTCAATATTTTCATTTTTGAAGTACTTCAGATAAATATTATTTCGGTTCTGGTTGTTTCAGGCTTAAAATTGCACGTTTCGTGTTTAGCGAGTGAGGTTGCATTGTATCAGGTGATTGACTCTATGTCTATTCTTGGGGCTTACAATTAGATCTGTTGTAACTGTCTGGAGGTTGTCTTGTATGCTTAGTTGTTATTAATATAAAAGCCGTTTTTTTATTTTCAAAAAAAGGAGGACAAAAATGAAAGAACGTGGAACAGCCAAACCAAAATGCTGCATTCATCATCGTTTCAATTTTTAGCTTTTCGAGTTCAAAATGCTAAGCCAACTGACGAGCCATTTTCACAAGTATGCCATCGGATGTCGGGATATGGAAGTCTGAGATATCGCCTCTCATGTAAGCTAACAAATAAGCTAGCCAAATCGATGTATGTTTCATTTAAGAGAAGAACTAAATTGCGATGAAATTAGATAATGATTAAACTAGAAAGGAAGCGTGGCATACAAGGAACAACCTATGATTAAGGGTAAGGGGTCAAAATGAGGATACTTGAAAACATATCATGCAACAAAGGGATAGGTACAAGTTCCCTTGCCACTCTCATGATCAAGGGGGGTACTAAGGGCTCCTATTGCCCACTCTCATGGTCCAATAGCAATCCAAAGTTATGCAAACAAGAGCAACCAACATTTTTTTCCTACCATCTCCCATTCTCATGGAGAGGAGGTAGTGTGTGTGAATGTGTGAAAAAGAACCCTATAAGTCTCTTTGAGCTTCCAAAACAACATTTAAGAACATTGTGACCATCAAAGTCTTAGTATGTAATACAAAGAGACGTTTTCACAAACACATAGTGTACATAACATATTTTTCTCAAATTCCTCCAAATCAAACCCTAAATCCTATAATCTCACATGGTTGGATGATCCTCAACCACCCCCAATCCCTAATTTCACTACTCAGTCATGCTAGATTTCATATCCATAAAGTATATGCGAGACATGAGCAAGAAGAGAGACAAAAGGATAAGTTGGTAGAAATTATGACAGCAATGTAAAATGGATTAAATGAAACTAGATTTAGGATTTGGTGCAAATATTAAGAAATGAAGTGCAAAAGAGTTCAAGGAAGCTTACAACCAAAACTAGGGTTTGCAAGAAGAAAATCAGTCCAAAAAATATGAAATTCAGAACAAAGGAGGGTATTTATACAAGGGAAAACAGGAGAACGCTGGGAAGGAACGTCTTCCCTTTTGGAGGAATGTTGACAGGAACACTGGCACGAACCGCGTTCCTCCCGGTGTCCCTCCATAACACAAAATTTTTGGTTCCCTACAAAGAGTTCAACAGTGGAAGGAACGTTGGTAGGAATGTCGGTACTTGTCAACGTTTCTACCCTTGAGACTGTGAAATAGAAAATCGATGGAACGAATAGGAGGAATGCCAGGAGGGACGCCGTTCCCTATAGCATTCCTATGTCTTATGTCACAAAAACACATATGTCGTCTTCGTTTCTTGCTTATTTGTGCACCGTTTCATCCCGAGATCTTCAAATCATTCATTTATGCTCCCAAGGCTCTTCAAAATGCTCGGTTTTCACTCTTACAATACTCAAATCTTCTATGTAGTTCCTACAACCAAAATATTGCAAAGTAAAACTGGAAAATCATCAAAATTTGACAAACAAAGATCGAAATTTCTGACAAAATATTTGGTGCTTTCACACGTATCACCAATCAACCATTTCCAAACAATAGTTTTAGCTGTTCAGTGAGTCAAATTCATTAGATGTAGTCAAACAGGCCAAAAATGGCAGATTAGCCATTTGCCAAAGCTATTATCTGTAAAAGAAATAAGGGGGGCAACGTTTTAAGACCGCAACACTACAGCAGTGAATCTATTAGCTAGTTTTATTAATTGATTTATTATTATGCCTTTCAGAAAGAGTTGAAATATTTATTTGCCAGGAATGTGACAGATGGGGCCAATTTGAAAACCTCTTTCGGATTACATCGTTGGAGTTTCTATAAAGTAGTTGGCAATTGTTTCCTCAAAATTCATCACATCTTCAAATATGACAACAATTATGAGCTGTCAGTATTGGAGGATATTTTAATCCGCTACTATATCTATATATCCGTTGCCCCCTCCCCCGCCGTATAGCGCCACTGCACTGCTACGGTGGCAGTTTCCTTCTACGGCACTACTCATCTGAAAATCACTCACACGGCGGCTCATAACCGCCTGTCTTGTAATATACAAGTGTAACTATCTATACATTATTCATATATACGTGCAATTGTTGAGTGGAAAGGTGTCGCAGGGTCGCAGGAGATGGCGTCAGCGTGCGTGAACAAGATCAGGATGTCGCCGGAGAATTTTCTACTCTGTCCTCTCTCCACCAAGTGCAACGCATATGGCCGCTTGCGGAGTCCGCGGACATCGTTCAGCAGAGAGATCGGCGATGATGATTCGCGGTCTCTCACAAAGGCCAGCTCCAGAGCTAATAGTCATTCATCAGCACCACCTCCAGCGGGAAGCTGCGGTGATTATAATAGTACTGAGGGATCAGATCTGGATGTTCTCTGCGGCAATGATATGGCGGAATTTGAGTTCAGGATCGATGGTCATCCTCAGGTTATGCTTCCCGCGGATGAGCTCTTCTCCGGTGGAAAGCTGGTACAGCTTCAAACACCTACGAACTGTCAGGGAAATGTCGCGTCCGCGCGTGAGCCGCCGTCTGCGAAAGTGGTTGGATCGCCGCCGTCTGCGAAAGTGGTTGGATCGCCGCCGGATACTCCGAAAAGGAAGACGAAAAACGGTAATTCCAGTTTCTCGAAGTCGCCGAGGCGTTGTTCAACGGCATCATCAGGTAAGTGGAAGGAGCTTTTAGGCTTTAAGAAGATCTACCAGCACGAAATCGGCAATGTCAAGGGCAAGGACGATTGTATGAAAACGACGACGTCTTCCTCGCTGTCTTCTCCCTCAACAAGCAATAACGGCATTCATAAATCTATGAAAAATTTCATTCGGCGCAGTTCATCAAAATCTCTGAACTCATTATTATCATCAATGAATAAAGGCGATGGTGATAATAAGTCGCTCCGCCTTCCTTTGCTGAAGGGTTCCAATAATGACAATTGCGGCGGCGTATCGATATCATGTCACCGCCTCTCCCTCTCCTCCTCGTCCTCCCCTTCTCCTCGGCAAAGAACCGAAGGCCTCCCTCGCCGCCTCTCTCTCGACTCACAAAAGCCGGCCAGTCTCTCCCGCAAGACTGCCCAAACAAGCAGTAACCGTCGTAAGACCCGATTCGTCGTGCGCCGGGGATTATCTGCGAAGAATGTTCCCTCCACCGCCGGTGTTGCGGCGAGAGTAGGGCGGAGAGCGCCAGGTATCGCCGCAGCGATTGGCGGATTCTCGCCGGATAGTCCACGGATGAACTCTTCGGGGAAGGTTATCTTCCACGGGTTGGAGAGAAGCTCAAGTAGTCCGGCTGCAGGGACTTGCATTGGTGAGGCCAGATACAAGAGCAGGGGAATGGCACGGTCTTATTCAGGAAATGTCCGGGTCACTCCGATTATCAACGTCCCGGTTTGTTCATCACTGAGAGGCTCATCTAAGGCTGGGGCTTTCGGGTTCCCCATATTTTGTTCTTCGCCCAAGAAAGAGGCCACCGCTGCAGGCTCTAATGGCGGAAATGGAATCGGGAATCATAAGAGTCTGTTGCTAGTGTAAATTTTTGTAACTAGTATATACTCCGTAAATGATAAATTTACTCGCAAGTTAAATTCACATTAAGCACTTCAACCAACTCTTAAATCGATCATAACATAATACTAGCTCCCTAATTCAGATTGCTTACCGCCACTCTCATTTTGACATTGACTATGGTACTTCTCACAACCTCACTAAATTCCATCAATGCCTAACTCTACATTTCATAAATAAAGTTGTGCTCCAATGCAAAAAATAAAAATAAAGTGAGTCCACTCTCATCCAAGGTGAGACCCAAGGTCCGTATATGGACCCGATGCTAGACCTTATCCCTCTTTTGGGATTGCCGTCTAAGCATGATTAGGTCCATTTTTTTACATTGGAAACTATATTTGTAAACAAAGAGTGTATTGACTTATGTGGAATAACAATTCATCTCACATTGGAGATGCCCTTAGGATCGGACTCAACCCGAATTAGAAAAATCTTTAATAACAGTGCATTGGGCCAGCTTAATTTGAACTCCTGGTTATGTCACTAGTTATGAGAGATAAGGAACACATGCAATAAGTACGAAGATGATAGATCTAATTTTCATCAGTTATGATGGTGCATGATACTCGCCACTCTCTAGAACCACTAATGTTCGTTGGATTCTGATTTGCCCGGTATTCATAGCTTGCTACCTGGATTCCTCATTTGGAGCTAATTATCTCTTTATGTGGTCATTGAAATTGCTTGATTGTCGAGGTATTTATGCTACTAATGCATGTAGGAACAGTTCGAGTACTAGTATATGTCTTCCTTTTCAAAAAGTAAAATATACATCTTTTTTATTTGTTTATCTTGCCATGAGATCGTGTTATATGGGTTAGTAAATTACAATAAATCCACCCATTTCATAACTTTTCCTCAAAGTTATGCGATGGTTCTCCGACTCTAAACTCAAAAAGCTGAATGAACATGCATTTATTGATCTTGTTGAATGGAATCTTTGACTGTGATGTCTTTTGATTTAATTTTTATTACCAATCGATTCCTCCAAAAAGGTTGAATCCTTGATCCCAAAAGCTCTCACACCCAACCCAATGAGACATACGGGAGAATATAAATCACGGTGATTCAATCAACTCAATGGTGATAAATCTTATATAGAAGTTTTAACCTTCATACGATCGTTGCGTGTTTCAAACTTTGATCATCCTCCAATTTTTCAACCATTCAACCAACTGAACTACATGTACAGGTTTTTATAACCCATCAAAACTATAGTTTTTGTTTCCAAACGGCTAAATAGCTTCTCAATCCCAGAGTACAATAATATTTAGATAATGTGTAAAATGTTTAAATTTTATAACAACATTTAAATGATACGAAGTATATTCAAACAAAGAGCCCGTTTGGTAACATCATAATTGGTTGAATTGGCTGATTTTGCTGAAATTTATGAAGTTCTGGTTGAAGTGGCTGTATTGGCTGATTCTGCTGATTCTTGAAAAAATTATATTTAAAATATTTGTTATTAATAAATAAAATAAAAAATTATATGAAGAAATAGCTAAAATGATCTTCTACAGTAACTTCAATCAATACAGCCCGAAAAGTAACTTCAACCTTACTTTTTCAGCTTATTACACAATTAAGCCGCGAGATCAAAAGTTACGTGTTTGGTGAAAAAGCTGGCTGATAAGCCTGATAAGCCGAAAAAAGGGTCACCAAACAGGCTCAAAATGTACATATTAGGAAAATAGTCAAAATACAAATCGAACACATTTGTTTATGTACAGCCTAAATAGGTAGAGGCATTAATTTGTAGAATCAATTAGTACATATCATTTTTAATTAATTTATTACTAAAATTTCAATTATACAGTGACACTTTCCCTACAAAAAACGGCGATTTTGTCACGGATTTTTGTCACGAATTTGGTCTGTGAAGTTTGTCACGGATTTTATCACGGATGTACCTCACATGTCAACAAAAAGCTTTGTCACGGACAAAATCCGTGACAAAAATTTTGTCACTGACGAAATCAGTGACAAAACAGCTCCATGTATATCAAGATTTTTTTGTACCATTCATGTTAAGTGAGAATTTGCGCTTCACTTTAGTACAAAATTATTTGACTTTGCACTTCATTCTTTCACAGTGTTTGGCAGATAGAGTGCACACATTAACGATTTTGAAAATGGGTCGCAGAAGTCAAATTATCCCTTATGTTAATTGTAGTTCTCTTCTAAGGATTCCTAGACCTCGGTAAGAATTGAACCCCACAATACATGTAGTAAATGTATGTTCAAGTAGTTGAGAATTGAGGTAGTTTAGTTTCCCGGAAGCCCCAATCACCCCATGCATCTTCGAGCAGATTGGCTTCAACTCTTCAACCACTTAGCTAGGAGCCTATGAGAATTACTACGCGTGGTCAACCCAAAGTTTTAGAAACCCTTTAAAGTTTAAATTATATGTAAAATAAATCAAAATTGTCCTTGTACTACACATTTCATTCACATTTATACATAATTTTGTAGAAATTGCCCTAAATAAGAGTAAAAACTCTTTGAAATTCCAAAAAGAAGTATCATGTTTTGTATTCCTTGAATATGGGTAATCTGTCAAATTTGGAAAAAATGGGATGTTTAAAAAGCTAGTAATGCCAAACTTGGCAGAAATTTACTCCTATTCAGGGAATAAAAAACATGATACTCATATTTTGAAATTTCAAAGCGTTTTTACTCTTATTTAGGGAATTCTCTCATAATTTTGTGTACACATAGACAATGACGCACGAGCTGCCTGTGTACACTCTCAACTACGAAGTGTACACGTTGTCTGTGTATACAAGACAATAACATAGAATGTGTACGAAATGTGTACAAATAGCTTTTTCCAAAATAAATTGTGTACAACAGGAAGAAGCAAGCACAACAAGTGGGCTGGTTCACTTGGCAAAACACAGGAACACAGCCGGGAAACGGGTTGCTTAGACATGGTCAATCTACGTAGCACCGATACCGGTACGCGGAATCGCGGAAACGCGGACACGGGTACGGGGATACGGCAAAACAAAAAAAGTAGGATACGGATACGGGGCCATATTTATAAATATTAAAAGTTATGGAGGTGTATTTACAAATATTAAAAGTTATAGGGATGTATTTATAAATATTAAAAATAGATTTTTTTGGAAATATATACATATAATATCCTATGAAATATACAAAAAAATAATTTTTTGGATATATATATCCTATATATACATATATACCCATTCATTACATATACATCATAATATTTCTCATATACACTAGTGCATCTCGAAATATAAATGTAGACATGTAGTCGATAAATCATTAATTTAAAATGAGAAATAAGTCAAACAACTACAATCTTGAAATTAAAAGTGCAGGTACCAAAGTTCTAGAATAATTAAGATAGAAAACAATATTTTAAAAACATATACTGCTTAGAAGCTCGTGATATAAGACGAAGATTGTTATGAACAAATACCAAATCCTCCGCTCGCTTTGGAAGCAGTTTGTTTCTTCTAAATGAATTAATAAAAGAATAAGAACTCCAATTCCTTTCTAAGCATGATGATAAAGTAGGTTGTCCTAGTATTTTGAAAGCTAATTTTTGAAGAAAATGTGCATTAGAACCAAAGCATGCCCACCACTTCTTAGGTTCCATGTAATATCTGCTTGCAATAGATTCAGGATCCTCAAATTTTGGGTTTTTTTATTCAAAAAAGTTGATACGGGTATCCGTCAGGATACGAGTATCGGAAACTTTCAAAAAATTACAAAAAAACGGAAACTTTTAAAAATTACAGATACGGCCCGAGAACGTACGGTACGGGTATCCTAGAGTATCGGATACGAGAACGTATCCGATACGCCGATACGCTACCCTAGGGAAGTATCCGTGCTTCATAGGGGCCAATACATCCTCCAGTTTTACTGTTCTATTGGACTATACCAAATCAACACTTTGGCAGTTTGTTACGTCTTTAAGCATTGCATTATTTACAAAATATCAAAATTTTCCTCCCTACACAGTAAAATATCTTAGTTTTAATGTAGAAACAGTGATTAAATAATCTGTACTAAATAATTAAATATTCTCTCCTTCTCATAAAACATTTCCCGCATTAACTTGATTCAGAGTTTAAGAAAGTGAGAATAAAGTGAAAATATATGATTGTGATTGAGTAAGAAAAAGGTAAATAAATGTGAGTCACACAAAACTTTCCAAAAAGGAAAATTGGAACTATTTTTTGAGACGATCCAAAAAGAAAAACGGAAACTATTTCGTGGGATGGAGGGAGTAGTAGTATGTTTGTGGACAAACTCAGCTGCCAGCGCAAGTACCGTGGCTCTACTCTCCGTTGACAAAGCTAGAATGCGAACCAATGCAAATGGCGATCTTTGAATTTCCGTGCTTATCAGCAGACCAATTCTTATCTTCATTACCTAAAAGTGATGGGGATCTTTGATTTTATGCTAAATAAGTATGTTGAGTAACATGAAGTTAAAGACTTTGTTGAACAGTCTTTGCCCCAGATTTCTTTCCCTAAAATTTCAAATAAACCCACAAATAATTGTTGACCAAAATCTTATTTCCAAATAGGGGTTATTCCTTCAATATTATTAAATAAATGGCGATTTCCAAAAATGTGATCACTTTCACATTTTGACAAAATGTGACAAGAATAAAGTGATAGTCAAATATTCATGTCACTATTCCTTTTCATGTCACCTTCAGATGTCATTGTTACCGTCGCTCGTGTCACCACCATCACCGCCCGTGTCACTGTCAACGCCGCCCGTGTCACTGCCTCGCCGCTGCTCAGTGACACCCGACGCCGCCGGCACCGTCAATCACATCCGCCAACCGCTTCATCCAACGCCCAAACCGCCTACTGCCCCTACCCCTCCCCACGCCCTGCCTAGATTTTGACCCGCCCCCTAACCCACCTCATCCCCCTGCCCAGACCCACACCCCCAACCATAGCCTGCTCCCCTGCTCAAGTGCCCTACCCCAGCCCCCTCCCCTTCTCCCCCCACAGCTACCCAGCCCCATCCCCACCCACAGCCTACCCGCTCCAGCGCCACCCAGCCACTGCCTGACCCACCCCAGCGCTGCCATCACCTGACCCGCCACAGCGCCGCCCAGCTCCTCTGCAACTGTCCCTAGCGCTCAGTCGTTTGTCTCCAACCCTAGCTCCTACCTGCAGCCCACCCACAACGTCGTAACCGGTAACCCTAACCCTCAGTGAACCACCTCCGCGTGTTTTCCCTAAATTCACAGACGCAGTGCCCGCTGCCGCCCTCAAATTGAACCGTAACGACCAGATCTAACACTATAGCTTGGTTTCAATGGAGATTATGGCTGCGAGTGGCGGCGTAGATTGAACGGCTAATATAAAGAAGGAGCGGAGGCTTATGGCGTCGAGTGAAGGACATCGATGGCGACAAAGCTTGTTGGACTTCCATCCCTCTCCCCACTAGAAAGAGAAAGAAGAAATAGAAAATCCGCCGGTGTAGAATACGAGAGGGCGACAAGGTTGAAGATGGTGGTGAGCTCGAAGATGGCGGTGAGGTCAGCAACAACTTAACGAGTTCGGCGATGCAGCTGAAGAGATGCGGCAGATTGTCAAGCTTGAAGGCAAGAGAAGCAGTGCGGAAAAGCTAAATGGACAGGACGGTGATTTTTTTAAATTATCACTAAGCTACTAGAATTTTTGTCATTTGCGGCTCCCTATTTGTTGTGGTTATTTGTATTCAGCAGCAATTAATTGGAAAATAACACTCGATTTGTTGCGGGTAAGTAAAAACCGCAGCAATTAGTTGGAAAATAATCCTTTATTTGCTGCTGATACGGAGAAACCGCAGCCAAATGTATTTAAAAATTAATTTTTAGTAGTATTTGCTGCGGGTATACAGAAACTGCAGTAATAAGTTAAAAAAAGCTTCAAACCCTTGACTCGCTTCTTTCAATTCCCGACCAGTTTGAAAAAGAAAAAACGCAGAGCTCCGCAAGCCTTGAAAACGCAGAACGCCACAAGCCTTTGGCGGAACCGCAGAACGCCGCATCCGCAGAACGCCGACCGCAAGCCCTTTGGCGGAACCACAGCAGGCCTTGGCGGAACCGCCGCCTCTTCCACCTGCGAGCCTCCTCCTCCGCCCTCTCAGCATTCTGACGCAGGTCACCGTGCTCAGTCCGCACTCCGACGCACTCCGCCGCCCCCTCCCAGTACAATGATGTAAAAAAGCCTCCTCCGCCATATTTGCTTAACAGAGGTTTGATTTCAAACCTTTTTTCATTTAATTTAATTTATTGAATTTTATCTATTTTTAGATTAATATTAGTATGAATTTAATGGCAGAAATGGTGTCTATGATTATTTATTTATTTAAGGGTCAATTACTGAGTACTAGAGGACCTGAGGATGATGATGAATCTCATGATAAACTGTAGATGGAGAGGGCAATTACTAGGTGATTCCAATTTAATTTAATTTATTTTTCTTTGTCTAAAGTTCAAGGGTATTAAAGTTAGAACCTTTCTTGGGATTTCCCTTAACGAGTGTTCTTTTAATCGATATATATTTTTTGTTTTTATTTTGGGAAATCATTTTGATTAATTTATTCTTCTAGTCTATTTGTTGTAAATCTACAATGATGTTCCTTGTAGAGGCACCTGGTTTTCTTCAGTTTGGGTACAATTGATTTGATTATACGGTGCTGGATTTTATCTTAATTTAGAGTGCAATGTATCATTTGGTCGATAATATGATAAATAAAAATGACTCTCTTTGTGCAAATTGACTAATATGATTTTACAAAAATTTTCTGTTTTATTTGTAAAGATGAGTCGAAGCTGGATGTACGATATACATAATACATTGGAATTTATGAATGGGGTGTCTGAGTTTTGTAAACATTGTTTAGATCATAGAGCATTGACTGGTTGTGATGAGTTATATTGTCCTTGTGTGGATTGTGCCAACGTAAGTTCACTCCGGTCAATAGAGACAATTAGAGAACATTTAATTCGTCGTGGATTTAGACAACAATACTATGTATGGATATGGAGCATTGACTGGTTGTGATGAGTTATATTGTCAGAATAATGACACGTTCTGAGGCTGAGGGTGTGAATAATGAAGACAATGAAAGTGGTTGTGATCTGAGTGACGAAGTACATCCTATGGATGAGATGATGGGTGGAGTCAAAGACTTTTGTACTGGATGACCACGTATTTTTGAAAGTTTGTCACAAGCAGCAGAAAAACCATTATATCCTGGGTGTACAAAATACACAAAGTTTTCTGCCGTGATAACACTTTATAATGTGAAAGCCAAGAATAATTGGAGCGACACAAGTTTCACATCCTTGTTGGAAGTATTACATGACATGCTTCCTGACGGAAATGAAATGCCAAAGTCAAATTATTATGCGAAGAAGCTCATGTGCCCTTTGGGTTTAGAGTACCAAAAGATTGACGCATGTACGAATGATTGTGTCTTGTACTGAAATGAATACCGCATGTTGAACAAGTGTCCGCGTTGTGGTAAGTCACGGTACAAATGTGATGGCGTTGACTCAAAAAGTGATAAGAAAGGGCCACCGGCAAAAGTGTTGTGGTATCTTCCCATAATATCGAGGTTGAAGCGTCTTTTTTCGATGAAGACAAATGCAAAATATTTGAGGTGGCATGGAGAGAAGCGGAAGAAAGATGGGATGCTAAGACATCCAGCAGACTCTCCCCAATGGAAAACTATTGATGCATCATTTCCGGATTTCGGCAAGGAAGTGCGGAATGTAAGACTAGCTCTATGTACGGATGGAATGAATCCATATGGGAGCTTTAGTAGTCAACATAGTACATGGCCGATTCTGTTAGTTATATATAACCTGCCGCCCTGGTTGTGCATGAAGCGTAAATATATGATGTTGTCGCTTTTAATATCTGGACCTAAACAGCCCGGGAATGACATTGATGTCTACCTCGCTCCTCTCATTGATGATCTGAAAACATTGTGGGATGAAGGAGTTTCAGTCTTTGATGCACATACCAGTGAGTACTTCACATTGTGTGCCATGATGTTTTATACAATCAATGATTTTCCCGCATATGGGGATCTGTCCGGATATAAGGTGAAAGGAAAGAAACCTTGTCCCATTTGTGATGATGATTTGGACTCCACATATCTACCTCATTGGGGGAAGTATGTGTATATGAAAACCCGGAGGTATCTTCCTCGGCATCACCCTTATCACAAGAAGAAGAAAGCATTTGATGGAGATGTTGAGATGAGATCTGCTCCTAGACCCTTAACTGGAAGGGAAGTTTATGAACGTCATAAGGGTGTTGTGCATATCTTCGGCAAATCAAAAAAGAACAAGAAAGAGTCTACCTCTTTATGGAAAAAAGAGTCCATATTCTGGAAGCTTCCTTATTGGCAACACTTGACAGTTAGACACTGTCTTGATGTGATGCACATTGAAAAAAATGTTTGTGATGCTATTATTGGAACACTATTGAACATCCCAACAAAGACAAAATATGGCATACATGTCCGGAGAGACATGCAAGAAATGCAAATTCGACCTGAATTGTGAGTGCAAGATAAGGGCGACAAAGGGAAAAAGAAGTCTACATTTACTCTACCTCCCGCTTGTTATACCTTGTCTGCAGCTGAAAAACGAATCTTTTGTGAGTGTTTGTACAATATTAAAGTTCCTACATGATACTCTTCCAACATAAAAAAGCTTGTCTCTTCTGATGGTGTGAAATTAGTTGGGATGAAATCCCATGATTGCCATGTTATGATGCAAGTTTTCTTGTCCATTGCAATTTGATCTATCTTGCCAAAACATGTGAGAGTTGCTATCACAAGACTGTGTGCCTTTTTTAATACAATATGTAACAAGGTTCTTGATCCAGAAGCATTGGATGATTTGCAAGCTGATGTCATCGTAACACTATGTCAATTTGAAATGTTTTTCCCACCTTCATTCTTTGACATAATGACCCATCTAATAGTACATCTGGTTCGAGAAATCAAGATGTGTGGTCCAGTATTCTTGACGTGGGCGTACCCATTTGAGAGACATATGTCTACACTGAAAGGTAAAGTGCGAAATCCTTCTCGACCTCAAGGTTGTATCATCCAAGGAACTATAACGGAGGAAGTTAGCGAGTTCTGTGCTGAGTACTTATCCAATACGCAACCTATTGGGCTCCCAAAATCTCGACATGAAGGAAGACTTGAAGGAAAAGGAACTATCGGTGCCAAATAAATCTTACCTTCTACAGAGAAGAAAAATAAAGCCCACTTGTTTGTGTTGCAACACCTTTCCGAGGTTCATCCATATGTGGAACAACATTTGCGTGAGTTGGCCCTAAAGTATCCATCTAAAGGTGAAAGAGCACTAATGCAAGAACATGATCGTACTTTTGTTGGTTGGTTTAATGCCCGCATGATGCAACAATTGTCTAACACGCGCAATAATGTTTCTGCCACAATAAAGTGGATAGCATATGGTCCTCGGGAGAGTGTGTACTCTTATGAGGGTTATGACATTAATGGATTTACCTTCTACACTAAACGTCAAGATAATAAGTCAACGGTGCAGAATAGTGGAGTTACAGTGGTGGCATCATCTAGAGAATATGCAAGGTGCTAAAGATAAATCTCCTATCGATGCAAAGTTGTCTTACTATGGGATCATACAAGAAATATGGGAACTTCACTACACTGATTTTCATGTTCCCATGTTTCAATGTAAGTGGGTTGAAAACAACTGACGTGGTGTGAACATAGATGATTGCGGGTTCACTCTAGTTGACACTAGTCATTTCCGCGATAGTGATGAGCCATTCATACTTGCAACACAAGTTAAACAAGTTTTCTACATAACAGATCCTGTTGACAATAGATGGAGTGTTGTTGTTCCAGGGAAGAGACATATTTTAGGCATTTCTGATGTTAGTGATGAGGATGAGTATAATCAACACGAAGACTTCCCACCTTTTTCAGTCCCTAAAATCTTACTCATTGAAGAAAAGAATATCGACGAGCAATATATGCGTTCACATCATCAAGAAGGGATTGAAGTTCCAAAGTCTTAGTGTAGTTTAAGGTACAAATTTAGTTTAGATGAATGTTAATTAATGTTTTTTTATATTTTATGTTAATAAATGAATGTGAATTAATGTTTTTTTCATATTTTACATAACATGCAGGCACTCCACCATGGCTGATGATGATGAGGATTTTGTTTTAGACGAAGAAGACATTTTAAATGATGAGGATGTAGTTGATGATGCTAGATCACGACGCATTTCTAATTTTGAAGAGGAGGCTGATATTAGAGGAGAAATGGAGGATGTGGGATACTCGTTGGATGAGATCCAAGAAGCATTGGTGAAGAAAAAACAAAAAAAGAAGGACGCTGGTAAGAAACCTGGGAGGGGGGCGTTCAAGGGGTTAAAAGTAAATGAACCTATGTTCTTACAATTTGATCCACTTGGTCGTGCGACTGGTCAGTGGAGATTGAAATTTGGGCAAGATATTGGTTTATGTATGCGCAAATTGAACATCAATTGGAGGTGGTCTGTCGTATCTATGGGCTTGAGAGATACTCTTTGGGACGATACTAGGGTAAGTATCTTAGTTAAAATGATTTATAATGTGTGTTTAGTGATAAATCTTGTTGAATAGTATCTGTCTTTCATACATTTTTAAAATGTGAATATTTAATAATTTGTTTTTTATTGTTTCAGAATTTATTCCACCTTGATGATGATCCTAAGATAAAGAACATTGTTTTATCCACGATGGCATGTCATTTTAGAGATTTTAAGGCGAAGTTAGTTTCAGGATGGATCACTTGTGTTAGAAAGCGATCAAAGAATGAAGACGGGAAACTTCCGCCCCAAATTTGGCGTCACATTACACCTGAAATTTGGGAAGAGTTTAAGAGACGTAAGACAACTCCAGAGGCTGAGGTAATTGTTAAAAACACTTATGAAGTATGTGTAGATGAAATATAGATTAAACTCTAATTTTTTAATAGGAGACAAGGAAAAAAGCAATAGAGATTGCTTTGCAAAACCAATACCATCATCATATGGGTCAAAGAAATTATGAAGACAGTAGGGCTGTCTGGATCGATGAAGGTTTCTATCCTACTCCTTGCACTGAATCTTCAATTCTTCATCAATTGGGTCAAGTACTACACAGTTCAATAGAGGTGATGATTGGTATTGTGCCATGCATGCTCGTGATAAAGAGGGGAATCGGGTTATTCCAGAAAAGCATACGAAGGAAGTAGCTGATAAATATGTAAGGTTTTTATAATATAATTTCCTTGTTATAAATAAGACTCTTATGTAATATATAATTGTAATAGGTCGAGTATAAGAACAAACAGAATATGATTGAATTTTTTCCATTGCGCAATAGAGATGCTTTGTACTATGCTCGTGGAGAGAAGGTGGACCACGCTGGCCGTGTTGTTGGATATGGTGGCACTAATGTTGGACATACGAAATCATTTGGCAAAAAGCCAATTCAATCACAGTGTAGTGGATGTTCTTCACAAAGCATTGAGTCCATAAAAGCCTCATTGAGGGAAGAGTTTAAGGAACAGGTGAATGAAATAGTGAAGAAAAACATGATCAACATCTTGAACGAAATGCGTCTTACAGGTTTTAACTTCTCCAGTGGTGCCTCTATTCCGACGCCCTCAACATCAATAAATCACGCACCACATCCATTTCCAAATGATGAGTTGCTGGTATTTAGTAGTTGTTTTATTTGTGAATTACTTTTTGTATGTTAAAGATATGCGTTTATTTATTGCCTTTGAATGTTATAAATGTGTTTGTAGGGTCCACGAGCATGCCGTTTTTTTTGAATGATTTTGGAACCAGACAATTGTTTGAGGTGGGTGGTGGCACAACATTTCCTTCTCGAACTAGAGTAAGTTGTCGTCACATGCCAATTATGGAAGGCCACTTAAAGGTGAGCGTAGACACCATTTTGAACGAGTATGTGGGTGTCACACTTCCCGTACCTGTTCCCACTGTGAATCTTTTTACCATAGGCGACGCCCAAGGTAGTTTTGTTCAATGGCCGGTTGATTGGGTGAAATTTGTAACTGAGGTAATTATATGAAAGTATATATATTTTAAAGTATGTGTGTGTATAAGTGTCTTTACTTATTTATGAGTTTCTTCACAAATCCAATGCCTTTATGTGATATTTATTTATTAGTTAGAAATGATATGTAGGTCACGGGTAATAAATCATCAAAGGGCAAGAAGAAATTGGATATCCGTAAAAAATCGGTCAAACGATCTCTAGTTTCTGATGGTGTGTTTTTGTCACTCAGTAAAGATTGCAAGTGGTTGCACTCGATTATAGCATCTCGGACTAGCGACGATCCCTTTGTAATTACTTTAGATGATCGCGTGTTCCATTATAAATCAAGTGATGGTGATGTGTATCTTAACAACGAGGACATCTCTCAGTTTCTGTCTGGTGCAATGCTTAATATATCCATTATTCAAGTATTCATCAAGTAAGATATAATAACTGCATTACTTAATATATTACTATGGTGTTCAATTTTCATTATATATTAAATTGATTTTTTTATAGAGCAATGCATGAGTATACCGAGGGTTTGAATACAAATGCGTAACTTGGATGGATGTGTCCAGATGCAATTTGTGCAACTTCATGTGACCATAACCCAGAAGATGTGAGAGAGTACATACACCGAGCCATCATTGAGTCTCGCAATTCTGGCGTAGATATTATTCTTGCTCCTTACTACGAAAAGTATGCATTCATACCTACTTATATTAATTTCATTTATCATAGTTATTAACATTAATGATATATATATATATATATATATATATAGAGAGAGAGAGAGAGAGAGAGAGAGAGAGATTTTGGTTCAAATAAGAACATGATCTTATGAGAAAAATGAGAATGAATCTGGACCGTTAGATTTGCTTTATGTGAAATTCAGTGTGCATTAGATGAAGCTGTAATGTGTATTAGGTGAAATTGAAATGTGCAGCACAAATGATACAATGTAGTGGCATTATGTGAAGCTAAATTGTGCATTAGGTGAATTTGAAATGTGCACTAGATGAAACTAAAATGTGCAGAATAAAAGGTACGATATGATGTTATTTTTGTACCTTTTATTCTGCACATTTGAGTTTCACCTAATGCACATGTGAGTTTAAATTTTAATTCTGCACATTTCAATATCATCTAATGCACATTTCGGTTTCACCAAATGCACAATTCAGTTACACATAATTCAATCCAACGATCCAGATTCGTTCTCATTTCTCTCATATGATCCGTTCTTACCGGAATCGTTCTCATTTTTCTCTCATAAGATCGTTGATTCAAATTTTTTCGACGTCATATTTTGATAGAGTTTCCTATATGTCAAGATGTTACATGCAACTAGTGCATCGAAAATCCGAAAAGTAGGAATGTATAAAAAATCGAAAAACGTGGTATGACACTGAATCATAATGATACGATACCCAATTGGATTGATACTAAATTAATTAACATGTTTTAAAATGGGATAATCTTTTTCGTACATAATTGATCCTGAACCAAACTCAAACAGGATGGGATGGGTGAACTGGCCTTTTAGTTTAGGATTGACATTTGGGACCAAAAAATCTGAAATAACCCGATCCGCATGAAAAATGGAAGCAATAGAATTCGTAACCTGAATATTGCAACTCGAAGAAATACGGTTCAAAATTGGTTTATAATCCGTATATTTCTCCATTGAATTGAATTGGTACCCCAAATTTATCTCATTTCCTACCCCATATAAAAACCTTCTCCCCTCCCCACTTTTCTTCTCTCCCTCCCCCCACTTTTCTTCTCTTTCCCTTCCTCTGTCCTCCCTCTTTTCTTTTTACGCAGCCCCCCTCCCCCATCTTCTCCCCTTTCTTTCTCTTTTCTCCGAATCTTGATTTCTTCTCCATGTCAACATCTCTCTCCATCAAGTCTTCTCATTTTGACAATCTTTTCTCCCTCCAAGCTTATTCGCCTGCTTCTCGCCTCTTTAGCCTTTTTTTTGTTTCAAATGCAAGAGCTACAGTAGATCGGATGAAGGGGAGAGCTGGGTGACGTTGGATAGCTTGACATGGTGAGACAACGACGAAAGTGCAGACCAAGAAGCTTTGAATGACTTGCGCAGATCTACTTTTCTTGATTGCTTTCTTGATTTTTTGGTGTGTTTTCGAAAAAAGGGTTGTCTGTCTGACAGACAACTTGTAAGTGCAGTGTCTGTATTTGTTAGTAAGACTCGTGAAGTTGTCTGTCATTTGATTGTTAGTTGTTTATATTTGTTTTGAGTTTTCTGTATTTGTTTCGAGTTGTCTGTCATGTTGTTGTGAGAAGTCTGTAAGAGTCGTGAAGTTGTCTGTCTGTCTGTAATTGATGGTTAATTATCTGTATTTGTTTTGAGTTGTCTGTATTTGTTTTGAGTTGTCTGTATTTGATTGTGAGTTGTCTTTATTTTGTGATGTTTATTTTTTGAGATGTAATTAGTATAACGAGGCAGACATTAAATATACACATCCAGACAACAAGTATACACATACATACATTACTTTATTGTGAATTACCATTTTGGAATATGTTTCATAAAGAAAACAGACAATACATATAACTAGACAGACAATAGAGATAACCAGACAGACATTATTTTCACCACAAATTACATACAACTCACAATAAAATGACAAACAACTAAGTATGAGTTACAGACAACTTCACAACTCTAAACAAATACAAACAACTAACAAACAAATGACAAACAATTAAATATCAATTACAGACATTTATTTTTCAAACGACAGACAATTTCATGACTCTTACAGACACTGCACTTACAAGTTGTCTGTCTGACAGACAACCCTTTATATCTCGAAAATACATCAAAACTGAAGAAAACAAAAATCAAGAAAAGAAGATATGTTGCTCAAGTTATTCAAAGCTTCTTGGTTTTCCTTCGTCGTTATCTTCCCTTGAGGTTGCATCTGAAATGGCAACCACCGTAGGCCCGCCGTCGGCAACTGGCGTAGGCCCGACGCCGGCAACATCACCGGTTGAAGAGGAGATAAGAAAATCCAAGGTTGGAAGGGGGAAAGATGATAAAAATGGGAAGGAAGTCTTAAAGAAAGGAAAAGATTTTGAGACGGAGAAGAAAGGAGAAGGGAGGGGGTGCGTGAAAAGAGGAGAGTGAAAGGAAGAAAGGTGGGGTGCAAGAGAGAGGAAGAAAGGTGGGGTGCAAGAGAGAGGAAGGAGGGAAAAGAAAAGTGGGGGTGGGTTTTATATGGGGTACAAATGGGGTAGGGTTTGGGGTACCTATAGCAAAATGGTTGAATATTGCAACCGTCTTTTACGCGCAATGCACAAGAGCGAATGCCCAACAATACAATTTACTCCCTCCGTTCCTTATAGTTTTACCAACTTTCCTTTTTTTGTTGTCCCAAAAATTTTGTCACTTTACCTTTTAATCAATCAATTTGTGGCTTCTGTTATTTCTCTCTTCTCTACACAAATCTCTACCACACAGTTTTTACTTTATTATTCTACATGTCGGTCAAACTTGGATATCCTTTTAGGGACGGAGGGAGTATCATTTATGCTCAATTGCAATTTATACGACGGTAACTCTTAAGTTTAACATATCTTGAAGCATGTGTCACTCAATCAAAATACTTAGTTCAATCAACTATTATGTTGATATTCCAATCAACTATTCATTGTTATGGACGTATGGTACGCTACAAAAAAACAAAGGTGTTGTCACGGATTTTGTCACGGAACTTAGTTCAAAAAAATTGTGACAAAATTATTACGGAGAACGTTAATTGCATTACTTCACAATACTAAAATTATGAAAATCTAATAATACACAATAAATAATTAACCAACATGTAAATGAAATGAAATTCAAATCATTCACATTTAAATCCATTTCAATCAACTAATATTTAAATTTAACTAATATTATCAATTCAAATCCTAAATTAACAGTATTACCTAATAATATTATCAATTCAAACTCATTTCAATTAACTAATATTTACATTTAACTAATATTGTCACGGAACTAAAGTTCACTAATTTAACTTTGTTGATTTACATTTAAGTAAAATTATTAAAATTTTATTAATTCAAAATAATAATTCACACTAAACAAATGTTTCAATCCTAAGTTAAATCACTACAAATCCTAAATTAGGCAATAAAAATAATTGCTAATAAACAAACCTCAAAATTTTATAATCCATTTTCAATTAACTAATATTTAAATTTAACTAAATTACGTTTATAGTTGAATATATTGTTAATAAATTAACAACCTCACTAATTTAACAATTTTAATTATTTAAAATGAAAAAATTAATACTTATTAAAAAACTACATATTGTATTTTACTCTGAGTGAATTTTAACTCCTATCACTCGAATGGGAATGCACTGCTATATATAAAACTATTTGTCACGGATAAATCCGTGACAAATACATTTTCGTACACCATTAATAACGTCACCGCTGAACATCAATTATTAGAGTTTGTCACGGACTTTGTCACGGATCTGTCTGTGACAAAAAAAAATTGAATTTTGTCACGGAGTTGTCACGGATGCGTCCGTGACAATTGTTTTTGAATTTTGTCACGGAATTGTCACGGTTATATCCGTGACAAATGGCAGGGAAGTAAATGTATTTTGGCCGGAGTAAATTGTCGGTCATCGGAGGCTGTTTGTCACGAATTTCATCCGTGACAAAAGTTTTGTCACGGATTTTGTCACGGAAATATCGTTGACAAACCTTCTTCGTGACAAACTAGAAATATCCGTGACAAAGCCCGTGACAACTTTGTCACGGACCGGATCCATGACAAAAATCCGTGACAAACGGGCTGTTTTTTTGTAGTGGTATATGTATTTGCTAGTCACTACATGTAATAAAATCTTCCATTGACATTGGTCTTTGAACTAAATAATATAATTAAGATTGTTGATGAATCCACATCTACCATAAATTTATAACAAAATAGCTAAAGTGACGCGCTAAAATAACGAAGATGATGCTTAATTAGTAGGAGTTGTAACTTATACATTTCGCTTCTTCGGAGTCTTCTTTTCTTTTTTGTAACCAATATATTTACCTATTTTTTAGCATATTAGTATTATCAATTAAGATGATAAATTTAGGTTTTTTATGTTTTTTAGAGTTTCACTTTTAATGATATATGAATTCATTATTTTGTACTTCAATATTTTTTTTTGTGTGTTTTGGTCAACCAACCTGGTCAATAATTATTTGAAAATGAATTTGGGACATGTGTAGTAATAAAATACTCCAAACAGTTTCCATTTTTGGCAGTACCAAAAAGATCTTTACACTTCTTATTTACCTTACATATCTACACCAAACAATGCCAAACAGTGTCAAACAGTGCCAAACAATGTCACACTTCTTAATATTTGTGAAGTCAAAGTGTAAAGATCTTTCAGAATCGGAGGGAGTATATTTCAACATAATCTCTTCATAATTCGGGGGCTTCGGGCAATTCAACTTCTAGAGACAAAGAATCAAGGATATCAGTTCATTTTGGATCTACTAGACAAAACCTTTATCTTCTAATTTAATAAATGGATTTTTGTAATTATTATAACTCTTATAAAGGTTACAGGCAACGATGTTTAATTATAAAATGTTTTAGCAATTTAGTACTACCTCCATTCTTAAACTATGTTCTAATAATTGTTCTACGCGTCCGACTAGTCCCCGCCTAGGCGCTAGGCGGTGGCCGGGCGCCCCGATTTTCGTCTAGACACTCCGACTAATTGGTTTGCCGTGTATGTGAATTAATCAGACGCCTATGACGCATAATTGCACGCCCAGAGCGCCTAATCGACCGCCTAGGCCGTCTAGATTCGCCGAACATTACTTTACTTTTAAATTGTAATTTTCTAAGCGATATAAGTATTTTAACTTTAACCACAAATATAAAGGAATGAAGTTGTAAATTAAGATAAAAACTATATATATTTGTAACCCGCCCCATGTCAATCTAGTCGGACCCTAGCCACCGGATTTAGAAGAATGGTCGGGGGCCTCCCAAAGAGTTGTGTTGTTGCTTCGTCAATTTAGAGGAGATTGAAAGAGTCCACTACAACATTGCGGGATTAGCGAGTTGAGCCGCTCTTATGCGTGACTACAACTCTGAGTCTCATCCCAGTGTAATCTTTGATATGGCAATCTTGTATATGGTTTGTTTTTAATATGAATTAAGTTGTCTTTTGCCAAAAACAAAACAAATCAGTACTCACTCCATAAATAATGATTTGGCTTCGTTTTGGGATTTGAATAGTCCTTAGCCCTAGTAGTTTAGTTACACACACGTATACATATACTTACAATTTTATATTTATTATCATGTATACAAATCCTAAATCTTTATTTTTTTTATCGCCAACTAGCCTTCTTTCATATCATAAATCCTTTATTATATAATCCATCTACTTGTATTTTTTTCTTTTTATTTTTCTATTTATGATTAATTCCCCTTGCTAGTTATTAGGCATACAAAATCAACTACACTCATCAAACATAAACTACACTCATCAAACATAAACTAACTACTAAGAAATTTAAATTTGGAAGGTAGACTTGTAAGAGTTTAGTTATTTGCATTTATGTTTCAGTTTTAGTGTTAAACAAAATATTTAGTCTTACATTTGTGTTGTCAATGTAATCTACTAGTTGTGTACCCGTGCATTGCACGGTAAGATATGTGTTGAAAAATTTCTCAAAATTATAAGAGAAGTGAATTGTATGTCAATTCGTCAATTGGAATTTAAAAGAGAATTCAATTGACTATGTATAGAGTTGTCAAAATGAGTCGATCTGTAAGGCAAACCTATTTCATCCCATTTCATGATGAGTTAAAGTTATCATTTTTAACTCGTTGAACTCACCAATTTTGTGTGTCAATCTTCATGGGTTGTAAGTTAAGTTGGTTGGCTGATGCAGGTTGCGAGTTGGTCAGTATACAAACAACTAATTTTAACTTTCATTATCTTCACTACCAAATTTACTACCAAATTTAATTTCAATTATATACTCATCTAGAAAACTGCCTTCAATAGGAATCGAATCTTCGCTATTATATACTCATTTGTCTACAACCTTTGTTGAACTATTATTTTTATGATAATAATTATTCAAATAAATTACTCCAGCATATTTTTATGTTATAGTTGAGTTTATTCCAATTAGTGGTTAGTATTTACAATATTTACTCAAAAGATCTAATTAATTGTATCTTTATTTTTGTATTATGAGTGCTTTTTTATATACCATTTAATGGTTAAGTAAATAATTTAAAATACACACAATGTTTATGAGGATGCAATTAAAATTAAATTGTATCGAATGTAATATTATTTATTTCAGAAATGAAATTTTAGAAAATTAACTGCATTAATTTGTAATCTAACAAAATTTAGAGTATTTTAAATTATGTATTAATTCAAATAAATTTGTATTTATAAAAAACATACAATCATGAAGTGAAAATAACTTTTAATATAACATTTGGGGTATATATATTACATATGCATGGTTGAGGTATTTATCTCACACCCCATTAAACTTTAGAGTATTTAAATTATTTTCCACTTTTAGTTTATTTTCAGGGTAATTATTTCCAAGGTCTTTTTTCATGTAATTTTTACATTGATCTACATGACAGCCTTTGAAGCCCATATATTAGAATATATGACCCGCCATTAGGTAGTTATACCGATCTAAATCATGAAAAGCATAACCCACCACGGGTTGGGTAAGATCAGAGAGTGTTAGCCCGTTCGACAGCGTGATACATAAATTGCGAGAAAGGTATAAATAAATATGAGATAAAATAGTGAATCTACATTTAGATATTGATTTGGTAGTAATAATTAGGTAAGTAATACCACAATTATCCCATTGAGATCGAGACATGTGCAATTATTAAAAAAGATTTTATGTGAGTAATATTGAATTGAAAAAGAAGAGATAATGTAAGAATGATTTAGAGGTACAGACATACGTATTACAATATTTGGAGCTACATAAATCTAGTGATGGGAAGAAAAAAGAAATGGGAGAAAATCAATGATGCATAGGGATTAATAAGTACCCCCTTCATCCATTAAAACTTTGCCAACTTTTCTTTTTTGAATGTCTCATTAACTTTGTCACTTTCCCTTTTAAGTAAAGAATTTGTGGCTCTAGTTAATTCTCTTTCCTCTGCACAAATCTCAACCACACAATTTTTACTTTATTAATTCCTGTGCCGGTCAAACTTGGCAAAGTCTTAAGGGACGGAGGGAATATCATATTCTGGAAAAAATAAGCACCAATTTTCGATTTGGTTCGATTCAATTCGTTGAAACCAAATCATTTTATCCAGCCCTCCTGAATTTTCTACGATACGGTAAACTGCCGTTTCAAATCTTGACGTTATCAAACAATTTTTGGGCGCATTCCGACCGACCATTATTGACTCCAATCATTTCAAGAATTCCAGTCCCTGTTACTATCGTACTCCGTATTAAATTACCAAAAATATGTTTGTACCCATCCCCTATTTTGCTTGTGCACACAGGCAATTCTTTAAGAACAAGACAATATTTTGTCTGTGTTTATCTATGTAGACGGATAAAATAAAGGGTGAGTACAAATGTGAGTACCACGTACAACCACAACCACACATACTCTTGATAGGCAGTGTGTTGTGATCAAAGAGTAATCAACCGAAGGAATTAATGGCTAGGCAGTCGATAACGTGGCTGGCTAATTGAGTAATGGCTATGCATGAGGGGCATCGACGGCATTCCCAGATAGCCTCTCAATCTTCCTTGCTGATTACCCAACATTCCACTCGATTTTCATTCTCTTCGTTTCCACATACATTTTAGCGTAAGCAAAGCTGAAATCAATCAATGGCAGTGAAGGAAGAGAAGAAGCCGTCGGTGGAAATCAACAAGCTGAGGTTCACCTACCCAGGAATCGATGGCCACCCGCCGCCTGGCTCCACTCCACTCATCGACGACTTCTCCCTTACTCTTTTTCCCGGTGACCGCTATCTTCTAGTCGGATCTAATGGCGCAGGTTTGGTTCCTGTGATACTTTCCATATAATGCTGCACTTTTATCCGGTGGCAACTATGCTTGATCTAAAAATCTAACCAGGTCCTTCAAATTTCTTGGTTTGTAGTTGATAATCTGATTTTGCTTCTTTTCTTTGGTGAAAAAATCTCAGGGAAGACGACAATTCTCAAGATATTGGGAGGGAAGCATATGGTGGAGCCACATATGGTTAGAATTTTAGGACGATCAGCATTTCACGACACTGCTTTGACGTCTTCAGGCGACCTTTGCTATCTTGGGGGAGAGGTTTCTTCATTTTCTTTTCTTCGCTTACCTCTTTGTGGTTTAAGGTTATCTTCATTCTCTCCATGCTGATTCTTAGTTAGCTCTAGGTGCTGTTTGCTTCTGTTTGGATTTCATAGCAAACTTTGATAGAACTCTGAGTAAAATTTGTAGTCAGTATTGTTATTTTGTTGCCTTTTGAAGTTATCAATTAGAATGAGTATGGTGTTGTGCATCTATAATGAAACCTTTTTTATGGCAATCCATGGAGAAAAATCTCAATTTTTGAGCTACTCACTACCGTAGAGAAATTTTGGCTTTGCTGCTAACTGAAGTAGCTCAAGTGAGTACACTCCATAGTTTTCTCCTTGCTACATAGGTTATTAATTGAAAACATGTGGCCAAACTTGTATAATAAATTACAACCAATTGTGTACTCTGCTAAAATGGTGGCCTATTCACAGTGGAGGAGAGAAGTTGCTTTTGCTGGGTTTGAGGTGCCTATTCAAATGGATGTCTCTGCTGAAAAAATGATATATGGGGTTACAGGTGTCAATCCCCAAAGACGAGATGAATTAATTAAGGTAAGGCATATTTCTAAACCAAATGACACTGATACAAGTATGAACATTGTTGGCAGTTGGCACCACTAATTTCTTTGTTTTCATTTGCTCAATCTTTGCATGGTTAGTTGGTGACCTTCGGTCTTTCTATAAGCACAGCCCCACCTTTTGGGAGTAAGGCATAAATGTTGTTTTTGTTGTTGTTGTTGTACTGTCTCACATTCCCTGTTTTTTATCTAAAATGAATTCATCCAACTAACTCTTCTTCTTTTCTTTGCTTAATTTTATCATTCATTTAGAACCCTTAAATTTGTGTTTATTAAATTTCGATGTAGTTAGCCTTTTTAGCCTATCCCAATACAAAAAGGTAAGAAGGATCCTCAAAGAATTAATATCACTTGTATCAATAAGATGGTGTACTTTGACAATTTTTGAATTTGGGAAACTGATTTTTTTTGAAGGCTCATATCTTTTTGTTTTTTCCTACATCCCTGTCATGGAACCCAAGTGTAAAATATAGTCTTGTTTTTGTAAATACAGAATACACTTCCAGAAGAAGTGTTGGAAACTAAATTGCTTTAATGGCTTGTATCTTTTTTTTTTCCTGCCTCCCTGTCATAGAACCTAAGTGTAAAATATAGTCTTGTTTTGGTGAATGCAGAAAACACTTCCAGAAGAAGTGGTACAACCAAATTACGGTTGTGGTTTTCACAGTACTTTGTCATATTGTGTATATTTGTCATACACTGAGCTGTGCAATTTTATTACCATGATATGATGAAGCGAAAATGTAAACAAATAAAAAAGGTTTTATGAATAGATGAATAGTTGATGTTTATTGGGGTGCCTGGGTAATAGCTGTTTTTAGAATGGCCTACGTACTCCCTTTTTTGGCAAGATATACTGATTGACAGGTCAGTTGTACTAGTTGGGAGATGATTTAGACTCCATGAAATATCTGTATGGGAGATCTGGTGCTCCATTTTCAATTGACATTCACTCCTAGGGATTTGTGAGGCCCTTTTGTTTTGGTATTAAGTTTTTGGTGGTGAGGACACAAGGTGAAGAGCCCCAGTTGTGGCAGTAGACTAGTAACTAACGGTCGAAATGTATTAGCTGTAATATTAAAAAATAATCCCTCCTTTCCTAAATTATTGCCCAATTTGACTGGGCAGTGGGCACAGAGATTAAGAAAGTAAACCGTGATGGTTGAGATATTCAAATCGCTTTCTTTAAAATGAAATGAGCAATAAGTATAGGAAGGGTGGGAAAATGTAGATAATTTAGAGACAGTACATTTTTGAACAAGTTCAATCAAGAAAAACAATACATTTTAAAGTTATTAATGCACATTAAATTTTTCCTTCCACAATTATCTCTCTCGAAATTTCTATAAAAAAAGATGACTCCCCATCCCTGAGAGCCCCGAGGACCGGCTTGACAGTTATCGGGAAGGAGGTAAATTGGACTTTAATCACAGACTTGATAGAGACTAGGTTCTGGCCCTGATTTTGCTCGCAGTTGAACCTGGACTTACCCCTTGTATCACTCCCCTCATACCAACTGAACTACGCCCCTCGGTTCAGAATTTCTGTAAACACGTTACTAATAAAACAAATAACGGCATATTAGGATGTGGAGATTATTTATAACGCTTTTAATCATTTTCTTAGCTTGTATGCAAGCCAAAACCGTACATATAATATGGACAAGAGGGCAATATAAATCTATTGAATTAATATATAAAAAGGGAAGGGAATATTCTGTCTGAGTTTAAAAGACAAGAGATGCACTTCCCCCATGACATAAGTTCTAGAAGATCTAGACAAGAGGATGATAAAGACACTTAAGAACCACAACAAGACATCTCAAAACAAGTACACTTCCCCCATGACATAAGTTACAGAGCAATTTGGCTATGGAGTATTCCGATAACTCAACACTCAAAGCCAAACGTCTAATGTATGGGGTGACACTTGACATAAATCACTATTGCCAAGAGTTATGACGATACTTCAATCTCTCATTGCCATCACCATATGACCCGTCCTATTACATTCTCCAACATGAAAACAATCCAAATATCATGGAGGAAAGTGGAAGTTGCATTAACTTGAATTCTTAAACTTTAGTTGTGCAACCGTTAAACTATCTTACATGGGATTCTTAGGTGAAACAATGTACATTTTATGGATGTGTCACTTGCTTGCTCATTGCGTACAATGCACCTCAAATGGGGTAGAACTTGGTGACTCAGAATTCCGAAATGCTAATGTTTTGTCAAAGAAATTTAAGATCGATCCAAGTTTTATCAGCTAACTCAATTTTAGCACTTTTTATGTTTGCATCAAGCATAATATGTCAAATTGATCTACATAATTTGATGAACATTTTGTTTACCTGTTTTACACATGTTAACATTAGGCCGTATCACGAATTAAACGGATGGATTCCTGACAAATATGTGTTCTTATTCTTAGAACACCAACAGAAAAGAATGGATTAAGTGGCAGAGAACTTGCATGGAGTAAATATCTCAACAGAAAATGAAAGCTGGAAGGCATCCAATGTTACGGAATAGCTACCCGGACCAATTGTCTTTTGTCTGTGAAACAAAAATCGTCTGGTTAGTGAAAGCGCCTGGCGAACGACTACTGAAGCTTTTGAAATGTAACCTATGGATGAAAAGCGTCTGACTTTCATAGATAACCGTCCAGTTTATAAATATTGCCAATTCCACACAGTTTCTATCAAGTGAAAGCCGCACAGCTCTCCAGGAAAGCTGTCAGGCTTGTTCTGATTATATAGTCAAATCAGGCTACACTAAATAGCATTATTTTGGAAACAACAAAATCGTCACAAACTGTGAAATCTTGTCCAAAGATGGCAAATGAAGCTCCCCTTAAAGAGTTTGCACTCCATTCCTTCAAGGATCATCAATTTTTTCCGAAAAAAATCCACTATTAGTCTCGTGACTATTGTACCACTTCCACATTTAGTCCCTTAATTTCAGATTGCCCACATTTTGTCCGTGACCATTATCCCCTCACCACCCCTCGTCCTTCCGGCCGAAATTCCGGCAAATTTAATGCAGATTTTAGGTATGAAAAACCAAATTTAATGCAAAGACTGATATGAAATACTCAACCTTATATAAAATTTAATGCAAAGACTGATTCTGAGGTTGATAAGTGGACTAAATTTGCCGGAATTTTGGCCAGAAGGACGAGGGGTGGTGAGGGGATAATGGTCACGAACTAAATGTGGAAAATCCAAAAGTAAGGGACTAAATGTGGAAGTGGTATAATAGTCGTGGGACCAAAAGTGGTTTTTTTTCATTTTTTCCCAATAAAATTACCATTTCCTTCACCTTAACCTTGAAAAAGTCTCTTTGTTGAAGAGTTGTCATCATAGTAGCTTGGAGTTTTGGATGTTATATCTATAATGTACTTGAGTTTGCTTTACATTATAAGCCTTATATTATCATTATGAGTTTTAGAAGCTCCTTGGACCCGTTGGACCCTCGCCTTGTTGGGATGGCAATGTACACCGGGTTGCCCTTTTATGAGTTTTAGAAGCTAAAATCCACAATGGGTGACCTATACACACACTATGTACTTGAGTATCATATCAACCAATGTATTATGGTGTATCATTTGTGTTATAATTGTTTAAGACTATGTTGTACAATGTAAAAGTACCAAAGTTTTGGTTCTTACTAGTAATTAATCTTAAAAGTTTTTAAACCTTGCACTGAAGGGATAGACCTATTTTTATTTTGTATGATAATATACCCAATCTTCTTTGGTGTGTGTGATGTCTTAATTCTTAACAAGGTTTTCTTTAAATAAGGGGATCTGTAATTGGACTGACACGTAGGCAAATCACGTTATCTTTGCTTTAACAGGAGTTGGGCATACCTCAGAGACATCACACTATAAGAATTTGAAATGAGTATGTCTAAAATTCTAGTTGTCGTTTAGGTGTAATCACGATGCCTTAGTCATTATCTTTTGTTCATCTTAAATTTCCTGCATTTTCTTACTCATTCTCATTTTATCACTCTCTTAATCAAACTTAGAAAAAACAGTTTCTTTGTGATCAACCTGGTATTTTATCAGCAATTTATTACTATATCAGCACTTCTACACTTGCAGATTTAGCCCGATCACGTTCTTTCTGCTACCAACTTGTGTGTTTGGATGTGTTTGTTTTGTTTATGAAACATCTTGGGTATACATGGCTTCAAAAGGGATATTGCTGTTTCAAGAACAGCATAATGCATAGGAGTATTTGATTCTATTTCACTGCTGCTGCTGCAGGCATTAGGTATTAATCTGTCATGGAGGCTGCACAAAGCATCAGATGGTCAAAGGAGGAGGGTACAAATTTGTATGGGTCTTCTGAGACCATTTACGGTAGATCTACCCTAAATGCATACAGTTATTTTTAAATTTGTTTAATTAGAGGCACTTTCTTGAACTCAACTACTGACAAAATATCAAATCTTTTAGGTGCTCCTCCTTGATGAGATCACTGTTGACCTCGATGTACTTGCAAGGGCTGACCTTTTGAAATTTCTGAAGAAAGAATGTGAAGAACGAGGCGCTACAATTATTTACGCCACACATATCTTTGATGGTCTGGAGGACTGGCCTTCTCATATTGTAAGAAGAGACATGTATTGGCATAGTTCCTACTTCCTATGTATTTGTCTATTTGGATCTTGTTGTGGAAACAAACCTAGCTTATCATTCACTTTATTTTAGGTTTATGTAGCTAATGGAAAATTGCAACTAGCTACCCCAATGAGCAAGGTTAAGGAGATGAGCAACATTTCACTAATGGTATGTCTAGCTTCTTAGAACTCATGTTTGTTATCCTCTGGCATTTATGGTAGGTATGGGGTAAAATTTAAACTCTATCAGCAACTCAGTATAAAGGACCTCCTTGAACTGCCAAAGTGTCTCTTATGACCATTTTGCTACATGTATGGCAAGAGGAATTGTACAAAACATATAATACTAGTATATTTAAGCTAGGAATCCATAACTTTTAGCGACTCATAAATTTTTCACAACTAAACTCATATTCGTATAGGTAATTTCATTATGTAATCCTTTAGTTTTTTGCATTTCTCAAATGCCATCTATTGTGCATGCTTTGTAAATTAATCTTGAGGTATGCTAAAATGTCCTTCGAAATTTCTTAAGCTAATCCTAGTAATTTTCATAAGTAATTCTGTACGATTTTTCATGGTAATATTTTTTTTAGCAAATACCAAAAACCAAAGGGCACAAATATTCACCTCTGGCCAGTTCGGAGGAACACCCTGTCCGGCCACCTCAATTTGAGGTGGTTCCGGGGTATTTTTGGCTGAAATTTTTTATGTATGTTCCTCATCAAATCTAGTACATCCATACCAAATTTCAGAAAAAATTCAATCGGGAAGGTCGTCAAATGATTTTTGCATGAAAACTGCGTTTTATGTGTATATTCCGGACATCATTTGATGACCTTCCTGATTGAATTTTTTGCTCAAATTTGGTATGGATGAACTAGACTTGATGAGGAACATACACAAAAAAATTCAGCCAAAAATACCCCGTAACCACCTCAAATGGAGGTGGCCGGAGGAGCCTCTTGTCTGGCCTGGCCGGACAGGAATGTTACTCAACCAAAGGGTATACATGTTTTGTCTAGCCATACCTATGAATATCTTTCTATACTATTCATTTGGATTTCAATTAATGGTATTGTAACGAATTGGATGTGCAGAGAACAGTAGAAAGTTGGTTGAGGAAAGAAAGGGATGAGCAAAGGAAATGGAGGAAAGAGAGGAAGGAAAAAGGGCTTGCGCCGTTTGATAAACAGATTGATGGAACTCGTGTGGTAGGAGATCCGGCTCGCTCATTAAACAATGGTTGGGCTGGTGGAAGGCTACATTCTACCCTTGCTGGTGAAGAAAATTTTGTGTATAGCTCAAACAGGGTTTTGAGACAGTAAAGGGATTGGTATCTAATTGAGTTTTTGCCACTTTTAGATCTCTAGTTATTGAGTCAGTGACGTTTTTTATACTTGACTTTGAAAGTTTCCACTTTTAAGTCCTTTCGATATAGTGATAGAGAGAGAGTTAGAGACGCTTTTGTGTTTCAACTATGAATTTTTCACTATTGAGAAAGTGCACTTTTGGTCATTCAACTATTACTATTGCTGATTTACTGTAGTGAATTTTTAGTCCTCCATTTATTGAGGTGAAGTCATAGTGGACGGATTAAAAGTATCACTTTTGTAAAAGTTGATGAACTAAATATGGATAATTTTAAAGTCGGGTACCAAAAGTTTATATATCACTTGGTAATTCAGTAGCGTACTAAAAGTAACATATAATAGTGAGAGATAATTGGAGGATGAAAAGTGGCAAAAACTCATTTATAACAATTATGTTATGTTTTTCATAATCAATATTATTCTACATTGTTCTATTAATATCTATTGAATATTAAGATTTCCAACAAAGAGTGGAGAATAAAAGTGGTAAGAATAATTTCATCTGGTTTCAATTTGGAAATGTAATTACTAGACTCTGGTTCATTAAATGATGTAGCGAAAGACTAGGGGTGTTGTGTGACTTGTGAAAAACGCAGTAAATGCTCAGATTATTTGATTAAATAAACATTTGTACAACACCGATTTTAAGTTCACCTCAAATCTGAAGTAAACTACTTGAGTAATCATAGGAGTGGACTCGGGCTGGGCCAACAGGCCCGGAACCGGACCGGCCCGCTACTGTGCGGACCTGGACCGGCCCGGTGAACCGGTTGGTGCTCGGTTCAGGCCATCCGGCCCGGTGAGGTAGGTGGGCCAGGCCCGGGCCTCCTAAATCGTGAACCAGCCTGGCCGGTTCGGGCCCGGTTCGGGCCAATTTATTTTTTTCCCTTTTTTTTTGATATTTTTTTAAGTTTTTGGGTTGGGCTGGGTATGATGGGCCATTTGAGGTGGTTTGGGGTGGTTTGGGGGTGGGGGAGGGTTGGGGGTTAATTAGGAAAAGCCAAAAAAAAAATTACATGAACCGAGGCCCGGCCCGGTCCGGACCCGGGGGTTACCCGGGCCAGTTCCGGGCCTCCCCTTTCATGAACCGAGGCCCGGCCCGGCCCAGGCCTGAACCGGGCCCAATCCGGAACCGGTCCAACCCTAGTCAGACCTGACTTGAAGTCTTGAAATATAAAATGAGCATTAGCCAAATGCTAAAATAGGAATGTTTGACATAATAAGAAACAGCCAAGGCCAGCAAAGTCCAAAGATCCAGATATAATATACTCAGTAGATTATAGGTTATGCAACCGCTGAGCTTTGGGATCAAAATCTAGCAGCCAAGGGCGTTTTGGAGCATTAGTCAAGGGGCTTTCGGATATGATACCAAGTTTTCGGAAGTTCTCACCAAGCGTTGACAGGGGCGGAGCCAAGGGATGGCCAACCCTGACTCTGGTCCAACCTAAATTTAAAAAATGTTCATATTTTTAGCGTAAAAAATTGTGTAAATTTTTTCCCCAAATATATTCTTTGTACCGGCCCAGTGCTCTGGCTCCGCCCCTGAGCGTTGAGATTCTTATACAGTTTGATGCCATTTGATTAGTGGCACTATGAGGGACATAACGATGTGATTTATATTCTCTAACCACAGAAAGAATAAACTAGAATACTCTTCTAAAGAATGAATATTTCCAAAAAGTTCTGTTTTCTAAATTTGGAAAACTTTCCAATTGCTACAATGGGATATTGGGATACAAATATACAATGGTGCAAGTTCACAGATATAGTAAGCTTCTATATTTTCTTAGCGATTATAGCCATATTCCTTGGGGAAAGTACTGGGTCAAAAAGAGGAAACAGGCCAACTTGCATGCATTTACCACTCTCCTGGAGGAACAATAACCGATCAAGCAAAATAATAGTTTCCAAAACAGGCCCTAGAGCAGCACGAAGAGACCAATAAGGCCCTATCATCCCCTGCATTAAGAATCGGCTCATTATGTTCATGGGTTAGAACAGTGCTATACATATAATAAAGGTGCCATATGCAGGCGTCCCGACGGCTTTTCACCGAAGAGACCAAAAAATAGTCCCATACAGTATATTTATAATTGATAAATAGATCCCTGATGAAAAAAACATAATGCTAGGCCCCAGGCGACTGCCTCATCTACCTCATTAGAAACCCACTAGTGATCTGATAAACCTGATATTGAATAGAGATAAAAGTACTTACAGCGAAAGGTTGCGTCTCCTTCCATATGTCAAGATAATCTATTTCCTGTGACTGGAGGCTAAGGCGGGCAAGCCCAGATTCACAGAATTTTATGAATAATGAAAAACTATCCATTGAATTAGCAGTTCCTGTTCTGGAACTCAGAGCGGAAGACGTTTTATTAAAGAAGGCACCATCATCATCACAGGCTAAACCTTCAACACCTAAAGGATAATATTGTATAAATATGAGAATGGTTGTCATATTTCACTAAATATAATTTTCATGTTAGTGGGACTTTTCAGCTTGTCAGCACCACAAAAAGTAAGTAGTGTGACTATTCTAACACATCAAGTTAATACCCAACTTCTCATTTGTAAATGCAATCCTTTAGATTAGTAGCAGTTCTTACAATATATGTGGGGTGGTCTGATCAAGCACAAAAATATAGAGAGATGCTCATATAGAGAGACATGCTCCAAGACCTGGGCCATCGGGCACCTTAGCGTACTCACCAAGCATACCCAACACTTCATTCAAAATACCAAAAATATCACTTATCAAGCACTCACCCCCTTTGTGTACCCTACGATGACCCTTCATTCATCCACATTACAATTTAAAATAACTTGATACCCATCCCTCAAGGGTACTTTTGCAATTTTATAGGGGTGGTAAGTTTTGTAAGGTACCCAATGGGTGGGTTTTGGAACATTTCTCTATATATGCCTGTTGTGTGTGTTTACAATAACATTGCTAGTGAATCAGTTTACCCTTCTTGACATCACATCTACAGCCAAGGACAGACATGGAACACTTATTCTCATCATAACTTATGTTCTCTGAGGAGGATCCACTATATTGTTTGGGACATTGACACTGGAAATTAGACTCCAGGGTTCTGTTACAATGTTTGCGGCGTAGTGTTTTTCCATGACGCCCTATTGCAGGACTTTTTGTCAATACATCTGAATAATATCGCAATAGAATCTGCAAATTAGTCAACCCAGTTTTAGATAACGGCTCCTGAAAACCCTTGTAAAGGAAGAAAGCAAGAACCATGGCACTTCAAATTTGACACGACTGAAACCCAAAGACAAGCCAGCATAACTGCAAGTACCATCTGAAAGGCAGCACGAAATGCATGCAATTCAAAGTTGTCTAGTCCAGCAGCTTGACCTAAGCCTCTCCATCTATCTGCACTCTGATAATTCAAGATAAGACAATATCACGATAAACATTGACGCAAGGTTAGTCCAACATTTTTGTATCACAGTTCTGGATTCATGTGTGTGTGTATCACCACCACCACCATCATCATCATCATTACCCCAATGCCACAAAGGCTCCCACCTACAGTGGATAAGGGGGGTCAGATGTACGCAGTCTTACCCCTATACTAAAGCACAGAGAGACTGTTTCCGGATGACCCATGGTATGTGTGTGTGTGTATTGTGAAAATAAAAAATAAAAAAATATGCATATACCTGGCAAGCAAGATCGCGGGCACTTTTTCCAAGACATAAGCCAACAGTTCTAGCACTTTTACTCACGGGAAAACCAGAGGAAGGACCATCCATGATAGAAGCTTCTTCAGTGAGCATGTTATAACAGCATCCAACACTGATCACTGCTTTTATTTCATCGCAATCCAAGAATGTCCTACTCAAATCAAAATTTAGTCAAAATGCAAACACAAGTTACATGTAGTCTTTCTATGTCAAAATAAAGTTGGCCACAATAACCCTTGAACAATTCCAGAAGATTAAGCTCATATCACAGACAGAAAGCTGACCGGAGAAAAAAGCGTGTTTAGTATTTAGTAAGAATGCAAAGTAGTAGTTGTCCACTTATTCATTCAGTCTTTCATGACCTTTGTGGTATCCTTGATATATGTGTCTTCATTTAATTATCATGGATATTTAGATTATTTTGAGACATTAAACATGGCAGTAACATGCATCCAATCACCTCAACATAGTCACAGAAAGATCTCCACAGGCATGAAGTCCAGCTAGAATCAATGATGAATCCCCAATCATGTAAGAATGAGGACTTAAATGTTCCTCAACTGGACTGTGTCCAATAGAACTTTCTCTTAAAAGGCATTGTTTTACAACACCATATTCATGCAGTGAGCCATTACTCAAGGCCTTCAATGTCTCAGAGGACAATATTTGACAGGTCACTGTCTTTGGCACACACCACTTTCTGCCATCTAATCTGAAAAAAATATGAAGAAAGTAACAACAAATGCTCAGGATTACAATACCAGCAACTATATGCAAACTGAACTCATTATAAAAAGTAAAAATTATAGAGTTAGAATATATCTAAATCATTTCATACGACATATTTTTTTAACGTTAATGACTTAAGATAAACTTCCAAGATTTAAGTCATATACCCAGATTTGCGCATCTTTGAGGCATAGTGCTTCCTTATTCTCTCAGCACGTGCTCTAGTAATCTTTCCATGATGCGGAGAGGCATCAATCGCCACAACAGAAAGGTCATGTTCAAATGAAAGCACTTGTGCAAGATAACCCTAAAAGAACAGAGGAGCAAATGAGACCCTAAAAACGTAAGTGGGAGAGGCCCAAGTCAATGTTTTTTCTGTCTATCTTAATAATACAACAATACAAGTATATAACTTATTTAAGTATGTTGAGATGTGTAATAAATTCACAATTTAATTAATATTATTGTCCTAATTCGTACTGCTAACACCAGGAGCATCTATACCAAGTACAGTAAAAGAGAAGGCTAAATTGGGTAAAAATATGGGGATAGAAATATTGCCATTAGCAACCAATCAGAGTAGGAGAACCACCTGACCAGAGCCAACATCAACTATTGTTTTTGTTTCAACATCTTTGGCAATCACACCCACCACTGCAGCAAGTACTTCCACCTGCTTATGCAAAGATACCTATTGAGAAACATATTACTGAAGGGAGAAGAGATTATTATTATTAAGATCTGAGAGTATGTACACACCTTTTATACAGTCATTAGACTAACTAATCTGAACTAATCTATAACATTAATGCTGACTAGGATAGTTGGTTACAACTGATATAAGCTGTGCTACAGGAGAACTGAACATTATTACAATGAGACCCTGGAGAAGAATAGAGTTGCTCAAATGTTGTATTAGGCTTCCAAGACATGTTTCTGTGATGAAGGTCTGGAAAGGATTGGAATCTGTAAAGACCATAATCTCCAAGAACACCACATAAGAGGACTTGTTTAGAATCTTGAGATTTGACAAAACAGTGAGATGGATAGAATTCAAAGAAAACATTATTATCATTAACAAATTTACTAACACTAACAAGATTCTCTGTTATTGTAGGAACATGGAGCATATTGGTTAGAGAAAGAGATAAAGAGGGCTGAAAAGGTGATAAAAATGAAGAAGAACCAACAGGTTTTATTGTCAAACCTTGGCCATTGCCCATAAAGAGCTTATCAGTCGAAAGAGATGGCTCGATGTGCTGAAGATTTAGAGGATCAGCTGTAACGTGATGAGTGGTTCCAGAATCTGGAAACCAAGTCTGATTGAGTGGAGAAGGACCAACGATTGAAGAATTTGCATAGCCCCAAGTAGCTGAAGATGGAGGTATATGTGATTGTGGGAAAATTGGTTGCTGAGCCCAGCGAAATCCTTCTGTAGGTTAAGATGAATGTGGTGGAGCAGGAATCTGAAACTTAGGTTGTTGAAATTGATTGTTGTAGGCATAGTTGCAATGATAACCTGGTGGTCTATTCCAGTGTCATTGAGAACTGGAAGACTGAGATGTATAAGCAGGTTTGAATCTGTGATAGCAAGTTAGGGCGTCATGTCCTGTTTTGCCACAAGCTTGACAGATTAGTGAAGAACAACCACCAGAGCGACATCCTCTCTTAAGTGTCCGCGATTTCAACTTCCATGACCTCAACCACAAGATTGAGTGCCCCACGAATATTAGTATTAAACTGTGCGTATTGAGCAGAAGAATTTGCTTGAGATTCCATTGAATCTGAAATCTGAATCACTACTTAGCTGGGATTCTTCAACCCTAGCAATGTTTGCAGAGAATATTGTGGATTGAGACCGTACACAAAGATAGTAGCAGGGTCTAGAGGGCTGCAAGAAGATATAGAAGACACCAGAGACTTATATTCTTCTGGAAGTCCTTCGAGAATCACATTTACGTAATCCTTTGCAGAGATCAGTTCACCAACAGCAAGTAGTGTGTCTGCAATTGTTTGAATATGAAGTAAATACTCAGAAATGGATCGTTCACCTTTAACAGTAGAATAGAGCTCCGATTTAAGTTGGCCTTTGCAACTATGTTCACTTGAAAGAACTGGTGGGTTTCATTCCACAGCTGATAGGAATGAACACAGTTTATGACTCTTGCGTGAAGAGATTCAGGGAGCGATGAGAGAAGCCAAAAAACAGCATCTGATCTTGTTGCTCCCATTCGATGTATTCTTCATTAACAATTTCATGAGATCCATTATCACAATACGCAAGTGATAAATCGGGGAATAAATTTCTGGATTAACAACATAGCGAAGAAGCTTATGAGCTCGAATGACAGATTCCACTTGTTTCCAGAAGGGAAAGTTGTTTGAATCAAGTTTGTGATGAATCGGGTGAGTAAAGGTTAATGGAAACGATGAAGTTCCAGTTGATGAATTTCCAGTAGATGAAGAAACTGGTGCCATGGGATCTTACTGAGAAGCTCGTGATACCATATTGAGAAACGTATTACTGAAAGAGAAGATATTGTTATTATTAAGATCTGAAAGTATGTACACACCTTTTATACAGTCATTAGACTAACTAATCTGAACTAACTATAACAATAATGCTGACTAGGATAGTTGGTTACAACTGATATAAGCTGTGTTACAGATTAGTTAATCGTGTGTACATATTTTCCTAACAATACCTGATTACCCCTTACAATAGTAGAATTTTGAGAAGAAAAACGATTTAAGAAATACGGAGTATGTATCTTGTATGAATAAAGCACATAGCTCCAATTATATTTTGGTGGTGATTTTTATGATGTTTAAGCTTTCAGAAGAACTCATGCCTTATACAACTTGAAAAGACTTGTCTGAATGTCATGGTCCGATCTGGGGCATGCTATTACAAAACTCAGCACACAAGCAAAATATATTCATGTAAGAAAAGAACACTATGTTACTTTACATATTACAATGCAAATCTGCATAGAAAGTAGAATGCAAACAGATAGTTGTGCCAAATTCTGACATCAGTTGCTAAATAGCATGTTAGTATACAAAAATGGTCAAACAATTCCAATGTCATCCAGACATGCATATCTTTAGCAAAAAATAAGTAAATAACAGAAGTTAAAATATAAATAATAAGGGGAAATTTCCCATGTCCTACTTCGTGTTTTTTCTTAAGGTTCATGCCTTGAGCAAGAACAGTACTCAGCGAGGCCATGTGCAATAGTGGGAATTCCTGCAAGTAAACATAAAGATCAGTGTAACTCACTGAGAGCATAATGAGATGTTATGGTTAAGGAAAAGTAACATGGTAGAAGTTTATTATATTGTACTCAGATAATAATGTGGATCGTACTTCTACAGGCCCCAAATCGCATTAAGGTTGAAAAAGGAAAATGCATAGTACCATACCTCCTGCAAATTTGCCTGTTTTCTGGGAAGAGAAAGGGACCTCAGAGTGATGACAAATTCTTTGAGTGAAGCAGGCCAGTGATCCTGAGAAATAGCAAAGGAAAGTCAGAAAGAAGATTATAAAATCTGAACCCTGTCTCATAGAGTATATATAAACTAAAGAGATGAAAGATACAATCACATATAACATCACCCAAGGTTATTCCCACAGGAAAATATGGAGCAACAAAATTTACATCACATAGTTTCCACCAATACAGGCAACATTGATCACAGAACGCATTCTATAATCGCATACTTTACCTTTCAAAATATCATGCCCATATGTAATTTAGGCCTAGAAAATTTACTATCACCAATAAAAATAAAAAAAATGCACTATCCACTAACCATAGCAGGATATATCTAAAACTTGAACGTAATAAACTTACAACAGCAACAACATTCAAGCCTTAATCCCAAAAGATAAAAACAATTATCTTAAAAACAAGTTTCTAATGCCATGCGATATTATGTTACAGGTGTTCGCTCCTATCATACGACAGGTGCGTTTTTAGACTGTTATTTGGGAAACATAATGCATGTACTACTGATAAGATTAAATTTATTCTTTTTACGGTGCCTTAACAAACAGCTAACTCTTCATTTCATTAAGAACTCCAATTGTGGGAACACCAGAAACTTATTACTCCCTGCGGTCCCATAAAATAAGTCTCACTTTCCTTTTTGGGCCGTCCCAAAAAATTGTTCTAGTTTCCCTTTTTGGAAAGTTTTGTGGGGCTAATATTCATTTATCTTTTTCTTACTCAACCACAAACATACATTTTCACTTTATTCCCACTTTCTTAAACTCCGATACAAATTGAAATGGGACTTATTTTATGGGAGGGAGGTAGTACAATATTACTTGATGAGTGATGATACATTGATACCCATGGCACTAACTAAAAAGAAAATTTCTTAGGTGATACGAATTTAGAATCACGTCAAGTAAAAATGAAAGCGACTAACAAATTCTACTCAATATTGAGGGTAAATCTTTACCTGTACCACACCACAAGGAATTTGGATAAGATTTTCCACAAGTTCATCTTGTAAACAATCCATCCACTCTTTATTGACAGCTTCCCATAGTCTGTCCTGTGAATTTTAAAAGCAGTCGCACTAAATTCCGTATACATATTTGTGTTACTGAGTAAGTATTTGTGCCAGAAGGAAACCTTGAAGAAATTGCTGACATGCGCATCAAAGAAGAACCGATAAGGCTTTATGAAATCCATTATCGCTCGAATCCATTGAAAAGTTTCACTCGGAGTTTTGCAGGAGTACTTGCAGTCGCTAGCCATGTCCGTCATTACGGCGTTTCCGGTTCTAAATTATAGGACTGCAGGGCTGCAATGCAAAATTTCCTGATAGATGCAACCATGGTCAAAATCATAAATCAGTCATATACTTTCACTTTTATTAAAAAAAAATCAAACTTTAATGATTTTCATAATTACACTTTCCATTGATGAATTAGTAAAACTTAAGAGGAAAATTATATTTATATTTCATATTTTTTCATTTCTTTCTAGTTTTAAGTTTGCAAATTTGTAATGCTTATATCTTATTGATATGGATAAAAATGTGTAATATTGAAAAAACAAAAGAGAAAGCCAAAGAATATGATAAATTTGCGAATTGTTGAAAAGAATGATGTTTGAGTTTATTTTTTTAAAAGCCAAAGAATATGATAAATTTGTGAATTTGATGATAGTGTGAGATAAAATAAGCTAATAATTCTTATTTTTAATAATAATAATAAAAATAATATAATACGGAGTAACAATTATTAATATAAATAATTACATATATATGACTAAAATAAAGAGTGTTTACAAAAATGTGATTAGTGACTAGAATAGTAATAAAATCATATTAATTTATGTTCAATTTTTAGACTTAATTTATCATGACACTACATCGTAGTAACTTTTAGTCATATTTGTGTAAATAAGTTTTATTTTAGTAATATTTTCGAAAAAACCCTTATTAATATTATTATTTTTATATTTAAAATATTTATAACATTCTTCCTTTAGATTTGTGTAAAAATTTACAATGATTGTAAATTCTTTTTAAATACTTGGAAAATTTCTCATAGCATGAATTACAAAATTTTAAAAGTATTTAACAATTATTTATAATTTTAAATATGATGAAGTTAGAAAAAATGACTCCTATATTACTAATAGAGTTTTCATTTCAAAATGTATGACAAGTTTTATCTTTTTCAAAAAAATGACTCTTTTAAAATTGGGTCCACTATACGACCCTCATCTCCCTTGCATCACAGATCACCTCAACCTAAGCCGCGCGCCACCGCCTTGCCATCCCGCATTGCTTTCCCTTTTCTTCTCTTTTATGTCTCTCCGGCAACCGTATATCTCAATGGATTGGGAAGCAACAACGACGACAACAAATTCAAAAGCAACGAAGGCGGTGACAACCTGTGGCACAGGCGATTCCGACCGGAAAGACCATGAATAGCGAAAGTTGTGTATGACGATGAATCCATATCCATGGTGACGGCGGCTATGGTTGGTTTGGTGCTAGTGGTATGTTTGGTGTGGCCGCGTGAGGGCGGGAGGGGTCGCAGTGGGCATCAGTTGGTGGGTGGTGGGGATGGTGGGCTGGGGGCTGGTTATGGTTGGTTTGGTAATGATAAGATTGGGGTGGGAGGTGGAGCATGCCGGAGACAAGGGTCAACGATGAGGTTGTGATGGTCGGAGGTGGTGGGGCGGTGAAGGGGTGGCTTGTGGCTAGATCCGGGTGGTGAAGGGCTGGGGAGGGTCTAGAGAAGTGGTTGGGACCTAGGAGCTGGGACATTGGTCCAGTGGTGGCCGGAGGTCTTCGTTAGTGTCGGCGGTGGAGGGTTGCGGGTCATCGCATGTGGTGGTTGGGGGCAGGTCAGGGGGCAGGGCTAGAGGTATGGTTGGACTCGGGCCGGGTGGCCCGACCCGGAACCGGCCCGGGACCGGTACTGTTCCGGCCCGGCCCGAACCGATGGCCCGGTCAGTGACCGGTCCGGGTAGGCCCGACCCGGTGGGTTTCCGGTCCGGGCTCGGGTCACCCATAATAAGGCCCGGCCTTGCCGGGCCCGGGCCCGATTCGGGCCAAATTTATTTATTTTTTTGGTTTTTTTCCATTTGTTTGGGCTCCACCGGGTTGGGCTTGATGTTTAGGAGGGGTTTGGGGGGTTTGGGGGTGGGGGTGAGGGGGGGGGTCAGGGATGGGTAGCTAAGCAAAAAAAAAAATAACCAAATCCGAGGTCCGGCCCAGCCCGGCCCGGACCCGGATCGGACCCGATGGCTACCCGGGCCGGTCCCGGGTCCAGCTATATAGAACCGCCGGCCCGGCCCGACCCGGCCCGAGTCCAACCATAGCTAGAGGGTGTTTGGGGGCTAGGGAGGGGTTGGTGACGGCAGTGGGCCACATGGCGGTGGCCGGAGAGTGGCGGCGGTGGCCGGAGTTGGGCGGGCAGTTACTTTAGCCGAGGTCACTGTGACCAGTGGGCGAGCACTCACTTTGGCCGGGGACGGCGGCAGTCACTGGAGGAGCGGTGTCACTATGGCGACACAGTCCTTGTGATGGTCGAGTCACTGACGGGCGAAGCCACTGTGGTGACGACAATCACTGGCGGGTGAAGACACTGTTGCGGCATAGTTACTGGCGGGGCGGAGTCATTGACGATCCGACCCCGGTCCTGGTACAAACTCAGGCCAGTATCGAGCCTGCAACCCAAAAACCCAGGCCCGCCCAATCCTGGTCCGGTCCGGCCCGGGCCCGGTCCATCCCTAGGCCCGTACGTCAACTCTAAAAAAACTCGTGTACTAAAAGGTCATTATACCTCAAATTACTTGAGCATTGAAGAATCAAAATATTTTTAACTTATGGCATATCATACGGTAGAACCGTAGGACCCCAGCCCCCAACTCCCAACCAAAAACTATAAGCAAATCAAAAGGTAAGACCGCAAATATTACCAAATAACTGCCCATTAGATGAACATGTTACTACATCCATTTTTATACTACCTTACCCACTTTCCTTATAAAATAGAAGTTGTGATTCACGTAATTTCTCCCTTTTCTGGTTTAACTTGAAGTCTTCAACCTTCACTTAACTTTTTTAGTCGTTATGCCAAGTCAAATTGTTCGTTAATTTAGGGGTAGAGGGAATAATTTTTAATTTTTACCAACAGCCGAATCATCAATTATAAAAGACGTTATGAACAAGTAATTGACCATGACATCTACAAGGCTACGATCAGTTCCTATACCGTGAGATATCTCATGATGAGCACCATGCTCTAGAGTCTAGACCCAAAACGATGTAGTTTTCATCAACTTTATAAAAAAAATCGTGTGAACAATACATGCGTGAACAATACACGCGTGTACACTAACTGTTTTTTTTTTCTTTTTGTCCCAGTAGCATGAATAATGTAACTCGCGTGTAAGGAAATGTAACTCACATTAATAAGAAATGATATTGCAGACAAGTCGAAATGTAACTTTTCAAATACAATGATTTCAATGTAAACAACAACAAAAAAGTGTAATTTCTTATTTATTTTATTGAAATAGTGAATTTGTTTTGTTTTTAATATTAAGACCACAAAATGTTTTAACGAAATTATTTTTTCCTAAAAAAAATCATTTTTTTTGCAAAAGAAAATCAATTTAAAAAAAGTTTTTTTATTCAATAAAAGGGTTTTATTTTGTGATTATGAAATACAATATACTTATTTATGTGGTTTAATAAAATTTCGTATTAAATTGAAAAAAAAAATCAGTTGTAATTTAATTAGTTAAAGATAAATATAAGTAAAATATCACAAATAATTAGATGTAACTCACGCATAATTAAATGTAACTCGCGCATAAAAGTATGTAACTCGCGCATAAGAAAATGTAACTTACGCATAACAAGATGCAATTCACGCATAATAACATGTAACTCGAACATAAGAATTACTTCGTATATTATCGTATATTCATATGTAACTCCAAGCTAGAATCAAAATAAACAAACTCAATGTCTTAAAAAACCTCTAAAACATATAAAAGTGATAAAAAAAATTAATTATAGAAAAGTGTAAGCATATAAAAGTATATTACAAAAAAATGTATGAATGTAAAAAAGATATTACAAAAAATAGTGTATGAATATGAAATGCAATGTACTTATTTTATTTAGATTATTAAACTTTTTGTTATGTATTGATAAAGAATAAAAAAATAGATTCAATTACAATTTAAATTGAAGATAAGGTAAATTAAAACTGCAATTAAATTTTTAATATTTTAATTTGATGGAAATAGAGAAGAATTGAAGAAAAGAAAAATAAAGAAAGAATAGCAAAAGAAGAAGGAAGGAAGAAGCTTCAGCCTATTAAAATTAACCTTTTTGTCTCATGGGCACACTATGCAAAAGTGGGATCGGCACACTATGCCAAAGGTGGACCGATACCACGGTATGATTTGCGGGCTACAATGGATACATTTTCTTTCCTATTAAAATTAACCTTTTTGTCTCATGGGCAGTTAATTTGCAGTACTTAAAAGGAAAAAATACAAATTAATGTACCAAATTAAATTGTAGAAATTTGAGTCGAGCATCATAAATCAAAACATAGAAAATGGGATGAACTGAATGTTGATACATTTCTGAATCGGGCTAGACTTATTTAAGTATGTTCAGAACAGTTACATGATTGAAGATTTAGCTGAGATGCTGCAGCAAGCATGAGGTAAAACAGATGATGGATAATTTACAGTGAGAGATTTATTGTGAGAGAGCACTGGTGTTGTACACAAGGAGAGCACCTCCTGCCAGGATGCCAACAAGGGTAACAGCCCAGATTGCTAAGCCAGTTTTACCTGCATATTAGTGTTTCACTTTCAAAAGTTTGTATTATGTTTATCTTTCTTTACAACTTGAGAGAAACACTATGTAACCCTGGGTGATGAAGTTTGTGGTTTTGGTTATGGATCATAACTATGCATAATTTATTACACTAACAAGTCTTCCAAACCAACAATTGGTGTTTTATATGAAAAACAAAAAACAAATTAAAACAGTTAACCATAGATCTAAGGGGGCATTGATTCAAGAAATGTCAGATTACTTGGAAAATGTTAAATTGCTGGGAATGTCAAGGAATGTGTCCAAACTATGCATATTTTGTGTTTTGTTGGACAGCGGGACTGTCTGTTTCCTTAAATGATCTCTTTTACTCTGCATAACACAACTAGTATTTTACATTGATAACCTTCACGTTTTTTCATCTAGAATATACCCAAATCATTTTCTTATATGCTTCTGCCTTCGGGCATATTTATTAATCAAATGAAATTGTGCAGCTGAAATTGATTAGGTAATTGTTGGGGTTTCGTTTATAGGGGGTGATTATCTGGGCAAATCAACTCCAAATAGGAAACAAAATCCTAGAGATACTAATCAACTCTAACTAGGAAACAAAATAATAGAGATCCTAATCAAAATGACATTCTCATATCCATTCTTAGACTAAACAATTTGTTTATGTTTTTAAATAAGATTACAAGTATTGGTTAAAATTATAAGACATAAGCCTCAAATTGTCAAGTCCATTTACATAAAATTACATTTGTTTAGTGCGAAAAAATATATTTGAAAAACAAGATTATGCAAATTTGACATATACTATACGAAGCAGGTCTTTATTTAATATATGTAATGTTATTATCTTAATCCCATTAAAAATAGTTTACATTGCACTAGAAAATTGAAATTTGAACCTCCGCATAATTAATTACAACAACAACATCCAAGCCTTAGTCCCAAAAGAGTTTGGGTTCGGCACACATGAATTGACACATTAAATCGGAGCTAAAAAGATAAGAAGATAATGTAAGGTAAAAAGATAAAAAAGATAAGATAAAGATAACTACGCATGATTAATTAAACAAAGATAATATACAAATATGCCCTTATTCAATATTTCTATCTACGTTTCATTAAGTAGTTTTATAATGTATCAGAGTGTTGAAGGGTGAGTTTATTTTTCTCGTCAAGGCCTACCTAGGAAAGCTAGGACTCTGAAAGCGTAGATTAGATTGTTTGATCATAAAAGCAAACTATATCTTACCTCCAACGTAGACATCACCAGTGGGGGACCAATCTTCTTCCTTGTAAATTGGACTGCATAGTTTCAGAAGCATGTTAGTATAGGCATATGATGTTAATAGTAATGTTAAAGTAATAATGAACAGGATATTTTTATTATATCATCCAGTAGAGTGAATTTCATTCATCCTCTTACGATTATGCTGATATAAGATACGGAGTATAAGATACTGTAATCGAATAAGAAAAAAACTTATCAATTATCCTCTGAACTCCCCCTAGATAAATTGTAATCCCTCAAACAGCGACAAATAGAGCGCATGTGATTAATTGTGTTTAAATTTTGAACTATTGAGTAAACCTAAATGTTAGATTAGCTTTTAACCTAATTCATTAGTTTATTGTTTAAATGAATAAATTGTTTCAATTGATTATTATATTGATTTTAGCTCCATAGTTTAAAAAATGATCATTTAGTAACATATGTAGATACAAACGTACTAATACAAAAATAATGCATTCACTCTCTCAATCCAACTTTTTCCTATAAGCCACTTAGAGTGAATATCTCACCCATCAATAGTTTTTGCTACAAATTAATAAAACATTAATTATATGGTTGTAACTTGTAAGATTTTTTTCCCCATTTTTTTACAAAAGTTTTGGTAACTTGTGAAATACTACTCCATTTAATGTAAAAAATACGGAGTATAAATTTGGTTTACAATGAAATAGAGGCCAGCATGTGTGACCTCTCTCCTCAAGAGAAGCCCACGCCCACAACGAAGAGAAAGCATCCAGCAGTGCAGCTGACGCACAGGTCCAATCTTCTGTCCTCTCTCCCCTCTCTGTCGGGCTGGCAGCCATTTTGTTGGGCCAGATGTGGTGAATATGGGGTGGATTTTTCTACCCCAAAAATGAATACACCCACTCTGAACACCTACTATACATGGATTGCACAAAATTGTAAAGTAAAAAGACTTAAATTTGGGTCTATTCAAATTTTCACCCCATGGTTGCAAATTGCAATCAGCCTTAATACTAATGGTGATGGTATCATGGTATTATAATACAACATGTCCATTGTATGAAACCTAAAAGAATACAATAGTAGAACTAGAAATACTTAATGTTATCTTCTGATCAATAGTCAGCATAGGATTCCAATATTATTTATTAAGCATTAAATTTGATGTGATTAAGTTCATCACTATATTTAGTTAACTACATATATATTGAATACGGGGACCTTATAAGCTGAACGTTGTCGATCCACCTCTGTGTATCCTACCCATCACAGCTTTCTTTTGGGTCTCCTTCTCCTTGATTCTAAACAATCTCCTGTCTCCTATGACCTACATGTTTAGGAGTTAGGACCAACAAGGTCTCACCCCTACAATTTCTTTACCTTCCCAAATTTACTTAACAAGCTAGTACTCCCTCCATCTCATTTAAAGGTTTTTACTTGACTCTTTTGGACATCCATCTAAAGCTTCCAATTTCTACTTTAGGAAATAAGTAGCAAACTTAAATGACAACTTAATCATTAAATATTTAAAAGAATACACCTATAAGACCACAGTTATCATCCATGACCCCATTATATTATATACACAACCAAATTACTTCTGAAAATATACTCAAGTTACATTATTTAATTATTGTCTAAAGATCTCTGCCATTTCGTTATGACAATCTTAAGCTGGGACGGGGGTCGTATTAAGTATTAACTATTAAGAACTCCCTCTGAATCTTCCTCCTCTACTAAATCTATATTGAAATGAGGTAACATTACAATCTCTCCCTTCCTCTCATAAAAGTAAAAAGCCTCCTCACCCCCTATTCAAACAAATGTTAACCTAAACACAGTGTTATAGAGTGAAACTATCATTTGCTACAGTATATATGCCAATTTCATTAAGTGGTCAAAAGACACTACAATAGTCTTACTACCAAAATGCCATACGTGCGATTGCTATGGCATGACTAATGAAAGCTTTATAATGTTAGTAGTTCAGTTAATTTGAGATGGATTAAAAAATCACCTATATCCATCCACATTAGCACCATACTTGTCGACAAATTGGTAAACACCCTTTCCCTGATAATTGATGACAACGTTAACGAATAAGTAATTAAATAAAAGAAGCTATTATGGAGATATAAAGAAATCAAGCAGTTAATTTGTGCTTTACAGTAGGCTTCCTGCCCGATGCATCTACCCCATTCCTCAGTTTCATGCCTCCGCCAATTCCTATAAACAAAACCAACAAAACCAACACATTATAGTATATTTTCTCTCCTCAGTTTACTATTGAACGAGAAAAAAAACTCTTTAAAATGCTGATTTCTGTAACACATGATAATCAGTTGCAAATTGCAATCAGGGTCCTCTAAACATTGTAACTTTAATGCCCTATTTGGATAAAGTGACCTTAAGTAAACATAGTGCAATAAAGTAAACCTAAGTTTTAATAAAAACCAGGTTAACCTAAGTGGACCTGCGTAAAATAGTGTTTGGAAATAAATAAGTTGAACATGGGTCAATGTAATAAATGTTGTTTGGATGAAGGTACTCTGGCTTATTTTATGTTGAGGAACTTAACCTCCAAAACCCCCACTTTTAGAGGTTCTTCAATTTGAGGTGTTTCAGTTTCTCCAGAGTTACCTGAGGTTAGTAATAATCTAGGTTCTTGTTACAAAAACACAAACAAACGAGATTAAGCAATAAATCATGGTATCGGATGAACTAACCGAAGGGCTGTTCAACCTTGAGCTTCTTGCCGCCGCTGGCCACAACTATGAGAGAGTTTCTGGAAGGAAGGGGAGGCAGCCCTCTAACTGCTGTTTTCTGTACTCCTAACCGAGAGGGCTGATTGAGGCTTAGTGAACTCGCAGCTAATGTAATAGCCATTTACTTTGATTCTCAGTCGGATTATGGGATGAATCTCTTCTCTTCTCAAACACGTACTTCCATTGGAGTTGGTTTTCTTATTAGCAGTCCATCACCTGGAGATTTGGTTATTTCTATTCTGACACGTGGACGAAAACGTGAGGTGTAGTTATGGATATGATCATAGTTGGAGGCCGTCGGATATCGGACCGATTCTGAATCAACCAGACCAAGACTTAAAAACGTGAATCGACGACTTTGGTCTAAGAAGTTGTTATCTTCCTCTTAATCTTACTACTTATTCCTTATTCTTGTTTTATTCACATTAGATCTGTTAAATTCCCAAATCGGAAACTTGTGAAGAAATAAAGTGTTATATCAAAACATGAGCCACTCCTCCTATCATGTTGACCTTTTAGGATGGAACCCCAAATCTTAACATGGTATCAGAACCTTATCGATCCATGGTGTGGGTCCCTTATGAAAAATTGACGACACGATTATAAAAAAAATGACAATGACGAATTGACGAAAAAATGAATGACGGCACGATCCAGACGATGTGTCTGGTCGTGAGGAGGGGTGTTAAATTCCTACACCGTAAACTTGTGAAGAAATAAAGTGTTATATTAAGACATGAGCTACTCCTCCTATCAGGTTGACCTTTTAGGATGGAACCCCAAGTCTTAACAAGATCAGATCAGAAAAATTCAGATCAGATCAGATCAGATCAGATCAGAAAGATTCAGATCAGAAACATTCAGATCTGAAACATTCAGATCAGATCAGAAACATTCAGATCAGATCAGAAGCATTCAGATCAGATCAGAAGCATTCAGATCAGATCAGAAGCATTCAGATCAGATCAGATTAGTTCAGAAATATTCATACCAAATTGGAAGCATTATATTATTATCTATTATATATTGCTATAACTATTATTACTATTATTATTGTTATTTTTTATAATAATAGTAATAATTATTATTATTATAATTACTATTATATATTACTGTTATGTTTTGCGGAGTAATTTTTAGTATTGATTTTTTAATAAATGCTAAAATTGAGTACTCTGTATCAATCCATCTAATCTAAATATATAATATTGTCACCATTCGAAAGTGTTTTGCTAAAAAGTGTTTGCTCACACAACTTATCCATTTTATCCAACAGTATTTGCATTTAGAGTTAGAAGCTCAGAGCCCCAAAAGAAATCTGACATTTTTCTATTTAGGATTCTAACAATCTTCTTTGGCAGAGTATCAACAGCAAGCACGTGCAATGAATTGAGTTCAACACATAACGAATCAAGATAAGTCTGCCCCTTTGTGTTAGTTTTTTTTGTTTTCAAGTAGTGAGTTTGGCTTCAAATTGATTATTAATGGGATCACAATATTTAGTTCTATTAATACCTTTGTGTATGTTAACACCGAGATATTTCTGGGAAAGAGAAGTAACTTGCATACCCATATATTTAAGGGTGAATGCTATATCTATCAAAGTCTAGGAGGATGACATTTAGTGAGAGTATGTTAGCTGAAAAAGTATTATTGTGAGTTCTTTTGATAACTGCTAGCTTTTAATGAATGAAAAGATTTTTAAGAGAAAAACGGTAATTGTTTGATAAAAGGGTGATGGTCTGATTTAGTTCTATTGGTATACAAGTTGTTGTGATTAATTAATGTTAAAAGATACTTATTATTTTCAAATGCTGCTTAGTTTTGCTTCTGAAAAAAAGAGTTTTTAAATTTGAAAAAATCTTAAAATTTGTTGTATTAAATAGTAAATTCTACTACGTCCGTCCCTTAAAACTTTGTCATCTTTCCTTTTTTAAATTTCCACTAACTTTACCACTTTCTCTTTTAAGTAAAGAATTTGTGGTTCCATTAAAGTTTATCTTCTCTGTACAAATCTCAACCACACAGGTTTTACTTTATTAATCTTCGTGTCGGATAAACATGATAATGTTTTAAGGGATAAGAGGAGTATTAATCTCAACCACACAGTTTTTAGAGATTTTTAAAGGGAAAAATAATTAAAATACTCCAAACATTGAAGGGGTGTGAAATAAGCATCCCAAGCTTTCATATGAAATTTAAATACCCCAAATTTTATATAAAAAGTTATTTTAGCACCATGGTCGTGTATTATTCCTTTCAAATTTGTAAATTTGTAACGTTAATTGCAAAATTTAAAATAGAAAATAAAAATACTGCAATTATATAGAGTGGGGGTAACAATATTTATTTTACAATGGAAGTTTAGAATGTTAATTGTATCTTCATGAATGATAAAATATTTTAAATTATGAAAAATTTAACATTTAAATATTTTCCCCATTTTAAATAGTAGAAAATGTAGAAGGTGTGGATTGTAAATAGGATCGTAAACAAATCGAATCGAGTCGAATAATGTGATTTTGTATTTGTATTTGTTTAATTTTTCCGAATATGAATTCGAATTCAAATATGAAACGAATATTATTTTTGATTTGTATTCGTATTTGTTTGACAATACAAATATGTTAACGAATCATATACGAATATCGAATCAATTTGATCATAAGTTAAATATTAGTCAAATATCATTTTAAAACAACTTTTCCTATATTTCTTATGTTATAAAAGCATGCTATGACTTAATGTGTGTTTTTAGAATTCAATTTGTATCATTACATTTTTAGTTAAAACTTAATGCATCTATTTATTTTTAGGTTGTGCACCATATACTGAAGTGAATCAATTTTATGATTACTATACATAAACATATTTCAAAGTTCTTGAAATAAACACTAACACATGCACATTAGAAATTATACCTATAAGGTGTGAAATAATTTCAATAATTGTATATATCAAAGTCAAACGACTCTAATTTTATGTTAGACATTTGGCATTCTTGATAATAAAAAACACCATTATATATAGTTTATACTACACACATATATAGTTGGTAGTTGATGAGCACACACATACTAGATCATTGATTTTGTTTATGTATGTATTTCATCATTCTTTGAATCAAATACATAATTATTTGTATTCGTATTTGGAAGATGTTTGAATAAAAAATCAGATTTGTATTCATATTTACATTCTGTATTTTTCAATTTATTCATAATTTATGAATCCCAATCATGAATCAAATTAAAACTATTTGTTTTGTTTACAACTCATACTCCTTATGATATTTCTAATTTAATACAACACTACTACATTTTTAGACCTAATGTAACATTAGAGATGTAACATATCTATAATAGTGTTACCTATTTCTCTAATGTAACACTTTTTAGACCTAGTGTAACACTTTCTAGAAGTATAAGTGTTACATTAAGTACTATAAAGTGTTAGAATAGGTCAAATGCAACACCAGCAAATGTAATGGTAAATGTCACGCCCCGGACCGCATCCGAGCCACGTAGACAACCGCCGTACAACCCGATAAGAACAACAACAGTTCATCCCTATTGGGTTGTACAAGGCGTCCGATTTATTCTATTGCCAAACCGATTAGTAAACACATACAATCAACATCAATATCATAATCAATCAAATGCGGAAAATAATAAAATGGTTGATACTTAGCCACACGTGGCAAACACGGGCACGCAGGCCCCCAACTGTTTTAATGAAAATATTGTTCAAAAATCCATGAGCGGTTTATACATTTTAAATAAGAATGGAAGCACGAACCACGTCTTCCTTCTCGATCAGTCACCCTAGGCAAAGGTGCAGGTAGTAGGACCCTAGCCTCAACCTGAAAAATGTGAGGGCCCCCGGAGGGGTCAGTACTCCATAGAAGTACTAGTGACAAGCAGGCTATATGAAGAATAACTAATGTTTCAGACACGAGACCCAAAAATAGGGTGATATATACATATAGATGTCCCTCATCCACCCGATGATACATAATGTATATATACTCGTAAAATACTCAATCCGTAGGTCATTTACCTTAAAGAGTCTTTTAGAGATAAAGTTCTTGCCTGACTTTTCTCACTCCTTTCCCGGTTACCTAGCTCACAAGCTATAGTCTACCTTCGATTCATACTACCGAGTGTTTTAGGATCATTTACCGTCCAAGGCACTCAACCCATCCTGGAGTATTTAAGATCATTTACCGTCCAAGGGTACTCGGCCCCACCTGGAGTATTCTGGATCATTTACCGTCCAAGGGTACTCGACCCCACCTGGAGTATTCTGGATCATTTACCGTCCAAGGGTACTCGACCCCACCTGAAGTATTCTGGATCATTTACCGTCCAAGGGTACTCGACCCCACCTGGAGTATTCTGGATCATTTACCGTCCAAGGGAACTCAATCCCCAGTCTATTCTCTACCAAATCCTAACCTGGATATGGCTAACCTTTCATCCCTTTAACTATGGACAATTCCTAGCCCTATAGTCATATAACAATCCTTAGGATCCAACGTGGGCGGGTCCCACCCGAACGACCCACATTAACCTACTCAAAACTGCCCGTTTTGAGCATAACCCAATACTCGATCGAGTATTAACCCATACTCGGTCGAGTACAGGAGACAGTAGTCCACAAAGCTGATTTTCAACAAATACCCGGTCGGGTATGTGTCAATACCCGATCGGGTATGGCAGTTGACTTGGCGGTCAACGCCCCTTTTGACCCCCCAAACGGAGTCCGATTAACTTGAAATTTTATACACATATACTTCTTGATGTCCTTGATCCAAAAATACCATTTTGGATCCCTGGATCATCACACAAAATATGTTATCACATTTTTAATCACCAAACCTACATAACATGCTTTTTAACTATGTTTTGTGTATAATCATGGCATAAACACACACTTGGTTATCTTTAATCATTCCACAAAACATATTCCTGATTACTTTAGGTAATCTCATGCCTCACTCAAAAGTTATAAAGCATAAAGCCGTCTTCTCACCTTAATGAAGCTTATGAAGTTCTAGCCTTCCCGATTTAGCTCCGGCGAAACTCCGGCGAACTACAACGAACTCCGGCGACAACTCCGACGCCCCTTTCAACTCCGTGAAAGTTCCTTGAATACCTTAGACAAGTTACTAACAAGGTTTTATCATCATAAAACCCATAGTAATACAAATAACCCCCAAAAGGTTATTTTCCGGTGAACCGGTTACTTTGGCTTCTAAGTCCGTTCTTGGACTTAGAACCACCTTCCAACCCCTCTTTCTACACATCCCAACGTGTAGAACAATACTAGGGTGTGAAATATGATTTAATAATCATAAAAGAGTATTGAAGAACAAGAAATGGGATTAATGGAGTCCTTACCTTGCTAAACACAAGTTTCCCTCTCCAAAAACCAACTTTTCTCTTCTCTTTTCCCCTCCTTCTTCCTCCTTAGCTCCAGTTCGTGAATGATGGATGTTGTGAGGTGTTTGCAGAGCTTCTATCTCAAGGATGGATGGGTTGGACGAGCTGGAGGGTTAGGTTGATGATTGAGAATGCCTCTTTGGCATTTCTCCAAAATAATGTCAAAGGTGAGATCCACCTTCCCATTGATTGGTCTCTCAATCAATTTCTCATTACTCCTGCAGGTTATGTGCGGCTCCCCTTGTCATTTGCAGCACCAAATCCGTGGGGTGGCCCCCACTCATGTGGGAGGTCATCCCTTTATGTCCCCAAGTGTACACTCGGCCCCGAAAGTTGTATTTTCCGGACTGTTTTAAGTATATTTTATTTTATCGGGTCAAATAAAATATAACACTTGTTCTCAATCCTTGTTGGACCTTATTAACAATATGCATTCCCCAACTTTAATTTAGAAGTCTCCGAAATCCCTTTTTGGGCTGTTATCTGATAATTTCCGATACCGATAATTTGGCCCTGTTTGACCAACCGGTCAACTATATGCCATCGCCATGGCCCAATTAGGATATCCATCACCATATACATATTATCTAGTCCAAGATCAATATACTATGTGCTTCCGATAATATCGGGCGGCCCCACATCCGGTGTGGGCCCCACGTGAATTCTACTATTCACGTAATAGAAATGATAAAAAATTTACAATCACGTAAAAATGCTTTTATACATTTCTCAAGGTTCAATACATAATGTGGTACAGTACAAATACTCGGGGGCGGTGTTACAAGTTCTACCCCCTTATTTGGGATTTCGTCCCCGAAATCCACGCGTCTAGTCAAACAGAAATGGATATTGTTCCCTCATCAGGGTCTCCACTTCCCAAGTTTGCTCCTCGACACGATCACTCTTCCACAGTACTTTTACCATCGGCACCTCTTTGCTCCTTAGCTTCTTTACCTGTCGGTCCATGATTTTCACCGGCTGCACCGTATAGTGTAGGTCTTCTCGGATTTCCACCGGTGGTTTCTCAAGAATATGTGACGGGTCCCGCACATACTTCTTGAGCATAGAAACATGAAATACGTTATGAATCTTTTCTAACTCCGGAGTCAACTGAAGTCGGTAAGCTACAACCCCAATCCTTTCAAGGATTTTGAACGGACCTATGTAACGTGGGTTAAGCTTACCCTGACTGAGGAACCTGATGATCCCTTTCCAAGGTGATACCCTCAGAAATACCTCGTCACCAACCTCAAATTCCAACGTCCTCCGACGTTTATCAGCATAGCTCTTCTGCCGGTCTTGGGCAGCCTTGAGCCTATCCTGTATGACTTTTATCTTCTCCTTAGTGACCTCAACTAACTCGGTTCGCTCGAGCTTAGCCTCGCCGACCTCGTCCCAACACAAAGGTGTCCGGCATTTCCTCCCATACAATGCTTCGTATGGAGGCATACCTATACTCGCCTGATAACTGTTGTTATAAGCGAATTCCACTAAAGCCAACTGATTGTCCCAGCTCCCCTGGAACTCCAAGGCACATGCCCTTAACATGTCCTCCAAGATCTGAATCACCCGTTCAGATTGCCCATCCGTTTGAGGATGAAACGCGGTGCTAAACCTCAATTTCGTACCCATGGATTCCTGGAACTTAGGCCAAAACCGTGATGTGAACCGTGGGTCTCTATCCGATACTATAGTAACCGGAACCCCATGCAGTCTCACAATCTCATCTGTGTACAATTTGGCCAACCGCTCGAGCGTATAGGTAGTGTTGATGGGTAGGAAATGAGCGCTCTTGGTCAGCCTATCGACTACCACCCATACCGCGTCGTAGTTCCTAACCGTCCGTGGTAGACCCACCACGAAGTCCATGGTAACATGCTCCCACTTCCATTCTGGAATGGTAAGTGGTTGTAGTAACCCTGCCGGGTGTTGGTGCTCTGCCTTAACCTGTTGACAAGTAAGGCAACGGCTCACGTATTCTGCAATTTCTCTCTTCATCCCCGACCACCAGTAGCTTTCCTTCAAGTCCCGGTACATCTTTGTACCGCCCGGGTGCATGGCATACGCAGATGAGTGAGCCTCCTCAAGGATAGATTTTCGGAGCTCCTCATCCGATGGTACACACACTCGTTCCTTGAATAGTAGAAGTCCATCTTCCCTCTCACGGAAACCCTCAACGGGCCCCACAAGCATCCGTTCCCGGATTTTCTGAAATTCCTCGTCATTGCCTTGACATGTTCTGATTTCATCTAATAAGGTGGGTCTCACCTCAAATCTGGCCAATAGTGCCCCACCCGTGGATACCTCCACGCGTGCCCTCAGTGCCCGTAAGCATGTGAGTAAAACCCCTGATGATGAGCTCTTCCTGCTCAGTGCATCAGCTACAACATTAGCCTTGCCTGGATGATAGTCAATGATCAAGTTGTAATCCTTAATCAACTCCATCCATCTCCTCTGTCTCATGTTCAACTCTTTCTGAGTGAACACATACTTCAGGCTCTTGTGGTCGGTGTAAATGTGACACAACTCCCCGTAGAGGTAGTGCCTCCAAATCTTCAATGCAAATACCACAGCACCTAGCTCCAGATCATGTGTGGGGTAGTTTACTTCGTGCTTCCTCAACTGCCGAGAAGCATAAGCAATTACCTTCCCTGATTGCATCAGTACACATCCCAGTCCCTGAATGCTAGCATCGCTGTAGATGTCATACCCTAACCCTTGCACGGGCAAGGCAAGCACTGGTGCTTCGGTCAAACGTTTCTTTAGCTCAAGAAACCCCTTCTCACACTTGTCATCCCACACAAACTTAGCCCCCTTTTTAGTGAGCTTCGTGAGTGGGGATGCTATCACCGAGAACTTTTCCACGAATTTGCGGTAATACCCCGCTAAACCGAGGAAACTCCTTATCTCCTTCACGTTCTTGGGCCTCTCCCAATTAGTGACCGCCTCAATCTTGGAGTTATCAACTGAAATGCCCGAGCCCGATACCACATGCCCTAGAAAACCGATCTCCCCAAGCCAAAATTCGCATTTAGAGAATTTGGCAAAGAGTTGCTTCTCCCGCAGTGTTTCAAGCACAAGCCTTAGATGTTTTTCGTGTTCCTCTTCATTCATGGAGTATATCAAAATGTCATCAATGAACACTATGACGAACTGGTCTAAGTATTGGTGAAATACTCGGTTCATGAGGTCCATGAATGCCGCGGGGGCGTTCGTAAGCCCAAACGACATTACTAGAAACTCATAGTGACCATACCTCGTACGGAATGCACTTTTGGGTATGTCACCCTCCTTGATCTTTAGTTGATGGTAGCCTGACCTCAAGTCAATCTTAGAGAACACCGTTGCCCCCCGTAGTTGATCAAACAAGTCATCGATCCTTGGCAAAGGATATTTGTTCTTTATCGTGACCTTGTTCAACTGACGGTAGTCGATACACATTCTGAGTGTACCATCCTTCTTCTTTACAAATAGTACCGGTGCTCCCCATGGTGAATGACTCGGCCTGATGAATCCGCTGTCCAGCAATTCTTCCAATTGCACCTTCAACTCTTGAAGTTCAGCCGGTGCCATCCGATATGGAGGAATCGAGATGGGTTTTGTACCGGGTTCTACCTCAATGGTGAACTCAATTTCTCGATCTGGTGAGAGTCCCGGGAGTTCTTCAGGGAAAACTTCTGGGTACTCACTCACCACTCTCACCTCAGTGAGACTCTTCTCCTTGCCCTCCTTGCCTATGACATAGGCCAAGTATGTTTGACACCCTTTCCTCATCATACGCCTTGCTCTTATGGCCGATATGATACAAGGGTTGAATTTCCCTCTATCTCCCTCGAAGCATAGAGTGTTTCCTTCTCCATCCTTTAGTTCTAACACCTTGGTGTAGCAATCTACCTTCGCATGGTGTTTTTCGAGCCAATCCATGCCAAGTATAGCATCAAACTCGAGCATATCTAACGGCACCAGGTCACCCGTTAGACAGTGCCCCCCTATCCCTACGTTACACGAGGGATAGTAGTGTTTCCGCTCTACATCATCTCCCAATGGCGTAGAGACCAGCAAAGGTTGCATCATTGCCACCAAAGGCACGTTCAATCCCTTGGCAAACGTCTCGCTCACAAACGAACGTTGTGCCCCGGTATCGATGAGAATTCTCGCATCCCTATCGTTGATCTTTAGTGTTCCTACATATATAAGTCATGTAAGACACCCTATTCGTCATCCCGACAGAAAAGGACCGGACGAAAAATTTTCAGCCTAGAATTACCCTATACCCGGTCGGGTAGGGTCTTCTACCCGGTCGGGTATCACTCGAATTCTTAAAGGGAAACCCCCCTGTCTTCCTTGCTCGGTCGAGTACCAGCCTCGAATTCGGGCAAAATGTCAATACCCGGTCGGGTATATACCTATACCCGGTCGGGTATCACTCAAAATCCACAAACAAAAGCTCCCTGTCTTCTACGCTCGATCGAGTACACACTTCGAAGCTCAAAATATACACATACCCGGTCGGGTATATAGCCATACCCGATCGGGTATTGCTCGAAATGTCAAAAATAAGGCATCCTGCCTTGGCTGCCCGAACGGGTGCACACTTCAAACTCGAAGCATAGCTTATACCCGGTCGGGTCTATAGGAGTACCCGATCGGGTCCTTCATATTTTTGAAGATTTTTCAACCCATTACATGATCAAATACGTGTGAAATCAAGAGATTACCTGCAATGGAGTCCGGGTTGGCCCGAGCATCAGCCTCGGTCATTGCATACACCCGTGCTTGGGTCCTCCCTTGGTTAACGGACGCGGCGTTGCTAGCCGTGGGTCCGCTCCTTCCCGTGCCGGCCTGAGACGGCCCCGCACGTCCCCTACTAGTCGTAGGTCCTCCCATGGCTCCCGATGGTCCTCCCCCGTTCAACATTGGACAAGAGGATTTGAGGTGGCTCGTGCTACCGCATTTGTAACACCGGGGTGGTTCATTGCACTTCCCCGCATGATTCTTGCCGCAGTTTGCACACCTCGGTGACCATGTACTCCCTGGTTTGGCCCCTTGCCCTCCTGAACCTTTGTTCCTTTTCGCCGGTGGTGCCGGCGCCCTGAATGAACTGCCACCCCCAGCATGATGCTTCCGGGAGTGGTCTTGGGGTCCAGCGTTTCCCCATCTTCTTTTCTTCGCCTCCTCGGCGTCTCTCAACTTCCTCTCGTTCCATTGGGCTTCCCCAAGGAGCCCCTGATCAACGATTTGGCTAAATGTCATACTGTGATGGTAAGTAGCCCGGTCACGGATGTCCAACTGTAGAGCATCCCAAAAGTGATTGGCCATACGATTTTCATCCAATGAGTATTCTGGGATGAATCGTGCCAAGTCACGGAACCTTTGTTCCAATTGCCTCACCGAGCAACCATCCTCCTGTTTCAGGTTCGTGTACTCTCTTCTTTTGAGATTGACTTCAAAAGTTGAGTAGTACTGATTATAGAACTCCACTTCGAATTTCTCCCAAGTGGATTCACCGTGGAACTTTCCCTCCACGCCTTCCCACCATACAGCGGCTACCCCTTCTAGTAACCTGGTGGCAACCCTCAACTTCACGTCGAGTGAAATTTGCATGTCCCTAGAAGCATCATTCAGCTTCTTAATCCAGTCGGCGGCCTCAGATATGTCGCCCTTGCCATCAAATGATTTGCACCCCAAGGCCCTGGCCTCCTTGAGGTACTTGGAGATACGCACCATCGTGTCTCCTCCAAATGCCCCCGATGGAGCACTAGAAGCACCTCGGCTTCCATGCCCCATGGTCTGCCTAGCCTGTCTAGCTTGGCGCCGCTGTTCTCTCTTTGCCTTATTCTCGAGGTACCATTCTAGTACCTCACTCATACGGTCATAATGAGGATCATCATCCTCATCTTCTTCCTCAAAGTCCTCCCCGTTGTACGGGGTCTCCTCTTGCTCCGTGCTTGGAGCATAGGTGAAGTCGTCCGGTTCGGTGGCCCATGACGGGTGCACGGAACCGACGCGTGTGCTACTTGTCGTCGGCGTGGTAGAACGCCCACGACCCCTGCCTCGGCCTCCTCCTCGGCTTTGGCCCCGGCCCCTACCCCTAGAGGTCCGTGATTCCGCCCGAGTGGCATGCCCGGTGGCCCCCGGCACATGCCCTGTCGGGTTCCTCCTAGTTATCCTGCGTCCACCCTCCATTTCTGAAAGAAATAAGGAATGAGTCATTAGACTCGTTTCAATGTCAATTGACGGAGTAGTACAAAAGACACCACTTGGTCCAACATTATGGCCAACAAACTGTTAAGGGTACCGTCTTAACAATAAGAGGTCAATAACTTGGTTTCCAACGGTTCCTTAAGTACAAAAACTGTTGCTCATGGTTTTATTCAAAACTTTTTGAGGATAACCATATTGAGAGGTTAATTATATAGTTTAGAAATCGATGGCTCTGATACCACTTAATTGTCACGCCCCGGACCGCATCCGAGCCACGTAGACAACCGCCGTACAACCCGATAAGAACAACAACAGTTCATCCCTATTGGGTTGTACAAGGCATCCGATTTATTCTATTGCCAAACCGATTAGTAAACACATACAATCAACATCAATATCATAATCAATCAAATGCGGAAAATAATAAAATGGTTGATACTTAGCCACACGTGGCAAACACGGGCACGCAGGCCCCCAACTGTTTTAATGAAAATATTGTTCAAAAATCCATGAGCGGTTTATACATTTGAAATAAGAATGGAAGCACGAACCACGTCTTCCTTCTCGATCAGTCACCCTAGGCAAAGGTGCAGGTAGTAGGACCCTAGCCTCAACCTGAAAAATGTGAGGGCCCCCGGAGGGGTCAGTACTCCATAGAAGTACTAGTGACAAGCAGGCTATATGAAGAATAACTAATGTTTCAGACACGAGACCCAAAAATAGGGTGATATATACATATAGATGTCCCTCATCCACCCGATGATACATACTGTATATATACTCGTAAAATACTCAACCCGTAGGTCATTTACCTTAAAGAGTCTTTTAGAGATAAAGTTCTTGCCTGACTTTTCTCACTCCTTTCCCGGTTACCTAGCTCACAAGCTATAGTCTACCTTCGATTCATACTACCGAGTGTTTTAGGATCATTTACCGTCCAAGGCACTCAACCCATCCTGGAGTATTTAAGATCATTTACCGTCCAAGGATACTCGGCCCCACCTGGAGTATTCTGGATCATTTACCGTCCAAGGGTACTCGACCCCACCTGGAGTATTCTGGATCATTTACCGTCCAAGGGTACTCGACCCCACCTGGAGTATTCTGGATCATTTACCGTCCAAGGGTACTCGACCCCACCTGGAGTATTCTGGATCATTTACCGTCCAAGGGCACTCAATCCCCAGTCTATTCTCTACCAAATCCTAACCTGGATATGGCTAACCTTTCATTCCTTTAACTATGGACAATTCCTAGCCCTATAGTCATATAACAATCCTTAGGATCCAACGTGGGCGGGTCCCACCCGAACGGCCCACGTTAACCTACTCAAAACTGCCCGTTTTGAGCATAACCCAATACTCGATCGAGTATTAACCCATACTCGGTCGAGTACAGGAGACAGTAGTCCACAAAGCTGATTTTCAACAAATACCCGGTCGGGTATGTGTCAATACCCGATCGGGTATGGCAGTTGACTTGGCGGTCAACGCCCCTTTTGACCCCCCAAACGGAGTCCGATTAACTTGAAATTTTATACACATATACTTCTTGATGTCCTTGATCCAAAAATACCATTTTGGATCCCTGGATCATCACACAAAATATGTTATCACATTTTTAATCACCAAACCTACATAACATGCTTTTTAACTATGTTTTGTGTATAATCATGGCATAAACACACACTTGGTTATCTTTAATCATTCCACAAAACATATTCCTGATTACTTTAGGTAATCTCATGCCTCACGCAAAAGTTATAAAGCATAAAGCCGTCTTCTCACCTTAATGAAGCTTATGAAGTTCTAGCCTTCCCGATTTAGCTCCGGCGAAACTCCGGCGAACTTCAACGAACTCCGGCGACAACTCCGGCGCCCCTTTCAACTCCGTGAAAGTTCCTTGAATACCTTATACAAGTTACTAACAAGGTTTTATCATCATAAAACCCATAGTAATACAAATAACCCCCAAAAGGTTATTTTCCGGTGAACCGGTTACTTTGGCTTCTAAGTCCGTTCTTGGACTTAGAACCACCTTCCAACCCCTCTTTCTACACATCCCAACGTGTAGAACAATACTAGGGTGTGAAATATGATTGAATAATCATAAAAGAGTATTGAAGAACAAGAAATGGGATTAATGGAGTCCTTACCTTGCTAAACACAAGTTTCCCTCTCCAAAAACCAACTTTTCTCTTCTCTTTTCCCCTCCTTCTTCCTCCTTAGCTCCAGTTCGTGAATGATGGATGTTGTGAGGTGTTTGCAGAGCTTCTATCTCAAGGATGGATGGGTTGGACGAGCTGGAGGGTTAGGTTGATGATTGAGAATGCCTCTTTGGCATTTCTCCAAAATAATGTCAAAGGTGAGGTCCACCTTCCCATTGATTGGTCTCTCAATCAATTTCTCATTACTCCTGCAGGTTATGTGCGGCTCCCCTTGTCATTTGCAGCACCAAATCCGTGGGGTGGCCCCCACTCATGTGGGAGGTCATCCCTTTATGTCCCCAAGTGTACACTCGGCCCCGAAAGTTGTATTTTCCGGACTGTTTTAAGTATATTTTATTTTATCGGGTCAAATAAAATATAACACTTGTTCTCAATCCTTGTTGGACCTTATTAACAATATGCATTCCCCAACTTTAATTTAGATGTCTCCGAAATCTCTTTTTGGGCTGTTATCTGATAATTTCCGATACCGATAATTTGGCCCTGTTTGACCAACCGGTCAACTATATGCCATCGCCATGGCCCAATTAGGATATCCATCACCATATACATATTATCTAGTCCAAGATCAATATACTATGTGCTTCCGATAATATCGGGCGGCCCCACATCCGGTGTGGGCCCCACGTGAATTCTACTATTCACGTAATAGAAATGATAAAAAATTTACAATCACGTAAAAATGCTTTTATACATTTCTCAAGGTTCAATACATAATTTGGTACAGTACAAATACTCGGGGGCGGTGTTACAGTAAAACAATGTTACATTTTCTCTGAAAAGTGTTACATTAGAGAAAATGTAATATTTTTTTACCATTACATTTGCTGGTGTTGCATTTGACCTATTGTAACACTTTATAGTACCTAATGTAACACTTATACTTCTAGAAAGTGTTACATTAGGTCTAAAAAGTGTTACATTAGAGAAATAGGTAACACTATTATAGATATGTTACATCATTAATGTTACATTAGGTCTAAAAATGTAGTAGTGCAAATTGGTTTAGAATGTGTATATGTAAATGTATATATAGGCTACACTTTGAGGGTATAACTAGCTTTTAAAAAGTTATTATAGTTATTATTATTATTATTAATTATTATTGATATTATTATCACTATTATTAATCGAGTTTTTTCCCGAAATAATGCTACTTAAATAAATAATTCCTAAAACAATGCGTGGTTAAAAATAATTTCCAAAATAATGCTACAGTAGATTATGGTTAACAAAACCGCCACTTCAAGTGGCGGCTTAGACTTTCGATCAACCAAAAATCACGCCCAACCAAACATAGGAATTGAATAATGGACACCACATAATAAGAAAAAGTGACAACTCAGGTACCCATTTCAAAAATGGGGTACCATACCTATCATTCACTTGAGTGGTCCACATCATTATTCATTATATCATTTTTAATTTAGATTTAAATAATTCAACTGCAACACTGTCATTGGTCTATGTGGACAGAGGTATGGTACCTTATGGGTACCATAAAATCTACCTAAAAAAACTCCTCTTTTTTTAAACTGGTGTAACTTTTTTATTTGTACTCGGATTGTCACAAAAAATATATCAAAATTTATAACTTTTTATTATCTTTCATATGACACCAATATTGACTATAAAAAATTAAAAAACAATTAGCAATTTCAGAAAAACTTTTGTTTTTTAAAGTATTGTAACTTTTTTATTGCATTTTGTGTTTTCCAGTTTAGCTTATTGCATTTTGTGTAAATATATAAACATATATTACACCAATATTGTAAAAATATGTTTTTTATTATTATCTTTCACATCACACCAATATTGCATATATAAAAATGAAAAATAATTATAATGTTAATTATTTTTCATTTTTATATATGCAATATTGGTTTCATGTTAAAGATAATAAGAAAATCATGGAGTTTGATATATATTTTGTAACGATCGGAATTAAAATAAAAAAGTTACAATACTTTAAAAACAAAAGTTTTTCTCAAATTGCTAATTTTTTTATTTTTATTTTTTGTTAGATCCCTAGATTTTGATAAACAATTTTGATGATGCCAAAGCTTTTATGTCCCTAGTCTTTTGTAGCATTGAACTTAAGAAATCAAAGTGATGTATTCTGCTCTAATAAAAATGCTAGTAAAGTATTTTCTGAAAGTGTCTTGTTCAATTGGTCAATTAACAAATAAGCTAAACTGGAAAACACAAAATGCAATAAGGTCATATTACATTACCTTAAATAGGATTTCTTATGGATCCTACCAGTTGAACTTATTTGTTAATATCACATCAAATGAACAAAAAGTATTTCGAAATACCTATTCTTAACTGGAACACAAAATGCAATAAGGTAATGATTTTTGCCTTAATATGATTTGTTATCCTACCAGTTAAATAAATAGGTTAAGTTTGAAATACTAGCTGACCATACAAAACCTTGAGTGACCAAAAGTCAAAAGCAAAATGTTTGTGTCAAGAAAATAATACCGGAAAAGTCAAAATGCAATAAGGTAATTTTTACCTTAAAAGGATATTTAAATCCTACCGGTATATATTTAATATATCACAAACAATTTAAAGGGTCACAAAAACAAAAGGCACATTGATATGGATTTTGCATGTGTTTAATTGAGGACAAATAAATGTACAATTTTTTAGACTAATAAAATTATAAGGAAATTTATTTACCTTAATAGGATATTCAAATCCTACCAGTATAAATTTTATTAATACACAAAAATTGTTATTCTATCTCGTGATAATCCAGAGCCAATCAAATTTGAGGAAATCCAGCATGGAGGGCGTTTAATGCAAAAACGTACGAAGGACCTAGAGCATGGGATGTGCAGACAAATGGAACTCTATAAAGGAGAAAACTGCAGCGGCTAGGCAAACAAAGACAAAGAAGTTAACGGCTCCAAAGAAGAAGACAAACAACAAGTTGTTATCTTCTGAAACCAAGATTCAACGAACAAGATTAAATCATCTCAACCAACGGATGAGATTAATCTACCAGAGACGTCTATAAATAAAGACCGAAGCATGAGTTAGAAAAGCAAGTTCTTGAGTTCAAAAGCAGAGAAATCCTATAAGCATTCGAAGGATATCTAGCAAAAGAGAAAGTGCTCGATCATAACTTCACTCTCTGCTTTGACTCAAGCTTTACTAAGCTCTTAGACTAGATCATTACTTTCATATTTTAGAGCTTAGTTTTTAGTTGGTGGCCAGAACTTTCTTGTGTATTCCACAAGGTGTTGTAAACACTCAGGAGGACAGTTGTTCCCGGCCTGAGTGTAGTTAGATAGGTCAAGAGTACCTTTTGATCCCCACCGGATCAATAGACAAAAACCTAAAGGATTGAGTAGCTTGGAGTGGTGTTGTACTCCTCGTGAAACACCTTCAATCTAGGCTAGATTGGCATTAAGTGTATTGGGCTTAATACTTTAGTGAAATCCATCTGAAATAGGGTGGGACTGGATGTAGGAGGATTACACCACCTCTGAACCAGGATATACCGTGTGTTGATTTACTTTCAGTTAACAAAGCACACACCCAACACTTCTCACTAAAGGGATCATGGTTTGTCAGCAGCATCCTAAGCAGTAGTCTTAATTGACTGTACTGCCTATCCTACTGCTTTAATATTTACTTTTCCTGAGACAACTGTTTCACAAGAGCCTTGGAACAACACTACTAAAAGGACCGTTTTGCCTGTTCTCAGAAATACATATTTCATAAGCAGCAGGTGCCTTAGCAGTTTCCAGGGTCTACCCAACCACTTAGACCTCTGCTTAAGCAAAACCCCTTATTATCTCCAGCTCAAGACATCTTCAGAAAGCTCTCATCATGTTGTATAAGGCCACATAATCATCTCTCCCAAACTCCCGTTTTCTAGTAGCAGTTGCCTCAGCAGTTCCCTACCATCCAGGCAACTGCCAACTGCCAACTGCTTACCATTTAAGTCCAAACTTCACCCATTATAGAAAGTTGTTATACACTGTTTTTCTAAGAGGCTAAAGACTTCCGTTATGCATCTATAAATTTCTCAAAAGATTTTAGATCAACTCGTTTAAGAAGGAAAAAGTTTTCAAAGTCGAAAAAGCTTTGAAAGTCTATTCACCCCCCTTCTCTAGACTTTCACCTCTATCCAAGACCATCAAGTGGTATCGGAGCAAGTGTTCCTAGAGTCAGTTTCTGACTAATTTGAACTAAAGATCTAAATCCACTTCACTTCCCAAACACTTTCTTAAAATGGACAGTCAGCTTGCAAAAAATCTGTTAGGAATATTTTATGGTGTCCAATCTAATTAAATATCTTTGTATTTGTGTAGTTATTAATTAAACGTGTAATACATCCCACAAATGTGTATCAGCCCGTTAGCTTCTTTGTAACCCGTAAGTTAGCCAACTTCTCCTATAAAAGGAGGCTAACTTACAGGAACCCCAACGCTTGAGGATTTAGAGAATAGAGGCGAGATAGAGAGAGAATAGGGTTTCCGCTGCTCTCCTTCTCCAGGGAGAGCAGCGGGGTTTTATACGGTATACCAGATTCGGTTCTAATCTTCTCGATATCTTTCTATCTGTTTGTTCTTTCACTGCTGATGATTGTTGTTTGTTAAGTACTGGGATTATCAATTGGTATCAGAGCCGAGGCGTGAAACATGTTGAATCTATCTGCGATTTTTTTGGATCTAACGAAGAACTGTTCTGCTTTTCTTCTCTTTTTCTTTGATGTAGAGATTTGCTCCTGTAATCTTGTTTGTGAACGACATTTTATAAAAATTATACTGTTGGAATTGCCTTTCAAAACCGATTCTACAGCATATCTCTGTTTTCGATTTCTGCAATTTTTCAATCTCGAAGATCTCTACATTAGGATCTCGAGTTTTCTGTATTTACATGGCTGCAGAAACGTTTTTGACTTGAAACTGATACAGGAAAATCTCGACCTTCAGGGCTATTCAGAACAGTTTTCAGATTTTCAAAAATCAAAGTTTTCATTTTGCAGGATCTCGACATTTAGGGCCTCGAATTCCTCATCTCGAGTTTTTGAAATCTCGGGTTTTTTTAAAATCTCGAGTTTTGAAATTTCGAGTTTTGAAATTTCGAGTTTTGACATCTCGAGTTTTGAAACCTCGAGTTTTGGAATTTCGAGTTTTGGGATTTCGACATCTGGGATCTCGATGTTTAGGATCTCGACATTCTTAAGATTTCGAGATTTTCAAAATTTCTCGATGTTTTGAATTTTTCAAAGTTTGGAGTTTCTTGAATCACTGATTTCTTCTAAACTTGATATCTTTCTTGTTCAGAACACTTCGAAACTTTACATTATATGTTTTTAGATGAATCTCTATTTTTCAAAGTTTTTAGAAGTTTTCGATGTTCTGATGTTTTTCAAACAACAAGTTTTCGATTTTCTGAGCTTTTCGAAACTCCAAAGTTTTCGATGTTCCAAACATTTTGAAATTCTGAAGATTTCGAAGAGTGTAGGTTTGTTTTGCAGGTGGATTTCGTCATTATTCTTCAATGCTAACTCGAGATTAAGATCTTGAGATTTAAACCTCGAGATTGTAATCTCGAGATTTAAAACTCGAGATTGTAATCTCGAGATTTAAACCTCGAGATTGTAATCTCGAGATTTAAACCTCGAGATTGTAATCTCGAGATTTAAACCTCGAGATTGTAATCTCGAGATTTAAACCTCGAGATTTAAACCTCGAGATTGTAATCTCGAGATTTAAACCTCGAGATTGTAATCTCGAGATTTAAAACTCGAGATTGTAATATCGAGGTTTCAACCTCGAGATTGTAATCTTGAGATTTAACACTCGAGATTGTAATCTCGAGATTTAAACCTCGAGATTGTAATCTCTAGGTTTAAACCTCGAGATTAGGATTTCGAGGTATTGCCTTAGAATTTTCCTTAATCCCACCCGTTCTCGATATTCAACATCGAGAACCTCAACTTCGAAGAAATTCCTCAAAAACTCAAAATTAGAGATTTTCTACGACACCGCACTATTTTGGCCATAACTTTTGACTCGGTGATCCGATTTTAGCAAACTTTTTTTGTTGGAAAGCTAACGAAAAGATCTACATTAATTCTCGGGCTATGCCCCAGAACCCTTTCTCACGCGTCCTCACTCGCAGTCCTTGATGGTCAAAACGTTAGTTTTCTAACAAACTTTGTAAATCACCGATGTCCAGGTCAAAACTTAGGCAAATCTGATCAAATTCTTTCAAAGTCAAACCTAAGGTCTAAGCTCCACTGTAGAGGTCCGCAAATCGTAGATAATTCAATCAACCTCGCGTAAACAGTCATCTTACAACAATCAACAATCAACTGCTGAAGCCTCCCCTAACTCATCAACATTGTGTGATCCTCAAACATGCTGAAATTCCAAATGATGAGCTTAGGGAAACCGTCATGTGTGTACTTGTTCAGATTGCTCCACACATGGCAGGTATGACGAGCTATGAGCAATCAACCCTTGCACATTCTGAGGGGGAGTTTCAGTTTTCTCCTCCTGGCGCCTTACACCGACAAAGCAAGGAATCTCTCAACGAATGCAACATTTTAGGGGGAGTGTTCAATGTTATCCTCCCCAGTGCCCAACAATGACAAAGCATATCGAGTGCTCCAGTTGAGGGGGAGTACAGAGAGAAAATGAAGAATTTAATGAGAGAACATGTCCCTATGGCTTAGTAAACCCAACTAAGCCTACCCAAGGGACAAAGCCGAGCGTAAGTGAGTGGGAAGCAGAAGGCTGAAGTGAGAAGGAAAACAATTATCAATGATGAGTCTGCTACCTCAACTGCCTGCTATGTATTGAACATTCACTCCTAGCCACTCAAATACTCTGGACAATTCCCAATTAGGTTCAGGACTGATTTAATCAGATCCCGGGTAGAAGTCGTTGCATCTTGTCCAACAGTGCATGTTTAACCCTACCCAAGACCACTCATTTGTCTCCCAACACACAAGTGCTTAATCATATTTCACGGGGAACCACATCTCTCATTACTGTCTCCTTCTGAGGCAAGTGATACTGACTACAGTGGCCTCAGCCCCATGCCACTGAACTTTCATTGATCACATCGTGTCTACTTACCTCACTCCCAAATGTTTTGAAATTTTCTAGAACAAAGATGCACTTTTTGAGTCAGTTGCAGGTCTTCATGACCCGCGAGAACTTCCATAGGGCTCATCTATTACAGATGTAGACCAATGATTGGAAGGAAGTCCTGTTGATGCAACATAAGAATCACCATCATTTTCAGGCCATCACATCAGAGTTTAACTCTACAGTGATGATAACGGGCGTCTACACAACCCCGCGGGGCTACGTTATCTTCTTTAAATTCTGCTTGTTTTTCCTGCTTTTTTCCGCAGAATAAAAGAATAAAGGCATGACGCCCCGATTCATCGAATCGTCATGAGGGGGAGAGTGGTCCACATGCTGTTAACTGTCAAAAAAAATCATTTTGGGACACTTCTCTCCTCCAACACTCTCTCTACTGTTTCCGCAACTCAAATGGTCAGCTACGCTCACAAGTCAACCATCATTATGTTTTGCTGTGCCACCGACAAGTTCTCCTCAAAAGCATTCATTCCAAATAGTCAAAAAGACTACATTGTGGAGGAGACAGAGGTCAAATACTCGTGTCCTGAAGATGAATCCCGTGCGCGCGCCCTATTCTTCAAAGAACATTCATTCTAGAGGCGTCACCGGATTTCATCCAAGCTGATCAAGAGCAACTTCTGGAAGGCAAAAAATACAAGAAAAAGATTCCTCAAACCCCGACATCAAAGATCAAATTGTCAAGAAGACATCAAAGGGGAGATTGCAAGGATTTCTTCAGAAAGCCTTCCTCAGTTCAAAGACAAAGGAAGCCGAATAACAACAAAGACAAAGATATCCGCGCTGCAGTGCTGATTCAACACGATTGAACACCAAGGGTGAGATTGTTATGAATATTTTATGGTGTCCAATCTAATTAAATATCTTTGTATTTGTGTAGTTATTAATTAAACGTGTAATACGGGCCACAAATGTGTATGAGCCCGTTAGCTTCTTTGTAACCCGTAAGTTAGCCAACTTCTCCTATAAAAGGAGGCTAACTTACGGGAACCCTAACGCTCGAGGCTTTAGAGAATAGAGACGAGATAAAGAGAGAATAGGGTTTCCGCTGCTCTCCTTCTCCAGGGAGAGCAGCGGGAGGTTTCATACGGTATACCAGATTCGGTTCTAATCTTCTCGATATCTTTCGATCTGCTTGTTCTTTCACTGCTGATGATTGTTGTTTGTTAAGTACTGGGATTCTCAGAATCTATTGTTCAACCAGAACAAATTTGATAAACTGAAAATCAAGGATGTCTGGGATGAGCTCACAATGATCCAATCAGAAGATGATCAAAGCAGTTCAAGTTATGAAGGCAGCTCATCAGAAAGTGAGGAAGAGGCCTTGATTTGCCTCTTTGGAATGCACCAAGATGATAGCCCCTCCCACAACTGTCCCATAGCCAGATCCAATGAAAATGAAAATGATGAGGTATTATCCTGTTCTTTAAACAACTCATTTGATTCCAGCTATTCCAGTGTTGATATGGAAGCATTACTCCATGAATTTGAAAACTTTCAAAAAGATCACCTTCTTTTAATAAACGAAAACTGTAGACTTCAAGAAAATCTAATAGTAGCCCAAGCTCAAATGGGTGAAGTGATAAAAAGAAAAGATTTTCTTGAACTTGAAAACATCAGTTTAAATGAAAGGCTGAGCTCCCACTCTCTCCCTATTGCTAAGGAAGTTCAACACAACTACAAGAACACAAGATTCGGATACACACCTTTATCCCAACCATTGAAACTCTCCCAAATACTCCCCTATCACAAAACACACCACAAGCCAACAAGACACAAGGAAAACAAACCAACAAAAAACCCACTCCCAAACTCTGTCAAATAAAAGGAACCAATCTTCTCCCAGATCAAAATCCAAACTCCCGTACAAATCCAACTTCCAAAATAACCAACCAAATCAAAGACTTGGTTGGCAACCAATCAAAAGGACCAACTATATTCCAAACAAAAAGCTGATCACTCCTAGTACACATATTCCTTCCCCTATCATAAGGAATAATGTTCACAAATATGTAGCCATTCCTTATGATTACCATACTCCGAATGGCTATAGATCCATCAGCTTAGATCCAAATGGTCCTAAAAGGGCATGGATGCCCAAAATCATTCAAAGGAAGATGTCCATTAACTTGTGGGATAATACTCAAAACTGATAAATACGGGAAGGTGCTGGAGCAGCTAGTTTACAAGAATGATACAAAGATTTAAGCTGCTCCATGCACATGACAGACAGCAGGAGGCTACTGTCAAATTTTATATCTGGAGAAGGACCCAAAATAATATTTGGGAATGAGGAAGAAAAAGGAGAAACTAAAGGAGCTGGAAAACCCAATCAAATACGAATTTCAATCCATAACATATCATGTGGGATTGAAGTTCAATCTTATCAAGCACAAGCCAGCTCTGCGAAAACGTTTACAAAGTGACATTCTCCATGGACATCTGCTTGGTCAGAGATGTCCAAAACAACAAAGTTATGCTAACTGGTAGAAGAAAGAAGGATATTAATATTGTTGATTGAAGCATCACAAAAGAAGGAATCTGCTTTGTAACCAAAAGCAGATTCAAACTTGAATTGGGATTGGCATCACAAAATAAGCCATCTCAATTTCAAAAACCATCAACAAACTATTCATGAAGGGATTCTTCCTGGACTACTCACCAACTAGCAAAGACTTCGGCAATCTAAACAAACGAACCCTGGTTATTGAAGAATCAATTTATGCGGTCTTTGGAAACCAATCCTTTGCTCTTGAAAAGAATAAGGGTGAGCCATCCTAATCAAGGAAGGATTCTGGAAAGGCTCAGAGCTGCCTTCCCGGCAAAAATTAACAATAGATGACTATATTCTGGAAGCAGGAGTTAACTCAAAAGATAGCCAACTGCCAGCAGGTGGCTCAAAGAGCAGACCACTGCCAACAGATGACTCAAATGGGAGATCACTGTCAGCAGTTGACTCAAACTCAGAACACTGCCAGCAGTTGACTCATTTTGAATCAACTTTCCAGATGCTCCAGCTGAATTAAGCACAAGGCTTAATAATCCCAATTCTCTACTCTACCAGAAGACAGTAAAGAAGAAGAAGAGGATGAGCAGATAACACAATTAAATCAAACATGTGACACTAGAGGGTTGAACCAACATCCTTCTCAAAATTATTGGTGACATCAACCAAAGGGTTCGTTCAAAAATCATCAATCCAGAGAGAAGCACTTTTCTCATGCTTCATCTCTCAAACAGAACCCAAGAAAACCAAAGAAACCCTACAAGATTCCGACTGAATACAAGCAAAACAGTTCAAAAGAGACAATCTTTGAAGCTTGTATGCAGACCCTATCATCAACATGTGATAGGAACAAAAAGGGTGATTAAGGAAGGCATCTTGTTAAGAATTAAGCAAAGAATGATGGCCAAAGGGTACAATGAAGAAGAAGGAATAGATTTTGATAAACCCTTGCCCCAGCTGCTAAACTTGAAGCTATTCTTAGCATGTGCTGCGCATAAGCAATTCACAGTCTATCAAATGGATGTGAAGAATGCCTTCCTAAATGGTCTACTAGAAGAGGAGGTCTACGTGGAGCAACCTCCTAGATTTGATATCAAGAGAGAAAGATCAAGTGTTCAAATTAAAGAAAACACTCTATGGACTCAAGCAAACTCCAAGAGCATGGTATGACACTCTCTCTAAACATTTAGTGAAAAATGGGTTCACTAAAGGCAAAGTAGACAAAACACTACTCAAAGTTGAAGAAAGTCCTCTCATACTGCTTGTTTTGAAAACTCAAAACAAGCACTATGTAAGAAATTTTCAACTCTAAAGCAAATTTGAAATGAGCCCAGTGGGAGAGTTGAACTATGTCTTGGGACTACAAATGAAAAATGACTTCATAAGATTTCTGCATCAACCAAGCTATTGAATTAAACTAAGATTCAAAACATCTCGACAAGAGCTTGGAATGATGATCAAAGGAAAGGAATTACCCTGCACCCAGTCAGGGGGAACTCAACTCTTAAATTAAGGGGATATTCCTAGCCACCTGCTGAGGGAGAACTCTTACACAATACTCAAGGAAAGACACCTCCTCAAAGAAAGCTACTCAAAATTCGTGCAGTAGGCTCAGCAGATGACTGACTTCCATAAGCAGTTAGCTCAGCAGGTGACTGCCAACTAGCCCACTGCTACATTTTCTTCTAACTGGCTGGAATGTATAACACTTTATTCAAAGAGGAAAAACAAAGAGAAACAAGAAAAGTGGTTGCATCCAAGCAACAGAGGGCTCTCAGGACGAATGACTCACGAGAACAACAAGTTGTTTCGTAAACAACAAAACGCTCAATTATAGACACATATACATGGAATACCAGCATTTGGTACAAACTATCTTGATCCTCTCAAAGAAGATAATCCAGAAAGGGAAGCTCCAAACAAGCAAGCATCAACTAAGGGGGAATGGATACACAAAGCCATCACAATCAAGAAGGAAAGAGGATGACAAAAGCAAAGAAAAAGATGAGAGGTCTAGATCTTGACTCAACAAACTCAGTAGTAGAATCAGAGGAACCTGCTACCACAAAGAAACCAAGAGTCATGATCATTAACAATGGAGGACAAGAGGAACAACTAGCTCAAACTGCTGAAGCTCAAAAATCAAATACCGATTCATAAAGGTACTATGATGATTCATAAAACTCAGAAATAGACTCATATATGGATCGAAAAAGTAATACTACTAGTCTGTAGAATCTAAATTTTATTAGGACCATCCCGCTTCTGCAGCGTCCTAATAAAATAAAGGTTACCTACAAAGATAGTTAGCATCTTATTTTTAATAATTACTGTCGAAAATTAGCTATAACAAGCTAAAACAGTATCTTAGAATTATCCATTTCTGAGCAAACAAGGCATGCAAAAGGGAGTGTCAGACTTCATCAATACAGAAGAGAATTTATGATACATGCAACATGCAAGAACGACACATGTTGATCCAAGTAAAGTGGCTTTATTAATTATGATCATCAATATCATTTAGTGAATACTTTCATGCTCTCTCTTGAAAAGAGAACTAGCCGCTAAAACATTAAATCAACAATGCCTCGACCTCTTAAACAAATCTCGAAAGATGAAGAGACGATCTGAACAAATTGGATATAAATCCTCTTCTCGAGCATGTAATAGATCATCTCAAAATCTTACATCTATTCCTCTACAAACCTTCCTTCAAAACCTCTCCTTCCCTCAAAATGGCTAACTCATCCAAGAATATCTCCCTAGAACTTTCTCTCGCACCTCCGAACCAACAAAAACCCACCACAACAGAAGAAACTTTTGCTGAAATCGAATCTATGATCCTCTTCAACACCTACAAGGGAACTCTGGATAAAGAGTTTCAAAGAATGATGAGGTGGAGAACAAGCAGATTCTCACCAATCAACATTCTCTTCCTTGCCTATGACTTCATCCAAGAAGAAGATAGATTTGCTCTTGAATGGGTGCAGACGTCAAACATTGAGTTTGCTCTCTGCAAAGAAAATATTGTCAGAGTCTACAATATCAAACTAGAGATGATAGACAACAGGTGGCGAGACAGAAGAAAAGAAAGATGGATGCAACCTTCTGTGTTGGAGAATCATCAACGAGAAGAAATCAAGAGTAGAATAGGGACCACAAAAGAAAAAAATGATGCCAAAAGGGGGGAGAAAGAAGTCAAACATTTTTATCTTATTTTAAGTTAAATGATTGACTAATGTCTTCTTTTGGCATCATCATAAAAGGGGGAAATTGTTAGACCCCTAGATTTTGATAAACAGTTTTAAAGATGCCAAAGCTTTTATGTCCCCAGTCTTTTGTAGCATTTAACTTAAGAAATCAAAGTGATGTATTCTGCTCTAACCAAAATGCTAGTAAAGTATTTTCTGAAAGTGTCTTGCTCAATTGGTCAACTAACAAATAAGTTAAACTGGAAAACACAAAATGCAATAAGGTCATATTACATTACCTTAAATAGGATTTCTTATAGATCCTACCAGTTCAACTTATTTGTTAATATCACATCAAATGAGCACAAAGTTTTTCGAAATACCTATTTCTTAACTGGAACACAAAATGCAATAAGGTAATGTTTTTTGCCTTGATAGGATTTGTTATCCTACCAGTTAAATAAATAGGTTAAGTTTGAAATACTAGCAGACCATACAAAACCTTGAGTGACCAAAAGTCAAAAGTAAAATGTTTGTGTCAAGAAAATAATACCGGAAAAGTCAAAATGCAATAATGTAATTTTTACCTTAAAAAGATATTTAAATCTTACCGATATATATTTAATATATCACAAACATTTTAAAGGGTCACAAAAACAAAAGGCACATTGATATGAATGTTGCATGTGTATAATTGAGGACAAATAAATGTACAATTTTTGAGACTAATAAAATTATACTAGAAATTTAAAATGCAATAAGGTAAATTTATTTACCTTAATAGGATATTCAAATCCTACCAGTATAAATTTTATTAACACACAAAAATTGTTATTCTGTCTCGTGATCATCCGGAGCCAATCAAATTTGAGGAAATCCAGCATGGAGGGCGTTTAATACAAAAACGTACGAAGGACCCAGAGCATGAGATGTGCAGACAAGTGGAACTCTATAAAGGAGAAAACTGCAGCGGCTAGGAAAACAAAGACAAAGAAATTAACGGCCCCAAAGAAGAATACAAACAACAAGTTGTTATCTTCTGAAACCAAGATTCAACGAACAAGATTAAATCATCTCAACCAACAGATGAGATTAATCTACCGGAGATGCCTATAAATAAAGGCCGAAGCATGAGTTAGAAAAGCAAGTTCTTGAGTTCAAAAGCAGAGAAATCCTATAAGCATTCAAAGGATATCTAGCAAAAGAGAAAGTGCTCGATCATAACTTCACTCTCTGCTTTGACTCATGCTTCACTAAGCTCTTAGATTAGATCATTACTTTTGTTGGGATATTGACCCGGAGGCCCAATACCCGTATTAAAAAGGCCCAGGATATCCAGCCCAAACAACGAGTCCACTACCCTATGATGAGTAGGCCCAGTGAAGAATCCATACCGAACGAGGTTCGGTCCAAGTAGAGCCCGGCCCAGAAAGCAGAAATACCGAACGGAGTTCGGATCATACATCATACTTGGTTCAATTTGACAGCGTCTTCTGCATGGTCCAGCATCCCATTCGAGCAACGGATAACCAGCAAGTGGCCAGGTGCATTTAATGCCAGATTCTGACATCAGTAAGTGGAAGCATGGGTGATCAAGTCGGTGGAACAACGGCCAATCAGCATAGAGCAGCCCATGCTCTCCATTAGTATAAATAGAAGGTTTAATATCATTGTAAGGGTTAGCATTTTGATACTCAAGCTCTAGAATAGCATTATTACTCTCGTTTCTTGTATTAAAGCACAGTTCCGACGTACTGATACATTTGTAATTTCCATGTGTATGTTTGTGTTTTTAATTAGTTTTGCTTGATCTTTACTTTGGAAATTACACACTTTTGGTGTAATAGTTTAGTTTGTTAAATTCTTGTAAATAGTTTAGATTAGGTATATTCTGAGCTCAAACAGGTCTTGATCACTCAAAGTACAGTTGGTGAATCCAAAAAGTGGAAGGAAGGTGCATAATTTGAAGACAAAAGAAGGATCCTGAAATTTTGGCCTATACTCGGTCGAGTATCACCTATACTCGATTGGGTATTAAGTTGAAACCTAAAATCAGATCAGATCCGAAGACAAGGGAACATGTTGGGAAGATTTCGACCACGATTAAATGTCTATACCCAATCGGGTAGACCGACATACCCGATCGGGTATGCCTTTGAGTTTTAAACGAAAATCGGTCGAGTATGGCTCGAATATCACTTTCTAAGCATACTCGACCGGGTATAAACATATACCCGATCGGGTATACCTTTGAAAAATAGCCTAAAACCGATCGAGTATACCTCGAATCGGGTATTACCCACATACTCGATCGGGTACCATGTATATACCCGATCGAGTACCCGAATCCCATCCCAAAAGCCTATAAATACACCCCCTTTCCTTCACAAATGATCATCCAATTCTTTTGTACATCTAAGCTCAGTATAGAATAGTTCTTTCTTTATATTTTTCATCATGTTTAGTCTCCAAATGAGGAGCTAAACTCTTCCATCTTGGTTTTGCTACTTTGAAGCTTAATGAATTTGTAAGTTGTGAGTTATTTTCTTTAATCTTCTTCCTTGAGTATTAATTAATTCCTATTCATATTTCATGTTAATATTTTAAACATTACTTAAAGTATCAACTAGTTTTGTTTCTCATATTAATTATTACTAGAATCAATCGGTTAATACGCTTGTTATTAATCTGGTTCTTTCAACGGTAGTAAACTTGGATTATTAATTTCACGCCCCGGACCTAGCCGGACACGTCAACAACCCGCCGTACAGTACGAATAGTCAACCGCAGTCCAATTCATCCATATTATACAAAGCGTCATGAATATCATTCACACATAGTACATCCATAAACAAACATAATGTAAAACATCCATTTAAAACTGCGGAAGCATTAATACAATTGTTCAAGCCACACTTGGCATAACTAGGCATACAAGCCCCCAAAGTAATTATTCAAAAAATAATATCCATGAGCATTGTTATAATTGTTTTGAAAACAGAACGGAAGAAGCACGAACCACGTCTTCTCCCTTGAATATCCCCGAAGCAACGGGCGCCGGTAGCAACCTTCATGTTCTACCTGAAACTGTGAGGTGGCCTCCCCCGTGAATGGGAGGTCAGTACTTGGAAATATTTGACAAGTACAATAGCAACTATACTAAGTATAATCAACGTTTTAACTTCCAAGACCCTCAAAATAGGGTGATATCATAATATAAATAATAATTTATATTTCCCGCTTATTATCTTTATAATAAGTAAATTCATTTTTTTGTCGGCACACGGCCCTTCTTATTTATTCCTTTTCATTTAGCATTTGCACAACCCAACCCTTGGGTATTATTATTTCTACGGGACTTGCTACCGCTGTCTGAGACCTCCTGAGGCTCCCGGTTCGGACTCCAACATCCCGCCCCTGGACTCGTACCCATCATCCCGTAGGAAGGTAAGGCCCTTCGGGGTCCTATCTTATGTGTTACCGCTACCGGAACCTAGTTAGGTCTCCGATTCGGATTCCACCCTAACCCGTGATCACGATGCAAGTCCATGCTATCCAACCCCGCTCTCTAGAGTCGGGAAGGGCCATGGTCCTTACTTATTCCCATAATTCAACCGGATATCCTCAAGGACTACCGAACACACCCGTAGGCCAATCCTATATCTATGATCAATTTAATATTTACATTATCTTGGGTACCCCTTAAGGCCTACCCCTAGTATAACTTAAAGTTCATACTTTCATACCTTAAAGCATCTCTTAAGACTACTTAAGGCATAACATTTCACAATCCAAGCTTAGGATCAATCTTAGCAACATTTCATGTTAATGCCCAACTAGTATCTTAATACTAGTCAAATTATTATCAACAAGCCAAGTTCTCAACTCATAGTCATATAGACAATTCCAACTGATTTTCCTCTGAAAATATCATTTGCCTCAATATTCAAAATATCACTTTTAATCACTCATATATTCTAATATGAAGAAAAAGTATATCTCAACATATGTTTCATAATTAATTCCACTCTCAAGTTAACATATTCATAACACATGATCATACACAATTTACTCTTAAATTTGTATATCATGCTCCCTTTTTTTCTTTAGACATTAGTCTTCTCATTCTTAGGCATTATTAATCATTAATAATCCATAAAAATACATTTAATTACCTTCGGTAATCTCATGAAATTAACTCACTAATTATAAGCAATATAGTCAGCCATCCTCACCTTGTGATGTGCTCAACTTTTGTGAGAGACTTCCTGAAGCTTATCCTCTCCTTGTGAGGTCCGAATGAATGCAAGTAATAGGGGGATGGCATCTGATTTTCAATCAAAACCAATGCACATACATTGAGAGGACATGGGGGTATTTCTTGTCCTTAGGAGGCTTCCTCCTCCTTAGGTTCGCACACACACATCCCATCCTGCCCCTTCCAGCTCTCACTCAGTCAAATAGAGCATATAAAAACGTGGAGTGGCCCCCACTCATGTGGGAGGTCATCCCATTGTGTCCCGATGTGTATAATCGGCCCCGAAAGTTGTATTTCTCGGACCGTTTTAATCATATTTTATTTTATTGGGCCAAATAAAATATATCACGCGTCCCTAATACTTATGGGCCTTTAGAATAGATGTACATTCCCCAACATTAATTTAGGAGTCTCCGAAACTCATTTCGGGCTGTTATCCGCTAAATTATCAATACCGGTAATTAGGCCTCGTTTGACCAACCGGTCAACTCCATGCCTTTCTTATGGCCCAAATAAAATATCCACAACCATGTAAATGTCATCTTAGACCAAGATGAATATAATATGTGGTTCGGGAATTATCGGGCGGTCCCCGTTCCCGCTGTGGGCCCCATATGCAATTTACTATTCACGTAAAAGAAATAATAAAAATTTACAATTACGCAAATTCATAAATCATATTTCAAGGTTTATTACATAATTTACTAAAAGTAAATATGCTCGGGGTCGGTGTTACAAGTTCACCCCCCCTTAACGGGAATTTCGTCCCCGAAATTCATTCAAATAAAAACGCGTATTGCTCCTTCATCAAGGCCTCCGTTTCCCAAGTTTCCTCCTCAACTCGATCACTTTTCCAGAGGATTTTAATCATTGGAACTTTCTTGCTTCTCAATTTCTTGACTTGCCTGTCAAGTATCTTCACCGATTGCACGGCATAATTCAAGTCTTCCCGTATTTCCACGGGTGGTTTTTCTAATACATGAGATGGGTCCGGCATATACTTCTTAAGCATGGACACGTGGAATACGTTATGTATCTTCTCCAATTCTGGAGTCAACTGTAATCGGTATGCTACGGCCCCAATCCTCTCAAGAACCACGAATGGCCCTATGTATCGTGGGTTAAGTTTCCCTCGGCTCTGAAATCGGATGATTCCCTTCCAAGGTGAAACTTTCAAAAATACTTCATCTCCCACCTTAAACTCCAAGGCTCTTCGGCGCTTATCGGCATAACTTTTCTGTCTATCCTGGGCCACCTTAAGTCTCTCACGAATCATCTTCACCTTAGACTTGGTGATCTCCACCAATTCCGTGCTCTCGAGTTTGGCCATGCCAACCTCATCCCAACACAACGGTGTACGACATCTCCTCCCATACAATGCCTCGTATGGAGGCATGCCTATACTTGCCTGATAACTGTTGTTATAGGCAAACTCCACAAGTGACAAATGGTTGTCCCAACTCCCTTGGAACTCCAATGCACAGGCTCTCAGCATATCCTCTAATATCTGTATAACCCGCTCAGATTGCCCATCCGTTTGTGGATGAAAAGCTGTACTGAATTTCAACTTTGTCCCCATAGATTCTTGGAACTTCGGCCAAAATCGTGATGTGAATCGCGGATCTCTATCGGATACAATGGTTATAGGAACCCCATGTAGCCTCACGATCTCGTCCACATACAACTTGGCTAACCTCTCCAGTGCATAGGTAGTGTTGATAGGTAGAAAGTGTGCACTCTTCGTGAGCCTATCGACCACCACCCACACGGCATCATAGTTCTTAACCGTTCGTGGCAGCCCCACCACGAAATCCATAGTCACGTGCTCCCACTTCCATTCAGGAATGGAAAGTGGCTGAAGTAACCCAGCCGGATGCTGATGTTCTGCCTTAACTTGCTGACAAGTAAGACACCTACTGATGTACTCGGCTATTTCCCTCTTCATACCCGACCACCAGTAACTTTCCTTCAAATCCCGGTACATCTTCGTGCCTCCCGGGTGCATGGCGTACGCCGATGAATGAGCCTCCTCTAAGATGGACTTTCGGAGCTCATCATCCAACGGTACACATACTCGGTCACGAAATAATAAGAGACCATCGTCTCTCTCCCTGAAATCCTCAACCGGTCCCGCTAGCATGTGTTCACGGATCTTCATAAGTTCTCCATCGGTTTCTTGACCCTTCTTGATTTCATCAAGTAATGTAGGTCTCACCTCGAATCTAGCTAACAAGGCACCATCGCTAGATACCTCCAATTGGGCTCTCAATGCCCTCAAGCTAGTCAATAATGCCCCAGATGAATTCTTTCGGCTCAAGGCATCCGCTACCACGTTGGCTTTACCGGGGTGGTACTCGATAACTAGATGGTAGTCTTTTATCAGCTCCATCCACCGTCTCTGTCTCATGTTTAACTCTTTCTGAGTAAACACGTACTTCAGGCTTTTGTGGTCGGTGTATATATGACATGTTTCCCCGTAGAGGTAATGTCTCCAAATCTTCAATGCGAACACCACCGCCCCCAGCTCTAAGTCATGAGTGGGATAATTTACCTCATGCTTCTTCAACTGTCGTGAAGCATAGGCAATCACCCTCCCATTCTGCATCAAGACACATCCAAGCCCTTAGATGCTTGCGTCGCTGTAGACATCGTACCCCACACCCTGTTTGGGTAGTGCGAGTACCGGTGCCTCGGTCAATCTCTTCTTCAGTTCAAGGAATCCTTTCTCACATCGGTCATCCCATACAAACTTGGCCCCCTTTCGAGTGAGCTTTGTCAATGGCGATGCCAAAACTGAGAACTTCTCCACAAATTTTCGGTAGTACCCTGCCAATCCAAGGAAGCTACGAATTTCCTTGACGTTCTTTGGCCTCTCCCAATAAGTAATGGCCTCAATCTTCTTGTTATCTACGTCAATCCTTGATCCTGAAACCACATGTCCGAGAAAGCCAATCTCCCTTAGCCAAAATTCACATTTGGAAAACTTGGCATAGAGTTGTTTCTCCCGTAGTGTCTCAAGAACAAGTATCAAGTGCTCCTCATGCTCTTATTCACTCTTCGAGTAAATCAAGATATCATCTATGAACACAATCACAAACCGGTCCAAGTATTTATGAAATACCCGGTTCATCAAGTCCATAAATGCCGCTGGGGCGTTGGTTAGCCCGAACGACATAACTAGGAACTTGAAATGACCATACCTTGTGCGGAATGCACTCTTCGGTATGTCATCCTCCTTTATCTTCAGTTGGTGGTACCCCGACCTCAAGTCAATCTTCGAAAACACCGTCGCTCCTCGGAGCTGATCAAACAAGTCATCAATCCTAGGCAAGGGATACCTATTCTTGATTGTGACCTTGTTCAGTTGACGATAGTCAATGCACATTCGAAGTGTTCCATCTTTCTTTTTCACAAAAAGGACCGGTGCTCCCCACGGAGAGTGACTCGGCCTTATGAAACTGTTATCCAATAGCTCTTGCAATTGGGTTTTCAACTCGTTAAGTTCAGCGGGTGCTATTCTGTATGGCGGTATAGAGATTGGTTTGGTGCCGGGTTCAACCTCGATCACGAACTCAATCTCCCTATCGGGTGGAAGCCCCGGCAAGTCTTTTGGGAAGACATCCGGATACTTGCACACTATTCTCACATCATTGATGTCTACTTCTTCTTTGGCTTTGTCCACCACGTAAGCTAGATATGCGTGGCATCCCTTTCTCATCATATTCCTCGCTCTCACGGCGGATATGATACAACTGTTTGATTTGCCCCTATCTCCCTCGAAACGTAAGGTCAAACCTTCACCACTTTCGAGTTCAAGAACCTTCGTATAACAATCAACCCTAGCATGATGCTTCTCTAGCCAATCCATCCCGGGGATCGCGTCGAACTCGATCATGCTCAGCGGTACGAAGTCACACGTCAAGTTCTGTCCCTCCACCTCCACCTCACACGATGGATAGTGGCTATCTCTTTCGATATCGTCCCCTAGAGGCGTGGATACCAATAGGGTTTGAGTCATCGGTACAAGTGGTCCGTTGAATCCGCTGGCGAACGCCTCACCCACAAATGATCGTTGCGCCCCGGTATCAATAAGGATCCTTGCGTCTCTCCCATTTATCTTTAGTGTTCCTACATTCATAAGTAATGTAGACACACTATCTAATTAATAGGCTTGTTTCTTAAGTCGTAGAGTATGTTGGTCGTGGTTCGGGTGAAGTCCGTTCGACACCCTCCAGAAATTCCCCGGTTTCTAACCTTTAGAACCGCTCTAGGACTAAACCAGGTGAAAGCCGGCCGCTTTTCACGAAAGCCGGCCGGGTTTCGTCTGCGAGAACAATTCTTTGTACATGAATCACGAAAGTCAGGCGGCTTTCACGAAAGCCGGCCGGTTTTCGTCGCCGTAGTTTTATTCGGGGAATGGGTTTCGAAGCCGGGCGGGTTTCAGCAGCGCAGGAATCCCCAGGCCCAACGGAAGCCGGGCGGTTTCCATGAAAGTCGGGCGGCTTTCAGCTGCGAGAAATTTTCCAGGTGAGGCATTTACGAAAGTCGTCCGGTCTTTACAAAAGCCGGCCGGTTTTTGGTTGCGAGAATTTTTTTGATTTAATGTTGACGAAAGCCGGGTGGTTCTCGGTGGAAGCCGACCGACATTCGTTGCCGTGGTATTATTCCCAATAAATCAAGACGAAAGTCGGGCGACTTTCGTCAATGCCGGGCGGCATCCGCCCAGGGCGAGGATTCTCCTCCCCTTTTTCCCCCCAAACCCGACCAAACTCGTCGGGGTTATAAATTTACAAGTTCCGCATTCCTATTGTTTATAATAAGTTAATACGTGAGTTTAAGGAATTACCCGCAACGGAGTCCGGGTTGGCACGAGCATCCGCCTCCGTCATAGCATAGACCCGAGCTTGGGTCCTTCCCTGATTTACGGATGGCGCGTTGCTGGCACTCGCCCCACCGTGCCCACCGCTAGCATTTGGTGCTCCGGTTCGGTTCCTGCTCACCATCGTTGCACTACTTGGTCCGGCCCCCATGGCTCGCCCAAGTTGTGGGCAACTCACCTTCAAATGCCCGACCTCCCCGCATTGATAACACCTCGGGGGATCGCGGCACTTGCCAAAGTGGTTCTTCTTGCAGTTGCTGCACTTCTTCACGCCTGAGCCTTGTGACACAGAGCTTTGCCCGCTCGGGCCTTGATTTCCCCTTACCGGTGGTGCCGGGGTCTTGAAAGATCCGCCTCCCCCGTGGTTCCCCTTCTTGTTAGAACCTTGAGGGCCATGGTTCTCCCATTTTCTTTTCTTTGCCTCCTCGGCATTCCTTCGTTTTCTTTCCTCCCACTCTTTCTCCCCCTTCAAACCTTGTTCAACCACTTGACTAAACGTCATATTAGGCAATTGTGTTTCCCTCTCGCGTATGTCAAGGTCCAAGGCATCCCAGAAATGGTTCACCATCCGGTTTTCATCACAAATGTACTCCGGTATGAACTCAGCAAGCTTTCTGAATTTGTGCTCAAGTTCCTTCACCGTACATTCACCTCCTTGGGTCAAATTCGTGTACTCCCTCCTCTTCAAGTTCACCTCGAAGTCGTAGTAGTATTGGCTAAAGAACTCCTGTCGGAAGTTCTCCCAAGTGACGCCCTCGCCGTACTTCCCCTTTGTTCCATCCCACCATGTGGACACCATGCCTTCTAGTAGCCTCGTGGCTACTCTCAACTTCATGTGGGGTGGTAGTTGCATGTCGAGGGTCGCCTCGTTGAATCTTTTGATCCACTCAGCCGCCACGGAGATGTCCCCCGTTCCATCAAACGGTTTACATCCCAAGTCTCTTGCCTCTTTGAGGTACTTTGAGATCCTTATTATAGGGACCTCAGCACCTCCCCCTCCTCGGGATTCTATGATCTCCCGGGGAGTCACGCGGCTTCCTCTCCTTGAAGCCCCTTCCAAAGCACGCCTTGCCCGGCGCCTTTGGCGATCTTGGTGGTATTGCCGGAGCAATTCCTCAATCCGTTCGAGAGCTTCATTATCGTCGCTCTCGTCACTTGCATCATCGTATTCCCCATCATATGGGGTCTCAACTGGCTCGGTTCCCGGTTGGTAAGTTGAATCCTCCTCGGACTCATAGTGCTCGTCTATGGTTTCCACATGACCGTCACTCACGGTCAGTGAGTGGCCTGCACGGCCTTGTCTCCTAGACACTCTCGATCCTGCCCGACTGCCACGTTGGGATCCTCCCGGTGCTTGGCCAGTCGGGTTCCGTCGAGTAACCTTCCTGGTACGTTCCATTTCTGAAAGAAATTTAGAATGAGTCATTAGACTCGTATCAAATGTCAATTGACGGATAGGCACTTAAAGACATCTTTTGGCTCAAATCACCGCCATACCAATTGCTAAGGGTACCATCTTAACAATTAGAGACATTGCAACTCAAGTACCAAAAGTTCTATAAGTACAAAACTTCTTATGCTCATGGTTTCAAATTTCATTTTCAAAAAGAATTTTGAAGCTTCATTATGATGTTTACGGACTAAGGCTCTGATACCCATTAAATTGTCACGCCCCGGACCTAGCCGGACACGTCAACAACCCGCCGTACAGTACGAATAGTCAACCGCAGTCCAATTCATCCATACTATACAAAGCGTCATGAATATCATTCACACATAGTACATCCATAAACAAACATAATGTAAAACATCCATTTAAAACAGCGGAAGCATTAATACAATTGTTCAAGCCACACTTGGCATAACTAGGCATACAAGCCCCCAAAGTAATTATTCAAAAAATAATATCCATGAGCATTGTTATAATTGTTTTGAAAACAGAACGGAAGAAGCACGAACCACGTCTTCTCCCTTGAATATCCCCGAAGCAACGGGCGCCGGTAGCAACCTTCAAGTTCTACCTGAAACTGTGAGGTGGCCTCCCCCGTGAAGGGGAGGTCAGTACTTGAAAATATTTGACAAGTACAATAGCAACTATACTAAGTATAATCAACGTTTTAACTTCCAAGACCCTCAAAATAGGGTGATATCATAATATAAATAATAATTTATATTTCCCGCTTATTATCTTTATAATAAGTAAATTCATTTTTTTGTCGGCACACGACCCTTCTTATTTATTCCTTTTCATTTAGCATTTGCACAACCCAACCCTTGGGTATTATTATTTCTACGGGACTTGCTACCGCTGTCCGAGACCTCCTGAGGCTCCCGGTTCGGACTCCAACATCCCGCCCCTGGACTCGTACCCATCATCCCGTAGGAAGGTAAGGCCCTTCGGGGTCCTATCTTATGTGTTACCGCTACCGGAACCTAGTTAGGTCTCCGATTCGGATTCCACCCTAACCCATGATCACGATGAGAGTCCATGCTATCCAACCCCGCTCTCTAGAGTCGGGAAGGGCCATGGTCCTTACTTATTCCCATAATTCAACCGGATATCCTCAAGGACTACCGAACACACCCGTAGGCCAATCCTATATCTAGGATCAATTTAATATTTACATTATCTTGGGTACCCCTTAAGGCCTACCCCTAGTATAACTTAAAATTCATACTTTCATACCTTAAAGCATCTCTTAAGACTACTTAAGGCATAACATTTCACAATCCAACCTTAGGATCAATCTTAGCAACATTTCATGTTAATGCCCAACTAGTATCTTAATACTAGTCAAATTATTATCAACAAGCCAAGTTCTCAACTCATAGTCATATAGACAATTCCAACTGATTTTCCTCTGAAAATATCATTTACCTCAATATTCAAAATATCACTTTTAATCACTCATATATTCTAATATGAAGAAAAAGTATATTTCAACATATGTTTCATAATTAATTCCACTCTCAAGTTAACATATTCATAACACATGATCATACACAATTTACTCTTAAATTTGTATATCATGCTCCCTTTTTTTCTTTAGACACTAGTCTTCTCATTCTTAGGCATTATTAATCATTAATAATCCATAAAAATACATTTAATTACCTTCGGTAATCTCATGAAATTAACTCACTAATTATAAGCAATATAGTCAGCCATCCTCACCTTGTGATGTGCTCAACTAGCTGTCCTAGCGGAACCCCCTCGATCCGTCCTCGTTCTAGGCCGTTCAAGAGTGAAAAATCTGGAAATCAAGTGAAAGCCGGGCGGCTTTCGTGAAAGGTGGGCGGCTTTCGGGCCTGCAGCTCGAAAACAGTCCCCAACAATGGCAGTTTCCCGGCGGTTTCGACTCCTATCGATTCCACAACTCTTCTAAGTTAAATACCACCATTCTATATCAATATTCCACACTTTTAAACGTGTAGAACATCATGTTTAACCCACCATATGATTCATTATAAATCATACACAAATAAACTAGTTAAAAGAACTATTGGTGTTCTTACCTCAATGCCTAGCTTTTTCTCTTTGGATTTCCTTTCTTCTTGTTGGCCTCAAGCTCCAACCTTTGTGAGAGACTTCCTGAAGCTTATCCTCTCCTTGTGAGGTCCGAATGAATGCAAGTAATAGGGGGATGGCATCTGATTTTCAATCAAAACCAATGCACATATATTGAGAGGACATGGGGGTATTTCTTGTCCTTAGGAGGCTTCCTCGTCCTTAGGTTCGCACACACACATCCCATCCTGCCCCTTCCCGCTCTCACTCAGTCAAATAGAGCATATAAAAACGTGGGGTGGCCCCCACTCATGTGGGAGGTCATCCCATTGTGTCCCGATGTGTATAATCGGCCCCGAAAGTTGTATTTCTCGGACCGTTTTAATCATATTTTATTTTATTGGGCCAAATAAAATATATCACGCGTCCCTAATACTTATGGGCCTTTAGAATAGATGTACATTCCCCAACATTAATTTAGGAGTCTCCGAAACTCATTTCGGTCTGTTATCCGCTAAATTATCAATACCGGTAATTAGGCCTCGTTTGACCAACCAGTCAACTCCATGCTTTTCTTATGGCCCAAATAAAATATCCACAACCATGTAAATGTCATCTTAGACCAAGATGAATATAATATGTGGTTCGGGAATTATCGGGCGGTCCCCGTTCCCGCTGTGGGCCCCACATGCAATTTACTATTCACGTAAAAGAAATAATAAAAATTTACAATTACGCAAATTCATAAATCATCTTTCAAGGTTTATTACATAATTTACTAAAAGTAAATATGCTCGGGGTCGGTGTTACAATTAATGCATGCATCTCATGGTTAATATGCCAAGGGGAATTAATTATATTGATTAAACCAATTAACCGCTTGTGTTGAGGTTATCAATCTCAATCGTTTTCATCTTAAGTTTATTGCTTCTATCAAGTTAATATACGGCGCTTGTTCTATATTGACTCGATAGTAAGTTTTATTAATGAACGCGTCTCGTTATTAATAACTACCCTCGATGAACTGGATATACTCCTCGATTGAGTATTCGAGAGGAAGATAGTTAAAGATATAACCGGGATCGACGAACATTTCATTAAGCGGATAAAAGCAAAACCAAGCCACCACATCTATTAATCAAACTCATATAAGTTGTTTATCTTAATGTTAATTGAATTAAATCAAATCAAGCTTAAAACCCCCCTTGTTACTATTTATATAGAAGAAAAGTATTCCTTTCCCTGTGGATATGAACCTTACTTCGCTATACTACGTATTAGTGTTGTATTGATAAATTATTTTGAGTGCATTTTGATACTCAAGCTCTAGAATAGCATTATTACTCTCGTTTCTTGTATTAAAGCACAGTTCCGACGTATCGATCGGGAAGTTTCCTTGTAATCAAACAGGTTAATTAATACAAGTGGGCTTTTGAGCATTCGTTGATTCATCTTTTATATTTTGTTATACACTTTGATTCTGATCCATTCCTGATATATCCAAAGTTCGTGTTGGGTTAATTAATCTGCGGGACTTAACCTCAACATCATGGTCGGATTAGTTAAATTATATCCCATGGACTTATAGGACCACACCCCGAACGGCCACAGGAGAAACTCCATTTGCCCTTGCTTATGACTTCCAGGCCAAAGTACAAACAGAGGTCCTAGTTCCTACACACCGAACGGTGCATTATAGCCCAGAGCGGAATGAGGACAACCTACGTGCCGAATTGCACTTCATAGAAGAAAGAAGAGGATGGCATCCAGCGGCCGACCTATTTTGTGAGCAAGGCTTTGAACTGGCCCTGATAGCTGCTATTAAACGTCTGGCACCATATTTCCAGACCCATCCGGTAACTGTGTATACTACTCAGCCACTCGCCACCATCTTGAGAAATCCAATGGAAAGTGGGCGCATTACAAAGTGGAGTCTCCTGATCGGGCAATATGAGGTGGATTTCAGGCCTCAACCTACTATCAAAGGGTAGGCCCTGACGGATTTCATTGCAGAATGTACCGCTCGGCCTTCAGAAATAGATTCAGAGAACAATGTGTTGGATAACTAGTGGGAGATGTATGTGGATGGTGCATCTAGTGCCAAGGGGTGTGGAGCCGGAGCTGTGATCACATCGCCCGAAGGGTTCAAAGCATATTACTCCATTCATTTTGACTTCAAAGTAACCAACAATGAGGCTGAGTATGAGGCCCTTATTGCAGGTTTAAAATATGCGAAGACCCTGGGCGCCGATCGGTTAAAAGTCCGGTCGGATAGTCAATTGGTGGTCAACCAGGAAAATGGCACAGCTGAGGCTAAAGAGGAAAGAATGAAGGCTTACAAAGAGCTAGTCAAGGAGCAGATAAACAAATTTGAACAGGTGGTGCTCGACCAAATATCCAGAATAGAAAATACCGAAGCAAACATCTTATCCAAATTGGAAAATGCAGCGCTCGACGATCGGGCAGAGGAGATTCCAGCTCATATCCAACGGTTTGCCCATCGGGAAACCTTGGCAACCCCAGCAATCATGGTGCTCCAGATCGAGGCCATATCTTATGCCGTCCCCAGTTGGGTCATAGATATGACCAACTACCTAAAAGACGGAACCCTCCCACAACATAAAATCCCGCTTATCAGATAAAGTGCATTCAGAGGAGGGCTTCCATGTACGAGCTGGTGGACGGACAGTTGTACAAAAAGACATCTGGGCGGCCATATTTGAAATGCCTTCCACCCGATCTAACGGCGACGGTAATGGAAGAAATTCATGAAGGCATCTGCTCAAGCCACAAAGGGCCCAAGACACTGGCCAGAAAAATCATCCTGCAAGGGTATTATTGGCCAACCATCCAACAAGACTGCTTTGCGCATACTAGAAAGTGTAAAGTATGCCAGCTATACACGCCGGTCCCCGGACGGCCAGCCACTTTCTACACTCCAATGACGGTAGCCCTCCCATTCGCTAGGTGAGGGATCGATCTGCTAGGTCCCCTACCTACTGCCCCCTGGGAACAACAAGTACATCATTTTTGGGATAGATTATTTAACCAAATGAGTGGAGGCCGAGCCACTGGCTAGCATCACAGATGTCAAATGTCAAAAGTTTGTCTGAAAGAATATCATTTGCCGTTTCGGACTCCCCGAACAGATTATAACAGATAATGGAACGCAGTTCGTGAGCCGAAATTTTAAGAACTACCTTATCAAATGGGGAATCAAGCATTCCAGAGCATCCGTGGCATACCCCCAGGTGAATGGCCAAGTAGAGAATATGAACCGTACCATCATGGACGGCATGAAAAAGAAGCTGGAAGAATACTCCTCATCATGGCCGGATCAGTTAAATTATATCCTATGGACTTACAGGACAACACCCCGAACGGCCACAAGAGAAACTCCATTTGCCCTTGCTTATGGTTTCCAGGCCAAAGTACCAACAGAGGTCCTAGTTCCTACACACCGAACGGTGCATTATAGCCCAGAGCGGAATGAGGACAACCTACGGGCTGAATTGCATTTCATAGAAGAAAGCGCGAGATCTAGCAGTTGCACGAATGGAGGAATATCACAGGGCCACGAGAAGATACTTTGACAAACAAGTTAAAATTCGTTCAATCGAAGTAGGGGATTTGGTCCTAAGGAAGCGAGAAAAAAGCAAACCTCTCGAAGGCGGAAAAATGGCACAAAATTGGGAAGGCCCGTATCAAATATGTAAGAAGTATGCTTCAGGAACGTTTGGCCTACAATGTACCGAAGGTCGACCGGCAGGCACATGGAATGTGGAACATTTAAGAAAGTTTTATCATTAAAAATGGCTGTTGCCACCTCTGAAAATATATATATATATATATATATATATATATATATATATATATATATATATAGAGAGAGAGAGAGAGAGAGAGAGGGAGACATAACTTCCAGAAAGCGCTCATCTCAACTTTGATTTGTGGTCATTCCGGAGGACCGAACGACGAACAGATTAATAGTTTGGAGAGGGCCATCATTCTCAGCTAAAAGAATTTGACCCTAGACTTACGAACGGATAAAGGGATCAAAATGGCTTGGAGAATCGATGCTCAGAAAATCTCAGCCCATGGTTAACACGCAGTCATTCCGGATGACCGAATGACGAACGGGTTAACAACATGGAAGGAAAGTCATTCTCAGCTAACAGAATTTGACCCTGCAATCATAAGAGGGATCAAAACGGTTTGGTGTTTGATGCTCAGAGAGTCTCATCTCATCGGTTAACATGGGAATCGTTCCGGACAACCGAATGAGGAACATGTTAACAGTTTGGAGGGAGCCATTATCTCAGCTAACAGAATTTGACCCTGTAATCACGAATTGTTAAAGGGATCAAAACGGCTTGGAGTTTGATGTCAGGGAATCTCACCTCAGCTTTTAACACGCAGAATCATTCCGGATGACCGAATGAGGAACGGGTTAACAGTTTGGAGGGAGCTGAGCCATCAACTCAGCTAACAGAATTTGACCCTGTAATTACGATCGAACAAAGGGAACAAAACAACTTGGAGATGGTGTCAAGACTATAACTATGGACGAACCGAGCGACGTTCGGATAAAGTACGGATTGTCGTCCGGGGAATCGGAATTATGGTTTTGAAAAATCTCGAATCATTCATTAACTTGATTTGGAAGCGAGTCGCCCTTTAAGCTATAAGTAAGGAATGACCCGATCCAGTGACCTTGCTTACAGTTTGAAAAGGGTTACCTCAGACCCCTAATATGGATGATACGAACTAGAGAGAATTGTTCAGAATGCATCGGATTATGGGTTTGGAAGAGAGAGAGTCTCACCTCAGCTTGTTAACACGTGGGATCATTCCGGATGACCGAATGACGAACAGGTTAACAGCTTGGAGGGAGCCACCATCTCAGCTAAAAATTTGACCCTGTGATCACGATCAAAACGGCTTGGAGGGATTCACCTCAGCTAAAAGATTTTTTGACCCCGTGGATCACGAACGATAGAGGGATCAAAACGGCTTGGGAATGGTGTCAGAACAAGTATTGTCAAAGCGAGCGACGTTCGGTAACATGGATTGTCGTCCCGAGAATCGAAACTTTCAGAGAGATGACCGAATGACGAACGTCTTAACAGTTTGGAGGAAGACACTATTTCAGCTAAGAGAATTTCACCCTGGCCTTATGATCGAACAGATGGGATCAAAACGGCTTGGAAACAATGTCAGAAATATAGAGATAAATGAGCCGAGTGATGTTCGGCAACACAGAAATTATTATGAACGAGAGCAATGACAAAAATCAAAAAACAGAAGAGCAATACTTCAACACGGTTAAAGGAAAGTATCCAGTTTATTCTTCGGCACTACTAACGGGAAGATACAAAAGAAAAAGAAGAAAAGGCGAAAAATAAATATACAAGGCTACGCTGCTGGAGGATCGCCGTTCGAGGAAGTTAAAGGTTGGGAGCTCCCTGCCTGCGCTGCATCATCAAGCACTGCTTCTTTTCTCTTCTCCATAACCTGATCATAGGTATTCCCGAACAGATCATCAAATCCCAACTCATCAGGATCGAATGGCTTAGGGAAATGCTCCAGGATCAGATCAAGGTTCATGTCCAAAAGCAGATCCTGACTTTGTTTCACAGTCTTCTCGGTCAGGACATCTAGAAAAGATTTCCCTTCGGGCGTGCTATCTAGGAGATCGATGTCTGCCTTAACGGGATCTTCGTTTTCACGCAAAAATTGGCCAAGATGACGTCCCAGGAATTGATGATCCGTATTCTCCAGGGCGACGTTCAGCCCTTTACCCCGTTGGTAGTCAGTCAACTATTGCTTGATTGCCAATCTGGGAAGTGTTGGCAGTATAAGGCTCGGGAAGATTGTCACCATTGACCTTATCAAATTTTACCCCGGCAGATTCAGCAGCCCGCACCTTGGCCCGGAGTTCTTTAATTTCCTGATCACGACGTCGGGTCCTCTCTTTCATCTCAGCCAGAGCAGCCTTCGCCTTCTCGCCTTCATTGGCGCGTTCTTGCAGATCTGCAGCTAATTTTCGAGCGGCGGAAAGGAGGACCTGGCTATCGTCCCGATCGCTGACCAAGAGTTTCATTTCCTTTTCGGCCGTCAGGAAAGCCTTGTGATAATATACACCGGCCTGAAGACGAGTGGCAAACAAAGTCAGATGAGATGAACAAATAAAAAGTAGGAAAGTATGAATCAAAATGAAGTGTACCTTGAGTGCCTCTTGATGACCTACCTCAAGTAGATCATACCAGTGAGTTAGGTTTGTAAAACTAGGGGGAACCTTCAGGGAAGTACTGCACCACATGGATGATGGCATTAGCCCGAACAAGTACCTTCCTTCTGCTCTAGGCCCCATGTTTGAAAACTCAACGAACATCCGAACGTCGGCCGGCATGTCAGAAAGAACTAGAGTTTTCGGTTTGGCAGACACAGGTCTTTTTGGCTCAGCCTCCGTCCCAGTCAAATCAACCACATGATCGACCAGGATCAGTATGATGTCGTCATTCCCTCTACGTTTCTTCCGGGTTTGCTCAGAAGAGGCATGATCATCAATCACCTTCTCTTTGCCTTTACCGGAGGAAGCTGTCAGAGTAACGACAGATATGGAACGCCGAACGGGTATAGGGGATATCACACATACAACAAAAGGAATAAGAGATAAGAAACTAAATTAAAAAGAGAACGATCGGGTTAAAACCCTATTACACTTACCAATCCCAGCAGAGAGCATATTTGAAGGGGTAATAAAACCCCGAAGACGCCGAGTTCCTCCCATACACAGAGACTCGGCTTGGGAGCGCAGAACGACATCTATTCTGGGCTGAGAATCCCGAACGGGGTAAGCGTTCCACCGATCAGGAAATGGGAGAGAATCGCCTATACGAACGAATAGAAATCGCTCCTCCCAGTCAGCCGGCGGAGTAGGATTATCTGTAAACAACTGACGATCAGCTCGGGCTACCAGCTTCAGGTACCCAGTCGTCCAATAAGGCTGATAACAGTAATGGTGTAGGAATAAATCAACACTTGGAGCGATCCTCAGTTCCTGGCATCGAATTATAAAGCCAGTCAGAATGCGGTAGGTGCTGAGTATGAACTGAGCGGGAAGCACGGAGACCCGATGCAGGAACTCCACAACAAATGGATGAAGAGGGAAGCGAAGCCCGGCAATCAATGCATCAAGATGCACTAGCACGTGCCCCGGTCGGTGCCTCATCGGATGCCTGATAAATCCAGCATAAAATTCTCTAGGCGGAGGCAATAGTTGGCAAAGTTGCCGTTCGGCATCTTCAGGAAGACGTTGTTTCTGTTTGCGAATACGATTGAAGTGCAGGACAATGCGGGGTGGCCGATCGGGCATTCCCTTGTTATAGATCTGTACATCGTCTCCCGAAAGGCATCCGTCATCACGAGGCTGTTAGGCATCTTTTCCTATGAGAGGATTAGTGGAATTAGGTACTTGGGAAGAAAAGTCTTCGGCCTTGTTTACAGCAGAAGTTTTTCCCACACGAATAAGCGACATTTCCTCAGATTCTGAGCTAGAAGGAAAATACATAAAACCACTCGAGGAATCCTGAGAATTCTACAGAGAGAAAGCTTAGAGATACACGAGAGAAAAAAATTAAGGAAGCAACAGACGAAACGGAAAAGAAGCACCTCTACTTATAAGCAAAGATGTCGCCCAAAACCCTAACCCATGAATGACACATGGTGAAATATGGTTGTACGAAATTATGGTACATTTATGATATTTTAGCACGTTCCCCGAACGGTTGAATGGGAAATTCATGAAGAGCGTACTGAGAGACACCCCGAATGAGTGATATTCGAAGAACAACAGATTCACTAAACGACGAAGTCCTACAAAATTATCTGAAGTCCGAATGGCTATCGATACAAGAGGAAGGCCAAATCCTGGTAAATTGTCGGAACCATCTAAGGCCAGAAAAAACAACTAAGTCCTACAAAATTATCTGAAGCCCGAATGGCTATCGATACAAGAGGAAGGCCAAATCCTGGTAAATTTTCGGAACCATCTGAGGTCAGAAAAAACTGCTAAGTCCTAAAACATGTACAGAATCCCGAATGGTAAGCAATAAATCAAGAAAGGCAATATGAAAAGCTTTATGCAAAAAAGATGTGTATTCATCGGCTCTATTGACCGGAAAATACAATAATGGATTTCAAAAAAGGAGAAGGGGGGAAGGGATCACAATTGATAAGAAACAGAATTCTAAATCTACTGGCCCTCCCTAGTGTCTTCTTCATCACCTTCCTGCTCGTCTGAATCAGTGGGGGGGGGGGGGGGGGTCTGGCTCTCTCCCCGCTTCACGATCAGCAGCTCGTTGCAAGTCCCGTTGATATTTCTCATATTGGGCTTCAACGATGGGCGCCTAGGGAAGATCAGACAGCTCGACCGGCCTCCCTAGCATTTCTTGCAGTTTAGCAACAAAGGGGGCCATGATATGCTGGCAGCCCATGACATAAAGAGATCGGGCCAGGGAGTCATTGAATTGTTTGCCCCTTGGATCCTGGTCGAGCAGTTTAACCCCCTCTCCGCGGCGGGCATCACCCGTGGAGAATCGTTCGAGATAAGCACCGAAGGTGGCCGGGAGTTCCTGCTGCGCATAATCTTTCTTCAGGGCAGCAAACTCCTCATACCCTTTGAATGCCTCCCGGACGGCAGACAGATCAACCTTCACCTCAGCTGGGCCATCCGGGATACGGGGAGCGCTCTCTTCGAACTTCACCAAAGCAGCTTCAGCAGCATGAACTTTGGCTTGGAAGGCCCCGAGCTGAAGGCGTCTCTTCTCCTCCGCGGAGGCCTTCCGTTCGGTCTCCAAAGCGGCAAAGGCAGCAACCGCATTCTGCTCCGCAGAAGTCTGAGCGACGATCAGGTCCCGCTCTTTAGCTAGTCGAGCCTCTTTCAGTTGCAAACTGTAAAGCCCAACCTGCAGAATGTCGTTCGAGAAATGAGATGGTGTAAAACAGAATTTAAACTATGAGAAAACTATAGGGAAAAACTAAAGTACCTTCAGGGCTGCTAAGGCCAAGCATTCCTCAGATTGATCGACTGACAGCTTGGGAACAGTGAAATTGTTGAAAAAAGCGGAGGTAGACCAAATATGACTTGCCGAGCATCCACCTTTCTCTACAACTTCATGAACCGGATCTGCCAGTGAGATCCGGTCGACCTGGCCAGATAGATGGACGGTATGCATATCACCCGTACCCTGACCAGTCTCCTGAGCAGCCTGGAAGTGCTCAGGGAATTGATGCATCTGATCAGAACCGAACCGATTGTCGACCAACATGGCATCAAATTGGTCCTGATGGACCTATTGTAGTGGCTGTGGCTCTGGAACGGGTTGAGAAGACCCGACATCCTGAGCAGTAATAGTGGAAGGAGTGGGTTGGGGGTTCTTCCTGGCTTTCTTCCGTTTGCCGACCCCACCATCTGCAAGAACTCTACTATTGTCCATAGGTACGTCTGGATTGAGAGCTAAAAAATAACAAAGGAAAATGTTAGTACCGAGCAGACCTTAGCACGTGGGAAACAAAAAAGAAGAGAACGTTTCTCGCACGGGAAGGACCGCCCGGACCATGGCACTTGATTTCTCAAAATAAGTAAACCCAAGAGAATGGGCAGTACCTATCCCGACTTCGATTAGCCGATCGGGAGTCAGGTAACTCATGATATCTACGCATTTGTCTTTCTCCACAGCGCGCACATCCTTGTAAATTTCCTCAGTAAGGCATTCCATTTGCGGGGAATGAGGCCGTCCGGGACAGACACAAAGAAGAACCGATCTTTCCATCCCTTGATTGAAGTCGGATTGCCCTTAAACAGGATATGTCCCGTTCGGGCACTAGTGGCCAAATAGTCGTGGGTTTATTGAGGGGCTACCTTAAAAAATTGGTGAAATAAATCTAGGGTCGGCCGGGCACCGACATCTTTACAACGGCAAATAAAGCCCGCCATTGCCCGGTAGGAGTTCGACATGATTTGGGCCTGTACAATTTCGTAGAAATTAAAAAATGAAACAAAAAAAGAATGTAGCGGAAACCTAAGCCTGACCCTAATTGAATCAAAATGGACTACAACCATCCCAGGGGTATGGTGCATTGGGTGAAGCTCAGCTCGCAATCAGAAGTTCACTGGATCTGGGATTAGGGCCGGAATTTCGGCCCTATTATGGGAAGTCAGTTTTTGCCGCCTCTCCCTAATCAATCTTAGGTCAAGCGTATGACGGGGGAAATCATTGGGACGTCTGGCCTCCATGGAAGTCAGCTCATCTTTAGACTTGGTGTCATCGAAATCTTCACTGGAGGAAGAAGAACCGCTGGAGGAATCATCCGTCTCCGCCCTAATCTCCGCCGTCGCCACCTTGGAGCCCTCATCAAAAGGGACGGTGATAATCTCCACTTCACGGTCTTCCCCTTGGGAAGCCATTTCCGAATCGGAACACCGTTGAGAATTCATAACGATCGAACCAAAGGAGAGAAAGATTCAAAGGAATGAGAAGTACCTGGGCACGAAAAACTTGAAAGATTGGAGAAGAAGAGGCCGAGTAAAATCACGAATGAGATTGAAAATTCGAAACCCAGATTTGAGAAGTTAACGGCTAATTTATAGCCTTACAGACGTCGTATCAAAGACCAATCAAATAGAGACACGTCACTGAGATTATTTGAAATAATATGTGTCACATGGAAGAGCAAAGATCAACAATCATGACGAATATGGGGAAACTAAAACGACAGCCGTCAAATCACAGTATGGGGAACTGACCACTTCTGTACCTCGATCGCCATTCGGCAGTTGCAGCATTTCATGTTTATACTTCCTAATGCACTCACTGTCATTCGAGACATCAGAAGTGGGGGACTTGTGTTGGGATATTGACCCGGAGGCCCAATACCCGGATTAAAAAGGCCCAGGATATCCAGCCCAAACAACGAGTCCACTACCCTATGATGAGTAGGCCCAGTGAAGAATCCATACTGAACGAGGTTCGGTCCAAGTAGAGGCCGGCCAGAAAGCAGAAATACCGAACGGAGTTCGGGTCATACATCATACTTGGGCCAATTTGACAGCGTCTTCCTCATGGTCCAGCATCCCGTTCGAGCAACGAACAACCAGCAAGTGGCCAGGTGCATTTAATGCCAGATTGTGACATTAGCAAGTGGAAGCATGAGTGATCAAGTCGGTGGAACAACGGCCAATCAGCATAGAGCAGTCCATGCTCTCCATTAGTATAAATAGAAGATTTAATATCATTGTAAGGGTTAGCATTTTGATACTCAAGCTCTAGAATAACATTATTACTCTCGTTTCTTGTATTAAAGCACAGTTCCGACGTACCGATCGAGAAGTTTCCTTGTAATCAAACATGTTAATTAATGCAAGTGGACTTTTGAGCATTCGTTGATTCATCTTTTATATTTTGTTATACACTTTGATTCTGATCCATTCCTGATATATCCAAAGTTCGTGTTGGGCTTTCGGATCAGCGGGACTTAACCTCAACAACTTTCATATTTTAGAGCTTAGTTTTTAGTTGGTGGCCAGAACTTTCTTGTGTATTCCACAAGGTGTTGTAAACACTCAGGAGGGCAGTTGTTCCCGGCCTGAGTGTGGTTAGATAGGTCAAGAGTACCTTTTGATCCCCACTGGATCAATAGAGAAAAACCTAAAGGATTGAGTAGCTTGGAGTGGTGTTGTACTCCTCGGGAAACACCTTCAATCTAGGCCAGAGTTGTCAAGACTAGATTGACACTAAGTGTATAGGGTGGGACTGGATGTAGGAGGATTACACCACCTCTGAACCAGAATATACCGTGTGTTGATTTACTTTCAGTTAACAAAGAACACACCCAACACTTCTCACTAAAGGGATCGTGGTTTGACAGCAGCATCCTAAGCAGTAGTCTTAATTGACTCTACTGCTTATCCTACTGCTTAATAACTTACTTTACCTGAGACAACTGTTTCACAAGAGCCTTGGAACATCACTACTAAAAGGTCCATTTTGCCTGTTCTCAGAAATACATCTTTCATAATCAGCAGGTGCCTTAGCAGTTTCCTGGGTCTACCCAACTGCTTAGATCTCTGCTTAAGCAAAACCCCTTATTATCTCCAGCTTAGAACATCTTCAGAAAGCTCTCATCATGCTGTATAAGGCCACATAATCATCTCTCCCAAACTCCCATTTTCTAGTAGCAGTTTCTTCACCAGTTCCCTGCCATCCAGGCAACTGCCATGTCAACTGCTCACCATTTAAGTCCAAACTTCACCCACTATAGAAAGTTGTTAGACACTGTTTTTCTAAGAGGCTAAAGACTTTCGCTGTGCATCTATAAATCTCTCAAAAGATTTTAGATCAACTCATTTAGAAGGGAAATTTTTTCAAAGTCGAAAAAGTTTTGAAAGTCTATTCACCTCCCCTCGGGACCATCATTTTTATAGTCAATATTGGTGTTGTATGAAAGATAATAAAAAGTTATAAATTTTGATATATTTTTTGTAACAATCCGAGTACAAATAAAAAAGTTACAACAGTTTAAAATAAAGAGGGAATTCTTTTAGTATGTGGGGCCCATGATTAAATTCCTATGTTTGGCTGAGCGTGATTTTTGATCGATCGAATGTCTAATAAGCCGCCACTTGAAGTGACGGTTTTGTTAACCATAGTCTACTATAATATTATTTTGGAAATTATTTGTAACCACTCAGTATTTTGGGAATTATTTATTTAAGTAGATTATTTCGGGAAAAAATTCAAAGATATGAAAAATGGGATTTTTTTTATCTTTTCTCCCACCCCAATTTTCTCTCCTGCACAATGACGGCTCTCTCTTCCGGCTTTCCGTGTTGACAAGGGAAAGTCGCCATTCCATTTGGCGTTTCTAGTAACCGTAGTTTAAACAAGCGGTGCATTGGTAAATAATTTTAAGGCAATTTCTATGGTATCTTGAAGGTATGGTACCTTGATGGTATGCACCAATAAAAAATTTTCAATTGAATAATTTAATTAAATGCAAATAAAATGTAAAACTTTGAGTTGGACCAATGAAATGCATCCTAGGTATGGTACCCTCCTATTTTTGTTGGGTACCATAGCAAGCACCTAATTTTAAAACCTTATTTTGGTAATTAATTTGTTTTTTAACACTAATTTAGAAAAAAACTTATTTGATTCCTATATACGTACTACGTATAATCCTAATCGTAAGTACCAAACATGTGCAAGCACACGGAAGCGCGGGTCCGGTTTCTGAAACGAGTTCGGTACGGAACGGAACGGAAGGTGGTATATTCATTATTCAACACATGTTTTCTGCTTTTCTATGGATCCGGAAGCTTGGCCTGCACATAGTCCAACGAGATGGGACGCCGTAATCTTGATAACCGGTCAGATCCCAACTAGTTCGTTATGCTTTCGTACTCGGCAGATATTCATGAGATGAAAACGTACTGGCCATATATATATCATCTCAGATTTCCTCAGCTCTATTTTTTCCGGAAACTAAGAATTAGAGGTATTTGCAGCCTTTTCTAATTCTTTTCCCTTTTATGCCATTTTCGATTAGTTTTCTGTAGTAGATTCGGTTAAATTTCGCAACCTCTCGTTACTTGCATACTTAAATTTCTGGAGTATGTTAATTTAGCAATTATTTAATCTATCGATTGTAATTTTCAAGCGATTCGCGAGCCCTTATTTCGAGCTTTGAGTTAAGATAGTGTGCTTTGGATCGCTCAATATACACGCTAATGCTGCTTTAGCTACAGTCGTGGATTTTATCTTATACTCGCCATCGTTTTGTTTATGGATATATAGATATAATCTTTTGCAAATGTTTTTGCTGCTTATCGGACAAGTATGTACTTTTGGGGAATTATCATGACCTTGAGTATAGGGATGTCCTGAAGCGATTGAATTCCTTGAACTAGTAGATTCGCTATTGATTTTGTGTTTCTAATATACAGCAAATCCTTGTATCCAGGGGGGTATCCAGGGGCAGCTGCCCCTCAATCCCACCCAACCCCTATATATAATATAATGTACAAGTGTGTTTATGCGTCTACGGTTTATATTAATATGCTAACGAAGTTAGTGTTTCTATAATTTGTGGTACTGTAATGGAACTTCTTCCATGTTTTTTTTCAAATAGACGAGAGTTTGAATCCCTCCTAATAACTTTGGAGTTTTAATTTTCTTAGCCTCTTTAAAGTCTTTAATCCAGCCTCTTAATTTTCTCCCTATTTCAAGGGTTCAAGTTAGTTTTAAATGGTCAATAACTCTAATTTGACAAATAATATAACTTGATCTTCTTTTTGTACATACCTACATTTGCAACTTAAATTAGTTAAAGTTACATAATTAACCTGCCCTTATATGATTCTTTTTTATGGACATAATTTTAATAAACTAAAAATTGCCTCTCTAATATATGTTTCTAAAATGGAAAAATTATATGATGACGAGTCCATAGTCTTCCTGGTGGCTACATTATTCATATTGAATACCACCTCCATGATTCACCTAGATATCAGAAATTTGATTTCAATGTTGTTACACAATTGGTTGTTCAGAAATTTATTTGGAGCACTGAACTATTACAAATCTGAGGAACCAACTTTTTATTGCAGAAGAAATTATGGCTTTCTTAGCAACGGCTGAAGTTTGTGATTCTAATATAGCTTATCTTGCGAGTGGTGAGTTGCGGGTACTACAACCTGTTTTTCAGATATATGGGCAATGCCGTGCATTTTCTGGCCCCATTGTTACTCTTAAGGTGTTTGAGGACAATGTGTTAGTGCGGGAGATTCTTGAAACCAGTGGTGAAGGCAGAGTCTTGGTGATAGATGGTGGTGGAAGCTTGAGATGTGCCTTGGTAGGAGGTAACTTGGTGCAGCTAGCTCAGAATATGGGCTGGGCTGGCATTGTAGTAAACGGTTGCATAAGAGATGTAGATGAGATCAATGGGTGTGACATTGGGGTCCGAGCATTGGCATCAAACCCTCTGAAACCCAACAAGAAGGGCATTGGTGAGAAATATGTACCTGTTTATGTTTCTGGAACGTTAATTCGTGATGGGGAATGGTTGTATGCTGACAGTGATGGGATTCTCATCTCTAAAACTGAGCTCTTCATCTGATTGAGGTGGCATAGCCATGCTTTCATTGGCCCATCTCACCTTATGCCATTTAACTCAGATTGTGTTGAAGTTCTTGCAATGCTTTCTTTGAACTATTATGCTTGGTTCATTTGCATAGACTTTGGTTTTCGTCCTTTTTTCTTCTGTGCATAAGGAGTATATGCATTGATTGTATACAACATTGCTGCCTGGCTGTTTACGCATGCTTAATTTACACTCAGAAGTCCAAATACTGATTTTGAAGCAACGTACCTTTTGGGGATGATGCTAGTGGAACAGTTACCATGCTCGAATACATATAAACAATTTTAGACAAAAAGTGGTAATTATTTAGTTCCCACACTTTAGCACCTGGGAATAGTTTTTTTCTCCTACTCGGATTAGTTGAAAATCCGTATGAATGCACCACCTACTTGACTGCGTCTTTCTTCTACTTGGCTCGGTCTTTATTTCTCACTCCAGCACCTTGGAGTAGTTTTACGTATCTCAATTTTTCTTTTTACTTGGAGTTTGCACCCCCTTTCAGAAAGAAAAAAAAAGGTAACAACTAGCTTTAACAAATAAACTGTTTTTAGAGCTGTTGAAATGCTTTCAAAGGCAAAACATGACCCCATATACCTAATTTTCAAGTTTCATCCATGAAATGTTCATCCTTTTTAATTAGTACATTTTTCAATAAGACAAGAGTCTTTACGAGTAATGGAACCAGTCTGTTATGTTCCGTGGCTAGAGCCTCGCGTCAATCGGGCAACCGATAGTTGGTGAGGGCAAGAAGATGGGATTGAAGGAGATAAAACTTTAGAAATTTTATAGAGTTCCTTTTTCCTTGATAAGTACTCAATTCTGGCTTGTTCATTATTCAAAGCAAGAGTCTCTACTTATACTAAGGGTTACAAAAACGAGTACGGAAGGAGATGATTACATTAAATCAATTCTTAATACATATTCATCTAATGATGGAAAGCAATAAATCTAATGATGGAAATCAATAAAGTTGCAAATCAACTTAACCATGGAAAGTAATTAAGTAGTCTAATGAAGGAAAACAATCAAACAACAAATCAAAATCTGTTGTAAAGCAAATTAATATCATTCCATAATGAACTGCATGTGGTATCGCTTATAGGACTTTCGGTAGAATGCATCATCGCTCTCTTGAAGGACATCAAGTTTGTCCTCAAGCTTGAAAGACGCAAGTTATATCCTACACCCGGGTGTACATGTACACCCGGTATTTTTGTAATTAGTAGCAAGTTGGAGGATAATTATTAAACTGAAGTGCTGAGCTGCTTTCTTTTTCCGCCTATGCTCCACTCACGTTCACCCTTATTTGGTAAGTCTCCTTTCTTTTTTTTTTTTGTTTTTTAGCAACCTTTGTTATATTCAATTATTATGAATATATATAATATAAAATATTATTAAAAGTTTCAGTTTATTTTTTAGATTCATGTAAGAGTTGTTTATAGATATAGGAGCATAGAACATGACACTCAATTGCATGTTTTCAATACTCAATAGAGGAGGTTTGATGTTCAATAAAAATGTATTGAAATTCAACTAAAAAACTTATGATTTTCATATCAATACTCATTTTGTAAGTTACGTTTGTTCAATTTGTATTCATATTATGCTCATTTTAAAATATGATATTCATGCAAATTTTAAAAGTTGTGTATGACATTATATTCACATTGTTAGATTCCTAATACTCAACCGAATAAGTCTGATACTCATTGAAAGTGTTTTAATGCTCATAATATGTTTGATGCACATTAAAAGTTCATTAATGCTCATTTAACAGAAACTGTGATTTTCATCTCAATAGAGGAGATTTGATACTCAATGAAAATGTCATTATGTCAAACTAACAAACCTTACGATTTTCATATCAATGAACATTTTGTAAGTTACGCATGCTCATCTGGTAGTGATCTTATGCTCATTTTCTAAATGTCATATCAATATATTTTTAAAGTACTGTTTTACATTAATTCACATATTGAAATTAATAGGATTTGATTATAAATATAATTTGATAAGATTTTATAAAAGAAAAATAATAAAAAGAAAGTGAATTACAAGTTATGACTTATGAAGCAGAGATCACGATTCTCAATATTAGACTCCTAATACTCAACATAATTGGTATGATGCTCATTAAAGGTTCATTAATGCTCATTCACTAAAAACCGTGAATTTCATCTCAATAGCGGAGGTTTAATGCTCAATTAAAATATCGTGATGTTCAACTAACAAACCTTACAATTTTTATATCAATGTGCACTTCGTAAGTTATGTTTGCTTATTTGGTACTGATGTTATGCTCATTTTTAAAATGTCATATCAATGCATATTTCAAAAGTATCATATTACATTAGACTCGCATATTAAAATTAACATGAGTGGATCATAGATATAATTTAATAAGTTTTTATAAAAGAAAAAATAAGAAAAAGAAAAAGAACTTGAAGATATGAAGTACAGATCGTGATACTCATTGTTAGCCTTCCAATACTCAATAAAATAGGTCAGATACTCACTAAACGTACACTATTGCTCATTTAGCGGAAGACATGATTTTTCGCTTAAATTACAAAAATGCCACCGATTTTTTTTTGGCTGTATCGATTATTGGGTTGTCTTCCTTAAATGGGCCAGGTGTACGTACACACGGATGAGAACTTATGTTTAAAATCATGTCGTGTTCCCAAGTAGCCACTTCCAAAAGAAAGCCCATCCAAGCAACCAAAATTTCAAGAGAGCCTTCATATGATCTGGTGCACACAACAACTTATGGTTGAAGGAGTAGCTGACCTTCTGTAATTGGGGGTAGTGGCGGGGCATGATCAGGTGTACTGCAAAACGACAAACGACAAGCAACTCAATCTTATAAGCAACTGATCCAACCTTGTGTAAAACTTGAAAAGGTCCATACCATTTGTGAGATAACATGTGAAATCAATGGTGAGCTAATGAATGATGGCGGTAGTGTTGAAAACGTATCCAAACCCACTGGTTGGGTTCAAAAACTGACCTCATAATGGTGCTTATCATACTTGATAGAGTAATTATCTAGAGAGAAGTGAGAACTAGAGAGAGAAGTGCAATAATATGCTTCAATAGAATGATTTTGTAACCCTGATAACTACCTCCAGAGGAAGTATTTATAGGGAAAATACGGGCTTGGGAGGCCCATTTACAACTGGACCGCTACTGGGCCGAATACAAAGCCACTAATGGGCTGTACAAATGAGTAAATGTAAAATCCGGTTCTGTGGGTCTCCCGTGGCCGACAAGGGCTCTGGCCGACGCGGGCACGGCCGACGCGGGCACGGCCGACGAGGACACCCCGGTTCCTTGGCCTCAAGATCATATTCTGGATCGGCCCCTCTTCGGCCGACGGGGGTCTTACGGCCGACGAGGGCACCGTGTAGTGACTGTGCTTTCCGTTCTGAGTATGTGGGTCCTGGGGCCTGGACCCATATACTCCATCAGGAGTCCCCCACTCTCTAAGCTGAGATGTAGACGAAGTGCAGGAGAGTAGATTTCGTGTGCTTGATGCTCCTTGGCCGATGCGGGGATTGGTAGCCCTACGTTTTGAGTTTGGCCGTTGCCTGTCCCCTGGTGCGGCCGGGGAAGGCCCTTGTTCCTTTGGTGCGCTCTGTTGGGTGATGCGCGTTCCGACACAGGTGGCCGATGAAGGTAGTATCCGTCCTTGGTTGTTGGCTAGGTAAAGTTTCCCCTTTGGGCTGGTGAGGCCGATGAGGGCACTCCGCATTCCTTTTGGCCGTCGTTGATGATGCCTTGTGTTATTGGATGACCAGGCGTCATCTTGCCCAAGGCTTTGGGGTTGATAACATTGTCTGGCCGAAGAGGAAGTTGTGAGGACCTCGGGCCGTTGTGGTACATGGCCGACAGTGATTCAGGTATGTTGACCTTTCTCTTGGTTCCTGGCTTGAGTGATGTGGTTTCAAAGCCGATAAGTGTCCTGTGATCTTAAGCTTTGCTGTGGCCGATGGTGCACCATGATGTCGTGGACGTGGTGGTGCATGTCTGATGTTGTGGTTGTGGACTTGGTGTATTCTTGGATTTCTTTTGGTTTTTCCTTTTATTCTTGAGGCCGATGTAGTCCCCCAGTCCCCCACTGCTTCAGGCCGAAGAGGGTGAGGGGTGAAGGAGTAGATTAAGACCTAGGCCGAAGTGTGGTCCTCATACTGTCCTTGAATCCAACCCTTTGGCGATTTCCTGACCAAGGTAACCCTGTGGGAGAACCCTTGAACGCAGGTCGCTTTCAAAGGGTTATCATCAAGGGTCTAGTGCAAGGGCCTCATGGCCGTTATGTCCATTTCCTTTGGGGTGTTGTGACCGTTGTGGAACCTTCCTTTGCATAATGCGTGGCCCTTTGAAAAGGCCGATACGAGTGCTACCTGGGTAGCCGTGGGCTGTGTTGGCCGTTAAATGCCCTGGCTGTTATGGGTGTTGTATTTTCCCTTCTTGATCCGTATGGCCTGCTTCGGTGGTGGGCTGCTGATCTGTAGACAGAGTGGTGGCACCTCATTGGTGGCCGTTGGTGTGGCCACTGAGGTGCTGCCACGTGTAGTTACCGTTGGAGGTGTTGCCTATAAATACCCTCCTCCTTCCGAGGAGGGGGGCTCATTTGCATTCTGAGTAACGAAGTGCTGCCCAAATTCTTAGAGAGAGAGAGCTTTGCTGAGTGTTCTTCACCCCTTTCAAATCTTCAAGGTTAGTTCTTCAACCTGTTCTTCGATTTTGCTACATATTTTGCTCTCCTAGGCTTCGATCTAGTGTTAGTCACAAGAACGCCTTAGATCTGAAATAGCTTGCCTTAGTGCCTTAGGAGTTGTTTAGGATGAAGTCTTTAAATGGCGAGTATTACCCGTACGACGACGAGCCCTCCGTCAAGTCTCTGGACTACGATGTGATTGAAGAGTGCGCCGACGAGATCGAGTGCCTGAGCCCGTACAAGTCTGGGGGGCCTGCGGACGAGGAAGACGAGGACGAAAGGTCCGCGTCGTCATCTGAGGGCGAGGACGTAAGGGCCCCCCATGTGGTGGACGGGGCGTCCGCCTCTACTGCTATCCCGTGTCCGAAGCCGGTATCCGCCGTCAAGGGCCTGCCACGGCCGAAGAGGAACAGGAGGCCGAAGAATGGGCCAGGCTTCTCTCACCTGGACCTTACCAACATTTTCTTGATCAAGCCGGAGAGCAGTGCTGCCGATTACCTGGTCGCATAGATGTACGTGGGGCCATTCGGGAGGGTCAGGGCGCCAAGGCCGACAGACCACGTTCTCAACCCGCCGCCAGGGTACTTCGGGGTCTACCCGATGAGTTTTGCTAAGGGGCTGAGATTTCCCCTTTATCCCTTCATTCAAGAATATCTGGACATGGTGGGGCTTCCACCGGCCTTGCTGACCCCCAACAGTTACTCGCTGATGGTGGGTTTCATTCTTCGTTGTGCGGAGTTGGGCTACAGGCCGACAACGGCCCTTTTCATGAACCTCTACCAGATCGACCGAGGAAGCCACAAGAACTGTGCCTGCTACGCCACTCTGCAGCAGCTGCCCAACAAGAGGACGTTCACGGATTTGCCTTCGTCCATACATGGCTGGAAGAGCAAATTTGTCTTCGTGTCCCTGGGCAAATATGGCATAGAGTTCCCCTCCGTCGGCCATGATGGAAGGTTTACCCTGCATGATCCTCCGAAGAGCTCTATTCTGGATGCTCAGGTGGCGGCCTTCTTGGAGGGAGGGCCGAGGAGTGTGAAGCACTATATTACGGAGTACAAGATGACCGCTATCGGCTTCTTTAGGTACTTCGTATATGGCGATAAGGAGGACGACATTGAGATATGGCCGAAGATGACCACGACCTTTGAGGAGGCCGACGGCCCTGATATGGGCATTCCTGCCGAAGCCGAAGGTAATACCCCCTTCGGCGTATTCTTATTACTTTGTCATTTTTAATTTGCTGACCTCTTTTGCCTGTTGTGCAGATTTTGAAATGGATAGTCGGTCTGTGATGAACAGGGCCGCTGCGAAGGCCAAGGAGGAGCTGGCCGCGAAGGAGGCCGCAGCGAAGTCCGCTGCCAGCGGTGATGCTACGAAGAGGCCCCCTCCCCAGCCGAAGAAGAAACGTCCAACGGAGGAGACGCAGAGGAAGCTGACGGAGGCCGGCATGCAGCCTGCCAAGAAGTCTAAGAAGGCTTCGTCCTCTGCCGCTGCCGATGAGGCCGGCGTTCTAACCGTCCCAATCGTGGACGAAGGAGGGTCAAGCACTGCTGCTGCCCTCGTAGACCTTGGCTCTGGTCTCACCAGAGTGGGATCTCAAACCCTTGCTGAGGACTCCAGGCCGAAGCGGGCCGGCAAGGAGGTGGTCTCGTCCACCTACAAGTTGGAGGTTGAATACCCCGAGGACGGGGGGGGGGGGGGGTCTTCAACGATGGCGTTGACGGCCATAGTGTCCTTTCCCAGGCCATCCCGGCCAAGGACCGGGTGTATCTTGACAAGCTGGGAGATGTCAAGATATACGATGGTGGTATGGACCTTGTCGTCCAGGTAATTCCCTTCTCCCTTGGCCTTTTCCTTTCGTTTCTTTTCTTTGGTATTTTTGCGTTCTTTGCTGATGATCTTTTCCATTGCAGGGTGCCTTTATGCTCATGGAGAGCCATAAGAGGCAACAACGGGAGATAGCCCATTTGAAAGAGTTTGAAGAGAAGGCAGCCTCGGCCGATGAGGCCATGAGCTGTCTTGGGAGGCTGCGGGCGGACTTTGCGGCCTTGCAGAGGAAGACTGATGAGGCCGAAGCGGCCAAGGAAGAGGCACTGGCCCACCTAGCTACCGAGAAGAGTGCCCGTGAGGTTGATCGTCTTCGCGCGGAGGAGGCCGAGAGGGCCAAGGCCGAGGCTGAGGCTGCGGCGGTGAGAGTTGTCGATGATGTTGTCGCCAAGTTCCTGGCCGAGGGCTGGAAGGCCGATGAGCGCCTCCCTTGGTGCTATGAGGTTGTGGCGGCCAAGCTAGAGGATTGGGGGCAGAACTCCCCTGCCGGCCAAGAATACTTCAAGCGGGAGATGTCCGTATACTACAATATGGGCCAGCATCGGATGCAGAGGCTCATCTACCGCCGGCTTAGTCGCGCCCTCCGGACCCTGAACTATACCTGGGGTTGGGTCAGGCGGAACCTGCGCCTTCCTCGGCTGATGAGGGACCCAGAGGAGCAGGCCAACCTTCCCTTGTGTGATAGGCAGGCTCCGATAGAGAGTTCCGGCCTGGGCGAACCAAACTACCAGGATGATGACTACTTGGACGACACCGCCGCTTCCGCTATCGAGGCCGGCCTGGATCCTGAGATTGAAGTTGGTGCTGAGCAGGTCGCCGAGGAGGACGTTGCGGGCCCCGCTGCTGATGAGGCCGCTGCAGAGCCATGATCGGCCATAACCTCTTTTGACTTGTGACTGGCCTTTTTGACTTATGTATTTGACTTATGCTGAATGAAAACACCTTCATTTTCCTTATTGTCTTTGTCGTCTTATTGTCTGTTCGGCTCCCCTGCTCTTTGTTCTTTTCAAATTTATTTTTAGGATTGGGACTTAGGAAATTCTCAAGTGTTGAGCCAATATGCCACGCGTGATGTTGTTGTCGGCCCGATGTTCTTCGTGGCTGATGTGTTCCCTTGTTCCTTATCTGATCAGGAGGTCGGCCTGGATCCATGTGTTGTGGCCGATAAGGGTGCACAGGTTGTTGTTCCCTTCGGCCTTGGATGTCTTTGTTTCTTGCCTTGGGTCATTTGAACTTAGTTCTTTGAACATAGAATTTTTTCTAAGTACAAATGCAAGACATAGGTAGCTAACGGCCTGCAAGTATTCAGGTGCCCGCTTCGTCTAGAGGCTCTCCCTTTAAATACTTAGAGATTTTTCTAAGTATAAATGCAAGACATAGGTAGCTATCGGCCTGCAAGTATTCAGGTGCCCGCTTCGTCTAGAGGCTGTCCCTCCAAATACTTGGGTTTTCCCAAGTATAAATGAAAGACATAGTTCCTTCTGTGTGGTACCGTTGTCGGCCAAGAGACGGCCCTGCCTTCATCGGCCAAGGTATGGCTTTGTGGCCGATGAGGGTGCCTTTTGCTTTCCTCAAGAATTTCTCTAAGTGTCGGAATTCTCTTAAGGAACCTTTTTCCTCAGGAATTTTCTCAAAGTGTTTGGTAAACACTTGGACAAATATTCCCAAAGATCTTCCGCTTGGCCAACCGCCTGGGTTTTAGTGCCTGTAACGGCCATCCGGAATGTTGTGGCCGGTAGGGGTTGTTGCTTGAATGCTTAACTCTTCCGCGGGTGTAATACTGCCCGCTTCGTCCTGGGCAATTTTTCCGGTGGTCATCTTCAGGATTGTAATTCTTTATTTCATACTAAGTGTTGGTGCTTCAAAGGACTGTGGCCGATGAAGGTTACCACTCGCGTGTCACCCAACCACTCTGGTTAGGGTTTTATAGGTGTATGCTTCGTCCTTGACAATTCCCTTGTGGTGTGTGGTCGTTTCGTCCACATTGCATGTTGGTAATGTTTACCCTTGTTTTCAACTGATATGTACTCAGTCAGATGTGGCTGTTTTGTGGGGATTTATTTTTACTGCTCGAGGCCGGCAAGTGCGCACGGCCGTCGGCTTCCCTCTTTTTTTTTGTTCCCCGTTTCAGGGAGTGTCCTTCTTTCAGGCTTCGACCAAAGGGGTCGATGGCCCTTCGGCCGGTTCGGACTTCGTTTATAACGTCCGTGATCTCAGGGGGGGTCCCGTCGCTTATTTATGACGCGGGCTAGGCTTTTGGTTGGTTTCCAACGGCTGTCGTTGCCCATCCTTGAGTTTTGGGATTTTGTCACCTCGGCCATGATTTCAGGCCTGTCGTCCTGCGATCAGGCGCGTGGACGACGCAGTGAACTTCCCGTTTCAAGACGCGGGCCGTTTGCGGGCCCATCGTCCTGGGGACGTCGTCGGTCCTGCCTGAGCATTTTCGCTCTAAGGGGCCGATGCGACGTGCTCTCTCAGCTGGCCTAGACCTTTTGCTGATACAAAATACAATGGGCATACCCGAGCTTTTTTGCTCTAAGTTTGCAGATGCAGAGCGCCACATCGGCCATGCCTGAGCCTTTCGCTCTAAGGTGGCCGATGAGGGCACTTTGTTCATGTTTGAGTCGAACTTCAATAAATCAAAGGAAACATGATTTTCATTCAAAAGTGGCTCAAGGCCGAGGGTGGCGTTCAATCAATAACCCGTCAAAGGGTGAGGGCTTCGCCGGCTGCACCTCCTTCGGATTATTGATAAAACTTCACCAAATGGTGTACATTCCACGTTCGTGGTACATTGGTCCCGTTTGGGCGTTTAAGCTTGTAGGTGCCGGGTTTCACCACGGCACTGACGATGTAGGGACCTTCGTATTTCAAGGCTAACTTGCCTCCTTCTGTCGGCTGGCTTGCTTCCCTTCGGCGGAGGACGTAGTCCCCCACTTGGAATTCTCGGGAACGTACCTTGGCATCATAGTATGATTTTACTTGACACCGGTAGTTCTCTGCTCGGATGAATGCTTGCTCGCGTCTTTCTTCGACCAGGTGGAGGTCGATCTTCATGTTTTCCTCATTAACCCCTGGGTCATACTGCTCCACTCGTCGGCTGGGAATGGTGACCTCTGTGGGTGCCTTAGCTTCAAAGCCATAGCACATGGCAAAAGGTGTTTCACCCGTCGCCCTCCTTGGCGTGGTACGATAGCACCACAGGATGTTGGGGAGCTCGTCGACCCAACTCCCTCCTGCGTCCTGTAGGTTCTTCTTCAGCCCTTCCATGATGGTTCTATTGGCGTTCTCAACCTGCCCGTTGCCTTGAGGGTAGGCAACGGAGGAGAAACGGTGTTTTATCCCCCATTCTCGAAGGAGCTCTTGGAAGGGCGCCGCTTCAAACTGGGTGCCGTTGTCGGATATGATCTCTTGGGGGACACCAAAGCGGGTGAGAATGTTCTTGTGAATGAACTTCTGACACCTGGCCCTCGTGATGCTGGCCAAGGGTTCCGCTTCGACCCACTTAGTGAAGTAGTCGACTGCGACGATGATGTAGCGGTTGTTGCCGGCAGCTCTGGGCAGAGGGCCGACCAGGTCAATCCCCCACCTTGAGAACGGAATAGCAGTGCTGACGGGGGCGTAGTTGACGGCTGGCCGACCAGGGGCCTTCTGGAGTACCTGGCACGTAGTACACTTCCTGGCCAGGTCCGCACAGTCTCGCGCCATCGTCGTCCAGAAGAAGCCCTGGACGAAGAGAAGTCGGGACATGCTGAAAGGGCCCTGGTGCGAGGAGCAAACACCACAATGAACTTCCTCCATGGCCACGTCGGCCTCATCCTGGTGCAGGCATCGAAGGAGAGTGCCATTATAGGATCGTTTGTAGAGTTTGCCATCTTCAATGGTGTAGCTTGGGGCCCTGAGTTTGGCGAGTTTGGCCCTCTCCTCGTCCGGGGGCAGCTCCCCCGTCGTGATGAAGGTGATGATGTCGGAGATCCAGTCCTCCGGTCGCTGTTGGACGCACAAGACGGGGCTGACATGGATGCTGGACATGCTCAACTCCTCGATCTTGGCTAGCTGGGAGATGTGCTCCGGGGTGTCCGAGATGAGTTTGGAGAGGATGTCGGCCTCGGCGTTCTCGGCCCTTGGGATCTGTGTGATCTCGTGGGTTTCGAACGCCTTCAGCAGCTCCTCTGCTGCTTGTTTGTACTGCTTCATCCGACCTTCCTTTGCTTCGTACGTACCCTCAACCTGGCCCACTACCAGCTTGGAGTCGCACCTGATTTTGATGTGTCGGGCTCTGAGGCCGGCGGCGAGTCTGAGGCCGCTGAGGAGGGCCTCATACTCGGCTTCATTGTTGGATACCCTGAAGTTGAAGCGGATGGCATAGTAAGCTCTGAATCCTTCAGGGGATATGAGGACGCCGCCGCCACCGCATGATTTCGCGGCCGACGAGCCGTCAATGAAGAGGATCCATGTGTCATCGGGCTCTGGCCCGGGGGCGGTAGCGGCTGTCTCCCTTACCATGCATTCGGTGACGAAGTCGGCCAAAGCTTGCCCTTTGATGGATGGCCTTGGCTTGATTTCAATTTGAAATTGACTGAGGAAGATTGCCCATCTCACCATCCTTGAGGAGCTAGTGGGGCTCCTCATGAGCGCGCCGAGGGGCTGCTGGGTCAGCACATGGACGGCATGGGCCTGGAAGTAGTGCCCCAGCTTCTTCACCGTATGGACGATGGCCAGCACCGTCTTCTCAATGGGGGAGTACCTGAGTTCGGCCTCCCTGAATGTCTTGCTGATGTAGAAGATGGCCTTCTGCACCCCTTCGTCCTCACGGATGAGCACGGACGCCTCCTGGCACTCCATCGTCCACTTGAAGCTGTTGGCTTTACGCATGATCTGGAAGAAGGGGAGTGCCCCTTCGGCTGACCTGGAGAGGAAACGGTTCAGGGCCGCCAGGCGCCCCGTCAGTCGCTGTACTTCCTTGACGTTGCGTGGCGGCTCCATGTTGATGATGGCCTGTGTCTTCTCCGGGTTTATCTCGATGCCTCTCCGGATGACCATGTAGCCGAGGAACTTGCCGCCTTGGACGCCGAAGGCGCAATTCTTGGGGTTGAGGCGGAGCCTGAACTCTTTCATGATTTCAAAGATTTCCCGGAGATCGTCGGCATGGGTGGAGGCCTGCCTGCTCTTGACGATCATGTCGTCGACGTATGCCTCCATCGTCCGGCCGAGGACTGCTCTGAAGATCTTGGCCACCATCCTAGTATAGGTGGCGCCGGAGTTTTTGAGTCCGAAGGCCATGACGAGGTAGCAAAAGATCCCCTCTGGGGTCATGAATGTCGTCTTCTCAGCGTCATCTTCATGCATGGATATTTGGTGGTACCCTCTGAAAGCGTCAAGGAACGACATCAACTCGCATCCCGCCGTCTCGTCCACCAGCTGATCAATGTTGGGGAGAGGGAACGAGTCCATGGGGCACGCCTTGTTCAGGTCAGTGTAATCAACACACATTCTGAATGTCGGCGGTTTTTGGGCGAGGACGACGTTGGCTAGCCACGTCGGGTACTTCACCTCTTTTATGTGGATGATCGAGAGGAGCATGGCGACCTCCCCTTTGACGAAGTCCCGCCTGTCGGCGGATAAGTAGCGCCGCTTCTGGATCGACGGTTAGCCGGTGAGTAATCACCTGGCGGCTGATGCCTGGCATGTCGTTCGGGTCCCATGCGAAGACAACGGCGTATGACCGTAGGACGAGGAGAATGGCGTCCCACTGGTCCTGTGGGAGCTGCTTCCCGATTCTGAGGACCCGCTCCGGCCGGGAGGTATCCAGAGGGACTTCCTCGACCTCCTCGGCTGGTTCGGCATGCGGCCTCTCCTCGTCCTTGGCGACAGACGCCGTGATGGTGTCTATCCTCTGCCCTTCCCTTTCGGCCGACCTCGTTAGCTTGAGGTAGCATGCTCTGGCTATCCTCTGGTTTCCTCTGGCGCAGCCGATGCCGCCATTGGTGGGGAACTTCAGACATAAGTGCTTCACGGAAATGATGGCCTCCAAGTCCTCCAGTGCTGGCCGCCCTAAGATCAGGTTGTGGGTGCACTGGAGGTTGACCACCATGAATTCCATGTCAATTTTGGCGCGGTGGGGGCCGTCGCCGACCTCCACGGGGAGGACTATCGTGCCCTCGGCGTCGATAGAGTCCCCGGTGAAGCCGGACAACGGTGTCTTGATCGGCTTCAGCAGTGCTCTGTCCAGCTTCAGCTGCCTGAAGGTATCCAGGTACATCACGTTGACGGAGCTCCCCGTATCGATGTAAGTGCGGTGGATGATGGAGTCACCGATCTCACACCGGATGACGAGGGCATCCCTATGTGATTCCGTACTCGAAGGCAAATCTTTGTCGGTGAAGGTGATCGCCTCCGTTCGCTGCTTCTTCGGTTGGGGGGGGGGGGGGGGGGGAACGTGGGACACCTCCCCTATGTAGAGGGATTGGGCCCATTTCTTTCTCTGGGTAACGGAGTCCCCCCCAGTATTCCCACCCACAATGAGGTGAATGTGATTCTTCTTTGGCGGGGGCTCTTCGAAGTCCTCGTCGTCGCTGAGCCTGCCAATCTCCCGCTTCTTCGTAGAGGGTTCGCCCCATGGTTTGCCGGTGTTTACCCATGTATTTTTGCGTGGGCCACCTTTAACAAACTGGGAGAGTTCCCCCTGACGAATAAGACGCTCGATGGCCTTCTTCAGCGTGATGCAGTCGTCGGTGTTGTGCGAGGAGTTCTTGTGGAACCGGCAGTATGTGCCGCCCTGCTGGATGGCAAGGACCTCCTCGGCCGGCCGAGGAGCCTGCTCGATGAGGCCGTGCTTCTCGGCATAGTCGAGGATGGTGCCGACCGGGTGAGTGAGGGCAACTCCCGGCCGTTCCAACCTCGGCCGCCAGTGGCGATCTTTCTTACTTTGTCCACCAGAGCCGTGACGGCCCTGGGCACCCTGGCCGGCCGGGGACGGACCCGGGGCCGGCGAAGGATTTGTCTTCTTGGAGGGTTGGCCTCCCTCTTTCTTGTGGTTGTGGAGCTCGTCGGCGTCGGCGTACAAGCTTCCACGCTGGAGCGCCTTGGCGTACGACCTTGGAGGGTCGGTGATGAGGCTCCTGGCGTACGGGGAGCTGGGGAGGGCTCCTTGGTACAGGACGAGGAGGGTGCGCTCATCGGCCCCCTCGACTTCTTCGGTCTCCCTCGTCCACCGATCAATGAACGACCGAAGGGACTCATCATGTTGCTGCTTGACGGAGAGGAGGTGGGTGAAATACTTCTTCGCACGCTTGCTCCCGGCAAAGTGGGTGAGGAAGCGTTGGGCAAGGTCTTGCCATGAGTCAATGCTCCCTTCGGGGAGCGCGTTGAACCACTCGTACGCTGGCCCTCAAGAGTAGAGAGGAACCAACGGCAAAGGTATTCGTCTGACGCGTTCACCATCAGCATGTTGTTCTGATAACGGCTGAAGTGTTCCTGGGGGTCTGATCGGCCATCGTAGGACTTGATGGCGTTCCCCCTGCACTTCTCCGGGATGGGGGCCGAGAGCACCCTGTTGGTGAAAGGGGTCCTGGTCCTGACCTGGATGATGGGGTCGCCTCGCCCTTCGGCCAACTCCCTCTCCAGGGCGCTGACCTTGTTCATGAGAGCGTTGAGGCCGGGGTCGTTGGAGGCGCCAGCCGTGGGGGTATTGGCCGATTGCCTGGCCTCCATCTGAGCCAGCCTCCTTTCCAGCTGGGCGATGACCTCGTCCCGGGGGTCCCTGGCGGCCGCAGCGGCGCCCTGCTGGTTTCTCATGCGCTCGTCGTGGGCCGCATTAATCTGGTGGCGCACGTCGTCCTCGTGCAACTTCCCCTTGCCCTTGTCCAGGCGGGGCTGGTCCGCTGTCCGGGACACAGACCCCAAGCTTTCCCTCGGCGAGCCAGGCCGACGCTCACCAATCCGCCCTGCCATCCTCTCCGAAACCGGACGACGGCGCGTGTCACCTAGCCTATTGAAGGCAGAGGCTTTTCCACGCGCTGGGGTCTGCCCAAGCCGAAGAGGGGAAGCGGGGTGGGAGTGGGACGACGTTGTGTCCTGGGCCATCACCCCCTCATCGTTGCCTATCTGGACGGCCAACGGTTGGGGCTGAGGAGGTGGAGTGACGTTCCCCCCGGTCCTTGGCAAGAGTGCGCTGAGGACGGTGGGGTTCTGGGCCAAGCTGGCGATGATGACCGACAACGCGGCCTGGACCTGTCTTATCGGAGAGGCCGCGGCCATAGGCTGGGGCGGGGCATGGTCTGTCTTCTCGGCTCGTTTCTTGTCCAAGCCGATGCGGGCATCAGGGGCTCCGCCGTTGAGCTGGTTGCGGAGGTCCGTCGTGAGGTTGATGGCCTCCTGGAAGACGTCCCCTCCACCGACCTGGTCGGCCGTAGCATCCTCCTCGTGCTCCCTGGCCTCCTGGTCCTCAGGGATGGCCTTGCTGACGAGGTTGCGGTTTGATTTAGTTCTTCCCATGGTCAGTGGTTAGCTGTGCTTGGTAGCGACGAAGGGTGCTAACTTGATTGTTCTAGCTCTCAATGAAAGCACCAAATGATAGAGTAATTGTCTAGAGAGAAGTGAGAGCTAGAGAGAGAAATGCAATAATATGCTTCAATAGAATGATTTTGTAACCCTGATAACTACCTCCAGAGGAAGTATTTATAGGGAAAATACGGGCTGGGCTCCCAAGCCTTGGGCTTGGGAGGCCCATTTACAACTGGACCGCTACTGGGCCGAATACAAAGCCACTAATGGGCTGTACAAATGAGTAAATGTAAAATCCGGTTCTGTGGGTCTCCCGTGGCCGATAATGGCTCTGGCCGACGCGGGCACGGCCGACGCGGGCACGGCCGACGAGGACACCCCGGTTCCTTGGCCTCAAGATCATATTCTGGATCGGCCCCTCTTCGACCGACGGGGGTCTTCCGGCCGATGAGGGCACCGTGTAGTGACTGTGCTTTCCGTTCTGAGTATGTGGGTCCTGGGCCTGGACCCATATACTCCATCAATACTGATCCCTCATTCGGGTTTGAGCCTGTTAGAGATGATGTCGAGCAACCATAAGATTATTGAAGGAAATAAATAAATAATATTTAATACATAATATTGTATTTTAATATTGTTAACCGTTACATTTACTTCTCATTTATGAGAGCATTATTTCTTACCGTATAGACATAACTACTCTTTGTATAAATTGCAGCTCTTGTAATAGAATTCAGTGTGCAGAATAATATTCAAACACTTCCTTATTCCTTATTCTTTATGGTATCAGAGCCTCACGAGCTCTAACCAGCCATCTCCCTTCTCCTATGGCGGCAGACGACCCCCCTCAGCAAGGGGTCCTCAGAAATCCCCCAGACGGGCAGCCTGCCATTTCTTCTACAACTCCCTCTACCACAGTCATCAACCCCCTCACTCCAGATGGTTTAATCATTCTCAACCCCAGCCACTTCCCAGAAAAACTTGAAGGGACAAATTACCTCATATGGCATTGTCGTTTAGGACATCTTGCCCTCCCTATCACTAAAAAAAATTCTCTCTTCCTTAGGTATTTCTTTTCAAAATGTTGCAATAAATACTTCCTTATGTGTCTCGTGTGCTAGTAATAAAAGCCATAAATTACCGTTTGCAAAATCATCTCTTACGAGTTCGGGGCTGCTAGATTTAATTTATACGGATGTTTGGGACCCCGCTCGTGTTACCTCTGTTGATGGCTTTCGTTACTATGTTATTTTTGTTGATCATTATACCAAATATATCTGGTTTTATACTATGACTCATAAGTCTAAAGTCACTTCTCTTTTTCAACAGTTTAAAAAAATTGTTGAGAACTATTTTCAACGCACAATTAAAACAGTTTATACTGATGGAGGAGGCAAGTACATTACCTTAGGGAAATTCCTACACACATGTGGCGCTTCTCACTTACTCCTCCCCACACTCCAGAACACAACGACTTTGTTGAACGCCGGCATTGTCAAATTGTGGAAACTGGCATCACCTTACTTCACCATGCATCCATGCCTCTTAAATATTGGTCTTATGCTTTCCTTACGACAGTTTATCTCATTAATAGACAATCTGCCCTCTCTCTTAACTTTTGCACCCCATACGAAAAACTCTTCCAACAACCTCCTCATTACAATAAACTTGCTATTTTTGGGTGTCAGTGCTTCCCTTGGTTACGTCCTTATACCACTCATAAGTTAGAACCCCGCTCCAAACAGTGTGTCTTTCTTGGGTATTGTGACCAACAGAGTGCTTATCGTTGTCTAGATTTTGCCACTAACCATGTCTTTGTTAGCAGGCATGTAGTGTTTGATGAGTCGGTCTTCCCCTTTTCTATAACCGCACCACCAGTCTCAAATATATATACTAACATTGATCTATGGCTTCAACCGTCCTTATCTTACTTCCCATTTCAGGTACTATGGTTACGGGGGCGTCTCCTTCTACTCATACCTCGACTCAACAACAATCTCCCGGTCTGTCACCCACTATTTCCACCCAAAGTGACTCCATTCCCCATAGACCCACACCACCACAAGTTATTACTTACCAACGCCGTCCGAAACCAAAACCTCATGTCCCTACACTTTTAGCCCGGTCATAAAACCGGTCACTATTCGTGTTGTCGTGACTATTGCTCTTTCACATGGCTGGCCGGTTCATCAATTGGACGTCAACAACGCCTTCCTACATGGCACTCTTTAGGAAGAGGTTTACATGAAACAACCTTCCGGCTTTAATGATGGTTCTGGGTTTGTGTGTCATCTTCGCAAATCCATCTATGGCCTTAAACAAGCACCTCGGTTGTGGTATCAGTCTCTTAGTGGATTTCTTCTCTCACTCGGTTTTTATCAGTCTGTTGCTGATGCCAGTCTATTCATATTTTCTTCCCATAACTCCTACATATATGTGCTGATTTATGTGGATGACGTTATTGTTACTGGCTCTACACCGGCATTGACACGACAAACTATTAAATTCTTGGCCCACCGTTTCTCTATCAAGGATTTAGGCGCCTTACATTATTTCGTGGGCATGCATATGGACTCTTCCTTGATCAACATAAATACATTATGGGCTAATTAAAAATATTGAAAATGGATGAAGCTAATCTTGTGGGTACGCCATTAGCGTCTTCCACTTCTGTAACTCTGTTTGACGGTTCTGGCTCCTGTGATGTCACTCTCTATCGCCAAGTCATCGGGTCCCTTCAATATTTGAATCTCACCCGCCCAGATATTGCCTTTGCCATTAACAGACTGGCTCAATTTATGCATAAACCTACAGTTAATCACTGGCGCTTCTCAAGCGTCTTTTGCGCTATCTACAGGGCACTGCCTCTCATGGACTTTATCTCCATCAGAGTGTTTCTACCTACCTACATGCCTTTGCTGATGCTGATTGGGCAGGGAATCCTGATGACCGCTCCTCTACCAGTGCATATGCCATCTTTCTTGGGGACTCTCTTATCTCTTGAAAGTCAGTCAAGCAGCACACTATTGCTAAGTCTTCCACGGAAACCGAATACCGAGCTCTTTCCGCTGCTGCCTCTAAATTTAATTGGATTGAATCTCTCTTGCATGAGTTATGGCACCCGCTACTGTCTCCCCCGCTTTTCCTTTGTGACAACAAAGGTGCTACTACGTCTTCTGCAAACCCTGTCTTCCACTCACGAATGAAACATGTGGCTATTGACTTTCACTTTGTTCGGCAGCGGGTTCAACGTGGGCTTCTTCAAGTCTGTCATATCCCGTCTTCTGATCAAATAGCCGATGCCCTCACCAAACTGCTTCCCAGACAAAGCTTCTTCTTAGAGACAAACTTCGGATTCTTGGGAGTGACAGAATACTTGGCTTGCAGGGGCGTATTGAAGGAAATAAATAAATTATATTTAATACATAATATTGTATTTTAATATTGTTAACCGTTACATATATTTCTCATTTATTAGAGAATTATTTCTTACCAAATTTTTTTTTTTATATTTTTTAACTCCAGGGGGCCTTGGGGGGGGGGGGGGGGGGGGGGGCTGGAGTAATCAGAGCTAAAACTCACTCCATTGAGTTTCAAACCCTTATGTGCCTAGCGGGTTTCGAACTCGAGACCTCCCACTATGCACGGTAACCTCGCAACCCATTATTTCTTACCATATAGACATAGCTACTCTTTGTATAAATTGCAGCTCTTGTAATAGAATTCAGTGTGCAGAATAATATTCAAACACTTCCTTATACATCCCGAGATTTGAGTAAATAATCCACAACAGCTACCCTAGAATTCCCTTGTTCGAATGGCAAGAGTCGAGTGGGCCATAACCATAGACCATCTTGAAGGGAGTAGTGCGCAGGGAGGAGTGAATGAAGTATTATAGCAATACTCAGGCACTCAGCCCTCGGTAAGGTGTCCACCCAATGCGTTGGAAGATCGCCAACAACACAACACAAATACATTTCTATAGTGCGATTTACAACCTCTGATTGGCCGTCAAGCTGAGGGTGATAAGTAGTGGAAATAAGAGTTTGGTACCACATAATCGGAAGAGTTCATGCCAAAAGGAACTTGTGAAGGTTGTGTCACAGTCATTGAAAATAGTCTCTAGAATGCCATGCAATTTGACAATGTTGATGTCGAAGACCACAATTACGGAAGTTGTTATATATGGGTAAGCTAGAGGGATGAAGTATGCATATTTAGACAAACGATTGACCACCGGGAGGTCTGATTTTCCATGAACCTTAGGAAGACCCTAAATAAATGTCTACCCAAATTTGTGGTAGGATAAAAAGAGGCTGTAGGAGGCTTGCTTGATTGATATTTTTCCACTTTTTTCTTTAGTAAACAGCACATTGTGCGATAAATTCTCTCACTGCAAATTTTGCCCAACTAAGTTCTTAACATCAGCGATGAATGGTTTTCTGCAATCCTTCATGAGTAGAGTTGTGTACCTCCGCCAATATAGCCTGGATGAATTGTGAGGATGGTAGCAGAAATAATTTGTTCCTCTTGAATAACAGACTGTCACGCACATCCGGTGAAGTGTGAAGTTCATCCCCCGATTCTTGTAATAAGACATGAGTACATCACATAGATGTATGAGCGCATCATTTATATAAAATTTATGAATGTATTAATTATGTATCACATATATATTAAATTAAATTTATTATTTATAACTGTTGGCGATGCATGTATTATTTAGCATACTATTGTGAGCTTGTGCAAGTGCAGATATGTGTTTATATATTTATACATACATGTACATGTATATTATATATATATATATATATATATATATATATATATATATATATATATATATAGGTTTTGGTTCAAATAAGAACATTATCTTAGGAGAGAAATGAGAATGAATCTGAACCGTTAGATTTGCTTTAAGTGAAATCCATTGTGAATTAGATGAAACTGTAATGTGCATTAGGTGAAATTAAAATGTGCAACACAAATGGTATGATACATTGGCATTAGGTGAAACGGAATTGTGCATTAGGTGATATTGAAATGTGCACTAGGTGAAACTAAAATGTGCAGAATAAAAGGTACAATGTGATGTTATTTTTGAATCTTTTATTCCGCACATTTCAGTTTCACCTAATGCACATTTGAGTTTAAATTTTTATTCTGCGCATTACAATATCATCTAATGCACATTTCAGTTTCACCAAATACACAATTCAGTTCCACATAATACAATCCAACAGTCCAGATTCATTCTCATTTCTCTCCTAGGAGTCCGTTCTTACAGGAACCGCTCCCTATATATATATATATATATATATATATATATATATATATATATAGGGAGCAGTTCCTGTGAGAACGCACTCCCAGGAGAGAAAAAAGATTAATTTTGGACCCTCCAATTTTGCAATCGTGCAGCTAGGATTGTAATGCTGGGCGACTAAAAATACCACGTGAGGCGTGCGTGCAGCAAGTTAAACGGCGAAGCGTGCAGCTAAAAGGGCAAATCAATAAATGGAAGAAGCCGAATTAATTATGGCGGTTGGCGCACTATTTTCTATATGGTAAGAATCCTGGTTAATGTGACGGTATATTTGAACTAAGAGAACTACCTTGTGAAGAATTCTACTGAAGCAAGAAGCATCGACGAACGAAAGAAGCAAGAGAAGAAATCGGAAACCCTGACAAGGCGTCGATTAGCGATGGAAGCGACGAACGAGAACGACGGAGCATCAGGAAGTTTGAAGAGTGCTACAGGTACCTAAATCTCGAACAACAATTGATAGTTATGTGTTTGTGTTAATTTGCTTGGCTTAAAGATTCAGTGCATGTTCAAAGTAAACCATTTTGGTGTAGTTTTAGGATTATTTTTCAGGAAAATCTAAAAAAGTGATGTATTGTTGGTTTTATGTGGTGCATAGTTGTGAATGTGCTACGAATCGAAAGTTTTGAGGCTCTAGATATATGATAGAGTGCATTAGATGAGTGTAGATATGATTGATACATTTTTTGGTATGAAAAAAGTGAAATTGTAAAAACATAAAGTGCATTGTCAGATTTGTTGTTTGTGTAATTTGGGTATAGGTTTTGTTTGCAAAATGTGCATGTGTAATTGTAGAATATGCAAAGGTTGAAATAGTTTGATGAACGGTTAAAAAGTGCAATGTAGAATTTGAAAGAGTGAAATATACATAAAGTGCAAGAGTGAAATATACTTAAAGTGAAATATATTTTATTTATTAGTAGTCTGATAGTATGATAATGTGGTAATTATTTGTGAAAGAATGAGACTTGCTAGTTCATAAAGTGCATTGGTTTATGTGAACTATTGTTAATATGATAGCAATAACTTACATTTAAAATTGTGCAAATTTATTTAATGGTTGTTATATGTGAAAGTGGAATTGCAAGGTAGTAACATGCAATTCAAATTACATAAAGTGCATTTTGGATTTTAGAAGTCTGGATGATGTTGTGTTTTTGTCTGGTCATGGTAAATGTATAGTGTGCAAAGCGTGAAACAGTTAGTGCAATGATGATTTAGAATGTGTTAAAATAGACTATATGTGTGTGAACTGTTTTTGAAAGTTAATAAAGTGATTTATATTAAGGCATAACTTACTTTAAGAAGTGTGGAAATATAGTGAATGGTGTAATGTGCAAAGTGTAATTCCAATACAATAATGTGCAATCGTAACGTCCTAAATTGCAAAATTGGATTATAAATGTGCATTGTTTTTCATATTGTAGAAAGAAGAGAAACAAGGTTGCAGAGTAGTGGGAAAGACAAGGGAAAGAGAATAATGGTCTCAACTGGAAATGATTCCGAAGAGAATAGAGTCAAGAGACTGAAGAAACGAGCAAGAGAAGAAGATAGTGATGATGATTTTGATATTCAACAAAAGGTTGTTGGTGTTGTTACTGAGGTGCTTTCAAAGAAAAAAAGTATAAAAGAGATAAAATCTGGCTACAGGAGTATACGGACCAGATCATCACCTCATTTGTTAGTGAAAGCTATGAGTGCAATGAACGAGGCGCAGAAAGCAGATGTGAGAAAAATAGACTTTGGTGCACCTTTTGATCTGGATGTTGCTGAAATTCCAAGCAAGTTAGGATTTTGGGTTGTAGACAGCTTTGACCCAATAATGTGCTCATTAGTGCTTCCCAGGGGTAATACTGTGCATATAACAGAGGAGGATGCAGCAAGAGTGTTGGGTTTTCCATTGGGAGGGAAAACGATTGTACAGAAGAAGAAAAATGAAGATTGTGCATTGTTGAATGAATGGAGAGCAATATTTGACAAAGAGGAAACCAAGATTAGCCCATCGGATGTTAGTGCGGCCATGCTTAGCAAAACTCATGGTGGTGATTGGTTTAAGAGGCATTTCATTGTTCTGGTTGTGTCAGTTCTACTTGATAGGAGCCAGAATGGCTACGTGAACCCAATAATAATGACTCAATTGGAAGACGTTGACAATATTAATGAACTAAATTGGTGTGATCATGTTCTTAATTGTTTAATTGAGAACAAAGTTTCATGGGAGAAGAAGAAAGAAAAGACTTTTACCGGTCCATTGCTGTTTCTAATAGTAAGTTCAAAAAAATTAAAAAGTTTTATAGAGTTTTAACATTCATTTATGATAATTTGTACATTATATTAACATTCATTTATTGTGCAGCTCCTTTATGTCGACCGTGTTGTTTTATACAAACACAAAGTTGGGAGGACTTTGCCAGTTCTGAGAGGATGGAACGGAAAACAACTGAGAGATAGAGAATTATTAGAAATAGAGAGTGGAGGGTTTGGGATGGGGTACTGTTATGGGCCAATGACCATTGAGGGAAGTTCTCAAATGAGTGATTTGAATTCAGAAAAACAGAAAGATGGAGAAGGTGCAATCGAACAAACAACGTTTGAGCAATGTAGTGATAGTGGAATTGGAGAGGTATGACTTAAATATAGCTCATTTTAAGTTGTGAAATTAATCTTTTGTTCAAAAAATGCATGGGTCAGAAATTAAATATTTAGCATATGTTTAGCCAAATGTGTGCACATGACAGATACTTGAAATTGGCCAATATTTACAGGAATTTGTGATCAAATTTGAGGAGAAAACTAAGCTGCTGGCATCAATTGTGGTTGATGTTATCAACATGTGCGAACAAGCTCTAAGAAGCTCAACATGTGCGAACAACCTTTTATTTCAGTACATTTCAGTTTCACCTAGTGCACATTTCAGTTTCACCTAATGCACACTTTAGCTTCACATAATGTCACTATATCGTACCATTTGTCCTGCACATTTCAATTTCACCTAATGCACATTACAGTTTCATCTAATGCACAATTAATTTCACTTAGAGCAAATCTAACGGTCCAGATTCATTCTCATTTCTCTCCTAAGATCATATTCTTATTTGAACCAAAACCTATATATATATATATATATATATATATATATATATATACACACAATAAAATGGGGTAGGTCACTAGTATAGTTTGCTACCCAGGATTCTGCTATTTGATGGAATAAAATACAAAAAAAAATGTTCTATAAAATAAGTAATGAAGTAATATTTTTAATGCTTCGCTTATTTATAATAGAAAAACAGAAAAAAAGTAATCTTCACACACACACAGAAAAACAGAAAAAAGTAATCTTCACTAACAACGGATCAAAGGCTAAAAGAAGCAAAGTATACAGGGAATTGGAGAAAAGTTCAACGAACCGACCTTTGAAGTTTTGAAGGTCGGAGGAACACACGGAAAGGCTCTCTCTCTAGAAAATTTGACAGCACTTCGTTATCTCGGGAATGCAATGAGTAACCTCTTCGGAGGGAGGGGGGTATTTATAGACCTCCCCCCCAACGGTCATTACACGTGGCAACCTCCCAGTGGCCACATGAACGGCCACCACTCTCAAGGCCAATTGGGCTGGCACCGGGTCAGAAGACGGGCCAGGCCCACTTCCGCAGTATCAGCCCATCGCCAACATACCAACAAGCAACGCCCGCAACGGCCAACCACTCAACGGCCACGTTAAGAAAGCGCGCCTACATCGGCCTCAACACAGATAGCTCCAAAAGGATAGGTCACATCTCAAGATATGCCCATATCGGCTTGGGGGAATGCGAACTGCATGGCCCTTTCAACGGCCACAACGGCAAAAGCAAAAAGAATCCCCACGCCATCGGCCTTGTGTAAAACCCTGAAGATAATTTCTTGAAAGCGACCTGCGTCCAAGGGTTCTCCCACAGGGTTACCTTGGTCAGGAAATCGCCAAGGAATTAGATTCAGGGGAACACAAGAGTCCGCTTCGGCCTAGGCAAATCCTTTACTCCTTCACCCCTCACCTACTCTTCGGCCTGAAGCAGTGGGGGACTGGGGGACTACACCGGCCTTTGAAAAACAGGACAAAGTCAAACAAATCCAAAAATATACTAAGTCCACAACTACAACATCAGATATGCACCACAAACGTCCATAACCGGCCGCAGCAAAGTAAGCAGAAAGAATTCCCTCCAAAGGTGCAACACCTGAGATCATAGCGCACTCAACGGCTCTGAGCCCGCATACTCCACTCTCGGCCAAAAAATTAAGACGAGAACTCATTGTCCTAAAAAATATGGACACCAAGCTGCGACCATCACTCTTCAGCCAGAAACACAGAATGAGAGCCACATCGGCCAAATAAAGCAAACAACACCTTCATCGGTTACCCGGAGGAAGAAGGGTACTCATCGTCCTCGAACGGGAAATGACCACAATAGTCTCCTCGGCCATGGGTGCGATGTCCAATCATCAATGGCTAGGAGTAGAGAAACATCACCTTCACCGGCCACTCACGCAAAGGGACACTCATCGTCCCCAAACCAAGTGACACTCTCCGTACACACCAAGGGCCACAACAGCCAATGACGGTGCCCGTAACGGCGCAAAGCACGAAGCCCATAGCAAATCCCGTAACGCCCAAGGCAGGAAAATCCCCATAGCGGTCCCACAACGGCCAGAAAAACGTCAGAAACAGGGAAATCTACTCTCCCTCACTTCGTCTACTTCTCAGCTCAGAGAGTGGGGGACTCCTGATGGAGTATATGGGCCTGGACCCTAGGGCCCACATACTCGGAAGAACAGAAGGTACCACGACCGCCTGTCGGGACCCTCGTCGGCCAGGTGACCCTCATCGGCCGAAAAGAAGTCTACTCAGAACATGATCCAGAAGCCAGGAAGAGCCGGTGATCTCGTCGGCCGGGCCCTCATCAGCCACATATGGCCTCCAGAACATGACTTCATACTTAATCTTTTCTATGTACTTTGTATCCGACCCATTAGTGACCCTATTGTAAATGGGCCTCCCAAGCCAAAGACTTGGGAGCCCAACCCTAATTTTTCCTATAAATACTCCCTCTGGGAGTAGTTGTAAGGGTTCACAATTCATTAATACAAAGCAAATATACTACTTCTCTCTCTAGCTCTCACTTCTCTCTAGACTTATAGTCTATCATATATATATATATATATATATATATATATATATATATATATATATATATATATATATATATATATATATATATATATATATATATATATATATATATATATGTGAGTCACATTGTAATAATCAACTGACTCTAATTTTATCAGAAATTACCCTAAATAGAAGTAAAACTATGACAAAAATAAAAGACAATGTGTAAATATAAAAAATATAAAAAAGGTAATATATAATAAAGACTATAGTTAGTTAGAGTGAAAGTGGCAAATCTTATGTTTAACCTTGTCTATTATTTATAGTCATAGATGATATAAGAGATCATGATTGGAAATTGTCTCTTCTAAAACATCAACGGTATTCTCAGGTGTTAGGGTCAGTTTCAGCATTACAATTTCACGACCATCATGTATTTGAGATAACTATTTAATGGCAAAAGAGAAACTGTTATAGTGTTCCGTAATTCAAATATGTAAACATGAACTAACATATAAAAACAGTTATTAATTATTCTTATGACAATGTTTATAACGTTAAAATTCTTGAAATTCTTAAAATTTTACAACAAAGAATCGATTTACATAATTATTCCGTTTTCAACTACTTTATTAGGGAGTAATAATTGTGTCAACTAAATTAGGACACATAAAAGTGACGTGTAATGTGACATAAAAGGTATATATTTAATATTAAACCCATATCATAAAATTGACGTGAAGAAGCATAACAATATTGTATTAACCCAAGAGGAGGAAAGCAGCAAGCAAACAAAGTGATACCTTATCAATAATATCATTCCCTTAATATTATTATTATTAATAATAATATTAATTCAAAGTAACGTAATGTATCATTATTGCGTAGTATATAATAATATCATTATTAAACATTTGATATTCTTTCATTCACACTTGCACACACTACACTACACTCTCGTTTAGATTCATGTTTTCCCTTTCACCGCTTATTAGGTCATTTCCAAATTGGTTTCAAGTCCCCAACCTTGAGGATTGCGATGTCGACCTTTCGATTCACTCGCCCTGGCTTCTTCTCTTCCGTAGACGGTGGAAGACATGAAGGAATCGACTCGACTTCTTTGCTTTTGTAAGAGAAAAATGACAGAATTGGTTGGGAAGAACTTGTTTGCAATACTAAACGTTTTTTTAGTAAATAGGTGAGCTGAATCAAATTACTAATGAGATGGTGCCAAGTGTGGGATGCACCATAAACATTTTCTATTATATTTACTCAAATATAATCTTCTACAACAAAAATTAAATTCCAACAGTTTTAGAAAATATGGAAGAATGTATGGGAAAACATGACATATCAATGGGTGCTCCATTGATATTCTTCATGGTTTCAATTTTTGAATTTCTCACTCGTTATCTGGAGGTTAATAAGAAGGTTTTTCATTTCATTTCCCTTTAAATGATCTTATGCATATTTTTTTTGGAATATATCTTACACATATTCACGTAATTTTTGTTTCCTTGTCGGGGTGGCCGTATGAAGTTATGAATTTTCTCAAACTAGACGGATTTCCGTAAAGTTGATTGAGATGTGAAGAATGAATGAAAACAGATTATGTTTTATTGGTTTTCCGTTCATGTGAGAGTTTTTTTCCAGAGAGCAACCATGTCTGCAGACGATGTACGGCTAAAGGCGGAAATCAAGGGGCTCCTAAAGGAGGCCGCTGCTTTATCACAGTGAGAAATCTTTGGACTATTTTTTGTCTATGATTCTCATTACATTAACAACCAATGTACGAAAATGTAAACCTATATATATATATAATATATATATATGATGCCTTGTGCTACTCCCTGACTTTTCATGTGTCCTCTGGTTTGGGTTGATTCTATATTCTTCCAAGAACCTAGTTTTTGGCAAAACTTAGGTTTCACCTTGGAGAACATATGCCATCCAAATTTGGAGAATTTCTAAAAATAATTTGGAGTTCTCCATGTAAATAAAATATATCTTGTCTCATTTCATATTAAGACCCTCTGTGGCTCCATCCAAACCACCATATGTTAGAATAAGACTTATGGAATCAAAGTCTAATAATTAATCTCATCAATTTGTTTTAATGAGTCTAAATCTTGGAGGGAGTTGGACTTCTCCCGACGTTGAGTGTTATACCTATAGTAATTATAGGTTCTACAAATCCATGTGACCATGTGTATATTTTTAGATCAAAGGGTGCATGTTAGCTAGTAGGATCCATAATCTTTATGGATAGAGAATGAAATCACTTTGAGAGAAGAATTCTGCAATATATCTGATTATTATCATAAGCGGTTGCATCTCATGTATGGTATATAACAATCAAATATGTTTTCCTCTTTATTCCAGGCCTTCTACATTTGCACAGGCCGCAAAGATGAGAAGAATGGCAGCTACCAAAGAGAAAGAGCTTGCAAAAAGTATATACTCATTCTACACTCAAGACTTTCTTTGACACCTATTTGCGCTAAGGCTCGTTTGTTAGCCTAATCTAACTTATTCAGGTTAGAAGCATACCAATTAGGATAAGTAGCTTTTCAGTTACTTTTTTGGTGGAAATATATTTTACCAATGGTAAATTTGACTTTGCACCTCATGTTTTGGGTGATATAGGACTTTGAACCTCATTTTCAAAATCATTAATGTGTGCACCCCATCAACCCAACATTTGTGAAGGAATGGGGTGCAAAGTCAAATAGTTTTACAATGATAGGGTGTAGACATTAATGATTTTGAAAATATGGTGCAAAACAAATATCACCCAAAAAATGGAGTACAAAGTCAAATCCCCCCTTTAAGAAATTTCGACTATTTCAACCTAGTATCCCTTACTAAAGGAGCCCTAAGTACCACTGCTCTATTTGGCATACACATTCTTTGGTGATTTTCTTGATATTTCAGAAATGATGATGCCACTACTTTTTTATAATCGTTTTTCTTCACAATGGATGTCAATTTGGAAGAATTTCACAATTGAAAGAGTTATTAAACTGAGAAAAACGTTAAAATATTGCAGTAATATATATTTTAATTTTCATGGGATTGCATAAAGGTCTTAAAGAAGGAAAAATGAAATGATAACATTAAATCTATATTTTTGTAAACTGAAGGGAAGCCTTGATTAACCGATTAAGGTGTCTATTTGACTGAGAGGTCACATGTTCAAGTCTGGGGAGTATCCTCTTGTCAAGATGACAAGAGAAGGCTTGCCACCTATACACCCTTGTGGTGAAACCCTTCCAGGGCCCCTTGCCTTGCGGGAACGTCAATGTGTACTAGGTTGCCCCTTTTGTCATCGTAGAACTACTAATATTGTAAAAAAATATCACGCGAATAGGACACTTTTTACAGCTGCGGCTTTGTGAGGAGTAATGAAATGCAAACAACTTACTATATTGCTAATAGTCTCAATATTATATTGACCACTTATTATAGCTAATGCTCTCGGCATAATTGTGCAGGCATAGAAATGCACAGTAAGGAGTTAAGTTTTTCATTTCATATGTATGAAAAAGGCCTATTAATGTTGAAGGTACTATTGGTTAATGAATGGATGTGTAATTTGATCCTTGGCATAGTCGCATATGTTTCAAATTATGTACAGAAATAGTACTAACTGATTTATAAGCGTGCAGGCCATCACATACCTTGTACTAGTTCTATGGTTTTGGCATGTTCCTGTGGGCTCTATATCCAATGAGCTTATACAACCTTTTGGTAGTGATGTTTACTCCTCAACTGTTTTGTGATTTTTGATTGAGTTCTTTTATACTTCCCAGATGTAATTATGAAATATATTCTTTAAACAAGACTTATTTTGTTTTCGTTTGGATGGACGGAGAAGAGTATTATTTTCCTCGCCTTATATACTATACTTCCTCCGTCCTTTAAAACTTTGTCATCTTTTCTTTTTAAGACGTCCCAAAAAACTTTGTCACTTTCTCTTTTAACCATTTATTTTGTGGTTTCTGTTATTTCTCTCTCCTATGCACAAATTTTAACCACACAGTTTTTACTTTATTATTCTCCGTGCCGGTCAACTTTGATAAAGTTTTAAGGGAGGGAGGCAGTACTATTTATTAACTCGAAGCTTCATAACTTCATTGTAAAGCGAGATGAATTTATGAGATCTTGGTTATATTGGCTAATCGATTTTATATATATGTATATGTGTGTGGGTTTGTCACCCTTTGAATGGTCATACCTTTTTGACATGCTTGTTATGGCAGGTAAAGTTTTATCTTGGCTAGCTGGAGGCCCAACAAACAACTATACCATGGTACTTATGTGGTCAAAATTTATATTCTAAGAAGATTATATGTCTTCACGTATTATATGCTTTATATTGGAGCTCCAAGATTAAAACAATTTTATTTTTGGACACTTTTTATGAGTTGTAAAAAAGTTTCTATGTTCTTTAAATGTCATTTAATCAACATTCTCAACTGCAGGTTGGGATTATTCCATGGATTTTTGTGTCTAGCAAGGCCAGCAGATTCTTGCTCAAAAGAGTACTAAAATAGGAAAGGAAGTAATTAGTGACATTGGGCTTCTAGATAGTAACCAATTTTGGTGTCATTTCTTTTATTATTCAGTATTCTTGTCCATTTTCATGGATATGTTAAAGTTTGGTACTCTCATAGCATTATTGATTGATTGATCTAATATATGAGGTGATTGTGTTGTTATTCATTTTTCAAGTGTAAATAAATAAATGATATTAAAAAATGTAAATAAGTGACATCTGATCAAAATATATACAATCATATCTAATTTTTGGAAATTATGTGATTAACTCATGTGTATTATATTCATCAAAATGACTAGAATATGAATATCACGAACTCAAGAAGTGGCAATAGCCTGATCATGGTTTTTGTATATAAAGATATGGACAAAGATTACATTTATATCATAAAACATTTCAGTATATCTTCTTCCTTTTGTGCCTTTGGCTACTGCTGTTCCTCAGTCATCTGTGGCCGCTAATGGACAATTGGACATCGATTACGTTTGATTAATGATGGTCCTCGCCAAGGATGCGGATTATTGTATACGGAGTATTAAAACTCATGAAGATCCCACACGTAGTTTGCTCACCAGACTGGTAGCCCTCTAGGCCATATAATAAATAAATAAATAAATAAATAAATAAGTGAATAAGTAAATAAATAAATAAATAAATAAATAAGTGAATACGTATGCCAAAAATAATTATAAAACAGTTTCAAGCATTTTAGGAGTTTCCTCAATTTCACACAAGATTGACTTCAAGAAATAATTATAAAACAGTTTCATACGTGAACATAGAACCAAAAATAAAAAAGAGCAACACAAAAAACAAGTCAATACATTAGAAGAAAGAGTATGCCTTTAAGAAGTATTTACCAAGCAAAATGAAGTTCAAATGTTCAATGTTCTTGAATTGTATGCCTTATGAATAGGGGTACAAAATTCTGGAATTGTACTGCTCATAGACTATTTTCATGTGAAACGGGAGGATATTTCATACTTGAATCCAGGAGAAAAAAGAATAAAAATGGCCCAGTTGCTGCTAGTGTTTCGAACTTGGCCAAAAAGAAGATATTTTGTGACCAGCCGATAATTTTTTGGGGGCAAAACTCTTAGATAATGATTTAATTAGTCAATACTCTTAGATAACAATTTAATTAGCAAAACTCTTAGTCAATGATATTGCTAAGAAACATCCATTCAAAATCTCACTTAGAAATTTCCACAAACATATTATAGACATGTGCAAACTAAAACATAATTAAGCAAAAGTTATCATCTTTGATCTGGAATTTGAATGAAATAATCAACCTCAAGATCGATAAATCATACAACAATTGAAGCACAAGTGATAAAAGTATTCGTGTATGATGTAAATAGAACAAAATGAAAAATTGCCTATGGTGGAAGAGAGCTGATTATAGTCTCTTCGCCGGTTAATGCAGAGCAGTAGAAGTCTCCTAAAAGGGTGGGTCATCGAGTGCTATAGAAGAGCAAGGGTGCTTCGTCTTCGTCTCTAAATTGAGAGCAGCAGCGGTGGTGCTTGGTCTTCGTCTCTTAAATGAGAGCAGCAGCGGCGATGCTTCTTCTTCGTCTCTTAATTGAGAGCAGCGGCGGCGGTGCTTCGTCTTAGTCTCTTAAATGAGAGCAGCAGCGGCGATGCTTCTTCTTCATCTCTTAATTATTGAGAGCAGCGGCAGAGGTGCTTCGTCTTCATCTCTTGATTGAGAGAAGAAGCAGCGGCGATGCTTCGTCCTCGTCTCTTAATTGAGAGCGGCTGCGGCGGTGCTTCTTAGTCGCTTTGCCCTACAGTTGGATGTTATCGCTGTTGGTTTAAAGTTTTAAACTTTTATCTTACGATTGATCTTTTCATGAGGGTTCAAAATGAGCTGACATAGAAAAGGATTTTTAAAAATTATAAAAGAGACCCCATTTCAAACTTTAGTTTGTGAAAATTATACAAATGACCCCATTTCTATTAACTATGTCGGTTAATTTTGAAACCGTTATCGATAACACTTTAAATTTATAATACTTACCCACAAAACTTACTCAAAACTTTCATTATTTATAAATATGACCCCGCACCTGCATTTTATAACAGTTCCAAATGAACCTATATTAAAAGCTAGTTAGGGAATGTGTTTTTTGCACTAGTGAATAAATAAATAAATAAATGAATGAATAAATAAATAAATAAAGAGTCCAAAATATAATAGGTTATGTACTAAATATAAGAAACCTATACAAGGTATAAATCTATATTATTACACTCATCAATTTGTTCGGGAGGAACTAGTGCAGATTGTCATGAAGAAAATGAAATTGATGTGGAGACATTCTCTTTGCAACAATATCAGCTAACTGAACTGTATAGGAACATAAAAAATGACAAGATCTTTATGGACAACCTTCTCTCGAACAAAATAATAGTTAATGTTGATATGTTTACCGTGAACATGCTTAATAAAATTTGTAGACAAATAGGAAACATAAACATTATCACATAGTAATTGAATAGGATTGTGAATATAATAGAGATACCCAGTTGAGACAAAATGGAGCGAATATGCAATGCATCTTGAATTATATAAGCACTGACTTTATATTTACCTTCTGTACATGATGTGGAAAGAGTAGGTTGTTTCTTAGACCGCTGAGACGTACACCAAAGGGGACTAAGATAAATAGTGAAATGAAAGGTAGAATGACTGCTATCAGGACAATCAGCCCAATCATCATCAGAATCAGTAGTAATAGCATGACACGAACTAGATGATTTGACTCATTGGTCATGTATAGAAGAACCCTGCAGATACATGAAAATACGTTTGACCGCCTAACAATGTGAAATACGAGGAGCATGCATAATTTGGGAAAACAAATGAACAACAAATATAATATCAGGTTAGTCCTAACCAAATATTGTAGAGCACCTACCACACTCTGATAATTCGTGGCATGTGAAAGAAGCTCACTATTTAGAAGAGAAAATTTGATTTGTGAGGAAGTGGAGTGTAGTCGTGTTTAAGGGTATGAAAATGAAAACGAATTAAGAGATCTGACACATACTTTTATTGAGTAAGAAAGAGTTCCTGAGGAGTTATATTGGCCTGAACACCAAGCAAAAAATGAAGCTTCCCAAATATTCTATAGCAAAATTTTTGGCTAGTAAAGTAATAAATGTGTGTATGAAAGTAAGAGAATTTACAGTAATAATGATATCAACAACATCTAGTAAAAGATAAAGAACACTAAAATCATCACATAAAATGAATAAAGAAATATCGGACCTACTACATACAAAGCCGTGACACAGGGAGAAAGCTACTGAAACAATAAAACCAAGCTCTTGACCTGATTCGAGACCATAGATAGCTTTACGAAGGTGACACAAGTGAGTGGGAAATTGAGGATGAATAAAACCATGTGACTGACACATGTATACCTCTTCAAAAAGATGACCGTAAAAAAAGAATTTTAAACATCTAACTATCTAATGAACCAACCAAAAGAGACTGCAAGTGTAAAAATGGTAAGAAATGCAATAGGCTTAATCACCGGAATAAATGTCTTAGTAAAATCGACACCCGTTTGCTGCTTGAAACCCCGTAAAACCAGTCGAGTTTTATAACGTTCAACAGAACCATCTGAATGACCTTTTGTTTTATAAATCCATTTGGACTCAACACATTTTTAGAAGAGTCAAATGATACTATATCGCATGTATGATTAACAAGGTGTGCATTAAATATTTATGGCCATAGCTGCCCTCCATTTAAGATCTTCATTCGCGATAGTAAAAGAAGATCACATGATGTAGCAACTATATTTAAATTAAATAGGTTTGGGTTTTAAAATTCCAAGTTTAACCCTAGTTTTCATGAGATGATATAAAGTGAAGATGTGATGGTATGAGAACAAAGGAGGTGGGCCGAGAATTGGATAAGGGTAGAGAACTAGAGATGTAGGACTCACGGGGAAGGCTGGCTAGTGGAGGTTGTTCAGCAAAGAAAAGGTGTGATCATGGTTGCTGATGGAGGATGCTGAGTTATTGGATGAGGATTAAGTATTGGGTTCATAGCAACTGAACAACCCACTAGACGAAAAGGGTGAGATGTGATGTGGGACGAGAAAAAAGGTGATTTCAAGAAGTAGTGGGTGGAGCAAAAGATGACGCAAGAGACCATTGTAGGCAAGAATTAGAAGTGGAATTGAACAATATTTGTGGGACAACTCAAAATGAAAAATGTAACAATCATAGCGGGACGACTAGAATACAAAAGTTTAATGTGTAGCTCGGGTTCGCTTCAACTTCACAAAAAAGGCCTTTCATTTTATGTTTAGAATTGTTTTTGTAAAAGATTTACTGTGTATGTTTTTTTAACAACTCACTTGAATGCCATCTCTTGTCTATACGACTAAATATGAAAATAAAAATAGGATAACTTTTTAGTTAAATAAAAATAGGATAATTTTTTGTTTTTCGTAGATGAAGAGTAATCAAAATTCTAATTATCTCTACCACACCATATCCCAACTGCAATTGTCATCATTGTTTATGCCATTGATAATCGCTAGTATTATCAGGCACCTCCAACCTCCATGTGATAGAATAGTATTGTAGAAAAACGTCGCAAGATGGAAAGTGAATTCGCTAGAAACTATCGATGCAATGTTGAAGTATTTGCCCTACACGAGATCGGTATATAGAAATCAAACACTATATAAGATCTTGAGTTACACTTCCTATCAGGTTGACCTTTTAGGACGGAACACAACCCTTAATATGACATTAGAGTTAGATTCAATTGGGATTTGATTGTTGTTTAGCACCCACTGTTAAGGGTAGATGGTTAAGAGTTTGTTTGACCCATTTATAATCGTGGAGTTGTCTAGCCCGATTTGGGTTGAGGGGCGTGCTGAAGCAGGTCTCCCACACTGGATTGATATAAACAAATCAAACACTATATAAAATCTTGGATTATTATATTCCTCCTATCATGTTGACATTTTACATAGAATCCCAACTCTTCATATAGTATCAGAACTATGTTCAGTTGTTGTTCAACACTCATGACTAAGGGTAGCTCATTAGGGGTTTGTTTGGCCCATTTATAACATTAATGTTGTCTAACTCGGTTTGTGTTTATCGACATGTTGAAGTATTTGTTCCACATCATATTGGTATAAAAAATCAAGCACTATATAAGATCTTGAGTCACTCCTCCTATCTGATTGGTCTTTAGGATGGAACTACAAGTCTTTAACATCTACTCATTTTTAGAATAATAAAAAGTATTGCACATTTAGTAAATTTAATAATGAAAACACTTAACTAACATATCTTATTCGATTGATCACCTCATTTGTAGTATCATAAATGTATAATTATGTAAATTTAGGTGTTCCATTTTGTTCTGACATCATACTTCCAATTAAATGGTAGTTTTGTCCATGTAATTTGAAAATTGGAGGAGACTTACTAATATTGTGACTAAAATCAATCTTTCCTCTCATTGATGTTAAAGAAAATATATTATATGCTCATATGTTTTGTAAAAAATGGGCGATTTTTTCGTCATCACAGTATAATACATCAAGTAGGGTCTGAGGAGCTCTTCTCCTTGGTGAAAACTTTAATTTAACTTGGAAACCAAACAATGAGTATTTCGGATTTTTCAATTTACTGTGAGGCCTTAACCTTTTATCGTACCAAAAAGCAGCCCACAATGCTGACACTTGTAAGTTGGAAGTCCCATATTCAAATATGAAATGTCTAAACAATATTGTAATGCTGCGAAAAGTAATCAAATTTTGAAATAGATGTATAATACTTGAGGCGTGTATGTCTCATTAAAATGAGAAAGTGTCATCTAAAATAGTAGGATTGGGAGAAGAGATAAAGATGGCGCTCATTGAATTATGAGTTAGCAGCACTTAAAAGCCTTTGTTATAACTAGATTCATAAATTTCTAAGAATTATAGTGTGGAAATTAAGAAGATGCTCTTGAAAGGTATATTTTTTAGTTTACAAATATTTTGAAAATTGAATGTAACTTTTGTGACAACTCATTCCAACTCACAGCATATGAAATTTAAATATTAATATTGAGAATATGTAGTTTAATAATATACCACTGTTAGTAGGAGTGGGAAAGTATGCAACACTATATTGATCAATACTCATCGTCAATTGAGTGTATGGTAGCAGGGTCTTTATATGTTTTTCCAACCTTGCACGCTTTGAGTTTATATGTTCCAATTTTTCTAAACAACATTGAAATTCAATTAGAGAACTTATTTAATTCAAATAAATGAATACATATGATATAACATATCTAGTAAATACTCGTTAATGTAAAGAAGTGATAGTGATAGTGAACACTAAATTTTAAGATTAACTAGTTACTCAGCCCGTGCGCTGCACGGGAGTGAGACACCCACACAATAATTTAGATATAGTTATATATTTAAAAATATTTAAAAAATATGATTGTGTTAGAATTATTTGAAAACATTATATAAATTCTGAATAAATGGTAAGAACTAAATGTAAAACATCACACGATGAAATGGATGCGCATTTAAGTCCACCACATTATACCAAAAATTATAAATTACTCTATAGTACATATTTCTTTGTAAACAACATTCAATGTTGATTTGGTTGGTTTTCCATCTTCGTCATTACAAACTCCAATCCCATGAACTTGTTACTCTCCACACTGCCATGTACAAATGTTTGTGAGTAATAATGGAGCGTCAGAGTAAGATAACAACTTTTTTCAACGATTGTCCGTGACTTTTATTAATGGTCATTGCAAACCTAACAATTTTAGGCGGAAAATGCTTAGGCGGGAAAATTTTCTCTCTCCAATATAGTGCTTTTAGGTATAGGATGAAATTACATTTTAGGAGTTTAGGATGATGATTTTTTTTTGCGGAAAGTGTAATTGCATTTTAGGATTTTAGGCGGAGAATGCTTAGGCGAGAGAATTTTCTCTCTCCAGTGTAATGCTTTTAGGTATAGGATGATGATTTTTTTTGCGGAAAGTGAAATTACATATTAGGATTTTAGGCGGAGAATGCTTAGGCGTGAGAATTTTCTCTCTTCAGTGTAGTGCTTTTAGGTATAGGATGCTTTTTAGGGGGGGAAGTGAAATTACATTTTAGGATTTTAGGCGGATGATGGAGTATATGGGTCTAGGCCCCAGGACCCACATACTCAGAAGAACAGAAGGTACCATGATCACTGGGTGACCTCGTCGGCCATGCCCTCATCGGCCATGCCCTCATCGGCCAGGAAAAGATCTATCCAGAATATGATCCAGAAGCCCGGAGAACCGGGTGCCCTCATCGGCCATGCTCTCATCGGCCATGCCCTCATCGGCCAGGAAAAGGTCTACTCAGAATATGATCCAGAAGCCCGGAGAACCGGGTGCCCTCATCGGCCATGCTCTCATCGGCCATGCCCTCATCGGCCAGAAAGAAGACCACCCAGAATATGATCCAGAAGTCAGGAGAACCGGGTGACCTCGTCGGCCATGCCCTCATCGGCCATGCCCTCGTCATCCATAGATAGCCTCTAGAACAGGATTTTATACTTATCATTTCTATACACTTTGTATCCAGCCCATTAGTGGCCCTGTTGTAAATGGGCCTCCCAAGCCCAAGACTTGGGAGCCCAGCCCTAATTTTCTCTATAAATACTCCCCTTGGGAGTAGTTGTAAGGGTTCAGAATTTATTAATACAAATCAAATATACTACTTCTCTCTCTAGCTCTCACCTCTCTCTAGAATCTAGGAGTTAATACTCCATCATTTGGTGCTCTCGTTGAGAGCTAGAACAATCAAGTTAGCCTCCTCCGTCGCTACCAAGCACAGCTAACTGACAATGGGAAGAACTAGGTCAAACCGCAACCTCCTCAGCAAGGCCGTCCCTGAGGCCCAAGAGAACCGAGAACATGAGGAGGATGCTACGGCTGACAAGGCTCCCGTCGGGGATGTCTTACATGAAGCCATCAGCCTCACCACTGACCTGCGCAACGACCTTAACGGCGTCGCCCCAGACGCCCGCATCAGCTTGGACAAGAAGCGCGCAGAAAAGGATGACAACGTCTCTGGGCAACCGGCTTCTCCTGCCGTTGACCCTCGGCTCCAAGCCGCTCTCTCGACCATCATCGCCAGCCTGGCCCAGAACCCCACCGTCCTCAGCGCACTCATGCCAAGGACTAGGGAGAACACTACACCGCCTCCTCAGCCCCAGCCGTTGGCCATCAAGATGGGCAACGACGAAGGGGTGGTGCCCCATGACACGTCGTCATCCCACTCCCACCCTGCTTCCCCACTTCGAGCTGGACCGGCTCCAGCGCGTGGAAAAGCCTCAGCCTTTAATAGGCTAGGTGACACGCGTCGTCGGCCTGCTTCGGAGAGGATGGCGGGACGGATCGGTGAACGTGAGCCTGGCTCACCATGGGAAAGCTTGGGGTCCGTATCCCGGACAGCGGATCGGCCCCGCCTGGACAAAGGCAAAGGAAAATTGCACGAGGACAATGCGCGTCATCGAATCAACACGACTCAAGAAGCTCGTGTGCGCAACCAGCAAGACGCCACTACGGCCGCTAAGGACCCTCGGGACGAGGTCATCGCCCAGCTGGAAAGGAGACTGGCCCAGATGGAGGCTAGACAATCGGCCACCATCCCTACGGCCAACTCATCCGAGGGTCCAGGTTACCACGCGCTCATGCTTAAGGTCAGCGCCCTGGAGAGGGAGCTGGCCGACAGACGTGGTGACCCCATCATCCAAATCAGAACAAAAACTCCCTTCACCACGAGGGTGCTCTCGACCCCAATACCCGAGAAGTACCGAGGAAACGCCATCAAGCCCTATGACGGCCGCTCTGACCCTCAGGAGCACTTCATCCACTATCAAAACAACATGCTGATGGTGAACGCATCAGATGAATACATCTGCCGTTGGTTCCTTTCCACTCTTGAAGGGCCAGCGTACGAGTGGTTCAACGCGCTCCCCGAAGGAAGCATAGATTCGTGGCAGGATCTTGCCCAACGCTTCCTCACCCACTTCGCCGGAAGGAAGCGCGTGAGAAAACATTTCTCCCACCTTCTCTCCATCAAGCAGCAACATGATGAATCACTTCGGTCTTTCATCAATCGATGGACGAAGGAGACAGACGAGGTCGAAGGTGCCGATGAGCGCACCCTCCTCGTCCTCTTCCAAGGCGTTCTCCGCAGCAGCCCTTATGCGAGGAGCCTCATCACTGACCCGCCGAGGTCATACACCCAGGCACTCCAACGAGGGAGCTTGTACGCTGACGCCGATGAGCTCCACTCCCGCAAGAAGGACGTAGGCCAACCATCAAAGAGGTCAGACGAGGCGTCGACTCCAAATGCATCCTCGGCCGGGGGCCATGCCTGCCGAAACCGGAAGGAGCGCCCATGGCAGCCGAGGATGGACGTCCCAAGGACTACGCTCACGCACTCGGTGGATACCATCTTCGACTATGCGGAGGAGCAAGGTCTCATCCCTAAAGATCCCCGGTCGGTCACGGAAGTCTACGCCGTCCACCAGGGTGGCACTTATTGTTGTTGCCACAAGAACACCTCCAACCATACAGACGACTGCGTCGCGCTGAAGAAAGCCATTGAGCGCTTGATTCAACGGGGTGAACTCCACCAATTTGTCAAAGTTACCCCAAGGAACTCCACCGACAATCAGGAAGGGGACACCTCAACGAAGAAGCATGAAATTGGGAAGCTCAGCGATGACGAGGACTTCGAGAAGCCCCAACTGAAGAAGCGTCACATCCTCTGACTGCGTCCTTCCTCGAAGGGACGCACGGCCGACGGCTTATCCCTCAAAATACGAAGGGCCCTACATCTCGGTAAAGTTCTACCAGCAATCCGAAGAGGGTGAAGACGGCAGAGCCCCCACCCCAAGGTCAGAAACTCATTGGAAGCTAACTCTTGTACGAGTTGTTCAGAAGGTTACCCCCCTCGACCTCGAGCCACTGACCCTAATAAAAGTCGTTGCCATAAACAACGCGCCTATTGTGTTCTGTTTATTTCTTGTAAAGTTTAAGTAAAGGATGCCACACAACAAAGCACGTCGCTTCGGTCCCCTTCGAGTGAAACGCTCAAGTATGGCCGACAACGCCACACAAAACAACACATCGTCCCGGCCCCTTCGAGCGAAACGCTCAGGCATGGCCGACGATGTCCCAGGACGAGGGGACCGCAAACGGCCCACATCTTGAAATGGGAAGCTCATCGCGTCGTCCTCGCTCTAAATCGCATTACGACAGGCCTGAAAGAATGGCTGAGATGACAAAATCCCCACACTTGGGGTTGGGAAACGGCAGCCGTCGGTAACCGACCAAAAGCCTAGCCCGCGCCATAAATAGACGACGGGACCCCCAAGGTCTAGGGACGCGCCAGCGCCAGAGGCCGGACAGTTGCCCTCCTGGACTCCCTATCGGCCGAGGGAATAACAACCCCCTCGGTCGAGCCTGAAAGAAGGATCCCCACTCCTCGCTCATAGCAGTAGAGGAAGAAATAAAAGAGGGACAACCGAGGACCGTGCACTCGCCGTCCTCGAGCGAAATCCCCACAAATTAAAAGAGGGAGAGCCGAGGACCACGCACTCGCCGGCCTCGAGCGAAATCCCCACAAATTAAAAGAGGGAGAGCCGAGGACCGTGCACTCGCCGGCCTCGAGCGAAATCCCCACAAATCAAAAGAGGGAAGCCAAGGACCAAGAACTCACCGGCCTCGAGCAATAAAAATGAAATCCCCACAAATCAAGCCACATATTTGGCTAAGTACATATCAGGCAAATACTACGCATTATGGACGAAGCAAGATCATATATGCGGATCAGACGAGCGCTCAATGTCGTCCTTCATTATAGGTACGGATTCGCCGTCTTCATCATAGGACCGGCTCCGCCCCCTTCATCTTCAGACGACTGGCTTCATCAGCGCCGTCATCCTCAGATCACGGCAGACCCCCCAGTCTCAACGTGATCCTTCATCTCAAGACCGGCCTCCTCAGCGCCGAGCGTCTTGAGCTAGCGAGCGGGCTCGCCATTCCATTCCTGGATGGCGACCCTCGCCTTCATACGAGGAGCGGCTTCATCAGCACCGTCGTCCTCAGATCACGGCAGACCCTCCCCGGTCTCAACGTGATCCTTCATCTCAAAACCGGCCTCCTCAGCGCCGAACGTCTTGAGCTTGCGAGCGGGCCCGCAATTAACTTCCTGGATGGCGACCCTCGCCTTCATACGAGGAACGGCTTCATCAGCGCCGTCGTCCTCAGATCACGGCAGACCCCCTGGTCTCAACGTGATCCTTCATCTCAAGATCGGCCTCCTCAGCGCCGAGCGTCTTGAGCTTGCGAGTGGGCTCGCCATTCCCTTCCTGGATGGCGACCCTCGCCTTCATATGAGGAGCGGCTTCATCAGCGTCGTCGTCCTCAGATCACGGCAGACCCCCCGGTCTCAATGTGATCCTTCATCTCAAGACCGACCTCCTCAGCGCCGAGCGTCTTGAGCTAGCGAGCGGGCTCGCCATTCCCTTCCTGGATGGCGACCCTCGCCTTTATACGAGGAGCGGCTTCATCAGCGTTGTCGTCCTCAGATCACGGCAGACCCCCCGGTCTCAACGTGATCCTTCATCTCAAGACCGGCCTCCTCAGCGCCGAGCGTCTTGAGCTTGCGAGCGGGCTCGCCATTCCCTTCCTGGATGGCGACCCTCGCCTTCATACGAGGAACGGCTTCATCAGCGCTGTCGTCCTCAGATCACGGCAGACCCCCCCGGTCTCAACGTGATCCTTCATCTCAAGACCGGCCTCCTCAGCGCCGAGCGTCTTGAGCTTGCGAGCGGGCTCGCCATTCCCTTCCTGGATGGCGACCCTCGCCTTCATATGAGGAGCGGCTTCATCAGCGCCGTCGTCCTCAGATCACGGCAGACCCCCCGATCTCAACGTGATCCTTCGTCTCAAGACCGGCCTCCTCAGCGCCGAACGTCTTAAGCTTGCGAGCGGGCTCGCCATTCCCTTCCTGGATGGCGACCCCCGCCTTCATACGAGGAGCGGCTTCATCAGCGCCGTCGTCCTCAGATCACGGTAGACCCCCCGGTCTCAACGTGATCCTTCATCTCAAGACCGGCCTCCTCACCGCCGAGCGTCTTGAGCTAGCGAGCGGGCTCTCCATTCCCTTCCTGGATGGGGACCCACGCCTTCATATGAGGAGCGGCTTCATCGGCGCCGTCGTCCTCAAATCACGGCAGACCCCCCGGTCTCAACGTGATCCTTCATCTCAAGACCGACCTTCTCAGCGCCGGGCGTCTTGAACTAGCGAGCGGGCTCGCCATTCCCTTCCTGGATGGCGACCCTCGCCTTCATACGAGGAGCGGCTTCATCAGCGCCGTCGTCCTCAGATCACGGCAGACCCCCCGGTCTCAACGTGATCCTTCGTCTCAAAACCAGCCTCCTCAACGCCGAACGTCTTGGGCCAGCGAGCGGGCTCGCCATTCCTTTCCTGGATGGCGACCCTCATCCTCAAAATGAACGGCCCCTCGGCCTCAACGCGATTATCTATCTCAAGGCCGGTATCCTCAGCACCGAGAGCCTTGAGTTTACATGACGAACGGCTTCATCAAATGCCTTCGTCATCATTTATTTGGACCAGATTCATCAGCACCGTCGTCCTCAAATCATGCCCGACCCCTCGGCGCCTCAGCGCCGAGAGTCTTGAGCCAGCGATCGGGCTCACCATCCCTTCCTGGATGGTGACCATCTCCACTACATGACGCACAGCTTCACCAACGCCTCGTCATCATTTACTTGGATCGGCTTCATCATAGCCGTCATCCTCAAGTCACGCCTGGTCCCTCGGCCTTGGCGTGATCATATATGTCAAGACCGGTCTTAGCCATTCCTTTATCGGATGGCGATCGTTGCATGGATTGAAGGAACGACTCCTCATCGTCGTCGTCTTCACATCACGACCAGCCCCTCGGCCATGGTGTGATGCTCTATCTTAAGACCGGTCTTAGCCATTCCTTTACCGGATGGCGACCGTTGCAAGGATTTCGGACCGGCCCCCAGTGTCGTCGTCCTCATTTCTCGAGACCGGCTCCCAACGCCGAGGTACTGTTATAGCGGCGGGGCTCGCAATTCCCTTCCTGGACAGCGACCGTCGCCTTCATATGACGCATGGATCATTACCATTGTCGTCCTCACATTCAGACAGGCATCCATCGCCCCGTCCTCATATTCGGACCAGATCATCAGCGCCGTCGTCCTCACCTCCAGGCGGGCGTCCCCTCATCAGACGGACACCGCTTCAGCTCCACACCTAGGCCGAAGGGTTCACCCCTTGGAGTTCATTTTGGGGGATCCGGTGTGCTCTTTTTCCCTCATTAGGATTTTTTCCCACAGGGTTTTTCCTAATGAGGTTTTTAACGAGGCATCGCCCCATTGTGGATAAAAAGGTATCGACCCTCGGCCCCCTATTGAAGACGTGTATTGCTCTACTCCTCTTCACCTCACTACATGAGCCTCGAGGAGTGGGTGACTGGGGGACTACATCGGCCTCCACATACATGAAATCATCCTGAAAGAAACAAACAGCAAGGACTACCAAGTGGTACCTCCGTCGGCCATGTCTTCATCGGCCAGAAGAAGGTCTGGGGGACTACATCGGCCTCCAGCGTAAAGAAACAAATTCAAAATCCAACGAACACAAGCCCATGACAATGGCACCTCAACGTCCAACAACCATGTGTTCACCCTTCAGCCAGGACACACATCGTCCTCAGGATTAAGGGCACATCATCCTTGGAGCCAAGGACACTCCTCAAGGCCAATGGCACACATCGTCTTCAAGACAATGACAAGAACACCACAAACGTCCACCTTCGGCCATAGCGCAAGGCAGGACGCATATCATCCTCCAAGCCAAGGACACTCGTCGTCCTCAAGATGAAGGACATTCGTCGTCCTTGAAACGAAGGGCGCTCATCGTCCTCAAAGTGAAGGACGCTCATCGTCCTCAAGGCAAAGGACACCCATCGTCCTCAAGATGAAGGACATCCGTTGATGGATAGTGTACCCGGGGGTAGCTTATCCGAGGGGTTATTACGGGGAGTAACAAGAGAGAAGTCAGAGCAAGTAAATGTAGAGAGAGAAAGTATATTATAAGTGTGGAGTGTTTTCAGCGTGGTTACAATGGGAGAAAGGGGTGCTATTTATAGTAGTAATAAATGCCGGACAGGGACACACGTCAAGCGCTTATTGGCCGAGGGGTCACCTCAACTAGTTGGCGCTGGCAACCGCATGTGGCCGCATTTAATGCGGCTGTTGGATGGGACGTCGTACTTGGTACGGTGATCCAGATGCGCGTGGAGGGAGGATCCTGTCGTGTGAGCTGCCATCGGCCGCATAATAGTTGCCGAAGGCTCACTATTGCTGAGGGCACGCTAATGCCGAGGGCTACTGTCTTTTTTGCCGTTTTTCTCCCAGTTTCTTAGTTTTCTTGAAAAACCCGTTCTGTGAGAGATTTGAGCCTTCGGCTAGGGGGGCGAAGGCTCCCCAGTGCGCGCTGTGGGCTGCTAAGTGCTTGGGGGGCGTAATTTGGGCCTGCTGTGCTTCCTGGGCCGGTTGGGCCTTTATTGGTGTAGTAGGAGTCTGTGGGCCGGGGATTCCCGGGTCATATACTCCATCAGGAGTCCCTCACTCCTTTTGCCGAAAGGTACTTGAGGGAAAAGGAGTAATTTGTTCTTGCCCTTTAATGTTGTCCCATTGTAATCTCTGAAGTTGGTGAGGAGTTGTTGTTTGCATGGTCCTGCCGAAGGCAGTCCCTCAGTTACCCACATGTCGGGACTTGAGGGATTGCTTTTGTAATTTAATGATTTTCCCGAAGGGGTCCTCCGGTCCCCCACTCCTTGAGGCACTTGCGAAGTGGTGAAAAGGAGTGAAGCAGTTGCGTTGCTGTACGGGCCGAAAACTGGTGCTTTTCGTTTCATTTTGGGGGGATGCCTCGTTAAAAACCTCATTAGGAAAAAACCCTGTGGGAAAAAAATCCCAATGAGGGAAAAAGAGTGCACCGAATTCCCCCAACGATGAATCGGAAACGTGAAACCTTGGCTCGAAAAATGGAGAATAATGGTAATGCCGAAGGCTCTCCCTATTCTGAGGGCTCCGTGTTGTTTTGCCGAAGGCGCGTCGTTGATATTCTGGGAGGCGTTGAAGTAGAGTCCCTCAATCCATGGGACTGAGGGCGTGATAAACGTAGATAGCAGCCGTGAAGATCCCGAAGGCTTCACGTCCTTCATTACTTAGTTGATGAGTGGAGCACCCGAAGGGTCCTGTTTCCCGCGTGCCGGGGGCGCGCTTGTTGATGAAGTGATATTCCCCGGGGGCTGCCCGGAAATTAATGTGTTGTAGGGGGAGAATACGGGGAGAATACCTGAGAAGTCCACTAGTTGTGAGCCCGGGGGATCCCCTTTGTGAGGTGGAGCGAAGGAGGGAAGCCCGGGGACCACTCCTTTATTTGATGAAGGAGTGTTTACCTGAGGGCGTACCCCCAGGTTCCCAGAATATAGCCGTTGTAATGTGACCGTTGGAGGGGGAGCACACGTGGCGCGTGATGGTTGGCTGCCCGTGGGCGGCGTCACTGGTTGGGCGAAGACGCGGCGTGTAATGATTACCTTTTGCCGGGGGCCCGGTTTTTTGGGCCCAAGCCCGGATCTGGGCGCCTATAAATACCCCCAGCCAAGGCCATTCGCCTTTGTGCGATCATACCGTTAGCGAAGCTCTGCCAAAATTCCTAGAGAGAGAAACTCCGCCCTTCGGTCAAACCAAGTCTCGGAGGTTAGTTCTCCTTCCGTCCTTAGCTCTATTTGAGTACTTAGCTTTTGGCCTTAGGGTTAGGCTTTAGGACCCTTCAGGAACCCTTCTTTGTACGAGTTTCCCGACCCCTCGCCTTTTTAGAAGTAATGTCATCAGCTAGTGATTCCCAAGACATCTCCGGGGAGGCTTCAGTGAACGTCGAAGTGGCGTCTGATGTGGAATCCTCAAGTGAGCAGCTCTCGGTCATCGACGATAGGGCCGTAGCCGAGGCGATACAGGGTAACCTTCGGCTTGAGCTCGAGGCCGAAGACTTCGAGCAGGTGAACGCGGATGAAGAGCTTGCCATCGCCTGTCAGGTGGCCGAGAACGAGGCCCAGAAGGAGGGCCTGAAGGTGGCTGTAGCTATCCCTCCCCCTCGGTGTGATACCGAAGCTGGGAGCTCCCGGCCTCTAGACGCCATACCCCTCAGTGTGGTCCCAGGGCAGAAGAGAAAGAAGGTGAGGACGGCTCCGAAGAAGAAGCCAGCTGCCGTCGACGCTGGCCTGCCAGTGGGACTGCCCGAGGGCTATTCTTTCCTGAATACGGCCGCCTTGGAGGTCAAAAATAAAGCTACCCGAGGGGAGATGATGGCGGTACAATTTTTGGTTGGGCCTTCGGCGCGGGTGGTAGAGCCAAAGCCGGATGATGTGCTCCTTCGTGCCCCCGAGGGCTGTTTTGCCGTACATCTGCTTTCAGTGGAGCTGGGTCTCAGATTTCCTCTTCATCCCTTCGTGTTGGAATACCTACGCTTCGTCAAGCTAGCCCCCTGCCAGTTAACCCCGAACAATCACTCATATCTGGCAGGGTTCCTGTCGCTGTGCCTCAGCCGAAAGGTCCCCCTACTCTGGAGCAATTCTTTCTGTCGTTCAACTTGTGTCGGGGGGGTCATTCGAATGCCGGGGGCTATGGTAATTTGCAGCAGCTCCCGAAGTTCAGGATTTCTGATGAGGCGCCTTCGTCTCACAAGGGGTGGAAAGACAAGTTCTGCTATATCCGTCTGGCCGAGAACCCTTTCTCCGCTCCGCTTCGTGATAGGTTCCGGCGGCACCTGAAGGCAGAAGGGTATGCCCTTGAGAAAAATGGGCGGGTGTTGTCCAAGAAGCCGGAGGGGTCTGATAAGCACGTGTCCATCAAAGGCGCAACGCTCTCCAGTGAGTTGTACAAGCTCGGCTTCCGTCGGTATCGGCTGATGGGGGAGAAGGAGGAAAGCTACCCCACGATTGATCGCGTATATGAGAGTGCCGAAGGTTGTTGCAATGCCGAGGGCTTTAATTCTCATACTTAGATTTTTTTTTTCTTTTTGCTTTGTTGTAGTATTGAACTAACCCTTGTGTGCCTTCTTGTGTTTCAGGACCAGATATGGACGCCCGGAACCTTGTCAAGCTGAAGAGACAAATTGCCAAGGAAGAGCAGATGAAGGAGGCCCCCGCACAGCAGAGGGCGGTCGACGAGATATTCCCTAAGGCGGGAGCGGCCGAAGAGGCCAAGGAGGTAGGGCCCGTCGCGGAGGCCGCCGTCGGGGGCTCCCCCGGTCTGGAGCCGAAGAGGAAAAGACTTGGGAAGGACCCGGCACAACCGGAGGGGAAGAAGAAGAAGAAGGGCCCCCCGGAGTCGAAGGAAGCCCCCGTTGTGGTCGTAGATGAATCTTCTCCTCCCAATCCTTCGGGTCAAGCCACTGGTCTGACATGGCCCCAGGACAAGATCCAATTTTCCATCACGAAGGGGACTGCTATCATGCACGGGACCCTGAACCCGAAGGAGTTTTTGAGGGGTGCCACCCCTCCGACCGATAAGTCCGTGCTCTCCCGCCAAACCGACGATGTCCTCTGCTCTAAGGTTCTGATGGCCTCGGTTACGGTAAGGTTCCTTCCTTCTCTTTTGTAGGTAACTTAATTCTTTACGTGTGTAGTGGCTTAACCTCCGGTAATTCATGTCTACTTTCAGGCAAGCCTTGGCCTTGGCGAGCTGGTCCAGAGGATAGAGCAGTATGATTCGGAGAAGAAGAAAGCCGATGAAGCATTGGCTGAGGCCCGAAGGCAGCTCAAAGAGGCCGAGGACGCTCGCAAAGCTGAGCAGGAGAGAAAAAATAACTATACTAGAGAGAAAAAATCACTAAAATGTAAAATGTAATTTACATTTTATCCCTAAAAGCACTACACTGGAGAGAAAAAATTATCCCGCTTAAACATTCTCCGTCTAAAATCCTAAAATGTAATTTCACTTTCCACAAAACAAAATCATCATCATCATCATATACCTAAAAACACTACACTAGAGAGAGAAAATTCTCCCGGCTAAGCATTCTCCGCCTAAAATCCTAAAATGTAATTTCACTTCCCCCCTAAAAAGCATCCTATACCTAAAAGCACTACACTGAAGAGAGAAAATTCTCCCGCCTAAGCATTCTCCGCCTAAAATCCTAATATGTAATTTCACTTTCCGCAAAAAAAATCATCATCCTATACCTAAAAGCACTACACTGAAGAGAGAAAATTCTCCCGCCTAAGCATTCTCCGCCTAAAATCCTAATATGTAATTTCACTTTCCGCAAAAAAAATCATCATATACATAAAAGTACTATACTAGAGAGAGAGAAATTCTCCCGCCTAAGCATTCTCCGCCTAAAATCTTAAAATGCAATTACACTTTCCACAAAAAAAATTATCATCCTAAAATCCTAAAATGTAATTTCATCCTTCCTATACCTAAAAGCACTATATTGGAGAGAGAAAATTTTCCCGCCTAAAATTGTTAGGCTTGCAATGACCATTAATAAGAGTCACGGACAATCGTTGAAAAAAGTTGTTATCTTACTCTGACGCTCCATTATTACTCACAAACATTTGTACATGAAAGTGTGGAGAGTAACAAGTTCATGGGATTGGAGTTTGTAATGATGAAGATGGAAAACCAACCAAATCAACATTGAATGTTGTTTACAAAGAAATATGTACTATAGAGTAATTTATAATTTTTGGTATAATGTGGTGGACTTAAATGTGCATCCATTTCATCGTGTGATGTTTTACATTTAGTTCTTAACATTTATTCAGAATTTATATAATGTTTTCAAATAATTCTAACACAATCATATTTTTTAAATATTTTTAAATATATAACTATATCTAAATTATTATGTAGGTGTCTCACTCCCGTGCAGCGCACGGGTGGAGTAAGTAGTTAGACTTGAGAGATAATATTAACTAATTAAAATATTAAACTAGCAAACTTGTGGATGAGTAAAGTTTCAAAAATAAAATAATAAAAAGTAAATTTAATGTGACTAGTGACAATAAATTAACTAATTAAAATGGGGGTTTAGATTTGGAATTAAGGATCTTGGGTGTCTTTGGATTATGAACAAAAAAGGAATAATTTCTCCAATCTAAGAATAGTGACATATTAATTCTCATAGACAAGAACTTGATTTTAATTTCCCTAACATGTCCTATTTCTAGGCTTAGTTTAGGGTGTGTGAGATGTGATCTAAATTAATTCTACACTCGTAGACAAGCAAGAATGAATTTTCCAAACATTCAAAAGTGAAGCGATCAATTTCACAAATTACTCTTTCATTTCATCTCATACAACTAATCCTAAAAATTGGAGAAACTTCCTAAATTTAATTCAATATTCAAGAACACCCATTAACCTTAACTTTATCCAAATCCAAACCCCATGAAAATTTAGCCTAACATAATTATCAAGAAACTAAGACAATAAATAAAAGACCTAGAGCAATCTATGGATATAACTGAACAGTAATTAATCATCATTAACAAACACAATTGTCCAAGTAAATAACAAATCGAATATGAATACGGAGTAATAGAGTAATTAAAACTGAATGCTTATTTAAGTTTGAATTGAAGCATTAAATTAGGATTGAAATTGAAAGATGAAACCGGAATTAATGCTGCTGTTATGTTCTTCTTCTTTGCTTCTGCTAACTTCTCTATTTTTTTCGCCTTGGATCTGTCATTGCTTTGTGATCAAGAGCTGCTGACGTGAATTGTTCTGCTAACCATACATGTGTTTTTCTTCTCTGCCAAGAACTACCTTTTTTCTTCAGTTGTTGCGGATCCTTTTATTTCTCTTCCCAGCAGTCGTTTTCTCCCTTCAAATCTGGCCTTCTTTTCTCTCCTGCTGCTGGCTGTCCTCTCTCTTTTTTTTGTTCTTTTCTTTGATTGCCCGATGAAAGGATTGAAGCCCATGTGCTCGTTGCTTCCTATCAGTCCCCTCCTTTCTTTCATTTATTTTTCTTTGTTTCTTTTCCTTGATGTTGTAACGCAGCCTTGCTGCCCTTTTTTAGTTTGTGTTTTTTTTAAATGCAGCTACGCTGCTTGTTTTGGGTTTTCTTTTTCTTTTCTTTTTTTTTTGATTTTCTTTTACTTTATTTCATTTGTTTATTGTACTAAAAGTTATCAAATTGAAATATAATAGAATGCTGAAATTTGACAAATCACAAAATATAGATAACACAAATAAGAAAGAAAAAACGTAAAATCAATCCAAACACTTGAATTAAACCAAATCACTCAAAAAATGTAAACTTCAACACTAATTTCAAACATTAACAAAAATGCAATAAAAACGCAGAAAAGTGATTCAATTTGCCCCAAGTTTAACAAGAAACGCTATAAAATGTGAGTTAAAATATATGAACAAATCAGACTTATCACTTATCAGTCATTTTTGTTTATCAAACACACTAGTATTTCACCCATGTGATGCACAGATGAGAATTTTACAGCAAATATGATACATAAAGTGATAGCTACTGTATTTTTTCAAAAATTATATATCATAAAAAGGCGTTTAACATATACCTCAGTAATATACACAATAAATGTACTAATATGTTCATATCTCATAAGGATCATAAAGAGTTTCAAAGGTTTCTCAAATATCTCTTCGTCCCATGCATGATTGTCTTATCTTCTTTTTTCAGTCAGTCCCACTAAGATGGTCTCACACCAAATTGGTAAAATTTGCGTGGTTGTTAATCATTTTTATTTTATTAATTTAATATCATTCACATGGACTCACTTTCCTTAATAATTGCATCATATACTATATCCAATGTTGGTGGGATGAATTTAGTTCACAATATTTGTTGTCTCATACTCTATATGTGATTATGTTGTCACCATTTAAAATTAGAATTTTCAAGCCCCTAACACCACAATCTAGCGCCTTAATAAAGAGCCATTCAATTTAATTTATAACCATGCATTAATAACAATTCTAAGAATGTCTCTTTTTTAGAACTAAAAGGAAGTGTACTTTCAAAAACATGTACTCATACTTCATAACTCACTTGTGTGTTGCATCAAAAAAATATTCTAAGTTTTTTTAAAGGAAAAAAATATTCTTAGTGATAGAGTATATATAGACTCGGACCCCCGGGTCTCATGGCTATTGGGCCTGAACAACGGTCCACACACGTTTATCGGATGTTATTTGTATTATTGTTGATGGTCCCTGGTGAGGTAAAAGTCTAGAGGGAGGTGGGGGTGAATAGACTTTTAAAAATCTTTTTCTTTTTCAACCATTTTCCTCAAATAGAATGAGTTCCAATATCTTTTGAGAGATATTGAAACATACAACGGAAGTCTTGACCTCAAGAGTGTGACACTTTATAGAAACAAAGGTTATGACCCTTTTAGTTGTGACAAAGATGGATAAACAGAACACGTGTGTATGAAGGATATAGACCTATAGTACGTAGGTAAGGAGTTTGATTCACATAAAACTTTTGAGAGTTTTCTGGACAGTGAGTATGCAAGCTTATGGGATAATATGAAGGTGAGTGAGAACTGAAGTGTGTGTTGGGTGCTGAATATAAAAGGTACACAAGATATATCTTGGTTCAGAGGTGGTATAATCCTTCTACATCCAGTCCCAACCTATTTCAGATTGATTTCCACTAAATGAATATCCCATTACATTTAGTGCCCAATCTACCCTTGGCCCAGGCGTAGATTGTGAGGTTTTTCACGAGGAACTTAACACTGTTCCAAGCTACTCAATCCTCCAAGGTTTTTCACTAATGGCATTGACTTGCCAAAAGCTACTCATGCCCTTGTTCTTCTCACCTTCTAGATTTGATCACAAAGCCCTCCAGAATGATAAACCCATAACTTAACAAACAACAATCATAGCAGTTATGAAGAAGCAGATAGAAAGATATCGAGAAGATGAACCTAATCTGGTATACCGTATGAACTGTCCACTGCTCTACCTGGAGAAGGAGAGCAGCGGCAACCCTAATCTCTCTATCTCGCCTCTGTGTCTCTAAAGCCTCTTTTTATTGTGTGGGTTCCCGTAAGTTAGCCTCCTTTTATAGGAGAAGTTGGCTAACTTACGGGTTACAAGGAAGCCCCCGGGCTGATACACATTTGTGGCCCGTATTACACGTTTAATTAATAACTACACAAATACAAAGATATTTAATTAATTAGATTGGACACCATAAAATATTCCTAACAATCTCCCCCTTGGTGTTCAATCTTGTTGAATCAGCATTGCAGCGCAGATATCTTTGTCTTTGTTGTTATTCAGCTTCCTTTGTCTTTGAACTTGACTTCTGAGGAAGGCTATCTGAAGAAATCCTTGCAATCTCCCCTTTGATGTCTTCTTGACAATTTGATCTTTGATGTCGGGGGTTGAGGGACCTTCAGTATCTTGCATGTAGTCCTTGCCTTCCAGAAGTTGCTCTTGATCAGTTTGGATGAAGTCCGGTGACGCCTCTAGAATGAATGTTCTTTGGAGAATAGGAGACGCCCATGGAATTCATCTTCAACAATTTGATATTGACCTCTGTCTCCTCCACAATATAGTCTTTTTGACTATTTGGAATGAAAGCTTTTGAGGAGAACTTGTCGGTGGCACAACGGAGCATAATGATGGTTGACTTGTGAGCGTAGCTGACCATTTGAGTTGCGGAGATAGTAGAGAGAGTATTGGAGGAGAGAAGTGTCCCAGAATGATTTTTTGACAGTTAACAACATGTGGACCACTCTCCCCCTCGTGACGATCCGATGACTAAGGGCGTCATGCCTTTATTCTTTTATTCTGCGGAACAAACATGAAACAAACAGAAAGAGTAAATGATAAAAGCCCCCCGGGGTCGTGTAGACTCCTGTTTTCATCACTATAGAGATAAACTCTAAAGCAATGGCCTGAAAATGTTGGTGATTCTTATGTTGCAACAGCAGAACTTCCTTCCAATTATTGGTCTATATCTGTAATAGATGAGCCCTATGAAAGTTCTCGCGGGTCATGTAGACCTGCAACTGACTCTAAAAGTGCATCCGTGTCCTAGAAAATTTCAAAACATTTGGGAGTGAGTAACTAGACACGACGTGATCAATGAAAGTTCAGTGGCATGGGACTGAGGCCACTGCAGTCAGTATTACTTGTCTCGGAAGGAGACAATAATGAGAGATGCGGTTCCCCGTGAAGTATGATTAAACACCTGTCTGTTGGGAGACAAGTGAGTGGTCTTGGGTAGGGTTCAACGTGCACTGTTGGACAAGATGCAGTGACTTCTACCCAGGATCTGATTAAATCAGTCCTGAACCTATTTGGGAATTGTTCATAGTATTTGAGTGGCTAGGAGTAAATGTTCAATGAATAATAGACAGTTGAGATAGCAGACTCATCATTGATTATTGTTTTTCTTCTCACTTTAGCCTTCTGCTTCCTAACTCTCATAATGATAACTCTCACTCACTAACTCACTCACTTACTCTCGGCTTTGTCCCTTGGGTAGGCTTTAGTTGGGTTTACTAAGCCATAGGAACATGTTCTCTCATTGATTTTCTCTCTGTACTCCCCCTCAACTGGAGCACTCGGTATGCTTTGTCATTGTTAGGCATCGGGGAGGATAACATTGAACACTCCCCCTAAAATGTTGCATCCTTTGAGAGATTCCTTGCTTTGTTGGTGTAAGGCGCCAGGAGGAGAAAACTGAAACTCCCCCTCAGAATGTGCAAGGTTTGATTGCTCACTGCTTGTCATACCCTCCATGTGTGTGGAGCAATCTGAACAAGTACCACACATGACGGTTTCCCTGTGCTCATCATGTAGAATTTCAGCATATTGATGATCACATAATGTTGATGAGTCAGAGGAGGCTTCAGTGGTTGATTGTTGATTGTTGTAAGATGACCGTTGACGCGAGGTTGATTGAATTATCTGCAATTTTCGGACCTTTACAGTGGAGCATAGAAAAGCTTTGACCTCAGGGTTGACATTGAAAGAATTTTAACAGATTTGCCTAAGTTTTGACCTGGACATCGGTGATTTACAATGTTTGTCGGAAAACTAACGTTTTGACCCTCAAAGACTGCGAGTGAGGGCGCGTGAGAATTAATGTAGATCTTTTCGTTAGATTTCCAACAAAAAAAAAGTTTGCTCAAATCGGATCACCGAGTCAAAAGTTATGGACAAAACAGTGCGGTGTCGCAGAAAATCTCTAATTTTGAGTTTTTGAGGAATTTCTTCGAAGTTGAGGTTCTCGATGTTGAATATCGAGAGCAGGTGGATTTTAAACAAAATTCTAAGGCAATACCTCGAAATCCTAATCTCGATGTTTAAATCTCGAGATTACAATCTCGAGTTTTAAATCTCGAGATTACAATCTCGAGTTTTAAATCTCGAGATTACAATCTCGAGTTTTAAATCTCGAGATTACAATCTCGAGGTTTAAATCTCGAGATTACAATCTCGAGTTTGCCTTGAAAAGAGTAATGGCGAAATCCACCTGCAAAACAGACCTCAGAATAACGATATCTTCAGAATTTCAAACACTAAACTATTTATTGAATGTAATTTTATTACGTAAAGTACTTAAACAGAAAAAAGTTCTTCTTCATAATTAAGCTTGCAAATGTATGAAACATTGAGTAAATTGAACAAAACACAAATTTGTTTTAAAAAGGGAACGATTCAGTAATTTAAATAATGCACAATTAATTTTAATAAAATGCATGATATTGTGTTAACAACGCACTACATCAATCGTACAAATTTAATTTATAATTCATAAAAATGCATACAAAAGAGCAATCATCGCTCAATGGTCAAAGGATAAATAATGAAAATGAATAAAAAATAATCATTCCTCCGAGTTCAAAGGACAATTCCTACTGTCATGATATCCTTTTTTATTACATGTTCTACATAACCTCTTAGTCTTATTGCGCACTTCAATTGACTTCTCCTTACCACCTTTAATTCTCATACCACAACCCTTATTTCGAGCCTGCTGAGGTGGATGGACGCTAACTTCAGTAGAAATAGATGACCCATAAAAACCTTTGATAACATCACTTTTTGTAGATGCTCCTGCACTACTTCCTTGATAGCTAGCCAATAACCGTTTTTGCTCCTTAATCACATCTGAAAACTGCTGAAACAAATCGGGTTGATGGTCAATCATTCCAACACAAAAATGAATATCACACCACAATGTCTTCATTGCTAGTGTTTTCTCTTCTGTGCCAACACACTGTTGAAACACATCATCTTCAAATGCATTAAGAGGCTTTAGAATGGAATCTTTGCACCATCGCCTAAGCACATATCTATCTGGAATGGCATTGACCTTGTTCTCTTTGAACACAAAAAAATGTGATGACACAAAATCACAATCCTCTCAAAATGTTTGCAAGAGCAAACTGTAGTACCGTCATTAGTATTGTGCACAACTGTGAAATTAAAACCTCGTTCATCTGATATGACATACGTAAAAACACAACCTTCATGTTGCAGACTAAGAACAACACAAGAAAAACAAGCGCAACAAATTTCCTTCTGAACAAGATAAAAAAATTGAAAGATTGTAAACATAGGAAGCATATCTTTCAATATGTAATGGTGTCTTGTACTCCGGAATGGACGACTCGGAAACTTTGATCAATTGTGCACTATTATGCCTTTGAGATTCCATTGCACTCTCAAACTGCATATAAAACTCAACCAAGCTAAAATTAGGATTCCTGAACTCATTAAAAAAATTATTTTCACTTTCAGAACATGATGTAGTCCTAAGCAAACCCGCCATGAAAAGGTCACCAAAATAAGCAGGAATCCAAGACCTCCTAATCTCAAACATGTGTGAAAATCAATTGTGATCAAGTAAGTCATACTCTTTCATCAAATTAGTCCATATCATCTCAAATTCAGCTGGTTGAAAATAATGACTCCACACAATACAATTCAATTCCTTCATAAAATTTGCATCTTTACTCAAAACTGGTCCATCTTTCGAACTCACTTTCTCCATAATATGCCAAATCCAAAATCTGTGACAAGATGTTGTGAAGACCTGTGGAATAGCAATTTTCATGGATGTGTCTTGATCTGTTATGATGCACGTTGGTTCCCGATCCATTGCATTCAAAAAAGAACGAAACAACCACACGTATGATTCAACATCTTCTTTCAACAACAAACCCACACCAAAAGTAATGCACTTTTTGTGATTATCAACGCCGGTGAAAGGGGCAAAAACCATGTTATACCTGCATTTTGTTAAGTAAAATACAAATGTGCACTGAATAAGTGAAAAATGTGCATTACGAAAACTTAACAATGCATAATACACGAAAACAAAGTTGTAAAAAGCATTAAAAAATGAAGTAAAAATATAGAAGACTTGATTATAGATGCAATACCTGTTCGTCTCGTAGGTAACATCAAAAGACACAGCATCCCCGAATAACGAATAGTTTTTGATGCACACCGGATCCGCCCAAAATACATGTGTCAACTGCTCACTCTCATCAACATCATAGTCAAATGAAAAAGCTGAACAAATCTCTTTCTTTCGAAAAAGCATATCTATCAATATATGGGCATCCACGCCAACTAGATAAGCCTTCAAATCACGTTTAAAATTCTTAAAATCCACGGATGTAGCACCAATATTGACATAACCACCAACAGTTTGCTTATACAATCGATAAGATTTCATTGTGCCAATATTTGCTTTAGCACAATTCAAAAAAAAACTTTTGATGGCCAATATCAAGTTTTCTATTCACTTTTAAAAATGGCATGGATGAATCAGAAAACTTAAGGTGGTTATTCCTTTCCTCAAAAAAGGTAATTTTGTATTGATTCATGTGTGCAAGCTTATAAACTGCACGTGCTTTACAATCACACCTATTAGAAACCCTACGTCTTTTTTATAATCATCATTAACACATACGCCCGCAGTTGGTAAATATTCAACGTGAGTTTGGTCTTCATTTTCAGATGCATCAGAATCACATGAATCATTTTCAATACTAAAGTGATGATCTTCCTCAACATTCTTGCAGGACTCACTGGTAGATGTAATAGCCTTAGCTTTAGATACATTTTTGAAACCATGTCTATTACACACCATGCGTTTCCAAACAATAATGCCATCACGAGCCCTATGTTGACTACTTTTGTGTGATTCAAAACCACAAATGGATGCATATTGATCATAAAAACGCATACCATCTTCTAAATTGTTGAACAACATACCAACATGAGGTTTTGTTATCTTTCCAACAAAAAAAAGTTTGCTCAAATCGGATCACCGAGTCAAAAGTTATGGCCAAAACAGTGTGGTGTCGCAGAAAATCTCTAATTTTGAGTTTTTGAGGAATTTCTTCGAAGTTGAGGTTCTCGATGTTGAATATCGAGAGCTGGTGGATTTTAAACAAAATTCTAAGGCAATACCTCGAAATCCTAATATCGAGGTTTAAATTTCGAGATTACAATCTGGAGGTTTAAATCTCGAGATTACAATCTCGGGGTTTAAATCTCGAGATTACAATCTCGAGTTTTAAATCTCGAGATTACAATCTCGAGGTTTAAATCTCGAGATTACAATCTCGAGGTTTAAATCTCGAGATTACAATATCGAGTTTTAAATCTCGAGATTACAATCTCGAGTTTTAAGTCTTGAGATTACAATCTCGAGTTTTAAATCTCGAGATTAAAATCTCGAGGTTTAAATCGCGAGATTACAATCTCGAGTTTGCCTTGAAGAGTAATGGCGAAATCCACCTGCAAAACAGACCTCAGAATAACGAAATCTTCAGAATTTCAAAATGTTTGAAACATCGAAAACTTTGGAGTTTCGGAAACCTCATAATATCGAAAACTTGCTGTTTGAAAAACATCAGAACATCGAAAACTTCTAAAAACTTTTATAAGCAGGGAATCATTCAGAAATCCTATAATCTAAAGCTTCGATGAACTGCAAAGGATGTCAAGATTCGAAATTCCAAAAATTCTGAAATTTTTCAGAATGTCGAAATCCTAAACATCGAGTTCCTAAAACTCGAAATTCCAAAACCCGAAATTCCAAAACTCTCAATTTTAAAACTCGAGTTTTAAAAACTCTCGAGTTTTCAAACTCTCGAGTTTTAAACTCTCGAGTTTTAAAACTCTCGAGTTTTTTAAAAACTCTCGAGTTTTCAAACTCTCGAGTTTCCAAACTCTCGAGTTTTAAACTCTCGAGTTTTAAAACTGTCGAGTTTAGGAATTCGAGACCCAAAATGTCGAGATCCTGCAAAATGAAAACTTTGATTTTTGAAAATATGAAACCTGTTCTGAAAAGCCCTGAAGGTCGAGATTCTCCTGTATCAGTTTCAAGTCAAAAACGTTTCTGCAGCAGTGAAAAATAAGGATTTCGAGATCTCAATGTAGAGATCTTCGAAATATAAAAATAGCAGAAAACGAAAAATAAGGTATGCTGCTGGATCGGTTTTGAACGACGAGTCCAACCGTAAGATTTTTACAAAATTTCGTTCACAAACAAGATTACATGAGCAAATCTCTATATCAAAGAAAAACAGAAGAAAAGCAGAGCAGTTCTTCATAAAAAGGCAGATCCGAAAAAAACGCAGATAGATTCAACCTGTTTCACGCCTCGGCTCTGATACCAATTGATAAACCCATAACTTAACAAACAAAAATCATAGCAGTTATGAAGAAGTAGATAGAAAGATATTGAGAAGATGAACCGAATCTGGTATACCGTATGAACTTTCCACTGCTCTCCCTGGAGAGGGAGAGCAACAGCAACCCTAATCTCTCTATCTCGCCTCTGCGTCTCTAAAGCCTCTTTTTATTGTGTGGTTTCCCGTAAGTTAGCCTCCTTTTATAGGAGAAGTTGGCTAACTTACGGGTTACAAGGAAGCCCCCGGGCTGATACACATTTGTGGCCCGTATTACACGTTTAATTAATAACTACACAAATACAAAGATATTTAATTAGATTGGACACCATAAAATATTCCTAACAGGGTTTAAACTAGGATACCAACTAATCTAAGCTCTATAGATGTGTATGAATTATGAGCTATTCTAAGAGCATTAAATGAGTGGGGTGGTGACCGGAGTGGTGAAGGTGAATCAACTAGCTGGATATGTTCGTGAGATTCTTGATTCCCTTCAATTCCATTTGGTTCCTATAGACCATGATTTTATCATCTGGTGCCACACTTGATCTTCCCGCACTCCTGTATTTATAGACTTCGTTGTTGAATCTCCTCGGTTGGCTAAGTGATTCATTCTTGATCGTTGCTTGATCTACTTACTTTGTTCCACTTGACTGAGGAAGCATGGTTGATTCTTGTTTTCTTGTGACACAGATCAAATATCTTCACTCAACTTGATTCCTCATTTCTAGGTAAAGATAAAGATGATTTATCTTTATTTCTTTGGCTCGTAGAAGATCAGCTGAGTGTTGTTCAATGCTTCAATACAATGAAAATTACTTGCTTTTAGTAAAACAATTTTATAAGAAACTTTGTCACATAATTTCTTATAAAATTATTTTCTATTCTTTTTGTCATTTTGACTGCAAGTTGGTCTTCTGTTTAATTGTTTCTGTGCTAAGAGAAGAATAGTAGATTTCAGTATTTTAATCAGATTACCATGAGGTCTTCTGGTGTCCATCGAAAACCAGTTCTGAGGATGACCAGAACACCAAAATATACCATGAGGTCTTCTGGTGTCATCAAAGATGACCAGTTCTGATGATGATCAGAATTGAGGTCTTCTGGTGTCATCATAAGGTCACAGAGGGTTTTCTGATTAAGTCTCTGATTTCATAAGGGCTTCAGTTGACTCTTTTCGTACCTTTTCTTTTTGTTTCTTTTCTTTTTGTTTTGTGGTACGTTTCTTCTCTTTTTAGTGCTCTTTCTTTTCTTCTGAGTACTTTTATCACTATTGTGAGAGCACATTACAATAAACAGAGTAGAACAAGTACAAGCTCTATTTTAATGCAGGAAACATACAAAAAGTGGTGGCATCATCAAAACAATATATAGTGATCATCAAAATCTAGGGGACCTAACAATTGTACTGTCCATATATCATTTTTATGTACTAGATTAGACTTTTATGTAGTTGGGTCTATCGGGCCCATATTAGCAGCCCAACCTGCTATTTCTCTATCTATACTCCCAGGGGAGGCCTTGTAAACCTAGAACAACATAAGTCACAAGAACATAATTCAATACAACATCACTATTCATCTTCTTCTCCACTTTTGAGCTCTAATCTCTCCTAAATTATATAGATTGGATACCTCATAATCCACCACTTAGATAAGAATTATTTACCGAAATAATTAGTTATGGGTGATGTCCAAATTTATGAAAAAGAGGCAGTTGAAGACGAAGTTAAGTGGTATTGTAATTTAAATTATTAACGTATGCTTCCTTCCTAAGTAGAATAAGAGGGATTTATTTGTTTCCCAATAATACATTCTGATGATAGCAATTCAATAACAATCCATCATTGAATCTCCTATAATTAGTGGACTTCTGGTTGAAACAGGTGAATATGCCAAATTCAAAAATCATATTGATATTTAATTTTTACTTTACACGTGCGTTGCACGGGAGTGAAGTACCAACATACTCCTTCCGTCCCAATTTACTTAGTCATCTTTGACTTTTCTAGTCAAAGGTGGTAAACTTTGACCAATTATTTAAACTAATATAGTATATTAATGCAAAATTTAATAATTTTATACTTTTATGAAAGTATTTTTAACAAAGAACATTTTCATATCATTTTCATATTATTAATACTTTCTCTATATAAACATATAATCGGTCAAAGTTAGACTTCATTGACTTGAAAAGTCAAGTTTGGCTAAGTAAAATGAGACGGGGGGGGGGGGGGGGGGGGGGGGGAGTAAAATTTAGAAGCAATTATATAAAACTACAAAAATCTAAATAGCAACCAAACATTTTACCCCAGCTGGTTGTGAGGTTACCGTGCCTAGTGGAAGGTCTCGAGTTCGAAACCTGCTAGGCAAACAAGGGTATGAAACTCAATAGAGTGAGTTTCAGCCCTGATTACTCCAGTCCCTCCCTAGCCCTTTCCCCAGACCCCCTGGAGTAAAAAAATATCTAAATAGCAGGCCAATTTAAAGTTAAATAATATCCTAAATAAGGTGTCATTGTAATAACATAATAATAAATAAATTGTAAAATTAAAGGAAAATCATCATACGATAAAATATGTGTGCATGTATGCTCACGAAACTGTCAAGGGAAACTACAAATTACTATAAAATTATATATATACATTATTCAACAAAGACTTAGTTAGGTGTTCGCTTTCGTCACATATCACAAACTTTAACTCAAACGGGCTTGTTATTCTCAAGAACATCATAAACAATTGTCTATGCGTAAAAAAAGGCCAATGGGGGGATGTGTCAACATTTTCCATTGACTACCCTTTACTCTAGTTAATGATCATTGCATAGCTAACCATTAATGGAAAATGACATTGTCTCGATGCGTCATTTCAGCCTCGACTGTATAAGTAATTTTAGTCACGGAAGTCATGTGTCATTGCACAATGCAAATGAACGATCTATATTCCTCATTAACTCATCTGCACCTCACTTTCATTTTTAGCTCATGAATAAGCATATCGAAACATTTAATGCTATTAAAAAAATCATGTGATTGTATCTCAGATAAGGATTCACGACCTAAGTTTGATGGAGAAGTTAAATATGTACTTAAACAGTTCAAAAGTTTCCATTTTCGGTATCCAATCTTTAGGATCGAATCTCGCCCAACCAAATTTAGGATTCCCTCAACAACTGCAATTAGTGATAAAGTATTCCTCATAAAAGATCAAGAGTAGACGATGAATGATGTTTCATGATATTTTATTCATAACATAATGTTGAAGAACTATAATATCGTTATAAGCACACATTGCTGCAATGAGAATGTCACTAAATCATTTGTTAGACTCCTGATGAGATTATGTGCGGCCTCATTCCAAACCATGACTTAACCAAAACAGTGACATGTTTAACCCTCAACTTAACTTAAGTATGTATCGCCACATATCTTTCTCCTTTTTCTTTGGGAATGTTTTTTAAAATTCCTACCTCATTTGTAAGCTCCTTAATCAAATTTTATTACTATATCCAAGATAAGCCCAGATCCCTAATGAGAGAGGTAAACTTCTATGATCATAAAACCAATCATCATTAATCTGGATAGTATAGGTGCTTTTAGGTTAGCTGAAAGGATTTCATATTTGAATTCCAATTTTATATTAATTAGTGTTCATTGCATTAGCTATGTCTTCATGTAACATCAAATATTTGAAAAACTGCCGACTTATCAAAATGGATGTCACCACTGCATTTCTGCATGGTGAATTGGATAAGAAAATTTACATGACTCAACCTGAGGGCTTTGTGGATCCCAAGAGGAGTGACCATGTCTGTCTGCTTAGGAAGGCCTTGTATGGCCTGAAGCAATCCCTTAGTCAGTGGAATATTAGGTTTTTCAAATATTTGATAAGTCGGCAGTTTTTCGGCAGTATCAGCAGAAGTCATGGTAAAGTTAAATAATGTGATTACACGAGGTAGCAGTATCGGCAGAAGTATTAACATGCACATCAGAAGGAATGACAGGTACAACAGGAAGAGTGTCATACATAACATAAGGAATAGTAGGTACAGAAGGGGCCTGAGGCTCCACCTCAACAGGTGTCCTCTTAGGTTCATGCTCAGAAACAGGTTTAAGCAAGCAAGGGAAATCAAACTCATTGAAAATTACATCCCTACTTATAACCACCTTAAAACCAGGCACACTTCTATCCCACAACCTATATCCCTTTACCCCATCAGGATAACCCAAGAAAACACACTTTTTGGATCTAGGATCTAACTTATCAGTTTTCTGATGAACATAGGCAGCACACCCAAAGACCCTAACGTTTGTTAGGTCAAGAGGCCCACCAATAAATTTAACTTCGGGCCATTGACCCCCTATGGGAACAGAGGGAAATCTATTAATCCGATAGGTTGCAGTGGTAACTGCTTCACCCCAAAACTTCTTAGGTAAACCTGAGGTAGACAACATACTTCTAACCTTGTCAAGAAGGGTTCTATTCATCCTTTCAGCCACCCCATTCTGTTGGGGGGTGTAGGGCACAGTCTTATGTCTCCTAATGCCTGAAGTGGCACACAGTTGGTCAAGCTCATGATTACAGAACTCTAGGCCATTATCAGTCCTAAGGGTCTTAACATTCTGTCCAGTTTGATTTTCTACAAGTAACTTCCAGGCCTTAGACTTCTCACAAACATCAGACTTATGTTCTAGAAGGTAGACCCACACTTTCCTAGAAAAATCATCAATTAAGGACAAGAAATACCGTTTCCCCCCATGTGTGGGAACACTAGCAGGACCCCAAACATCAACATGCACATATTCAAGCACAGAGGAGCACTTTGTCATATTAGGATAAGAGGATAGAGGGAACTGGACTCTATGTTGTTTACCAAGCACACATGATTCACAGAAAGTCAAAGAGTTCACAGAGTCTTTACCAAAGTAACCATGTTTACGCATGATCCCCAAACCTTTATTACTCATATGCCCTGGTCTATTATGCCACAACAAGGTTTTATCAGTATGCACAACATTCACAGCATTCACAGAGTCAATATAAGGTTTAGCATGACACACATAAAGGTTGTTTACCTTCTCAGCTTTAAACAACACCAGAGAATTTTTCAAAATTTTCATACAACCATTCCCCCACTTTCCCTCTAATCCACTACCCTCCAAGGCAGCAACAGATAACAAGTTGTGACACAAATCAGGGACATGCCTCACATTCTTAAGAGTAAACACAGAGCCACAAGAAAACTTGAGACATATATCACCAACACCCAAAACATTGCATCTCTTATTATCAACCAAGGAAACATAACCCATATCACATTTCTCATATTTAGAAAACAAATCCCTAAAAGGAGTCATATGATAGGTACAACAAGAATCAGTTAACGATTCATGCTCAGTCACGGTATTACAAACAAAATTAACATGGTCACACACCATGAGAACTTCACCAAGGTCATCTCTCTCTATAGCTACACTAACCTGCTCAGGTTTCTTGGGATGGGGACAGTCCTTTATAAAGTGCCCAGAATTGCAACAGTTGTAGCACACACGTTTTCTAGACTTATTCCTCTTCTTACCATTTGGGTTACTATTTTTAGCTTGGGCGTCCTTTTTCTGATTCTTAGACCTACTCTTAGATCTACCCCTCACAAACATAGCCTCACCCGAATCCTTGGATTGACTAGAGATACTCCTATTATGTTTAAGATCAAGCTCTTTACTCTTAAGGCCATTCACAACAATATCAAGAGTGACATCATCTCTACCATATTTAATAGCAGATTTAACATCATTATAAGAATCAGGAATAACATTAAGCAACACAACAGCAGTATAATCATCAAATGCTTATCACCAAATTGGTTAATGTTCTGGATCAACTTATTAAAAGTATCCAAGTTTTCATCAATGTCTTTGGTTAGGTCTAGCCTAAACCGAAAGAACTTTTCAAACAAAAACAGTTTACCAGGCAGAGAGGTGTCAGTATAAAGCTCATCTAACTTATCCCACAACTTTTTAGCAGAATCTAAAATACCAACCTTTCTAAGCACATAGTCAGATAGGTTAAGATAAATAGTAGAGCAGGCAGTTTCATTCATTTCAGATTTCTTAGCACTATTATCAGAATCCAAATAAAGTTCACTTTCAGCTCTCAAAACCTTTTGTTGGATTAAAACACATTTGATCTTTTGTTTCAAAATGCCAAAATCAGTTTTCCCATTAAAAGGTAACATACCATACATATTGACAGACATAGGAGGAGACATAAGGGTGAACACAACAAGGATAACACTGAAAATCAGTGGCAGAAGACAAGGTCAATGAAAGATAGCATACAGAGAGACAGAGAACCAAGGAGCTAGGGTTCACCAGTGTACCCGGCTGCGGGCTGACAGGCCACACAGATCCGAAGGCCACTAGAGTGACTGTCAGGGAACCTGTCAGTCCTAACCTCAGGCGCCGAGTCACAGAGGCAAAAAATCCCAGTTCGCAAGGGTACCAAGTACGCACAAAAGGACAGTAAAGTAGAGATAAACACGCAAGGGAGATAGAAGCATAGAATACAAGTTCAAAACCTCAATCCCGCAAACACAAAACCAGTACGAATCATAGATCTAAACATGCAAGGACAGAAAACACTCATGCAGACCAACTTCCTACACAAAGGTAAAGAGAACACACCTGGGAGTCGTCAGTTACAACTGACAGCCAGACCAACTAGGTCAGCAGCAAAAGCAAAGCGGGGAAGGGGATGAAGCGAGTAAAAAACACCAAAACACATAATACCGGAGGCACCCGGCTACCTAGGGTGTTTATCGCCAATTTACCTGAGCGAGAACCCGAGGATGGGCTTCTCGACTTACCACTGAAAAGGAGATCTGCGGCGGATGGCGGTGGAGGAGCTCTCGGGCTGTAGACGAGGACGACAGGAGGTCCGGCTCTGATACCACTGTCAGGTTTTCACCTCTCCAGCTCAGACCACGCTCATACAACACACAACCAAGCACCACCGGAAGGGACATTAACACTCAGGCCAGCCCAGCCATCTCAACGCACGACAAAGGTCAGAAAAGGAGAAGCACAGAGAGAATTAACACAAATGGACCAGAAGAAGAAGAGTCTGGGAGTCTCTCTCTATTCTCTCTAACCTCACTCTCTCTCTAACCGAAGACCTCATCGTCAAGAGAAGACGAAGCGGATCTTAAGTACCAGGGCTGCAGGGGAAACCCTAAAGGAGGGTTCCAGAAACAAGGCTAGCGGCAAAACAACATGGACCAGGACAAGAGGCAAGCAAACAGGCACATCAAGAGTAAAGAGGGCTGCCATTGCCTATGGGTCAATACCTCCACAGTAAACAATGATCAAGTTTACAATCATACTGCTTTGGTTGTATCTACATCTCGTAGAGACAGGGTAAACCCAACTTCTATAAATTCATCTTTTGAAGTGACGTAGATGGGGTTCCTTCACTTGAAGGCTTTTTTGTTGTTTCTTTTAATCTAAAAAGTCTGCAAACATATATGATAAGATTACAACTTAGTTCATATTTAATGTTTAAAATTAAGAATTATTAATTGTAACGGCAGATACCGGCAAAATAACTTAATTTTTGGAATATGTTGATAAAGAATGAACTTAGTAGCATGCAACGAAGAAGCTAATCCAATCTTATCACAAGTGTCTATAAGTGTAAATATATGCTACGTATTTCATAACAAATAATTTTTTAAAAAGCTATCATAAGTGTCTAGGTATGTTGCGTTGATATAGCTACACATCCATCTTTTACTTATGCAACATGAATGGATCGGAGATTGGAGACTACTCATGGTGGGCTAGAAGACTATCAAGACTTTCACAGTTCCACTAGGTTGAGGACTACAGCCCTACAACGATGGCAACGACGACCGACAAAGCGAGAAGTCAGAGTCTCTCACTCCTCTGAGGCTATGAGTCGTAGAGAGTGTATGTTAGGGTTAGTCGCTTAGAGAGTTAGAGATAGAGTGTAAGTTAGGATTATTTGGGGGGAAGGGATAAGGGAAGGGTTATTTGGGTTATGGGTTATGGGTTAAGGGCTTGGGGGAATTGGGCTTAGGCTAGGTCGAGTTTTCGGGCGGGTCGGGTAGGGATTAGGAGAACCCTACCCGCTGGGTCTCGGGCCCAGCAAATCGGGCTGGCGGGTCGGATTCAAGGATTCGGGTCAGGTCAACCGACCCATTCTTAAAAATTCGGGTTAATCCGGTCGGGTTTTTCGGGTAGGGTTGGTTTTGCTCAGCCCTAACTGTGCTCAGTGATACTTTTTAATACGAAATAATTTAGAATATGAAAATTATATCAAAATGTTCGTTATTCAAAATATATTTATAAGAGTGTAAAATTTATAATTTATATACAAATATAATATTTAAAATCATTGTCAAAAGTTTATTTTCGTTGATCAAGAAAAGTCAATATGACGAATCATTTTAGGACGAAAGTAGTATATTTTTTAAGTCTTTCTGACCTCCTCTGTATAAAGAAACCCAAACTGACACCTATCTCATCGATATCAATTCACTTGTTTAACCCTTGGGTATTAGAGGTTCAACACGCAACATGTGTCTTATTTGATGAGATGGTTTTGAGCGGGAAAATGACCAATATTTCCAGTTGCTTTTATATATAGACATATAACATTTGATCTTGCGTGCTGAATTATACTCCCTCCATCCCACAAAACTTGACCAACTTTTACATGCATTTAGAATAATAAAATAAGAATAATGTGGTTGATATGTGTGCAAGGAGAGAAAAACTACTTTAACTATTTTAAGTAATAAAGAAAGAATTTAAGTAAATAGTATCAAAATAAATGTAACTAGCAACTTCTAAAACCAAGCCACAAGCGGCACACATGCCCAACAAATAACCAATATAAATAACATATTCGTGAGGGTAGAGTCTAAAAAACCAAAAATAAAAAACTGAATAAAAATAAATCGAATCGTAACCAAATCAAATTGAACCGCTAAAAAAATGAAACCAGATGTAAGAGACCGAATCAAACCATAGTTGTTTGGTTCGATTTTGATTTTTACCCTTCAAAATTGAACCGAACCGAATAAACTAAATTAATCAAAATATGAATTTTTATTTGTTAATCATTAAACATTAATCATAATATCATCGATACTATTTAGTTTTTTTGTGCTAGAAAAATTAATTTTCATGTTATGTTTAGTTTAGCTTATAAATGCATTTACACATTCATTGCATATGATAATGTAGCTGGATTGATCTATTATGATTTTAATAATTCGTATACATTTTTTTGCAATTGATTGCATGATTGTGATATATTTTTACTGGTTATTACTAGTAACTTTTATTTTTATGTAACTTAAAGTTTTATATTAATAGAAAAAATAAATATTCATCTCAACTATATTAAACAAAACATATATACTAATGAAATTTTTTCAAACTAGTCACAAAAATGTAAATGAAGAAGATATACACTTTTGTTCCAAACAATTGGAAAAATGTATTATCTATCCCGCATACTCATATAATTCAAGACATATTTATTTCTTATATTTTGGTAATTTTATTTATTTGTTCTAATATGCTTATATTTTCTATGTAGTATGTTTGACCTCCCTAACTGTCATATCATTTTAAATCAAATGAAAAAATATAGTAAAAAACCAAAAAACTGAATCTGAAACGAACAAATGGAACCAATCAAAATATGATTTCAAATTTTGAAATGTAAAATGAACTCAAACCGAACCGAACTTTTACTTCGATTCCATATTTAGTTTTTCTAGAAATTGATCTAAATAGGAGCAAAAACGTTTTGAAATTTCAATATAGGATTATCGTGTTTTTTATTCCTTGAATATGAGTAATCTGCCAAGTTTGAAAAAATGTCATGTTTTAAATCTTAGTAATGAGAAACTTGGCAGAAATTTACTCCTATTCAAGGAATAAAAAACATGATACTCCTATTTTGGAATTTCAAATTTTTTTTACTCCTATTTAGGTAATTATCTCTTAGTTTTTTAGAGAAATTACCCAAAATACGACTAAAACTATCTGTATATTCCAAAATAGGACTATCATATTTTTATTCCCAAAATAGGACTAATTACTGCCATTTTTGGCAATACCAGACTTTAAATATGACAGTATTTTCCAAACTTGACAGTAATTACTCCTATTTTGGGAATAAAGATATGACAGTCTTATTTTAGAATTTTCCATTTTGTTTTATCAAAACGAAACCGAACAAAGCAAACTTACCTTCCAGAGTACTCCCTCCGTCCCCTATAATTGTCCCATTTTTCCATATTTGGATGTCCATTTATTATTGTCACATGCCATATTTGGTTACATTTGTGTAGCTCTAATTCATTCTTACTTTATTTTCACTTTATCAACTCATTACCAACCACATAATTCTACTTTTCTTAAAAATCACATCACCCCTTCCGTACCAAAATTAGGGGGACGGAGGGAGTATAATTTAACATGGAGTATCTGTTAAGTTAAATGATCTAAAGTTAATGGCCTAACTGTTTGATCCGGCCCAATCAGAAAATTACATGCCCATTATCTGGAATAACCTAACCGATCTCTCCAGTGTACCAATTCATCCGATCTACCATCCCTCCACCGCTATCTCTCAGCCAGACGGTCGTACGCTATATTGTTCTCTCCGTTTCCAGTTCCGCTTCCCTTAGTTCGGGCGCAGTCTGTACCACGTTGTTCGTCTAATATCCCGAGGTTCGTCGATTATTAATAACTGTCTTCTTGTATTATCGCATCTTGTTTTGTTTGTTCGTACATATCTTTTTATATCTTATCAGCAGTGAATAGATCAAGCTTAGAGGGTGTTGTTGAGTTTCGTTCCTTATCTGTTATTTCAGTTAAAAGATGAGTAATTTTCTAAATTAAGGAGTTGTAATAAGCGGTAATTTAATTACCAACCAATACGCCGGTGTGTCACTTCATCTCAGGCGGGAACAGTTATCCCAGGTGCTCCAGCTTTTATATATATAAAAAAGATATAGAGATGGGCATTTGATTTCTTGAAAAACTGGTTTAAATATGAATATATAGCACCTGATGAGTCTTGCCTGAGTGTCTAATTAAATTCTCTAGGAGCTCTATTTGTGGATGACTTGATATCATTCTCCTCACTTCAATTATAAATTCCAATATAATTGTATTCTACTTGGTCTTTGGGCTTCAATTCTTTCAGTCACTTCAATCATATCATCATGATATGATCAGGTTTTTTACACATTTATTTTATTTATGCATTAATACCCCATCGGCCACAACAGATGTATTGTTTTAAAAGCTTTTTTTCCCAATAAAGGAGTCATATTTAATCAAGCAAAGTTTTTTTTCTTCATTTAATTGGCCAAAAAAGTTGCAATATAGTTAAATTGAGCTAAAGTTTTTTCATGAGTTGTACATTGTAATTATTACAAAGTTTCATCTTAACCAAACAGGTCTCCTTTTGTGGGACAGAAGGAGCCTTATTTGTAATTGCCTTCTCTTGATATTATTAGGGTGGATTTTAAGTGCAATTTCTTAATATTTAACGTTTTCCGTTCTCCTTTTTTGAATTTGGCATGCATATTTTTTTGCTTGCTTCACTAGTCTACATACATGCATTTTTATGTTCATGATATGTTCATAGAAGGTATGAGTCTAAGATTTAGAAACCACATGGGTTGGGCATGGTTTTATTAACAAGGTTGAGTTGGGGTATTTTTGTCTATTTTCTGTGTGAATAATTGAAGGGCCATGTTGGGGAGCGGGGGGGTTAGAGACGGGTACGACATCGGCTCAAAGAGACCAAGAATGACAGAATCAAATCCCTACTTTGCAGTGAACACTGGTCCAAATGGTTACCCGTTCGGCCGTGGATATCCATCTGCATCAGCGTTCCCTGTGGTCCGTCTCAGGGGTCTCCCTTTTGACTGTTCAGAATCTGACATCCGTCTCTTTTTTGCTGGTCTGGATATAATTGATGCGTTCATGGTCAACAAGAATGGTCGGTTCTCTGGTGAGGCATTCGTACTCTTTGCCGGAAACATGCATGCTGAGAATGCCCTCCTGAGAGACCGTCAGAACATAGGGAGAAGGTATGTGGAGGTTTTCAGGTGCAAGAAGCAGGACTACTATCAGGCTATTGCTGCTGAGATGAGAGAGTCACAGGGTTTCGAACACGACCACCATCACCATAGTTCTCCACCACCACAGGCCCATAGACCACCTAAACGGACACAGAACAAGGATCACTTGGAGTACACTGAAACGTTGAAACTCCGTGGACTTCCCTTTTCTGTCAATAAATCAGATATTATCAAGTTTTTTGGTGGGGATTACAATCTGACTGATGAAAAAGTATGTATTGGGTATCGATCTGATGGGAAGGCTACCGGGGAGGCTTATGTGGAATTTTCGTCACCAGAGGAGGCAAAGAGCGCTATGTGTAAGGATAATATGATGATCGGGTCAAGGTACATTGAGCTATTTCCTTCAACTCAGGATGAAGCAAAGAGGGCTGATTATAGGTCAAGAAAGTGATATAATTCTCCGAGTAAAGAACATAGAATCCTTTTTAAAAATCTTAACAACATTTAATGCAGTCTTTTTCTCCTTGTTTTGGAGACTACCATCTTGCATTTGCTGCAAGTTTATCATTCCCGTGTCTAATTATTATAATGCAGTAATATTCAGTTATTATTGTATTTTCTTTTTTATGAAAAGCAGAGTACTTGCAGAAAGTCATTGGACTCGAGGATATATGTACTATATAGTCGTGGTAAATTTTGCTGTGGGCCGGTGGCTGTGTTTAAGTTTTCCAGTTTAGGTTCCGTTTACTGGAAGTCTGGCATAGTGTACTATGATTTGATGTTTAAATGGTGATTAGTGGAATGATGAAGTGTTTTTTCATTTTTTCATTGCAGTGCATCGTGCATGACTGCATGTGTATGAGTTTAGACTGGTAGCACTGTCAGGCGCTAGGATAGTTTCTGCGCTCCAAACGCCCTATAAATCTATAATTAATCGTTTGATGGATGTCCAAATGTGAAATGCTCACTGCCTCACCACCATATATTCATTAATCTATTTATAAGTTCAATAATCCCGAAATTGAACGTTTCCTTAACCAGCATTTGACTTTCTCCAACTTAATAAGGGAGCACTAATGTAGTACACTGTGTAGTCTAGCAGAAAAAAGTTTCTTGCTGGATTGCTTCTAGAGTGTCTAGTTTTTTTTTTTTTTTTTTTAATTTTGGCTCTATTTTCTCCTTTGTTAGAGTATTTTGTTTTGTTAAATGTTAATATTTTTTATTGGGATGAGTTTTGATTGAATCTATGACCTCTTACTTTGTGTGTTTAGGGTTTTGTTCTTATAAATATAAATGGTAAAATCACTTGCTCGCATAGCTGGTGAAGAATGGTTTCAGCCTCTTTAATGAAGTTGCTACTTTTGATGGTAGTTACTCATTTCTCTTGTAGATGCATTGGTGACGAGTGATTCACTCTCCTCTTCCAAAAGGTTGAGTCACCAACCCTAAGGGCCTCCATGCCTCGACCCAATAAGGTATTTGGGAGGTTGTAAGTCACGGTGACCCATTTAGTCCAATGTTCGAGACTTGTACCTGTGCGACTAGAGATTCAGCCCAGTACACAGAAGTTGTAACTTGTGCGAGTTCGATCTTTGATCAATGTTTTAACTTTCCCGCCGCTCATCCAACTGAGCTACCCATGTGTAGGGGTGGATTGGGACGGATTGGACTGAGCGGGCTTGGAGCATAGGATTTCAGGTCCAGTACACGGGTTTGTACTGGTACCAGGTCGGGTTAGGCCTATTGTTAATTTTTTTTTTACTTTTTTAAAAATATTTCACAAGTGCTAGAAAAAATTAAATGTATATTTATTGAAATATAAAGTACAATTCATAATTGAGAATAATTTCAAAACATTAAATACATTTGCTAAAAATCAGTCGGAATCTTCACCAGTGTCGGTTGTTTTCTCCGTCAAGTGGCAGTCAGAGGTGATGCACACTTCTTGAATTTTTGCGTCAGGTGTTCAACCAGTCGTGGAAGCAAACGAGTGTTTCAAAAGATTGTGCGTTTAATCTTCTTCTATAATCTATGAGGATGTTGCCGGCTGTGCTAAATTCTTGTTTCACGGCAACTGTTGACATCGACATTGATAGCTGTTGCTTCGCCATTTTCGATAAAATCAGGAACATTCCTTCTTTATGCTTCCACCATTTCAGAACGTCAAAATCATCCCTTTGTTCATACTCAACAGGAAACATTAATTAGATATAAAGAAAACTCGTTAATTGAGCTTTGCGCAACAACGAGAGTTGATTTATTTTTTTCCCATAAGATTATCAAATGTAGATTTGAAAAATGGGTTTCCTTCAGATCAAGAAGCAGTTGGTTTCGGGGGAGGGGATGTGTTACCGCAATGTGCTGAAACTCATTAAATAATTGATGAAGTAAGTTACTAACCTCATTGTGTTGCTCTTTAGAATCTATGAGTCTATCTTCGTACATAACTAATGGACCGAAAAACCAAGTATAATAGTACACTATACAATTTTGATAAACATTTAGTTTGAAACGATGTTCAAAGAACAAAGGTAATACCAAACGAGGTAATTTTACTCTATATGTAAAATATTTTAAAAACTTTTCTTTCATGAAATCACAAAAATAATGAACGTAAGGGGCCTGTTGAAATTCAGAAAAAGCACCGACGAGATTAACAGTTTCAACAAAAAATTGGTTTACCGTAAGTTTATAAACATGACTAAAAGTTAGAGTTATGTTATAAAAAAAAGCAAAACTTGGCAATTTCTTTGCGTATTGTCCATCTCAGCTGGATTTATAATATAGTTAGCAATCCTTTAAAAAGAGAGAAAATGAACTTCATATCTAAGAAGAACATCAATTAAGTTATAAGTAGCATTCCAGCGAATGAAGAAATCATTTGGAAAAGCACAATAGTTCACACATCTAGCTCCAAATCAGTCTAATACCTCCTTCACGTTTTCCACAACATCTTCTAATGCGGTTAAACTATCTTTTACACACAAATTGAAGATATGACATGCACAACGCTGATAAAAAACATACCCATCAAAGTAGAAGGACCACACAATTAACATAATCTAGGTATAACAACAATGTTATTACTAACAGTATCAAAACTAATAGCATAAACTTTATCAATCAAATTATATCAAGTTAAATATTATCACAGGTGTGTCGGTCATTAAATTTTCGAAAAACGATAACACGTTTATGCATATCCCAATTAGCATCAATATAATGTACAATCACACACAAATAATACAAATGATGAGCAGTATCCTCCAAATAATACAAATACTAATCTGTATTAAAATCATTTCGACTTTGACAAGAAGATATGACATGTCCTTTACCATGCTCCGTGAATTATGATGTCCTTTCGCAATCTCGCTCCTTCCTTATGATGCGGTTGATGTTACCCATATATCTATAGAATGTTTACCACGGTCCATCTTAAAGTGTAACAAATATTAAATTCTGACAAATGTTTAAACGTGAGTACAATTACAATGCAACATATATAAAAATGTGACTACAATGACACTTTATGTAAGAAAATATGAGTTTAGTGTAATCAAAATGTAAGTAATTTGTAACAAATACTTAAAAAGTGAGCACAATTAAAATGTGACTTTAAAATTAAACCGTGACTTTAATATTAAATGTAAGTAATATGATAATAAATAAATATTAAAACTACTCTATTACACCCCCTCAAGCTGTGCAGGGGAACAATGCGCAGATTGTCACGAAGAAGAGCAAATTGTTGTGGAAATAAGCACTTAGTAAAAATATCTGCCAGCTGAGCCTTAGTAGGAACATATCGGACACGCACATCACCATGAGCCCGTTCACGAACAAAGTGATAGTCAATATTAATATGCTTGCTTCTGGTATGATGCATAGGATTAACTGAGAGATATGATGCAGAAATATTATCACAGCACAACGTAGTGGGATCGTGAACGGGAAAGCCAAGCTCAAACAGGACCGACCGAACATGAAGAGTATCTTGAATTGTGAGTGCCACGGCCCTGTATTCGGCCTCAGTGGAAGATCTTAAAGCAGTGAGTTGCTTCTTGGAACGTCAGGAGATCGAATTCAGACCCAGAAAAATTGCATAACCAAAAGTAGAACGACCTGTCTCCGGGCAGCCAGCCCAGTCAGCATCTGAATAGGCAATAATTTCTGGACGTCCCCGAGAAGCATGTACCAGAAGCCCATGTGTGGAGGTGCCCTGGAGATACCTGAAAATGCGTTTAACAGCCAACAAATGTGAAGTACGAGGCACATGCATAAACTGAGAAACCAAGTGTACATCAAAAGTAATATCTGGCCTAGTCAAAGTTAAATACTGTAGTGCACCTACCATACTTCTGTACTTTGTGGCATCAGCAAGAAGCTCCCCATCAGTAAGGGAAAGTTTAGTACGACTAGGTAGAGGAGAGCGGACATGTTTTAAAGTATGGAAGTGAAAACGAAGAAGAAGATCAGATTTGTACTTATGCTGAGAGAGAAACAGACCATACGAAGTCCGAGACGCATGTATGCCAAGAAAAAAAATGCAAATCCCCAAAATCCTTCATGGCAAAACATTTAGCCAGAAGAGATAAAAATGAGTGACTAATTTAGGGGAATTGCAATTAACAATAATATCATCAACATATAGCAAGAGATAAATAATAGCGGAATTGCGCCTGAAAATAAATAGGGAATTGTCAGACGGCTGCATACAAAACCATGAGAAAAGAGAAAACTACTAAAACGATGAAACCAAGCACGAGGTGCTTGGTTTAGACCATAAATAGCTTTACGAATCCGACACATGTGGTGAGGAAACTGAGGGTGAACAAAACAAGGTGGTTGATGCATATAAACCTCCTCCGTAAGATGACCATGAAGAAACACATTTTTCACATCAAGTTGGCAGATGGACTAGCCAAACGACACAGCTAAAGTAAGAACAAGACAAACCGTAGTGGGTTTGACAACAGGGCTAAAAGTCTCAATAAAATCAATATCTGTCTGCTGATTAAACCCCTGAGCAACCAATCTAGCTTTGTAGCGATCAACAGACCCATCAGCCAAATACTTAGTCTTATAAATCCATTTAGACCCAACTACATTCTTAGTACCATCAAACAGAACTAAATCCCAAGTATGATTCGAGATAAGGGTATTAAATTCCTCTGCCATAACAACTCTCCACTTAAGATGTTTATTTGCAGAAGAAAAACATGTGGGATCAGGTGTGTTAACAACTATGCTTAAGTTAAAAATCGTTTTTGGTTTAAAAATTCCGGATTTTGATCTGATTTGCATGGGATGAATATTAACAATCGGGGAAGAACTCGCAGGTGAGGGTGCACTGAGCTCGGGAGCATAGCTGGTGGGTTGGTCGGGGTCCGGGCTGAGGTTTGGGGATGAAGTAACGACTGAATGTGGGTTGATGGGTGCAGGGGCTGTAGCGCCACAGAGGGAGTCTCCGTGCGATGGTGGCCAATCAGGTAAGGGAGTCAGATCATATACATGATGTGGCTGTAGCAGGAATGGCGATGGAGAAGTATGGTCATGGAGCTGCTGGTCTCGGTCGGGAGAATATATGAGAGAGGCGTGAGAGGGCACAGTAGAGGAAGACACAGTGGTATGAACGAGATCCGTGTACGGCAAAATATTTTCTAAAAATCTGACGTTTCTGCTAATATAGATACGACATGAAATAGGATCAAAATAACGGTACCCCTTATATTCATGGGCATAACTTAAGAAAATACACTCAACAGACCGTGGATGCAGCTTATTAGCAGATGAAGCAGTAAAATTTGGAAAACATGCACATCCAAACACATGCACAAAAGATAAATCAGGTTTGAGATTGAAGAGTTTTTCAAAAGGAGACAAACAATGTAGAGTAGGAGAGGGGATTCTATTAATTATAAAAGTAGCAGTAAGAATGGAATCTACCCAAAAGGTAGTGGGCAAACTAGCAGTGATGAGCATAGTGCGGGCCAATTCAAGTAGATGTCGATGCTTACGCTCAGCAACACCATTTTGTTGTGGAGTTTCAGGACATGATTTTTGAAAAATTATTCCATGATTAGTAAAAATATTTCGCATGCTAAAATTATCAAACTCAGCCCCTCCATCACTCTGAAAGATCTTAATCTTGCAGTCAAGTAAATTTTCAATCATTAATTTAAAATGATTAAAATGAGTAGTAACCTCAGACTTACGCCGCATGGGATAGACCCAAGTAAAACGAGAAAAATCATCCACAAAACAAACATAACATTTAAAACCAAGATTAGACAGAACAGGAGACTGCCAAGCATCAGAATGAATTAAATATCAAGCATATGGACTATTATGAAAAACTTTATTAAAGGGTAACCGTTGAGATTTTCCCAAACGACAAGGAATACAATTAGAAATATCAGCAGAAGTGCCAGAAATAAAATTATTCCATCTTAACTGATCTAAAACGCAAGTACCACAATGTCCTAATCTCTTATGCCATATGGAAAGAGACGCAACAGAGAGAGCAACTGGTGGAGGAGCAGGTTGACGGATGGGATAGACACCATTATCACTGAGAGCTCGAAGAAGGACCATCCCCGTTGTTAAATCCTTAACAAAAAATTGAATTTTATCAAAAATCACAGCACAGTTGTTATTAGCACACAATTTTTGAATGGATAAAAGATTGTATTTAATGTGAGGAACATGTAAAACAAATTTTAAGTGGAGAGGCCTAGGAGAGGATGGTAATGTAACCAGATGTTGGGTTAATGGCCCAACAGGGATGGCCCATAAACCCTTAGGCGCATCCTACGAACGTCCCCGGGAGACCCAAGACAACAAATCACCTTTTCGCTGATTGGGAGAACCTCGTCCCTGACAGGGTCAGGGGACGTACATACAACAGTCGGCGGGACCAACTGATTCCAAATAGCAAAGGCATTTTTTAACTCACGCACCTCAACTAATACATCACGAGACAATGTAGTAAACAATCATGAACATACAGTTTGATCTAGTTTCAACCAATTATAATATTCATGGTTTATTGTCTCACGATGATATGCATCATAAATATAAGGAGGGGGAGCAGGAATAGAGCCATCTAAAATTCCCAAAAACCATTGGAGACCAAAAAGGACTCAAACTGGGTACGCCAAGTTAGATAATCCTCAATCGCAACAAGTTGTGTAGTAACAATATTTGTAATATTGAGTGCCGAGAAACCAATGTTTTTAACCAAATCAGATAAGGAGAAATCTGGAGGAGTCGGGACACTTGACCGTGGTGCAATCGGTCCTATTGACGCGGAAGCAGGCAAAGGGACGACTCCCGGATCACCAGCGAAGGTGGGACCTGCGAAGCTGGAACCGGGATTCATCGTTGGAGAAGAGCCGATGGCACCAGAGAAGAACGACATATGCAGAAGAGACTGAGGCCGGGTAGGGGACCAGTTAAAGACCGGCGGCACCCATGGTGCGCCTTCTGCTGTCGTGAACAAATTGGGAAGCGGCGGCAGGGATGAAATATGAGATATAACTGGTGTTGCAACGACGGTGGTGAGCACCGGTGCAGTTTGGGAAGGAGAACTGCCGGCAGCGGTGGAGACGCCTGCAGCGGCAGAGATGGAGTCGCCTGAAGACATGAGGCCGGGAAAAAAAATACGATAAACAGGTTCTGGCTCTTGATACCATGTGAGAATAGTTATCAGGCTTAACTATAATGGTAGCCCTGACAGATATATTTATAGATAGTAACAATCAGAATTACAATAGGAGTTTAAAATAATAAATAAATATTAAAACTACTCTATTAATATGCTCTCCTCTCAGTAAGATAAGTAAAGTGATACATTGAAAAAGCCCTGTGATATTGTGAAGTTGTACTCTTTTTATACATGTATGTATAATTATATGCTAAGAGAAATAAAGCTAGGAATAGATGCTTGAGAAAAGTCTTATACTCGTAGATACTAAAAATCAGTACAAAGGAGAAAGATGACGTGAGTGAATGTAACAACACAAAGTTATTATATTAGGTAGAATGTAACAGACTTTTCTACCAATGGGAATTAAAATACGAGGTAATTTAACTATTATAAAAAACCTTTAAATGCAGTAGTTGGATCGGAACATGTTGATATAATTAATAGATTGTGTTATTTTCTAAATTAATCAATATATATATATATATATATATATATATATATATATATATATAAGAGGAACTTTTTAAGAGCATACAAAGCGCCACATAATCCTGTCATGTCATTATATATAACAATTATTTACTTATTTTTATACCTTTTGTTTTTATTAGATTCTATTTTTGATTGCATATTGATATGGAAACAAAAATCCTTATAAATCCACCTTAATTAATTTGGTAAACTTCAAATAAGTAAAATATTTTTTGGTTATCAAAATGAAATTCTAATAACGTTTATTGATAAGGAAACTAATTTATATTAGTTTACTACACCGAAATAAATAGAAACAAATATGCAAATTAGTTTACCTATTAATAACTTAGTAAGTTTCAAATAAGTAAATAATTAAAAATGAAATTAAATATTATAACCAACATAAAGTATATATATTTTCACAAGTAAATATGTTTAGCTTAGCCAAATAAGTAAATTTTTTTGGTTGTTTCTTTATTTTACACCTAAAATTCAAATATGCCTTCACTTTTGAAATAGATTCCTAATCCAAATTAGAAAATCTTTATAGGTTTACGAATTTATACTTTTATTTTAATAGAATGTTTTTAATTGGATTGATTTCAGTTCCAGATTAAATCAGATCAGATCAAACTTTAATAATTATAACAATAAGTCACATAAAAAACAGACATCTAATAGACCATATTAATTCATACCAAATCAAACCCTAAATTTTAATTCTATTAAATATGTTCTTATTAATGAGTAAACTGTAAGATCTAACAAGGGAAAATTTCTGAAATAGGACTAAAATAGTTTCAAAATTCCAAAATAGGATTATCATGTTTTTTATTCCCGAAATAGGACTAATTACTGCCATGTTTAGAAAATACTGACATGTTTGAAGTCTGATACTGCCAAAACATGGCAGTAATTAGTCCTATTTTGGGAATAAAAATATGGCAGTCCTACTTTGGATTTTTCAAACTGTTTTAGTCCTATTTCGGGTAATATCTCATCTAACAATTAAGAAATATAGATTTGTTTAATTATTGGGTTCATAACAATTATGTTTACTTAAGATGCTTATGTAGAAGACCAATTTAACTTTTTTCATATTTTTTTTCTTTGTTTCACAAATGGAATATATTTTTCATGATTCAGAAGATTCCACCTATTTAATCACAATTCAATCAATTTCTGCAAAATAAGTTAATTCTATTTACTTTAGTATTATCAAACAGACTTTATATTAGACTAAGTTTATTTTTCTTTTAAATCACATTATATGTGATCCGATAGAAATTAAATTTCAAATTAGCTAAATTACATACTGCCCGTGCATCGCACGGGCTTGAAAGCTAGTTTACTCATATTAGGTATAAAAAAATACCAGCAAAGCTCACATATATTTAAAGAGTTATTTCCCGAAATAATGTTAAATAAATAAATAATTCCCAAAATATTGTTGGGTTAAAAATAATTACCAAAATACTGTTGAATTAATCGTGCACTACTGTTGAATTTCCAAAATACTGTTGAATTATTCATAAGATGTTTTTTTGTAGTGGTGGTTAAGGAAAGCTGCCACTTGAAGTGACGGTCTTTCTCTTAAAGTACAAGAGCCGTTACTTGAAGTGACAACTTTCTAACAAAGCTGCCACGTAAGTAACCAAGCAACCATATATGGTAATGAGTCCCACCAAAATTTAAAATCTCCTGTTTTCTTTAAAGTGTTATAACTTTTTTATTTGTACTCCGATTGTTACAAAAAAATACCAAAAGTCATAACTTTTTATTTTCTTTCATACGACACCAATATTGAATATATAAAATCAAAAAATTAGATAACACTCTAAAAATTATTGGTGTCGTATGGAAGATAATAAAAAATTGTGAATTTTGGTATACCCTTTATAACAACCGTAGTACAAATAAAAAAGTTATAACACTTCAAAGAAAACAGAAGATTTTAATTTTGGTGGGACCGATTACCATATATGGTTGGCTTGGCATTATATCTTGGTTACTTCGTGATCTGTGCATTTTGTTAGAAAGCCCCCACTTCAAGTGACGACTCTTGTACTTTAAGAGAAAAATCGTCACTTCAAGTGACGGTTTTCCTTATTTTGGGAATTATTTATTTATTTAGCATTATTTCGGGAAAAAACTCATATTTAAAACTCTTTATACTTCCTCCGTTCCTATTAAAACTTCCAACTTTCCTTTTTCGTCCGTTCCAATTAAAACTTCCACTTTCCCTTTTTAGTAAAGAATTTGTGGTTCACAACATTTTTTACACATTTCTCTCTTCTCTGCACAACTCTCCACCACACAATACCCACTATCTTAAATTGTGTGCCAAACCTATTTGGAAGATAAAATAGGAACGGAGGGAGTAGTAATTATATATTCAATCATCTGAAGCATTTCAAACATATATTATCAAACGTTTTCAATTCAAAATTTCAAACATTTCAGCGGTTCTAGCATCTTAAGCCGTTGCAATCATCATTACCAAATAGCGTTAAACATGATTAAGGAACATATGAACAAAGTAGGATTTTTTTATTATTAAATTAAGATAGTAAAACATGATAATTGCCTATGTCATTTTTCAAAAAGTGAGCAGTCTCTCGTCCACTCAAATACGTCCACTCATTTTTATAAATCTTTTTTATATAAATAATGTTTTCATAAATTTTACAAAAAAATTGCTTTAGTAGGAGTAAAATATTTCAAATTTTAAAATAAGAACACTATTTAATTCGCTAAATTGGAGTGATTGCTGTTACATTAGAAAAGTAGAAAAGTATTGTCACTCGTGACAATATAATGTCATATTTAAAGTATCTGAAGCAAAATATGATTATGAATCTGTAGGATTATAGTAACACCGGTACACTCGATCTTCGAGACCTAATACTTCTATTTTGAAATTTTACATTTTTTCCTTCTATTTCGGAGAATTTTCCGAATTTTATCTATATACATATTATGTGTAAACATAATTTTATAAAAATATACTCCTAAACTTTTAAGAATTCCCTAAATAGGAGCAAAACATAGCCAAAATGCAAAAATAGGAGTATCATATTTTGAATAGGAGTAACTTTAGTGTTTGGACAAGTATACCCCTACCCAAGCCCTAAGCCCCAACAACTTTTAATTAATAATTCAAAATAAATTCAGAAAAAAATCAAAAATTCGTAGAAAAATAATTAAAAAATTTATAAAATATTAATAAAATAAAAAATTTTAAAAATATATATTTTTAAATTTTTTAGTTTTTTAAAAAATTAATAAGAAATAGTAAAACTCTAAAAAAAAAAAAATATGGATGTCTTTCCCACCGCCTGTACAACCTTCCTGCACCACCACCTCCGGGAGGTGAAAAAAAATTCCATTTTCCCTAAAAACTGCCGTTTTTTTCTGAAAATGCCAAAAACATGGCATATTTCTCTTTGCGAATGCCAACATTTTCATTATTTTCTGCCATAAATATGGCATTCGTAATGAACTTGTCATTTTTTCCCCTAGTGACTGGAGGTGGTCGTGCAGAGGCGGCGGTGAATTTTATTTATTTTTTTTGAGTTTTTTATTTTTTTATTTTTTTTAAAAAAATTATATTTTTTTATGTTTTGAAAAATAAAGAAATAAATAAATTATTATTATCGAATAAGTCATAAACTAACTAGGTTAAGATTAAATAAGTCATATTTTAAAATTAACTAGGTTAGGGATATTAAGGGTACAAAATTAATGTTTACTCCTATTGAAGAAAGTTTTAAGTTTTACTCCTATTTGTGCAATTATGTTTATGTTTACTCCTATATTGGGCAATTTCTTATTTTTTTATGAGTATGAAAGTTTCACAGGAAAATGTACGTACTCTATCTGAGCTATACGTAAAAAATAGATATCCTTATTCAACAAGTTTTTTCAACTTATATGCTACTGCAATAAAAAAACTTATACGCCAACGGCTGCAGCAACAACCACAAGAATAATAATAATAACAATAACAATAATAATAACAATAATAATAACAATAACAATAACAACAACAATAATAAATTAATAATCATCATCATTACATAATAGTATAAAATATCGGGTTAGTGTGGTCTACACTAATTTAATTTAGATCTAGGACTGAGATAAGTTCTACAGAACATAATATTAATCTAATTATATACGTAGTATGTTTTTATATGAGAACGGCGGAAAACCTATGCTGTAAAAACCGGACCGGGAAGTGACCCGGCCAAACGACTGGGTCATGGGTCAGCCCGTCCGATCCGGTCTGGTCCCGTTCTTATAACATAGTAGAAATAATAGGAAAATAATATATTTTATTACATGATACAAATGAAGCATAAAAATAATTCAATTTGCAAGTACGCACTAGCTATAATCCTATAATAATAAAAAAGTCCAAACATACTCATCACTCTAATAAAGGATAAAAAGACAATTCACTTTTTTCCCTTGAAACTTTATACCGGTGAACAGATGTGTTAGACGATAATGCATCAATAGTAGCGAGATATGATCATATGAGATCATCATTACAATCGATTTTTTTTTTACAATAATAATGTGTTTTATTGTTCAATTATGACTTATTTAGTCACACGAATTTTATTTTCGAAATAATACAATGATAATCCTATTTATAAACTTTATTTTTTTGTTCTATTGAGGAAATTTTCTCCACATGAAGACCATATTTATAACAAATGGTAACTTAGTTTATACGTTGAAGTATATAATTCTTCATATAACAAAGCACGCGAGTTGTGGCACCCCAATGAGCCGATCGTGGATATTTCATAAATTGGGAAACAAACAAATAAGTGAGTTTGAGTGAGTAACAAAAATCAATTTACCGACCACCATTTGATATTGCTCATAATCATCGTAGGAGAAGTTCAAATCCAAACCGAGTTTGCGATTGTGCACCATTAGAAAATGAGCTATTTTGATTTGGACGGGTTAAAGTGCATGCAAAAGGTGTATACTCGTACACAAACAATTGCTAATCTTTTTTAAACAAGCCACTATTGTGTGAAAAGAATAAACATGCTTAACCACACCGGTAGTAGGCCTCTCAATGGGTCGGGTCCGGGTCAGAACGTAGTGTTCCAGACCCGGGTCCGCTAAGTTAATAATGAACATGGACCCGACCCGTTTACCCGGTGGGTCTGAAAATTCGGACCCAGACCCAACGGGTCTCGGAATCGGGTCGGGTAAACCTGCCCGCCAAGTATGATACACACACCATTATAAAATTTGTGAAAATAACAAGACATGTATGTGAAATATAAAACAAATTGTACAAATATAAAAGAAAAATATATCTTCACTTAAAAAAAAAATAAGGTCTCTTACAGAAAATTAGTACTTTTATCTAATAAAGTATTGGTTCTTGAACAGGCATATAGCTCCACACTCTGCGTTCTTTCTCTTGCACAAAAAACTCGTAGAATAAACTAGAAATTAAGTCATAAAAAGGTCTCTTGGATTACTAAGAGTATAAAATCATATGTAGTACTACGTATTATATATGATAATGATATAACAATAGTAATAAATATTGTGTTTTCCTACCGAGCCTAATACACACTTTATCAGTATGTATTTATGTATTTACGACCAAAATGAGCATTAGTTTTAGGGTCTCTTAATATCTCGATTAGTATCACTTATTGATAGAGTATATAGACTCATATCCCCGGGTCTCACAACTATTGGGTCCGGACATCGGCCCACTCACGCTTATCGGATGACATTTATATCATTTGTATTATTGTAGAGTTCATATATCATTTGTATGTACTAGATTAGTTTTTTATGTAGTTGGGCCTATCGGGCCCATATTAGCGGCCCAACCCATTATTTGTCTATTTATACTCCCTTTGGAAGACTTGTAACCTAAGTTCTTAATTCATACTCCATACAAATATTCTACTATTCATAATCTTCTTCACTTTCATAGCCCAATCTCTCCATTTATTATATAGTTTGGATCCTAATAATCGATCAATGGTGCTCTCGTTGAGAGTTTGAGCAAAATCAAGTAAGAAATCCTTCCAAAAACATCCAAAAATGCATCTAAATTACAAAGAAATCAGCCAAAACAATTCTCGAAAATGTAAAAAAAAATCTGGAAATGGAAGAACAGAAGAATCTGGTCTAGCAAGCAACAAGGCGCCGGCCTGCGACCGGATTATACTAGTCAGGTGACCAGTGGTGAGAGCTACAACCTTCTCCGCTGCTGTGCCTGGCCGGCTTCCGCTCACTCATCCAACTCGCCACTGACGCAACATGAGGAATCTGCTGGTTGGAGCGCCAGAGGTCTCGGTTCTCACGCTCGCCTGCCACGCCGGTCATCACCAGCAGTGAGTACACCTCTGTCGCCTGCGTGGTCTCCTTCATCGATGAGGTCACCGCACGCCGGCTTCACTAGTCCTATTGTGGTCGCCGGTCGCAGCTTCAAGTGGGTAGTCGCCGGTCGCAGCTTCAAGTGGCTCATGCTTAGTTTTTTCGCCACTAATGGCGGCCTAGCAGATCTGGAAGCCTGCTGTAGCGGTAATCTGCGACAATGCTCTGAGGACATCGACGCTTCAAGAGTGCCATGGCGAACTCAGCAATGTGACTGGAGATCTTTCCAACCTGCACCGAGAATGGCTTGTTGATGGTCCTTCGCCGTTTTTTCTCTCCGTCGACACTAGGCTGGAGGTGTGCTGCAACTATCCTGAAGCAAAAAGTCTGCTCCCAGGTCAAAGGCAAAATGGCCATAGACCAACGGGCCAGGGTTACATGGAGCCCAAAATTGATTATTAAAAATAATGGGCCACAATTTCTTCATCAGCCCAGAGTTCAGCCCATTTCAAAGCTAAGTGTTCCAAAACTCTTTCCATTTATTAATTTTCTACGATAAATTTGTTAAAGAAAATTACAAAACAAAAAAAACCATAAATGAAATATTTTAATAATATAGCATCAAACTTCAATCTCGAGGGGGAGTCATCCGTGAAAAGACCCGTAAATAGCGTCTAGGGGATCCCAGCTACGAACTTGAGTGACAAGTTGAGCTAGATTATTAATTTACTATCATCACTTTTTTTTTTAAATAGTGTGTATTTTTTGACATTGAAAAAATTGACTTATGAATTCCGAGTACTCGCGTACACGAGAAGAGTGCTAAAATCTTGCGCCATCGGGTCACGTCAAACGAGTGTGGATAGTAAGCTCTCAATCCAAATGTTATCAAATGCATACTTTAGTTTCTATGTTTTGTATGAGTTATGTGTGCATCTAGCTATCGGAAATGAACTGCAATCCCTCATCAGTAGGTTCAGTCCTTTATGCGTGCCACGCTCCAACTAAGCATTGAAACCTAGCTTGAGCTGCAGCTTGGAAATCTGAGGCAACTTAATTTAGGCCCAAATCCAATAGCGAATTAGAAGCTCAAGAAATTATAACAATTTTATTTGAATGCATAGGTGCAACTATATGATGAGATCATATCGGCCCCTTAGCCGTCTCTCCTAGTCATCTTTATTTGATGACCTGGACGTCATATTATGGATGGTCACTCGACCTATCTCTTAGTCATCTTTATTTGATGACTAGGACTACCTATCATGCTGAGCTACGTACATACGAGGACCGATCTTGGCCATCCCCTTAGCAGATGACGACGGTTGCAGTTCCACACCTAGGCCTAAGGGTTCATCCCTTTTGCTTCATTTTGGAGACATCCGGTGTACTCTTTTTCCCTCATTAGGATTTTTCCCACAGGGTTTTTTCCTAGTGAGGTTTTTAACGAGCCATCTCCCCAACGTGGACAAAAGGTGTCGACCCTCGGTCCCTATTGAAGACATCATGAGACATGCACTACTCTACTCCTCTTCACCTCACTACATTCACCTCAAGGAGTGGGGGATTGGAAGAACGGGGGACTTCGCGTCTCAAATTTTTTTCACGAAGTTTACTCACCAGACAACGACAGATCAGCACACAGTTCTACTCCCTTTCGCCTCGAGTACTCTCGACTCAGGGAGTGGGGGACTCCTGATAGAGTATATAGACTCGGACCCCCTGGTCTCACGACTATTGGGTCCGCACAACGGCCCACTCACGCTTATCGGATGACATTTATATCATTTGTATTATTGTAGAGTTCATATATCATTTGTATGTACTAGATTAGTTTTTTATGTAGTTGGGCATATCGGGCCCATATTAGCGGCCCGACCCATTATTTGTCTATTTATACTCCCTTTGGGAGACTTGTAACCTAAATTCTTAATTCATTCTCCATACAAATATTCTACTATTCATCATCTTCTTCACTTTCATAGCCCAATCTCTCCATTTATTATATAGTTTGGATCCTAATAATCCATCACTTATATAGTACGGAGTAGTTATGTATTAATGTGTATATTTTTATTGAATAATCACAACTAATAATTTTATGTATTGTTATGTATATATGTATATTGGTTTCTATTTCATTTAATTTTTATAACTAATCACTTTATGTATTAGTGCATGTGGATACAAATAAGAAATTCTAAACAGGTCCGGGTCCTTAACGGGTCGGAATCATATATCATACCCGACCCGTTTATTTAAAATACTAACGGGTCCGGGTAAACGGAATAAAATATAGACCCGTACCCATTAAAAATAACGGGTCCGGGTCGGGCCCGGGTCTAGACCCGACCCATTGACAGGCCTAACTGGTAGCTCTGACATTATTACAAATACAATTAGGATACAGACTAATAATTAATACTAATTAATTTTACACTATTACACCCCCTCAATCTATGTAGGATGAACTACACGTAGATTGTCTCGTAAAAATAAGAACCGGCGAGGAGCCAAACTCTTGGTAAAAATGTCATCCAACTAAAACTTTTTGGAACATAGTGCACTAGAGATCTTGATGTGAGTTTTCTCGCACTTAAAATAGATCGTAATATAGTGGTGTAAGTACGAGTATCGTCTCCACAGAGACGCACAAAAGGGAAATAAGAATTAACTAAATTCAACGATTAAAAATAAATAAAATAAATGCGTCGTGCGAGATTGGTTGGTTGAATTGAAATTAAACTAATGCGAATGAACGATTAAAATAAAAGATTGGTTTCTCTCTAATTAACGACGAAGGGAGTAGGGATTGATTCCGAGCTATTCAGATTTCTGGCTGATCAGGCTTAATCACATGAAATTAATTTAATTGAGCCTAACTAATCATTACGAAGTTCTTACCGCTCTCACGGCGTAGAGTACAATAATTTAGGGGACCAGACTGATCTCTCATGCGACAGGATCCTAAATTATTGTCAAGACGAGCGAGCTTACGACCCCTTAATCGCTACTAATCTCTTAGCGAACGATTAAGTGTGTGTGAATGTGTCTCAGAATAAACTAGATCTCTCTTAATTTATTCTACAAGCAATTATTGTAACTATAGCCGCGGTTCCAGGTTACAAATGATATCAGTTAAATTATTCAAACAAAAATTAAACGGCATTCATGCAATTAATCCATCAAGAAACCAGTCATACATCGTGATTAACCCCGAATCCCTAATTAAAACTACTCCCGACTCATAATTGAATAATCAATAGCATTGGGAAGAATAGAAATAATTGTCATTAATTAAAAAGAATGAACATACAAATAATCCCAGGGTTCTTGAAGAAAACAACGTAAAAAGGGGTATGGAGGTCTTATTTATAGAAAAAGGGGGAAAATCCGAATTCTGGACGAACTAGTACAATTTTTCGCGTAACAAGGGGGTATGCACGATCGTGCCTACCCTGCCAGGCACGATCGTGCCTGGCTTCCAGTAGCTCCACATGAATTTCTCTATCACGAACGATCGTGCGTCCCTTCAGGCACGATCGTGCGTGATCTGTTTTTCACTGTTTATCTAATCCGAATTTGACAAAACTTCCTTCATGAAAGTTGTAGATAATGAAGTCCTCTATACACCACAACTTTCCAAATTGGATTTGAATCATCCAATCAAAATATATGAATAAACTGGTGGAAGGTCTCATTCTAAAATCGCAACAGGGATTATCTGACTTCATCGTCTGTTTTCAGCTTCTTCCTATCCGTTTCTCGTAATGGTGTCTTCATATGATTTGTATCCCTTGAAGTTGGCCTTCATATGCAACTCGAATCGTGTTCTTTGGATGTTTCTACAAAGAGATATGCTTGAACGATTGACATAAGGTCATTCTGAACGCCGTTTACAAGCTCTATTTGTCTTCTTTTGATCCCGTAGCCAATCCTAGAGCTCTTTTGTCATCAAATCTTCATTGTGAACCTTCCGGTGACCTCCAAAGTTCTCATTTCACTCTACAATGCTTCTCAAATCATCCCGTTTTCTTCTCAAGCGCCAGTGTCGGACTCTAAATTCCTGACTTTGACTCCAAATAACACAAAACTCGAACCGACGCCTAGTACACATAACTTGAGCTAAAATTGAGATTTGTGACACCTAAAAGTTAGGGAAAACGTAAAAAACCGATCCCAACACGCATCAAATGCGTGTTGTAATACGGACTTATCAGATCTCCATGAGCCATACGTTAACGAATAAATGATAATTAATATCAATATGCTTACTTCTATCATTTTGAATGAGATTAGTAGACAAATAAGAAGTGGATACATTATCACATAACAGACGCATAGGCCGATGAAGAGGAAAGTCTAGCTCAAACAAAATGGAACGTATGTGTAAAGTATCTTGAACCGTGTATGCAATGGCTCTATACTCAGCTTCAGGTGATGATCTAGAGACAATGGCTTGCTTCTTGGATCGCCAAGATATGAGATTGGGACCCAGAAAAACAGCATAGCAAATTGTGGAATGGCTAGAGTCAGGATAATCAGCCCAATCACCTTTACAGTATGCCGGAACGGAATGAGGATGGGTGGACGGCCGTAGGTGTAACCCATGCGTGAGAGTGCCCTAGAGGTACATGAAAATTATCTTAACAGCCAACATATATGAAGTACGGGGAGCATGCATAAATTGACACACCAAGTGAACAACATATGTAATATCTGGTCTAGTCATAGTTAAATACTGCAATACACCTATCATGCTACGATACTCTGTAGGATCAGCAAGTAATTGACCATAAGTGAGAGAAAGTTTGGTTCTATTTGGTAGAGGCGTGCGAACAGACTTAAGAGTATGAAGATGAACACGAGTAAGTAGGTCAGACACATATTTGGCTTGAGATAAAAATAAACCAGCTGAACTCCCAAGAAAAAATGAAGATCCCCTAAATCTTTCATAGAAAAATATTTCCCTAATAGAGAAATAAAATGACTAATATGAGAAGAAGAATTTCCAGTGACAATGATATCATCCACATATAAGAGCAAATAAATAATGTGATTAGTCTGGCGGAAGATAAACAATGAATTATCAGCACGACTACAAACAAAATCATGGGTTCAAAGAAAATTGCTAAAACGATAAAACCAAGCCTGGGAGTCTGTTGGAGACCATAGATGACCTTGCGCAAGCGACATATGTGATTAAGAAATTGTGGATGAGCAAACCCTTAGTGGTTGACGTATATAAACTTCCTATGTGAGATGGCCATGAAGAAAAGCATTTTTGATATCCAACTGACGAATAGTCCAATTATATGACACGGCCAATGTAAGAACAATGTGAACAATTGTGGATTTAACTATAGGACTAAAGGTTTCAGAAAAATCAACCCAAGTTTGCTACTTAAACCCTTGGGCAACCAAACGTGCTTTATGACATTCAATAGATCTATCAGGCAGATCTTTAGTTTTATAAATCCATTTAGACCCAACCACGTTTTTGCTAGAGTCAAACGACACTAATTCCCATGTTTTATTAGCAATAAGTGCATTAAATCCCTCAGCCATGGCAACTCTCCATTTAAAATCTTTATTAGTCATAAAAAAAACAAGTAGGATCATGAACCAAAACCATAGTATTCAAATTTAAAATCATTTTTGGTTTATAGATTCCTGACTTGGAGCGAGTGTGCATGGGATGAAAATTATGTACTAAAGGACCAGGGGACGGCGGACTGTCACAAACGGCATCACTAACGGAGGAAGTACACTCGACCGAGTCAGAAACTACCGGTGAATCAGGTGGCATCAGACCAGTTCCAGTCACTGAGTCTGGACGGGAACACGATGGTGAACCAGGGGAAGAAGCCGGTTGGTCTGACAGCTCAGTTTTGGCCTACAGTCAACTGCCCGGGTAGCTGGCTGCCGGTGGGGAAGCCTGACATGACGACTAACATAAATTCTACCAGTTTTCGGATCAAGACAAAGATACCCCTTATACTCAGAAGCATATCCCAGAAAAACACATTGAATTGAGTGAAGAGAGAGCTTATTGGCTGAACTGGTAGTAAAATTAGGATAACAAGCACACCCAAACACACGCATAAAAGAGAAGTCAACAATCTGGTGAAATAATATTTGATATGGAGAAAAACCAGTGAACTTGGTAGAAGGTAAACGATTAAGGATGTTTTTACTTAGACTATTTTCAGTCCCAGACCAGACCACACCAGACTTAGACAGACCAGACCAGATTTAAATAGACCAGATCAGACTTAAACAGACCAGATCTGACCAGACCAGACTTGACTTCCGTAGTTATAAAAAACATAGAGACCATACGTTTACTAGACCATCTCAGACAAGTTCAGACCAAACTTAAACAGATCAGACCAGACCAGACCAACAAATTACAGTCCAAGTAAAAACATCCTGATAATAAAACTAGCAGTCAAAATAGCCTCAACCCAAAAACTAGCTAGCATGTCAGCATCAATAAGCATGGCTCTTGCTAACTCAAGTAGATGGTAGTGTTTACATTCAGCTAAACCATTTTGTTGAGGGGGTGTCTTGACAAGATTTACGAAAAAGAATTCCATTAGAATTAAAAAATGACCGCATACTTAAATTATCAAACTCACCCCCTCCATCACTTTGAAAATATTTAATTTTATGATCTAATAAATTTTCCACCAGACGTTTAAAAGAATGAAAATGACTAAAGACTTCACTTTTACGACGCATGTGATATATCCATGTAAAGCAGGAAAATCATCAATAAAAGAAACATAATACTTGAACCCAAAAGAGGATAACACAGGAGGCTGCCAAACATCTAAATGTATTGAAAATAATGGTTTACTAGAACTATGAAAAACATCTTGAAAGGGTAATCTCTGAGATTTACCCAAATGACACGAAGAACAATCATGATTAAAAGAAGACAGACTACAGAGTTGATCAGACTTCCTAAGACCATATAAAACTCGACCGCACAGTGTCCCAAGTGACGATGCCACAGAGGTCCAGGCGCCGCGCTAGAAACTAAAGCCAATGTTGGTGATGGAGACTGCCGCTATTGGAAGCATGGGGAAGGATTTTGCCCTCGTGGTTTTTGTTGGGAATATTTTATGGTGTTCAATCTAGTTAGTTATCTTTGTATTTGTATAGTTATTAATTAAACGTGTAATACGGGCCACAAATGTGTATCAGCCCGTGGGCTTCCTTGTAACCCGTAAGTTAGCCAACTTCTCCTATAAAAGGAGGCTAACTTACGGGAACCAAAACTAATCGACAGAGGCTTAGAGGCGCAGAGGCGAGATAGAGAGATATTAGGGTTGCCGCTGCTCTCCTTCTCTAGGGAGAGCAGCGGACAATTCATACGGTATACCAGATTCGCGTTCAATCTTGTCGATTTCTTTCTATCTGCTTCTTTATCACTGCTATGGTTGTATGATTGTTAGTATTCTGGGACTAACATTTGGTATCAGAGCCGAGGCGTGAAACAGGTTGGATCTGTCTGCGATTTTTTGGATGTAACGACGAACTGCTCTGTTTTTTTTCTTCTGTTTTTCTACATGTAGAGATTTGCTCCTGTAATCTCGTTTGTGAACGAAATTTTGTAAAAATCATACTGTTGGATTCGCCTTTCAAAACCGATCCAGCAGCATACCTCTTTTTTCGTTTTCTGCAAATTTTATATTTCGAAGATCTCTACTTTGAGATCTCGAAATCCTTAATTTTCACTGCTGCAGAAACGTTTTTGGCTTGAAACTGATACAGGAGAATCTCGACTTTCAGGGCTATTCAGAACAGGTTTCAGATTTTCAAAAATCAATGTTTTCGTTTTGCAGGATCTCGACATTTAGGGACTCGATTTCTTCTTCTCGACATTTGAGATCTCGAGATTTGCATCTCGACAACTTGATCTCGAGATTTGCATCTCGACTTCTTGATCTCGAGATTTGCATCTCGACATCTTGATCTCGAGATTTGCATCTCGAAATCTTGATCTCGAGATTTGCATCTCGACATCTTGATCTCGAGATTTGAATCTCGAAATCAAGATCTCGAGATTTGAATCTCGAAATCATGACCTCGAGATTTGAATCTCGAAATCAAGATCTCGAGATTTGAATCTCGACATCAAGATCTCGAGATTTGTAATCTCGAGATTTGGAATTTCGAGTTTAGGAATTTCGAGTTTTGGGATTTCGACATTTGGGATCTCGATGTTTTGGATCTCGACATTCTGAAGATTTCGAGATTTTCAAAATTTCTCGATGTTTTGAATCTTTCAAAGTTTGCAGTTTCTTGGAACTCATAATTCGAAACTTGACATCCTCTGCAGTTAATCGAAGCTTTACATTATATGATCTCTAAATGATTCCCTGCTTATAAATGTTTCAGGAGTTTTCGATGTTCTGATGTTTTTCAAACAACAAGTTTTCGAGATTATGAGGTTTTCGAAACTCCAAAGTTTTCGATGTTCAAACATTTTGAAATTATGCAGATTTCGATATTCTGAGGTTTGTTTTGCAGGTGGATTTCGCCATTATTCTTCGAGGCAATCTCTAGAATTTTGTTTAAAATCCACCTGGTCTCGACATTCAACATCGAGCACCTCATCTTCGAAGAAATTCCTCAAAAACTCAAAATTAGAGATTTTCTGCGACACCGCACTGTTTTGGCCATAACTTTTGACTCGATGATCCGATTTGAGCAAACTTTTTTTTGTTGGAAAGCTAACGAAAAGATCTACATTAATTCTCGGGCTATGCCCTAGAACCCTTTCTCACGCGCCCTCACTCGCAGTCCTTGAGGGTTAAAACGTTAGTTTTCCGACAAACATTGTAAATCACCGATGTCCAGGTCAAAACTTAGGCAAATCTGTTCAAATTCTTTCATTGTCAACCCTGAAGTCAAAGCTTTTCTAAACTTCAATGTAAAGGTCTGAAAAACGTAGATAATTCAATCACCTCGCGTCAACGGTCATCTTACGACAATCAACAATCAACTGTTGAAAAGCCTCCCCTGACTTGTCAACATTATGTGACCATCAATATGCTGAAATTCTACATGATGAGCTCAGGGAAACCGTCATGTGTGGTACTTGTTCAGATTGCTCCACACACATGGCGGGGATGACAAGTTGTGAGCAATCAAACCTTGCACATTCTGAGGGGGAGTTTCAGTTTTCTCCTCCTGGCGCCTTACACCGACAAAGCAAGGAATCTCTCAACGGATGCAACATTCTAGGGGGAGTGTTCAAAGTAATCCTCCCCGGTGCCTAACAATGACAAAGCATACCGAGTGCTCCAGTTGAGGGGGAGTACAGAGAGAAAATGAAGAAAGTAATGAGAGAACATGTTCCTATGGCTTAGTAAACCCAACTAAGCCTACCCAAGGGACAAAGCCGAACGTAAGTGAGCGAGTGAGTGAGTGAACATTATGAGCATTAGGAAGCAGAAGGCTCGAGTGAGAAGGAAACAATTATCAATGATGAGTCTGCTACCTCAATTGCCTGCTATGAATTGACCATTTGCTCCTAGCCACTAAAATACTCTGGACTATCCCCATAGGTTCAGGACTGAATTTATTCAGATCCCGGGTAGAAGTCGCTGCATTTTGTCCAAACGGCGCATGCACAACCCTACCCTAGACCACTCACCTGTCTCCCAACAGACAGATGTTTAATCATATTTCACGGGGAACCACATCTCTCATTACTACCTCCTTACGAGGCAAGTAATACTGACTACAGTGACCTCAGCCCCATGCCACTGAACTTTCATTGATCACGTCGTGTCTAGTTACCTCACTCCCAAATGTTTTTGAATTTTCTAGGACACCGACACACTTTTTGAGTCAGTTGCAGGTCTTCAAAGACCCGCGAGAACTTCCATAGGGCTCATCTATTACAGATGTAGACCAATAATTGGAAGGAAGTCATGCTGTTGCAACATAAGAATCACCAACATTTTCAGGCCATTGCTAAAGAGTTTATCTCTATAGTGATGATAACGGGTGTCTTCACGACCCCGGGGGGCTACGTTATCTTCTTTACATTCTGCTTGTTTCTCCTGTTTTATTTCCCGCAGAATAAAAGGATAAAGGCATGACGCCCCGAGTCATCGGATCGTCATGAGGGGGAGAGTGGTCCACATGTTGTTAACACTGAACAAATCATTCTGGGACACTTCTCTCCTCCAAAACTCTCTCTACTATCTCCGCAACTCAAATGGTCAGCTACACTCACAAATCAACCATCATTATGTTCCGCTGTGCCACCGACAAGTTCTCCCCAAATGCATTCATTCCAAATAGTCAAAAAGACTACATTGTGGAGGAGACAGAGGTCAAATACTCGTGTCCTGAAGATGAATTCCATGGGCGTCTCCTATTCTCCAAAGAACATTCATTCTAGAGGCGTCACCGGACTTCATCCAAGCTGATCAAGAGCAACTTCTGGAAGGCAAGGACTACATGCAAGATACTGAAGGTCCCTCAACCCCCGGCATCAAAGATCAAACTGTCAAGAAGACATCAAAGGGGAGATTGCAAGGATTTATTCAGATAGCCTTCCTCAGAAGTCAAGTTCAAAGACAAAGGAAGCTCAATAACAACAAAGACAAAGATATCTGCGCTGCAATGCTGATTCAACGCGATTGATCACCAAGGGGGAGATTGTTGGGAATATTTTATGGTGTTCAATCTAGTTAGTTATCTTTGTATTTGTATAGTTATTAATTAAACGTGTAATACGGGCCACAAATGTGTATCAGCCCGTGGGCTTCCTTGTAACCCGTAAGTTAGCCAACTTCTCCTATAAAAGGAGGCTAACTTACGGGAACCAAAACTAATTGAGAGAGGCTTAGAAACGTAGAGGCGAGATAGAGAGAAATTAGGGTTGCCGCTGCTCTCCTTCTCCAGGGAGAGTAGCGGCAGGTTCATACGGTTTATACGGTTTACCAGATTTGCGTTTCAATCTTGTCGATTTCTTTCTATCTGCTTCTTATTCTTCTTGTTATGATTGTTGAATGTTAAATTATGGGACTAACAGTTTTGTCCTTTAGCAAAACATAATTTTTATCAAAAATCACCATGCAATTATTGTCAGAACACAATTTTTGTATGGATAATAAATTATACTATCCTCCATTCCATTTTAATCGCAACATGTTGAATTTTACGCTATTCACATGCTCTACTTTGACTACATTTTATGCTATTATTTTATGAAAATTAGTTTTTTTAAAAAAAATATTGTTCAATCCATCTCATTACAAATTTTCAAAATCTGATTTTTAATATTTTTTTACTAATAGAATTAAGATATAATTACGGTCAAAGATGTGCGTTGGCAAATGTGAAATGTTGACCGTTGCAACTAAAAAAGAACGGATGGAGTATTTAATTTGAGGAACATGATAAACAGATCTTAAATGGAGAGGTCGTTAAAGAGAATTAATGGAAATATCACCAATATTTTTAATGGGTAAATTAGTTCCATTAGCAACAATAACAGTAAGTGGTCCAGAATAAATAGATTTATTAACTAATGTACCTTCCTGAGAGGTCGTATGCGCAGAAGCACCGGAGTCTGGAAACCAGACAACGTCACTAGTATCACCCATGGGTGCAGCAAGAGCTAGGGCTGACGGCTGATTAAAACGGGACGGACATGAAACAACAGAGTGACCTGGGGAATAACAAATTTGATAGACAACTGGAGGGGGAATAGAACCAAACTGTCCATCAACTAAAGGTGAGCCTGCATAGTCATGGGCAGTACCAGTAACAAAATAGGGATGTGCATGAAACGATGAAAAAACGGAATTACATAATACTAAACATGGACGTCCGTGTGAAGTAGGAGCCGAAGGAGGCGGATAATAGCCCTGTGTGAAGTATCCGCCTGGTGCCTGCTGTCCTAGACGCAACTGGTGGTAGTCAGGCTGCTAGCCGCACCCTTGGGCCGCGTACAGTGCCTGCTGTCCATAAACCATGCCTCAGTAGCGGGGGGCCTACCGCGCTGACCATGCCGGCCTCTTCCCCGACCTTGATTAAAACTGCCACGTGCATCGTTCCCTGAACCAGCGGGAGCCATGGGCTGGACTGCAAATGTAACACCCAGGGCTCCGCAAGACCCGGGGTAGTTACTCTAGACCTCTAGTACTATCCTCACAAACCACCACGAGCCTTTACCACACACTTTGTCTTCACTCGTGCGCGCCCTCAAAAACTTCCCAGGGGGTCACCCATCCCAAGAACGCTCTCGTGCAAGCACGCTTAACTTTGGAGTTCTTAGGTGATGAGCTCCCTTAAAAGAGATGCGCCTCTGTTTGTATGAGTAGTACTATTAATCCTCTTAAATTAATCTCGGGTATTACAGCAAAGGCCATAGGTGAGGACGTGGATTCTTGAGAACGAAGCTACAATAGGCGTTGCTCCTGGTGCACCAGCTTGATCCGTAGACTATCAAACGTGAGTCCCTCAGGAAAAGTCATCAATGTGGTAATCATGGACTCATAGCCAAGACCAAGCCCAAGAAGTGTTTGTTCAAGAAGATCTTTCATGGATACATGGGAATTAATTGCAACAAGGGCATCAACAATTTTCTGAATTTCACATATATACTGCTCCATGGTTTGATTTTCTCTATTTCTGGAATTAGTTAATAATCGCTTTAATTCCATGGAACGAGCCAGACTAGCAGCGATAAACCATGATTTCAGATGTTCCCAGATGGTAGCAGAATTTTGTAGAGTGTGAACTTCAACCATGAACGGACTGTTTGGTCTAACTTAAATCAATAATAGTACTCATTATTCACAACTTTTTTATGAAGAACATCAAAAGTAGATTGAGGAGGAGTAAAAATTGTACCATCTAGAATAACCAACAGTCCATAAGACACAAAAAAAGACTCGAATTGAGTGAGCCAAGATAGATAATCTTCAACTGCATCAAGTTTCATGGTTTGTGCCATTACCTCCCGTACACAATATTTATAATATTTGGAGTCAAAAAAACGCATGGATTGTGCAATTGCCTCCAGGGAACCAGGAGAGTGAGCTGCAGCCGACCTGCCTATCGGACGGGGCGTAGGTTGAGTCGCCAAACCCTGCGAGCCAGAAAAAGTGGGACTGCGAACTGAATTTTGGATGAAGTTGAAGGTGCTGATCTTGTCGTGTAGTCCTGGACGATCGGAATACTGGCCGTGACTGGAGAGGACTAGTCGAACACCGGCTGAACCCAAGCGGACGTATCAATAACCAAGCTGCTCATCCGAAACAGCGCTAAGAAGGAGGGCTGCAAGACGGTCGACATGGAGCCAAAAGTGAGAGAGAACGGAGCTGATGAGGTCATGTACTCCGTCGACATGGTGACGGAAGAAGGTGCTGTCGTTATGAGAGGCGCTGCCGTGCTCTGCATCGCTGCCATCGTGAGAGGCGCGATAGTGGTGGTTTGATAAGCAGCGGCTGTACACGCCATAGGTATTGAGAAAAAAATTTAGAGTAGAAACACGGCTCTTGATACCATTTGAAGTCTCCGGTAGCGGGGAAGCAATGGGAGATAGGCAGAACAAAGGTCACAACAAGCTCCGCTCCAATCGCTCAGCAACTCGTCGATGCCAATGGAAATGTCGGCACAGGATCTTCTTCGGGAGATATTCGACGGTCTATAGAATGCGGCGCCTCTACTCTTCGATTCGGCTCTTTCGTTGTTCCAATCGTAGGGAAGCAAACCTGGGACACTAGCCGAGATTCGCATCGGAACCTGTGCAGAGCCTGGCGAAAAGATGAGAGACCCAAAGCTTGATTTGGAGAAGCCACATCTTTCGTTTCTAAGCATAGAGGCTTGCAGAGGCGAAGGCCTGTGAATGACAGTCATGGCAGAGCTAGGCGTTCGAGGGGCATCTCTGGCTGGAAGTCTCGAAGCCTTCACTGGAGGAGCGGCAGCAAAGGAAAGATGATTTTGTACGAAAAGCACAATCAGGACAGGCCTAACCATGAGTTTCCAGAGAGGAGGAGGAGCAGATACAGCACCGAGGGCAGCTATCAGTGACATCGAGGTTGGAAAGCTCCATCCCAAGAGACCATGTTTAATCCTCACATAGATGGGTTTGATTTTTCTATTGAAAGCAAAACTTTTTCTTTCAATATATTAGATTCCAATGCTATTCGTATATCTGAAACCAAACATGGAATTTCATCTGCTATTGATCTTGACCTCCAAAGAATGAATTGGTTGATTGATTCCATTCCCAAACTTCTCTCTGGAAATTGGTCTAACCATTTAGACCTAAAGAATTTCATTTTCATCCTATATGATGTTAATTTCTTTGGAGGATTTATCCGTATAATTGAGAAGGGAAAAAACTCTCTATTTATACCGGAAGGGAGAAATGGTAGAGGGATTCTTCATTTTATGGCAGGGATTACAAAAGCAATTACCTTGATAAAAGTTGTTGAGGGTAAGTCCCGTAGATCCGAAAGCCCAACACGAACTTTGGATATATCAGGAATGGCCCAGAATCGAAGCGTAAAAGAAAATATAAGATCTGAACTAACTAAAACTCGAAAGCTCACTTGTATTAATTAACCAATCTGATTACAAGGAATTTCCCGATCGGTAAGTCGGAAACTATGCTTTAATACAAGAAGTAAGGGCAAATGATGCTATTCTAGAGCTTGAATATTGAAATGCTAACCCTTACAATGACTTGAAACCTTCTATTTATACTAATGGAGAGCGTGGGCTGCCTCTTGTTGATTGGCCGTTGTTCCACCGACTTGGTCATCCATGCTTCCACTTGCTGATGTCATAGTCTGGCATTAACTGCACCTGGCCACTTGCTGGTTGGCCGTTGCTCGAACGGGATGTTGGGTTGCACTGAAGATGCTGTCAAATTGGCCCAAGTATGATATATAGCCCGAACCTCGTTCGGTATGTCTTCTTACTGGGCCAACCTTTATTTGGGCCGAACCTCGTTCGGTATGCCTCCTTACTGGATCTTTTCATCATGGAGTGATGGGCCTGTTACTTGGGCCGGATATCTTGGGCCTTCCCGATCTGGGTATTGGGCCTCTAGGTCAATATCCCAACACAAGTCCCCCACTTCCGATGTCTCGAACGAAGTGAGTGCATCAGGAAGTATACCAATGTCATAATACCCCGAATGGCGATCGGGGTACAGAAGTAATCAGTTCCCCATGGGTAGAGGCCGAGCCACTGGCCAGCATCACAGATGGGTAGAGGCCGAGCCACTGGCCAGCATCACAGATGTTAAATGCCTGAAGTTTGTCTGGAAAAATATCATTTGCCGGTTCGGCATCCCTGAACAGATTATAACTGACAATGGAAGGCAGTTCGTGAGCCGGAATTTTGAGAACTACCTGGTCAAATGGGGGATCAAGCATTCCAGAGCGTCCGTCGCATACCCTCAGGCAAATGGCCAGGTAGAAAATATGAACCGAACTATCATGGATGGCATGAAGAAGAAGCTAGAAGAATACTCCTCATCGTGGCCTGATCAGTTGAATTACATTCTGTGGACTTACAGGACCACACCCCGAACGGCCACGGGAGAGACTCCATTTGCCCTTGCCTATGGTTTTCAAGCCAAAGTTCCAACGGAGATCCTAGTTCCCACACACCGAACGGTGCATTACAGCCCAGAACAGAATGAAGATAACTTACGGGCCGAATTGCATTTCATAGAAGAAAGAAGGGATCTGGCAGCGGCACGAATGGAAGAGTATCACAGAGCCACAAGAAGATACTTTGATAAGCAGGTTAAAGTTCGTTCAATCGAGGTAGGGGACCTGGTGCTAAGAAAGAGAGAGAAAAGCAAACCGCTCGAAGGGGGTAAAATGGCACAAAATTGGGAAGGCCCCTACCAAGTATGTAAGAAGTATGCTTCAGGAACGTTTGGCCTACAAAATACCGAAGGCCGATCGGCAGGAACTTGGAATGTGGAGCATTTGAGGAGATTTTATCAGTAAAAATGGCTGTTGCCACCTCTAAAAAAAAAATAGAGAGGGAGACATAACTTCCACAAACTCAGCCCATGGTTAACTCGATCATTCCGGATAACCGAATGACGAACGGGTTAACAACATGGAAGGAAAATCAATTCTCAGTTTAGAGAGTTTTTGACCCTAGAATTATGAAAGAACAAAGGGATCAAAAATGGCTTGAAGAATTGAGGCTCAGAAAATCGGTGCCCGTGGTTAACTCAATCATTCCGGATGACCGAATGACGAACGGGTTAGCAGCATGGAAGGAAAATCAATTCTCAGTTTAGAGAGTTTTTGACCCTAGATTTATGTAAGAATAAAGGGATCAAAAACGGCTTGAAGAATTGAGGCTCAGAAAATCGGTGCCCGTGGTTAACTCAATCATTCCGGATGACCGAATGACGAACGAGTTAACAGCATGGAAGGAAAGTCATTCTCAGCCAACGGCTGGGAGTTTGACGCTCAGATAGTCTCATCTCAGCGGTTAATATGAGAATCAATTCTGGAAAACCGAATGACGAACATATTAGCAGTTTGGAGGGAGCCATTATTTCAGCAAGAGTTTTGACCCTGTAATTACGCATTGATGAAGGGATCAAAATGGCCTGGAGTTCGAAGGACAGTGATTCTCACCTCAGCTTGTTAACACGTAGAATCATTCTGGATGACCGAATGACGAACGAGTTAACAGCTTGGAGGGAGCTGAGTCGTCAACTTAGCCAAAGTCGACCCTGTAATTACGTACGGGCAAAGGGATCAAAACGGCTTGGAGATGGTGTCAAGACTGTAAGATATGGATTAACCGAGCGACGTTCGGATAAGGTACGGATTGTCGCCCGGGGAATCGGAACTATGGTTTTGAAAAATCTCGCCTCAGTCATAAAACTTGACTTGGAAGCTAGTCGCCCTTTTAGCTATAAGTAAGGAATGACCCAAATTCGGTGATCTTGCTTACAGTTCGAAAAGGGTAACCTCAGACCCCTAATCTGGATGATACGAGCCAGAGAGAACGGTTCGGAATGCATCGGAATTATGGGTTTGGAAGGGAGAGAGCCTCACCTCACCTTGTTAACGCATGAAATCATTATGGATGACCGAATGACGAACGGGTTAACAGTTTGGAGGGAGCCCCTATCCCAGCCGAGAGTTTGACCCTGTGGTCACGATCAAAACGGCTTGGAGGAATTCACCTCAGCTAAGAGTTTTGAACCCGTGCGTCACGAACAGGAAAAGGGATCAAAACGGGTTCGGGAAAGGTGTCAGAACAATTGTGAAGAGAGTCTCACCTCAGCTTGTTAACACGTGGAATCATTCAGGATCTGAGCTCTCACGCAAAAATTGGCCAAGGTGAGGACCTAGGAATTGCCGGGCCGTGTTCTCCAGAGCGACGTTCAGCGCCTTGCCCCGTTGGAAATCCACTACCGATTGCTGAGCAATCTGAGAAGTATTGACCGTGTAGGGTTCGGGCAGATGATCTCCGACAGCTTTATCAAATTTAATGCTAGCAGATTCAGCAGCCCGCACCTTGGCCCGGAGTTCTTTGAGCTCCCGGTCGCGACGACGGGACGTCTCCTGCATCTCGGCCAGAGCAGCTTTTGCCTTCTCACCCTCTTTGGCCTGCTCTTGGAGGTCGGTCGCTAACTTCCGAGCGGCGGAAAGGAGGACCTGGCTGTCATCCCGATCGCTGGCCACGGCTTTCATCTCCTTCTCACCAGCAAGAAAGGCCTTGTGATAATACACGCCAGCCTGAAAACAAGGTTACAATGAAAGTCAGAAAAGGTAAAACATGAATAATAGAAAGGTATGGGTCGGACTGAAATGTACCTTGAGTGCTTCCTGGTGACCTACTTCGAAAAGGTCTGACCAATGAGTCAAGTTGGTGAAGCTAGGGGGAACCTTGATCGCAGTATGTCACCACATAGAAGATGGCATCAGCCCGAACACATACCTCCCCTCTGATCTAGGCCCCATATTTGAAAATTCAACAAACATCCGATCATCGATCGGTGTGACAGTAAGAACCGGAGTTGGTTTGTTGGCAGGCACCGATCTTTTGGGCTCGACCTCCGGCCCGGTCAAGTCAACCACATGGTCGATCGGGATCAGGTGATCGCCATCATTTCCTTTGCGCTTTTTGCGGGTTTGCTGCGCCGAATCACGATCGGCTATCATCTTCTCCTTCCCTTTAGCAGAAGAGATAGAACGCCGGACGGGTATGGGAGATATCACACCTACAAGAAAGAGAAATAAAAAACAAGAAGTTGAATTGTGAGAGCGAAGGATGATCGGGTTAAAACCCTACTATGCTTACCGATTCCAGCAGATAACATGCTCGAGGCAGTGACAAAGCTGCGAAGACTTCTGGTCCCTCCCATTCGCAAAGACTCAGCCTGGGAGCGTAGAACGGCATCCACCCTGGGCAGGGAATCCCGAACGGGGTATGCGTTCCACCTGTCCGGGAATGGCAAAGAATCACCTACCCGAACGAACAAAAACCGCTCTTCCCAGTCAGCCTGCGGGGTAACGTTCTCTGTGAACAGCTGACGGTCAGAACGAGCTACCAGTTTCAGGTACTCGGTCGTCCAGTAGGGCTGATAGCAGTAATGATAAAGGAACAGATCGACGCTCGGGGTGATCCTCAACTCGTGGCACCGGATAATGAAGCCTGTCAGAATACGGTAGGTGCTGGGCACGAACTGAGCGGGCAGTACAGCAACCCGGCGTAAGAACTCCACTATGAATGAATGGAGAGGGAACCGAAGTCCAGCAGTCAGAGCATCGAGGTGCACTAGCACGTGCCCCGGTCTGTGCCTCATAGGGTGCCGATTGAATCCGGCATAGTATTCTCTTGGTGGGGGCAACAACTGGCTAAGTTGCCGTTCAACATCTTCTGGGAGACGTTGTTTGTGTTTGCGTATGCGATTGAAGTGTAGGGCAATGCGGGGTGGCCGCTCGGGCATCCCCTTGTTGTAAACCTGGAGGTCATCTCCAGACAGACATCCATCCTCCTGTGGCTCTTCGATATGTTTGCTGACCTGAGGATTGGCGGGTTTGGGTGTTTGGGACGAAGAGCCTTCGGCCTGGTTACCAGCGGATGTTTTGCTTTTGCGGATCAAAGGCATCTCTTCAGATTCTGAGCTAGAGGAGTAGTACATAAAAACGCTGGAGGAAATTTGGGAATTCTAGAGAGAGAAGGCTTGAGAGTATGCAAAGGAATTCTAGAGAGAGAAAGCTCGAAAGAAAAATGAGAAAACAGCAGGAGAAATTAGGGGAAGCACCTCTCTATAAATAGGGAAAGTGCCGCACAAATCCCTAATCCATGAGCAACACGTGACATTGGGTGGTTACGATTAATTTGGGGTATTTATGATTCATTTTTTGTGCACGTACCCCGGACGGGCTTACAGAGGATTAGCAAAGATCACAGGGGCTTGCTGTTTAGAAAAATGCTAAGTCCTAAATGTCAACCTGAAGCCCGACCGGCCAACAGTATTGTAAAAGGTTATCTGGAAGAAAAATGCTAAGTCCTAAATGTCAACCTGAAGCCCGACCGGCCAACAGTATTGTAAAAGGTTATCTGGAAGAAAACGGCTAAGTCCTAAAAATTGGTTTGAAGCCCGACCGGCTATCAATATTATGAAGGAGCCCAGGTGCAAAGAAAACCGAGAAAACTGCTAAGTCCTAAAAGTTGACCTGAAGCCCGACCGGCTATCAACGTCATAAAAAGATAGCCTAAGGATTGAACTAAAGCCCGACCGGCTATCAAGTTGTAAGAGATTATCTGAAGCAAGAATGTGCCAAGTCCTAAAATTTGGTATGAAGCCCGAACGGCTGAGTACCAGGGGGAAGGGGTTTTTTCCTTAAATAAATTATCAGAACTTTCTAATGCCCGAACGGCGATCAACGGCGTTAAGATTATTTGAGCAAGAAATAAGTTAGGAAATTGGTTAAGTCCTACGAAACAGGCCAAATCCCGAATGACGAGTAAATCATGCATTAAAGACAGAAAAGACAGTACGCAAAGTTTCAGGCAAAAAAGGGATATATATTCATCGGTGCTACTGACCGGGAAATACAAGCTACTTGGAAAAAAGAAAATTACAACAAGAATTACAAGAGTACATATGAATTATTGATCGGGGGCCATTTCATCTCCCTCTTCATCCTCATCCTCATCATCATCAGACAGGGGTTCAGGCTCTTTCCCCGCAGCCCGATCGGCTTCCCTCTGCTGAGCTCGCAGGAATTTCTCAAACTGAGTCTGGATAATGTCATCTACGGGGAGATCAGAAGCCTGAACCGGCCTCCCCAGATGATTTTTGTAAGGAATATTTGTATTTAGATTTTGATGATGCTAAATTAATTAGGACTTTAGAGTACCCCTATTTAGATTTAATGTATTAGAATTTTCCTTTGTAAAGTTCTTAGAGTAATCGACTTGACAGAATGCCTTCAGAGCAGAAGACCTTCTGAGCAGAAGGGCTCCAAGAGCAGAAGACCCTCGTAAGGCATTATTGAAACAGAGGACCTTTGGTTCTCTGCCTCAGAACAGAAGACCTCAGGGTCTCTGTTAGTCTTTACTCTGACAGAAACCTTTCTGGGTCTCTGTTGGATACTCTCCCAACAGAAGTGCTCCAGACCTCCTCTGTTCTACTCTCAGTTAAAGACACCAGAAGGTCTGACACTTAGAAGAATTTCACAGAACCGGGAAGTCAACTAAAAGATTCCTTCAACGGCTAGGAGTATGAAACGGAAAAGCTACAGTGCGCGCATTAAATGCTCATTTAATGCACCCCATGCTACGTAGAGTAATTGCAGATGATTGGCCGCATTGTCAGGAATACTTTATCCCAAAATAGTAACCCGCCAACTTTACCGAGCTCTACTAGTCAAGTCAACTGATCGCTCATTTAATGCAATTGTCCTCCTACTCCTCCAACGGGAAGACAACCTCAGTATAAAAGATACACTACGAAGAACAACCGGATAACTTTGCAACTTTTGCTAACCATTGCTACAACTCTTCATACGAGATATTCAAACTCTGAAAAGCAAAAAGCCTCCTTGAGATTCAAACTCATTATCTTCTACAAGAGAAGGCAGAAGTTGGAAAAATACTTTTTCCAACTCAAGCAAAGTTTCAAGTGTTCTTCAACTCTTCAAGCTCATCACATACAAATCTTTTGTAACGAAGCTAGTTGGAGGAACCCCAGTTTCAACAGAAACTCTTCTTGCTACAAGAAGGACGTCCAAGTAACTGGAGTAGTGAAGTGGTGATACTTCAAGGAAACTCAGTGAAAGGACCAGTCTTAAAGGAAGCCAGGCAGTGCATCCCAGGAGACATCTAGGCTTGAAGAAGACGTGGAGTGCTTCTTAAGTGCTAGGACTAAGGCTTTGTAAACGGAAGTTTTTACAGCTTAGTGGAACAGTGGACTAGAGGAACAAGTTGTTCCTTGAACCACTATAAAAATCCCTGGTGTCGTTTACTTACTGCTTTAATATTTGCACTTAGATAGAACTGCCTAACTCCTTGGACTTGGTATCTGTGTTCAGCTGAACTTGTTCTACGAGTTAACAGAAGGCCTACTGCCTTTGCTTCTCTGAGGCTAAATCAACAGAACTCCCTACCAGAACCCTATCCGCTGCCAGTCTGTTCTGCCAACAGAACAGGCTATTCTGTAAATCTGGTACTTAGTTTAAAAAGCTAAAAACCAATACAGTCTATTCACCCCCCCTCTAGACTGTATCCAGTATAACTGGGACCAACAATTTTGAAGCTGATTGACGAAGGGACGCAGCAAGACCTGGCCAATTTTGCCATAAAGGTCTGAGACAATGGAGTCGTTCCATTTTTTGGCCTCGGGATCCTTATCTAAGAGGGCCACCCCTGCCGATAGCTGACCAGTGCCTTTGGGGAAACCCTTCAAATACGCCCCAAAGGCGAACGGGATTTGGGCCCTTGCATGATCATCCTTGATGGCGGAGAATTCATCAGAGGATTTAAACGTGTCCCGGACAGCGGACAGATCCACATTCACTTCATACGAACCGTCCGGGATGCTGGATGGCATTTCCTCAAATCTAACCTGTGCGGCCTCAGCGGCAAGGACCTTCGCCTGGGAAGCTGCGAGTTGGATCCGAAGGGTACCGAGTTCAGCATCCAGCCTCTGCTTTTCCTCTGCAAAGGCTTTCCGTTCGGCCTCCAGAGAGGCGATGGCAGCAGCAGCATGTTGCTCAGCAGAAGACTGGGCAACAATCAGTTCCCGCTCCTTGGCCAGGCGGGCCTCCCGCATCTGAAGGGTGTACAAGCCCATCTACAGAATACCGTTCGAGAATTAGTACTGGTTACCGAGAATAAAATAAAGACAAAGCGCAAAAGACAATATACCTTCAGAGCAGTCAGAGCCAGACATTCTTCAGATTGCTCGACCGGCAACTGAGGAAGGGAAAAGTTGTTGAACCAAGAGGAGGTTGACCAGATCTGGCTCGCGGTAGAGCCGGCCCTCTCTAATACCTCATGGACAGGGTCGGATAGGGAGATCCGCTCGACCTGACCCGTAATATGGTCGGTGTGAGTCTCGCCAGCAGTCAAGGGTTCTCCCCGAACGGAGTCGAAATGCTGGGAAAATTGGTGCAGTTGATTAGAGCCGAACCGCTCGTCGATCAGCATGGCCTCTAATTGGTCCTGGTGGACCTGCTGTATTGGCTGAGGCTCTGGAAGCGGTTCAGAAGGGGCAGCCTCCTGAGCGGGAATAATGGAGGGAGTAGGTTGTGGATTCTTCCTGGATTTCTTCCGTTTTCCGGCCCCACCGGCTGCGGTGACTCTGCTATCATCCATAGGAAGATCTGGGTTGGGTGCTGAAAAAAGACAAAGAACAATGTTAGTATCGAGCGGCCCTAGCGTGTGAGAAACTAGAAAAAAGAATAAAAGAACGTTTCTCGCACGGGAAGGACCGCCCGGACCAAGGCACTTGGTTTATCAAAACAAGTAAACCCAAGAGAACGGGTAGTACCTATCCCGGTTGTTATAAGTCGTTCGGGGGTCAAATAATTCATGATGTCCATGCATTTATCCTTCTCCACAGCAAGCACGTCCTTGTAGATTTCTTCAGTGAGGACAGGATCAGGGGTTTTGCGGGGAAAGGCATTCCATTTGCGGGGAATCAGACCGTCCGGGATGGACACGAAGAAAAACCGGTCTTTCCACCCTTTGATCGAAGTTGGGTTTCCTTTGAACAGGATGTGTCCCGTTCGGGCACTAGTGGCCAGATAGCCATGGGTTTGTTGGTGGGCTACTTTGAAAAATTGGTGGAAGAGTTCTAGGGTTGGTCGGGCGCCGGCATCTTTGCAACGACAAATGAAACCCGCCATTGCTCGATAAGAGTTCGGCATAATCTGGGCCGGTACAACTTCGTAGAAATTGAAGAAAGAAATGAAAAAGGGGTGTAGCGGAAATCTAAGGCCGGCCCTAATCGAGTCAAAGTGGACTATGGTCATTCCGGGCCTATGACGCATTGGGTGAAGCTCGGCTTGCAAACGGAAATCCACCGGGTCAGGGATAAGGGCCGGAATTTCGGCCCTATTGTGAGAGGTCAATTTTTGCCTCCTCTCCCTAATCAATTTTAGGTCAAGAGTATGGCGAGGAACATCGTTGGGACGTCCGGCCGCCATGGAGGCTATTTCGTCCTCGGATTTGGTGTCATCAGAATCCTCACTGGAGGAAGAAGAAGTGCTAGGGAGGTCCTCCGCCTCAGCCCTGGTATTCGTCGCCATCTCAGTAGAAACACCGGCAAACGGAACTGGGATGGCATCTACAATGGCGGTGTCACGGTCATCCCCATGAGAGGCCATCTCCGAATCAGAGGAATGCTCTTTGGGGCTCATCTCGATCGAAGCCAGAAATGAAGATGGGGAATCCAAAGTTGGGAAATTACCTGAGCAAGGGAAGCAGGGGGAAATTTGCAGAGGAAACAACGAAGGCCAAGGAATTGCAGAGTCGAAACCCGGAATTGAGAAGTTAAGGGCTAACTTATAGCCTTGAAACCGCCGTGTCGAGAACCAATCAGAGAGTGACACATCACTAGGAGCATTTAAGCTAAACACGCGTCTAATGAAAAGACTAAAAGACGGTTATCATGATGAATATGGGGAAATGAAGCGGCAGCCGTCAAATCGCAGCATGGGGAACTGATTACTTCTGTACCCCGATCGCCATTCGGGGTATTATGACATTGGTATACTTCCTGATGCACTCACTTCGTTCGAGACATCGGAAGTGGGGGACTTGTGTTGGGATATTGACCTAGAGGCCCAATACCCAGATCGGGAAGGCCCAAGATATCCGGCCCAAGTAACAGGCCCATCACTCCATGATGAAAAGATCCAGTAAGGAGGCATACCGAACGAGGTTCGGCCCAAATAAAGGTTGGCCCAGTAAGAAGACATACCGAACGAGGTTCGGGCTATATATCATACTTGGGCCAATTTGACAGCATCTTCAGTGCAGCCCAACATCCCGTTCGAGCAACGGCCAACCAGCAAGTGGCCAGGTGCAGTTAATGCCAGACTATGACATCAGCAAGTGGAAGCATGGATGACCAAGTCGGTGGAACAACGGCCAATCAACAAGAGGCAGCCCATGCTCTCCATTAGTATAAATAGAAGGTTTCAAGTCATTGTAAGGGTTAGCATTTCAATACTCAAGCTCTAGAATAGCATCATTTGCCCTTACTTCTTGTATTAAAGCATAGTTTCCGACTTACCGATCGGGAAATTCCTTGTAATCAGATTGGTTAATTAATACAAGTGAGCTTTCGAGTTTTAGTTAGTTCAGATCTTATATTTTCTTTTACGCTTCGATTCTGGGCCATTCCTGATATATCCAAAGTTCGTGTTGGGCTTTCGGATCTACGGGACTTACCCTCAACAAACGTAATAAGTGCACCAACTTTGGAGACTGAATGAGTTACGGGTAACACTAGCATTAATTTCGAGGAGGATCTTCTCTCGCAACTACCAAGTGGGGATATGCATCATTCATGCAACACTGATTTTTTCTATTTCGGGAACGTTGCTTCAAGTTGATATTGATATTGTTAATTCTTTGGAGATGCTTCATATCAAGGACACTTCAGAACAAACTCCTAGACATGATCTTTCATTAGAGCATCTCAAGGATTTCTTTCAGACTATTATGACGCATGGGGTAGATTCTCTTTCCCATTTTTTACTAAAGGAATTTGAAAGAATTCTTGCTACTTCCTTGGGTAATCATAACACATGACATACAAAAGAGGGGGTGCTATTAGATGTGCAAATCCGGAGATCAATATCTCAAGAGATGTTTTTAACGATTATCAGCATTCGGAATCCTTTTTTCGTGAGGGAGTTTATAGTGATCCACTTTTTACATATTCAAGTGACGAATTTGTGGGTCATGTTTCTGAGAATGAGGGGAGAGTACCTATTTCGACTGTGGAGGATCTATGGGACTCGGATGCAAACAAAGAAATATGTGAAAAAGCTCTAATGGTCACGAGAGAAAATTGCTTACCTACAGAGAATTTGAACACACAGCTCAAAATGTACAAGAGGAAGAATCAACGCTCACATCATATGAGGACTAGATCTCAAACACGAGCGGATTTTTAAATGCTACAATGTGTGCTCGAGTTTTCATAGGGAGGGATTTATGAATGCGGGAACATTGGGTTGGGTTGGGTGTACTCGCTTTATTTTTGTCATGCTCTTTGTATTTTTCTTCCCTGTATTTTATTTTGCTCTTTCATGAATAAAATTTTATTTGGGCTTAAAAAAAATATACCATTTGAAAATAATAAACATGTTTAACCAGACTGGTAGCCCTTGCAGTATATTTATAATGAAATAAGTTTCCAAATACAATTAAGATACTGACTAATAATTAATACAAATTAATTCTACACTATTATATTGTACATAGGCAAATTGGTGAGTGTACACAAAAAATATACACTTCTTATGTATACTTAATTCTTTTCAAGTGTTAAACCCATCTCACATCACTTCTATACCTTTGGAGATCGGGTAACCTGAATCTATCAGTCCAAAGCACTCAGTAAGTTGATTTTAAGGGAAAATTTTACATATAGGAGCTAATCATACTAATTTTCCAAAATTAAGACTATAGATTAGCGCAAGACTTAAGTGCATCTACTTTGACCAAATTGCCCTTGCTTTTAAATTTTCCATGGCCGTGATTGTTGAAACGTGCCTTACGGATCGCAATTGTGCCTTACGGATTGAAACGAGCCAGGGGTCTTGCTTTGCTTGAAACCTGCCTGAGGGATCGCAAATGCTGCTCAGCAAATGTCTAGTGCATCCCAAGGCAGCAGTCGATCACTGGATCAATGACACTGTTCATTGGAAACTTGAAAACACTGGACGATACATACACAATAAGTAGTCATTAAACACACAATAAGTTCTGATAATAGCTCAATAGCAGACAATACATAGACAATAAGTAGTCATTAAACAAACAATAAGTTCTTATAATAGCTCAATAGCAGAGCAGGTAACGTAAAACTGGGAGGATATTGAACTCAATTTCAGGGGAATAGGGGGAATAGGGGAGGGGTCGCTGGAATCCGAATAGGAAGGGTAGGAGTAGTTCTCTAAGCCATCCTCCAAAAAAATGGAGAATCGGAATTTGTTTAAGAACTTGGAAATAAAAATCGAAAATATGAAATAGAAGTTCGAAATTTGTAAAATTAATGTCCAAACTCAGAGGAGGAGGAGGAGGAGGACGAGGAAGAGGAGGAGGAGGAGGAGGAGGAGCAGGAGGAGAAGAAGCAGCAGAAGCAGAAGAAGAAGAAGAAGAAGAAGAAGCAGAAGCAGCAACATCAGAAGAAGAAGAAGAAGAAGAAGAAATTGCACGCTACCCACCTTCGACGAGCCCATGTCGATTTTAAGCTGTCGAGGGCATCGCGCAGTGTTTTAGTAATAGTGAATGTCTTTGTGTTATCGATGAGGTTGGAGAGATGGGGAAGTTGGGGAAATTTTTATCAAAATGAAGTCGAAGGGTAAAATTGGAAAATAATCATAAGGTTTCCTAAAATAAAACCAAATAAATCACAAGCAAGGAAAAAACTTGACTATGTCTTAATTACTTTTGTAAAATTTCTATGATTTAGTCTCATGGAGAGCAATTTTCTCTAATTTTAATAGTCATACGCTTTACTCATGGAACGATTATCTCTAATCTAATTTTTCTGATCGGTCTGATTGAATTCTTTCTTATCTCATTCAAAGTTTTCTAATCAGTCTAAATGTATATCTTTAATGTTATTATTTGTGTATTATAATATCAGTACAAATCAGTAGTGATGATTACTACTCCCTCCATCCCGCAAAATAGTTCTCAGTTTCCTTTTTGGACCGTCCCAAAAAATAGTTCACATTTTCCTTTTTGGAAAGTTTTGTGTGGCTCACATTCAGTTATCTTTTTCTTACTCAACCATAACCATACATTCCCACTTTATTCTCACTTTCTTAAACTCCGATCCATGTCAATGCAAAAACTATTTTATGGGACAGAGGGAGTATTATTATACACATTGAAAATGTGCAATTACAAGAAAACGTGTCATACAATTAGGGTTGAGAGCTTCTATCCCTCGCAGAGCTGCTTGCCTGCGTAGAGTTTAGTTTTTTTGCCACATTAGCGTGCAGTCAGCTTTTCCCTTGTCATGGGGATGGAGAGGCTTGTTTCTTGATTTTGGATTCTCGATCGATACCCAAGGCACTACAGTGATTAGACGAAACTCTCCAAAACATTATTTCTTGTGCTTGGAGCAAGGCTTGTAGCCGTGACGACGACCGCTTCACTTGTGGTATCACCGGTGGTGACTACGTCGTCATCAATTTTGGCATTCGATCTTTTGATCTTGGAGGAAGATGGTGAAGTGTTGATGATCCGGCCTCCTCCTGAGTCGTCGCCATGGAGTGAACGAGTGGCTAGGGTTTGCTTTAGTTTTATTTCAAGTTTTATTTTTATTTTGATAGACTATTTACCTTATTTTTGGATTACTAGTTTACTTATGATCGGAAGTATTGAAATCTCTACGTTTGTTGATGGCTTCAAAATTCCAGTATGTTCAATGAAAAGTTTTGCTCAATTTTGGGTGACCTTTTATATACTTGATCAAGGATAGAGAGGAGCTTTTGGCTATTATGAGTCTAGTAAAGTGGTAAAGAGTCCAACGACCTTAAAGGCCAGAAAAAACTCTATATTGCTCATTTGATTGTCAGCGATTCATGTTGATTTTTAGGTGGCCGTCTTAAAGTTTGATTGTAGGACGTCTTTTTAGTTTAGATGAAGTTTGTTAGAATATAGGTGGTAGATTAAAAGCTATTGGTTTTGATATAAGTTTCTTTTCCTTTCAAAAAAAGAAAAAGTGACATATTAGAATAAGAATATATAGTAAGCAATAAGATTAGGGGTGAAGCGGGCATCACATGACTCAATCTCTTATGACTTAGGGTATGTTTGGGGTTGATGTTTTTTGAGACGAGATGAAGGACTAAGAGGGTTTATGACACCTCTGTAAGGAATATTTGTATTTAGATTTTGATGATGCTAAATTAATTAGGACTTTAGAGTACCCCTATTTAGATTTAATGTATTAGAATTTTCCTTTGTAAAGTTCTTAGAGTAATCGACTTGACAGAATGCCTTCAGAGCAGAAGACCTTCTGAGCAGAAGGGCTCCAAGAGCAGAAGACCCTCGTAAGGCATTATTGAAACAGAGGACCTTTGGTTCTCTGCCTCAGAACAGAAGACCTCAGGGTCTCTGTTAGTCTTTACTCTGACAGAAACCTTTCTGGGTCTCTGTTGGATACTCTCCCAACAGAAGTGCTCCAGACCTCCTCTGTTCTACTCTCAGTTAAAGACACCAGAAGGTCTGACACTTAGAAGAATTTCACAGAACCGGGAAGTCAACTAAAAGATTCCTTCAACGGCTAGGAGTATGAAACGGAAAAGCTACAGTGCGCGCATTAAATGCTCATTTAATGCACCCCATGCTACGTAGAGTAATTGCAGATGATTGGCCGCATTTTCAGGAATACTTTATCCCAAAATAGTAACCCGCCAACTTTACCGGGCTCTACTAGTCAAGTCAACTGATCGCTCATTTAATGCAATTGTCCTCCTACTCCTCCAACGGGAAGACAACCTCAGTATAAAAGATACACTACGAAGAACAACCGGATAACTTTGCAACTTTTGCTAACCATTGCTACAACTCTTCATACGAGATATTCAAACTCTGAAAAGCAAAAAGCCTCCTTGAGATTCAAACTCATTATCTTCTACAAGAGAAGGCAGAAGTTGGAAAAATACTTTTTCCAACTCAAGCAAAGTTCCAAGTGTTCTTCAACTCTTCAAGCTCATCACATACAAATCTTTTGTAACAAAGCTAGTTGGAGGAACCCCAGTTTCAACAGAAACTCTTCTTGCTACAAGAAGGACGTCCAAGTAACTGGAGTAGTGAAGTGGTGATACTTCAAGGAAACTCAGTGAAAGGACCAGTCTTAAAGGAAGCCAGGCAGTGCATCCCAGGAGACATCTAGGCTTGAAGAAGACGTGGAGTGCTTCTTAAGTGCTAGGACTAAGGCTTTGTAAACGGAAGTTTTTACAGCTTAGTGGAACAGTGGACTAGAGGAACAAGTTGTTCCTTGAACCACTATAAAAATCCCTGGTGTCGTTTACTTACTGCTTTATTATTTGCACTTAGATAGAACTGCCTAACTCCTTGGACTTGGTATCTGTGTTCAGCAGAACTTGTTCTACGAGTTAACAGAAGGCCTACTGCATTTGCTTCTCTGAGGCTAAATCAACAGAACTCCCTACCAGAACCCTATCCGCTGCCAGTCTGTTCTGCCAACAGAACAGACTATTCTGTAAATCTGGTACTTAGTTTAAAAAGCTAAAAACCAATACAGTCTATTCACCCCCCCCCCCCCTCTAGACTGTATCCAGTATAACCGGGACCAACAAGTGGTATCAGAGCCTCCTTGTTCTAATAATCTCTTAGGTTATTTGTTGAACAAAGATCCACTTGTTTTTCTGTTTGACCTCATTTCTATCTGATATAATGGATCACTCCTTGTCCAAGAATCTTATGTTTTCAGATCTTAAGTTTGATGACTGGAGGATCCGGATGAAAGCACATCTATGTGCTCTACATGATGAGATGTGGGAAGTTCTAGATATTGGCCCTTTCACAAGCTTCCAGAAGGTCAATCCTGAGCATGCCATTGATAACACCAGACCCCAGATGATCAGTAAAGCCAAGTCAGAATGGACCACTGAAGAGAGGAGAAAGTACAACCTAGACAATATTGCTAAGGACATCCTCTACAAGTCCATTGATGATAGGTACTTCAACAGAATCAAGAAGTGCAAGACTGCTAAGGAAATCTGGGATACTCTTGAGCTCATTGGAGCTGGTGATGAGCAAGAGAAGGACAACAAACTAACCATAGCCAACAAGAAGTTTGATGACTTCAAACTTCTCCCTGGTGAAAGCATCTCCAAGATGTATGACAGGCTCCTCACTCTCACTGGAGAGATCTCTGAGCTTGGCAAGGAACTCACCACCAAGGAGATCAACCTGAAGGTGTTGAGGGGACTGCCCCCAGCATGGAAGATGAAGGTGGTTGCTGTCCAAGCCAGCAAGGATGTAAAGACTTATCCCACTGATAAGCTCGTTTCAGATCTCAAAGCTCATGAGTTTGAAATGATTGAAGAAAAGGAAGATGTACCAGAAGAGAGGACCACTACAGCCCTCACTGCCAGCACATCAAAGGTAAATGATTTTGACCCTTCAGTACTTTTATCTGATGAATATATGACTGCCTTTGCCAGGAGATTCAAAAAGTTTATGAAGAATCCCAAAGATGGAAGGAGTCCATCTTTCAACAGAAAGCCATACCAGAAGGTCAAATCAACAGAAAGCAGTGGAGAGCTTCTCTGTTACAACTGCAGACAACCAGGTCACTTCAAGGCTGATTGTCCCCATCCTAGAGTGTCCAAGAAGCAAGGACAGGATGGAGAAAAGAAGAAGTACGAGGACAACTCCAGAAGGAGAAAGGCACTTGTGACAGAACAGCTAGAGAAAGACCCTCTGTCAGAAACAGAATCCAGTTCTGACTCAGATTCTGATGAGGCCTTCTGTTGCCTTGATACTGAGACAGAAGACCTTTGCCTCATGGCCCATTCTGATGATGAGGTAACCTCTACTTCTGAATCTAGTTTTTCTTCGGTAGGCTTAGCTTTTGATTCTGATTCAATGTCAGAATTTTGGGAAGAGTTTAAGGCCATACAAGCCACTTATTCTTCTGTAACAGAAGAAAACAGTAAGTTAAAAGCTGAAATTCTTGACTTAAAGAAGGAGGTTGAGATCAAAATCAATCTTCTAATTAAGGAAAGAGATCAACTGGAGACTGAAAATGTTTCTCTTCTCAAGAGAATAAGAGAAATAGAGCCTCTCGGGATTAAGTACAAAGCTTACCAGAAGGCCCAGTCTTCCATGGAAAAGATTGTGCTTGATCAACAGATTGGCACTGGTTTTGGTCTTGGTTATGGCTCAACAGAATCAGGTGAGCCTTCTGTAATGCCTAGCACCAGAGTTGCTAAGGCAGATAAGGTCATAGAGCCACTGATTTCTAGCCCCATCTGTCAAGCTAGTGTATCTGGCACCAAGGTTGTTCATGAGGAAGTCAGACGAGAAAAGGGAAAGATAAAGGTTCAACAGAAACCCTTTTTGAAAAATAATGAACCTGGCAGAAAACCTAACAACAGAAAAGGTTTTCAAGATAACAAAAATAAAAGACCATTCATTGACAGACAACCTCATGTCAATAGTGCCAGAAATGATCACCAGAAGGGCAAATATCAAGAGAGAGTTAACTTCAGGCAGAAGAGGTTGGCTGGTCAACTTCAGAAGCCCAAGGTTAACCGTCCCTCTGCTCTTGATAGTATATGGGACTTCTTTCCAACAAAAAGGGCTATGCAAAAGTATGTAAACAGGAAGCATGACCCTCACAAGCATCTGCCCAAAGTGAATCACACTTCAGTTTACTATAACTACCAGGTGGACAATGGGTACCACCCACCAAGGTTTCACTTGATGAGACCAAAATGGTACCAACTACCCAGACTCCATGACCCCCCAGGACCCAGCATTGCTTGGGTACCTAAATCTTTCTTTTGATCTTGCAGGAACTGTGTGCTGGAGCCATCTCTGAACAAGAATGGTTTATTGATAGTGGATGCTCCAGGCACATGACAGGTGACAGAAGTTGCCTAACTGAGTTCCAGAAATGCAAAGGACCTAGAGTTACCTTTGGAGGTAATGACAAAGAAGGTAAAACAAAAGGAAGAGGAAAGCTGATCAGGAACCAGATAGTCATTGATGATGTCTCATATGTCAAAGGACTGAAGTTCAACTTGCTGAGTGCTAGCCAATTCTGTGACAAAGGCTACACTGTTGAATTCACAAAGGACTTCTGCTATGTGAAGCATGAGACAACAAAGGAAGTGGTTCTTACAGCATCAAGAAAGAAGAACATCTATGTAGTTGATTGGAACACTGCAAAAGATGGAGTTTGCTTGATAGCCAAAGGAGATTCAAAACTGAGCTGGGACTGGCACAAAAAGCTCAACCATTTGAATTTCAAATCAATCAACAAACTGGCCAGAGAACACATTGTAGAAGGGCTACCAGACATTGTGTACAAGAAGGAGACCCTCTGCAGTGCATGTCAGAAAGGCAAACAAGTGAAGAATTCCTTCAAACCCATTGCTGGAGATCTTTCTACAAGTCCTCTAAATCTGATTCACATGGATTTATTTGGACTTGTTTAGACTCCAAGCGTTGGTGGCAAGAAATATACCCTAATCATGGTTGATGACTACTCCAGATATACATGGACTGTTTTTCTATCAAAGAAAAATGAAACTCTTCAGAAGTTGCCATCTCTGTTAAAGCAACTTCAGACTGAGAAGAATTTGAAGGTGAAGACAATCAGATCAGACAGAGGAACTGAATTTGTCAACCAAGTCATAAAGGACTTCTGTGATCAGAATGGAACTTTTCATCAACTTTCTGCCGCCAGAACCCCTCAACAGAATGGCGTAGCAGAAAGAAGGAACAGAACTTTAAAAGAAGCTGCAAGAACAATGATTGCAGAATCTGGATTGCCTATGAGATATTGGGCTGAAGCAATCAACACTGCATGCTATACTCAGAACAGAAGCATGATCAACAAGAATCACCAGAAGACCCCTTATGAACTCTGGAAGGGAAGAAAACCAAACATCAGCTACTTTTATGTATTTGGATGCAAGTGCTACATTCTTAACAATGGAAAGGAGCATCTGAAAGTATTTCAAGAAAAGGCTGATGAAGGAGTCTTTATAGGCTATTCAAACACCAGTAAAGCCTATAGAGTACTCAACAGAAGGACTCTACATGTTGAAGAATTTATACATGTGAAGTTTGATGAAAGCACCTCTGTTAAAGAGGTAACAGAGATTCTCAAGGAAGTCAGCATAGAAGACAGAACACCAAAACCAACAGAAGAGGTAGCACACAACCCTGCATTTCCAACACCTGCACCAAACCCCCTTCTGTTGAATGAAGATGAAGACTCTGAAGATGAGGAACCAGAGAGACCAAGACAGCAGCTGACAGAACCTGACCTAACATGGTTAAGAGATCATCCCCCTAACCAAGTAATTGGTCAAATCAGAAGTGGAGTTCAAACCAGATCCACATCAAGAAGAGAAGCAATGCTTGCCTGCTATATATCTCAAATGGAACCTATGACTGTTGAAGAAGCTCTTGCAGACTCAGATTGGATCAATGCTATGCAAGAAGAGCTCACTCAGTTTGAAAGGAACAAAGTATGGGAACTTGTTCCTAGGCCAAAGCATCAGAATGTCATTGGAACCAAATGGGTATTCAAGAACAAAGCAGATGAAGATGGCAACATTGTAAGGAATAAAGCAAGGTTGGTAGCTAAAGGATACTGTCAAGAAGAAGGCATAGATTTTGATGAGACTTTTGCACCAGTTGCCAGACTTGAAGCCATCAGAATCTTTCTAGCCTATGCTGCTTACAACAACATCAAGGTCAACCAGATGGATGTCAAGAGTGCATTTCTGAATGGAGATCTTGAAGAGGAAGTTTATGTGGAACAACCACCAGGTTTTGTCATTCCTACTCAATCCTCTTGTGTCTACAAGCTTAAAAAGGCCCTCTATGGTCTTAAGCAAGCTCCCAGAGCCTGGTATGACACATTGTCCCTTTTCCTGGTGAACCATGGGTTTACTAAAGGAAAGGTTGACAAAACTCTATTTCAAATCTCTGTTGCTAATCACATTCTGTTAGTACAAATATATGTTGATAATATTATATTTGGAAGTACTAATCCAGAACTGTGCAAGAAATTTTCCCAAGTGATGCAGAGCCAATTTGAAATGAGTATGATGGGAGAACTCAGTTACTTCCTAGGACTTCAAGTCAAACAAGTTCCAGAAGGGATCTTTATCAATCAAGGGAAGTACACCAGAGATCTAATCAAGAAGTTTGGAGTGGAAGGCAAATCATCAGTGAAGATTCCCATTAACACGTCACAAGGAATTGGTCTAGACATATAGAGGAATCATAGGATCTCTGTTGTATCTAACTGCAAGCAGACCAGACATCTCATTCTCTGTTGGAATCTGTGCCAGATACCAATCAAAGCCCAAGGAAAGCCATCTAAGTGCTGCAAAGAGAATCATCAGATACATCAAAGGAAATCCAAATGCAGGCCTATGGTATCCCAAGGGAGGTAACTTTGAACTAATTGGTTATTCTGACTCAGATTTTGCAGGTTGCAGACTAGACAGAAAGAGCACCTCTGGTCACTGCCAATTGCTAGGAGGAAGGCTTGTTTCCTGGTTTAGCAAGAAGCAGAACTCCATCTCAACAAGTACAGCTGAGGCTGAGTACATTGCAGCTGGGAGTTGCTGTGCTCAGCTACTCTGGATGAAGCAACAACTGAAGGACTATGGAATTCAAGCAAAGAAGATCAAGCTGTTGTGTGACAACACCAGTGCCATTGCTATAACTCAGAACCCAGTTCTTCATTCCAGGACAAAGCACATTGAGATCAGACATCACTTCATCAGAGATCATGTTGAGAAGAAACACATTTGCATGGAACATGTGCCAACAGAAGACCAGCTTGCAGATATCCTGACAAAGTCTCTTCCTGAGGCTAGGTTCAACAAACTGAGAGAGGAATTGGGAATGATGGATGAGATTCCAAGGGAAAGTTGAAAAGGAAGGCCCTCTGTTGCTCATTTGCTGTTAACAGAATACCTGTAACAAACACTATGGGCACCTTGCTCATGTGAATGACAATCTAAACTCAGGTATGCAGTTCATCTCTGATCGTTTTGAGAACCTCACAGGAACTCTCAACAACTTCATAGCCTCATCCTCTGCCAGAACAGATGCCCTGTCAACAGAAGTGGTAGGCATCCACAACACACTCTCTATCTTTCAACAGACTCTCCTGAGTCAAGGACATGCAATTCACACTATCTCAGAGCATCTTGAGGCTCTGAAGGAATCTGATGCCAGGACAGAGAGGCACTTGACCTCTATTGAGGCAATGTGCAGAGCTCATCAAGAACAGGCTCAAGCACTTCTATCTACTGACAGAGACCGTTATCAGAAGATGGTGCTCCTTGAAGCCAATAACAAGGACATCTTCTCTGCCATACAGAAGCAGCAAGGTCTCATTGAAGGCCTTACCTCTGTCACCCAGACTCTACCAGAGGCCCTGGAGCAGATAGCCTCCACTCAGGCCTCAGAATTCCAGAAGATCAGTCTTATGATAGAAGATCTGAATGATGCCAAAAAGGGGGAAGAGGACCCTCAACAGACCAGGCCTAGGTCCCACAGAACTCCTACCAGGGCACCCTCCTCTGCTGAGCCTGCAGTAGATCCGGCTCCCTACTTTGAAGCTGCCCTACAGAAGAAGAGAGCAGCAGGCATACCTAGACCCCCATCTCTAGTAAAGAAAAGCACCAAGAAGAAGAAAGTTTTTAACTTCACTGAATGGAGATTGGGTGGTTCTCAGAAAATTGACAGAGCTCAATTTGAAGAGATGAAGGCCAAAATGACTCCTACCCAACAACAGCACCTCTATTTGGACAAAGATGGTGTTGTCAGAGTTAGGTATGGGGGATCACTAGAAGAAGCTGAAGAATGGTATAAGAAGAACATTGTCCCAGGAAAGACCATACATGAAGGTGTTCTCAACTATTTGGACTGCAAGCTTTCTCCAATTTGGGCATCTTATCAAAGGTCTGGCAATCTTTTCAAAATCAGAGTTGAAATAAACGAAGAACTGCTCAGGCTTCAAAGACTAGAGGAAGAAGCTCTACAGGCAGCTAATCTGGAGAATGTGTAAGGTTTAAACTCTGTAAAACTTATCTAATAAAATCACATCTCTGCCTTCTTACTTTGAAGTGCTTTTCCTCAAATTCTTGTCTTTTTGCCTTCTGCTTGTGTTTGTTTATTTCTTTTATATTCTGCTATCTGAATGTACCGTACTCTTACTATTTTCCTATGCCAAGTTGCCCACCAAGATTTTAATGGAAGTTTTTAAACTTAATCTTTCTTTATGGTGAAGGCACTTCTCTGGAAATAGTTAAAGGGTTTTGGCATCATCAAAAAGAGGAAATTGTAAGGAATATTTGTATTTAGATTTTGATGATGCTAAATTAATTAGGACTTTAGAGTACCCCTATTTAGATTTAATGTATTAGAATTTTCCTTTGTAAAGTTCTTAGAGTAATCGACTTGACAGAATGCCTTCAGAGCAGAAGACCTTCTGAGCAGAAGGGATCCAAGAGCAGAAGACCCTCGTAAGGCATTATTGATACAGAGGACCTTTGGTTCTCTGCCTCAGAACAGAAGACCTCAGGGTCTCTGTTAGTCTTTACTCTGACAGAAACCCTTCTGGGTCTCTGTTGGATACTCTCCCAACAGAAGTGCTCCAGACCTCCTCTGTTCTACTCTCAGTTAAAGACACCAGAAGGTCTGACACTTAGAAGAATTTCACAGAACCGGGAAGTCAACTAAAAGATTCCTTCAACGGCTAGGAGTATGAAACGGAAAAGCTACAGTGCGCGCATTAAATGCTCATTTAATGCACCCCATGCTACGTAGAGTAATTGCAGATGATTGGCCGCATTGTCAGGAATACTTTATCCCAAAATAGTAACCCGCCAACTTTACCGGGCTCTACTAGTCAAGTCAACTGATCGCTCATTTAATGCAGTTGTCCTCCTACTCCTCCAACGGGAAGACAACCTCAGTATAAAAGATACACTACGAAGAACAACCGGATAACTTTGCAACTTTTGCTAACCATTGCTACAACTCTTCATACGAGATATTCAAACTCTGAAAAGCAAAAAGCCTCCTTGAGATTCAAACTCATTATCTTCTACAAGAGAAGGCAGAAGTTGGAAAAATACTTTTTCCAACTCAAGCAAAGTTCCAAGTGTTCTTCAACTCTTCAAGCTCATCACATACAAATCTTTTGTAACGAAGCTAGTTGGAGGAACCCTAGTTTCAACAGAAACTCTTCTTGCTACAAGAAGGACGTCCAAGTAACTGGAGTAGTGAAGTGGTGATACTTCAAGGAAACTCAGTGAAAGGACCAGTCTTAAAGGAAGCCAGGCAGTGCATCCCAGGAGACATCTAGGCTTGAAGAAGACGTGGAGTGCTTCTTAAGTGCTAGGACTAAGGCTTTGTAAACGGAAGTTTTTACAGCTTAGTGGAACAGTGGACTAGAGGAACAAGTTGTTCCTTGAACCACTATAAAAATCCCTGGTGTCGTTTACTTACTGCTTTAATATTTGCACTTAGATAGAACTGCCTAACTCCTTGGACTTGGTATCTATGTTCAGCAGAACTTGTTCTACGAGTTAACAGAAGGCCTACTGCATTTGCTTCTCTGAGGCTAAATCAACAGAACTCCCTACCAGAACCCTATCCGCTGCCAGTCTATTCTGCCAACAGAACAGGCTATTCTGTAAATCTGGTACTTAGTTTAAAACGCTAAAAACCAATACAGTCTATTCCCCTCCCCTCTAGACTGTATCCAGTATAACCGGGACCAACAACCTCCTTTTTGGTTTTGGGGTTAAAAAATTGAAAGAAATGATTTTGGAGCATTTTTGTAACTCTTCAAAATCATTGAAATGCTCAATTTTATAAGTTTCTCCAAATTGAGTGATTTTAAAGGACAACTAATTCAATCAAACTTTAGGAGAGCGTACATTGTACTCTCGATTGTATAGTGCTCACTATACAACCGAGTATTCTATGTTATGATTAATGATTATAACATTTAAATTAATGAGTATTGCTATTAAATTACTGTATTGGTTGCACAATTGAGTATTGCAAGCACGCAATTAAGTTTCATTTAACGTTTTTGATAGAGTATATCTAGAGAGAAGTGAGAGCTAGAGAGAGAAGTGCAATAATATGCTTCAATAGAATGATTTTGTAACCCCTATAACTACTCCCAAGGGGAGTATTTATAGAGAAAATACGGGCTGGGCTCCCAAGCCTTGGGCTTGGGAGGCCCATTTACAACTAGACCGCTACTGGGATGAATACAAAGCCGCTAATGGTCTGTTCAAATGAGTAAGTGTAAAATCCGGTTCTGTGAGGTCTTCGTGGCCGACGGGGGAGTGGCCGACGAGGGCGCGGCCGACGAGGGCACCCGGGTTCCTTTGCTTCAGGACCATATTCTGAGTTGGTACCTTTTCGGCCGACGGGGGTCCCATGGCCGACGAGGGCACCACTCAGTGTCATGCTTTATGTTCTTCTGAGTATGTGGGTCCGGGGGCTCAGACCCATATACTCCATCAGGAGTCCCCCACTCTCTAAGCTGAGACGTAGACGAAGTGAAGGAGAGTAGATTCCCGTGCTTTGGTGCCTTTGGCCGATGCGGACACTCCCAGGCCGTTGGCTGTTGCGGCGTTGGCGCTGTTTTCATTTTGGTGATCTTGTTCTGTGCTTGGCCGTTACCTGTTCCTCGCTGTGGATGGGGAGGCCGTTGAAGGCTCGTTTTCCCTTTCTTGGACGTTGATGGTTGAAATTTACATTTGAGCCGATGAGGCCGTTTGAGGTTGAACCTTGCTTCGAGGACGATGGCGTCCTTTCCTTTGGGTGGCCGATGAGGGTGCTTGCACACTCCTTTTGGCCATCGCTGGTTGGCTTTCGTGTCCTTGGCCGGAGAGCCCATTATGATTAACTATTGGCGGAGGACGATGAATTTCCTTGCCTTAGGTGGCCTTTTGGCCGTTGTTGATGGTGTTATGTGGCCGACGAGGCGCCGTGTTGTCCAAAGTGTCTGGCCGGAGATGGAGTCACGAAAACCTTGGCGCCGTTGTGATACATGGACAATGTGGTCATGCTTTGTGGTTACATTTGTGTTTGCATTTTTCCTTTGTCTGTACTGTTGAGGCCGATGTAGTCCCCCACTGCTTCAGGCCGAAGAGTGTGAGGGGTGAAGGAGTTGCTTGAGTCACTGGCCGAGGCGGCCTCTCCGTAGTGTCCCTGAATCCAACCCTTATGGCGATTTTCTGGCCAAGGTAACCCTATGGGAGAACCCTTGTCCGCAGTTCGCTTGTAAAGAGTTATCATCAAGGGTCGTTACGGAAAGCCGATGGCTGCGGGTTCTTTGTTCCTTTGGTGTTGTGGCCGTTACGGGCGTTTATGACGTTCCTGGCCGTTGTCATCTCCTTATTGTTGGCATTTGTGCACTTGGCAAGCGTATAGGCCGTTGTGGGCGCTTGCTGGCACTTGTGAAGCCGGCAAGCATATAGGCCGTTGTGGGCGCTCGTTGTCCGTGTGATCCGTAAGCTTTTACTCCGCCGGTAGGTTAGTTCACGAGCCCGGCCCATTTCTGAAGGGGTGGCACCTCATCGGCTGCTGGGAAGGTGACCGCTTAGGTGGCCACTGATGTGGTGCCACGTGTAGTGACCGTTGGAGAGTCTCTATAAATACCCCCCCTCCTCCGAAGCGGTTCCTTACTTGCATTCTTGAGATATCGAAGTGCTGCCCGAATTTCTAGAGAGAGAGAGTCTTCAAGGTGTTCTTCGAGTTCTTCATACCTTCGAGGTTAGTTCTTGACTTGTTCTTCAATTCCTTTGCATACTTTGCTTCCCTGAGCCTTGATCTAGTGTTAGTGGATAAAACGCCTTAGATCCGAAGTAATTCCCCTTAGGCTCGTAATAGTTGTTATGATGAAGAGCTTAGATGAAGAATATTATCCCTACGACGACCAGCCCTCCACTAGGTCCCTCGACTATGAGGTGCTTGAGGAGTTCGAGGAAGAGATAGAGCGTTTAAGTCCTTACAAGTCCGGAGAGCCGGTGGACGACGAAGGTGAGGACGAGGAGTCCGCCTCGTCTTCAAAAGGTGAGGACGCAGGTGCGTCCCGAGTGGTGGACGGGGCGTCCACTTCCGCTGTTATTCCGTGCCCGAGACCGACGTCTGCCGTGAAGGGAGCAGTGAAGCCGAAGAGAGTAAGGAGGTCGAAGAGTGGGCCAGGCTTCTCCTACCTGGATCTCACAAATATTTACCTGATCAAGCCGGAGAGCAGCGCGGCTGACTACTTAGTTGCCCAGATGTACGTGGGGCCGTTCGGGAGGGTTAGGGCACCCAGGCCGACGGGCCATGTACTCAATCCGCCACCGGGGTACTTCGGAGTATACCCGATGAGTTTCGCCAAGGGGCTGAGGTTTCCCTTTCATCCCTTCATCACTGAATATCTAGACATGGTGGGGCTCCCTCCGGCCTTGCTGACCCCGAACAGCTACTCGTTGATGGTGGGGTTCTTGCTCCGCTGTGAGGAGTTGGGCTACAGGCCGACGACGGCTCTGTTCATGAATCTTTATCAGATCGGCCGAGGAAGCCACAAAAACTGTGCGGCCTATGCTACCCTCCAACAGCTGCCGAAGAAGAGGAGCTTCACGGACTTGCCTTCGTCCATCCATGGATGGAAGAACAAGTTCGTTTTTGTATCCCTTGGTGAGAACGGCACTGAGTTTCCCTCTCTCGGCCACACCGAGAGGTTCAATCTGCACGACCCGCCGAGGAGTTCGATCTTGGACGCTCAGGTGGAGACGTTCTTGGAGGGGGGGGGGGGGCGAGGAGCATGAAAGACTACATCACCGAGAATAAGATGACCGCCCTCGGCTTCTTTAGGTATTATGTTTATGGTGACAAGGAGGACGATGTCCAACTGTGGCCGAGGATGACCACTACATTTGAGGAGGCCGACGGCCCGGATTTGGGCATTCCTGCTGAAGCCGATGGTAATACTTCCTCCGGCTTTCCTCCTTTGTTTTTGTTTCTTCATTTTGTTAACCTGTTTATTTTCCTTTGTGTAGATTTTGTTATGGATCGCCGTTCAATCATGGCCATAGCCAAGGCCAAGGCGGCCGAGGAGCTGGCTGCGAAGGCGGCCGAGGCGGCGAGGCGTGCCGCAGCCGAGGGGGGCGGGGCTACTGCTGGTGCGGCCCCGAAACCTGCCCAGTCCAAGAAGAAGAGGCCTCCCACTGACGGCCAGAAGAAATTAACCGAGGCTGGCCTGAATCTCGCTAAGAAGACGAAGAGGGCACCGTCTCCTTCCCATGCCAATGAGGTCGGCACTCTGACCGTCCCAAATGTGGACGATAGTGGTCCCCTTGTGGATCTTACCGCTGCTCCAAGCGACGCTGCCCAATCGCTCCCTCTCGTCCAGGAGCCACGGATGAAGCGGGCCGGCAAGGAGATTGCCGCTGCCACCTACCAGAAAATGGTGGAGTACCCCGTCGGCGGGGGTGTCTTTGACGATGGCGTCCTCGGCCATGATGTGTTGGCCCAGGCCATGCCGGCCAAAGATCGGGCCTACCTCAAGAGGCTCGGGGACGTCAAGGTGTACGAAGGCGGGATGGACCTCATCGTCCAAGTAAGTTCCCTTCCCTTTTATTTGTTGTTTTTCTCGTCGTCTGGGTGAAGTCATTGCCTGAGTCTTTGTTTGCCTTTGTTGTGCAGGGTGCCTTCATGCTCATGGAGAGCCACAAGAGGCAGCAACGGGAGATTGCTCGTCTGAAGGAGCTCGAGCAAAAGGCTGCCTCGGCCGATGAGGCGGTGGCCTGCTTGGATCGGCTCCGGGAGGATGCCAAGGCTCTGCAAAAGAGGGCCGATGAGGCAGCTGCAGCCAGGGACGATGCCATGGCCAAACTTGAGGAGAGCCAGAGGGCGCTTGAGGCTGAACGGCGCAAAAATGATGAAGCTGTGAAGGCCAAAATTGAGGCCGAGGCTGCCGCTGTGAAGGCCGCTGATGAGGTCGTTCAAAAGTTCCTGGCCGAGGGATGGAAGGCCGACGAGCGGCTCCCCTGGTGTTATGAAGTGGTGGCCGCCAAGCTCGAAGATTGGGGAATGAACTCCCCCGCCGGCCAAGAGTACTTTGGCAGGGAGATGGCCGTGTACTACAACATGGGCCAAGAGCGGATGCAGAGGCTCCTGTGTCGGCGGCTGGCGTGTGCCCTCAAAGCCATGAACTATACCTCCGGGTGGGCGAGGCGGAACCTAAAGCTTCCCAAGCTGATGAAGGATCCCGAGGAGCAGGCCAAGCTTCCTCTTTCGGAGAGGGAGGCCCCAATCGAGAGTTCCGGCCTCGGCGAGCCGGATTATGACGAGTTTGACTTCCGGGATGATGCCACCAGTTCTGCAGCTGCCGCCGACCAGGAGACTGAGGCCGAGGAGGGAGCCGAAGATGCCGGAGAGCAAACCCAGGCTGGGCATGATGGAGGCTCCCAAGAGACTTGATCGGCTACTCCCCGTTCCCTATCTTGTAATTAATTATCTTCTATTTCTGCCCATCTGATGTAATGGCCGAAGCGCCCACCAATGTACTTAATTGTTTATGAATGAACGTTTTGCTGTCCTGCTCGGCTTTGAATGTCTTGTATGTTTATTCCCTTTTGCTATTTCAATTTTGAAATTTGTCTAAGTGTAAAAGTTACAACTTAGGTCACCCGCGAGTGTTTGCTACGTCCGTGAGGTAGTCCATTCAGTCTGGTGGCCTGGTCGGCCTGTCCGGTGTTTCTTCGCTGTCGTAACACTTGGGATTTATTCAAAAATTTTCTAAGTGTTTTAGATCCACTTAGGTGTTTTTCTTTCCGTCCTGACTGAGGCGGGCAAGCTGAGGTGTCCGCTGCGTCTTGGCATTGTCCCATTCTTCTTTTTTGTTAGAATTTTTCTAAGTGTCTGACTTCAAGTAGATGGGTGTTCTCATCGTCCTGGTATCGAATCTCTCCTCAGTGTTGACAAATGATTTGGGAAACTCCCTAAGTGTTGAACCAATGTCGTTGTTGTCGGCCCAGTGTTTTTCGTGGCCGTCGTGTTCCCTTGTTCCTGATCTGATCAGGAAGGTCGGCCTGGATCCTTGTGTTGTGGCCGATAAGGGTACCTTGAACTTAGTTTTTTGAACATAGAAATTTTTCTAAGTACACATGCAAGACACAGGTAGCTAACGGCCTACGAGTATACAGGTGCCCGCCTCGTCTAGAGTTTCTTCCTTTGAATACTTAGAAATGTTTCTAAGTATAAATGCAGGACATGGTTCCTTCTTTGTGGTACTGTTGTCGGCTAAGAGATGGTCCTACCTTCATCGGCCAAGGTCTGCCTTCCCCAAGAGTTTCTCTAAGTGTCGGAATTTTCTTAAGGAACCTTTTTCCTCAGGAATTGTCTCTAAGTGTTTGGTAAATACTTGGACAAATCTTCCGCTTGGCCAACAGCCTGGGTTTCGGTGCCTGTAACGGCCATCCGGAATGCTGTGGCCGGTAGGGATTGTTGTTTGAAAGCTTAATTCTTCTGCGGGTGTGATACTGCCCGCTTCGTCCTGGTCATCCTCAGGATTGATACTGCCCGCTTCGTCCTGGTCATCTTTCAGGATTGTAATTCTTTATTTCATACCAAGTGTTGGTGCTTTAAAGAGCTGTGGCCGATGAAGGTTACCACTCCCGTGTCACCCAACCACTCGTTAGGGTTTTATAGGCGTATGCTTCGTCCTTGACGATTCCCTTGTCTGTGATGGACGTGTGGCCATATCGTCCATGTCACCTGTTAGTGGTACTACACTTGTGTTCAACTGATATGTACTTAGCCAAGTTTGGCCTGAGTTGTGGGGATTTTATTTTTTCATTGCTCGAGGCCGGCAAGTGCGCGCGGTCCTCGGCTTCCCTTTTTTTTGTTCCCTATTTCAGGGGGGTATCCTTCTTTCAGGCTTCGGTCGAAGGGTGTGCTCGTCATTCGGTCGGTTCGGACTTCGTTTCTAACGTCCGTGATCTCAGGGTGGGTCCCGTCGCCTATTTATGACGCGGGCTAGACTTTTGGTCGGTTTCCAACGGCTGTCGTTGCCCATCCCTGAGTTTTGGGATTTTGTCACCTCGGCCATGATTTCAGGCCTGTCGTCCCGCGATCTGGCGCGTGGACGACGCGTTGAGCTTCCCGTTTCAAGACGTGGGCCGTTTGCGGGCCCCTCGTCCTAGGGACATCGTCGGCCATACCTGAGCGTTTCACTTCTAGGCTTACGGGGCCGGGACGATGTGCTCTCTCAGCTAGGCCTGAGCCCTTCGCTGATACAAAATACAATGGAGTGCCTGAGCTTGTTGCTCGTAGGCTGCAAATGCAAGGTGCCATGTCGGCCATACCTGAGTCTTTCGCTCTAAGGTGGCCGATGAGGGCACCTGCTAATATTTTTACTTTAGATTCCAAAGAAAAAATCAAGATCATGATTTTATTCATAAGTGGCTCGAGGCCGAGGGTGGCGTTCAACCAGTAATCCGTTAAGGGGTGAGGGCTTCGCCGTCTGCACCTCCTTCGGACTACTGATAAAACTTCACCAAATGGTGTACATTCCACGTTCGTGGTACATTGGACCCATTCGGGCGTTTAAGCTTGTAGGTGCCGGGTTTGACCACGGCACTGACGATGTAGGGCCCTTCGTATTTCAATGCTAGCTTGCCACCCTCTGTCGGCCGGCTTGCTTCCCTTCGGCGGAGGACGTAGTCCCCCACCTGAAATTCCCGGGAACGTACCTTGGCGTCATAGTATGATTTTACTTGACGCCGGTAGTTCTCTGCTCGGACGTAAGCTTGCTCACGCCTCTCGTCGACCAGGTGCAGGTCAATCTTCATGTTTTCTTCGTTGGCGTCAGGCTCGTATTGTTCCACCCGTCGGCTGGGGATGGCAACTTCAGTGGGTGCCTTTGCCTCAAAGCCGTAGCACTGGGCGAAAGGCGTTTCCCCTGTCGCCCTCCTCGGCGTAGTTCTGTAGCACCACAGGATGTTGGGGAGCTCGTCGACCCAACTACCTCCTGCGGCCTGGAGTTTCTTCTTCAGCCCCTCCATGATTGTCCTGTTGGCGTTCTCGACCTGCCCGTTGCCCTGAGGGTAGGCAACGGAGGAGAAACGATGCTTCACCCCAACCTCCCGGAGGAGCTCCTGAAAAGGGGCTGCCTCGAATTGGGTGCCGTTGTCTGATATAATCTCCTGGGGGACGCCGAAGCGTGTGATGATGTTCTTGTAAACAAATTTTTGGCACCTGGCCCCCGTGATGCTGGCCAGGGGTTCCGCCTCGACCCACTTGGTGAAGTAGTCGACGGCGACGATGATGTAGCGGTTGTTCTCGGCGGCTCTGGGCAGGGGGCCGACCAGGTCAATCCCCCATCTAGAGAAAGGAATTGCGGTGCTGACGGGGGCGTAGTTGACGGCTGGCCGACCAGGGGCCTTCTGGAGCACCTGGCACGTGGTACACTTCCTGGCCAGGTCCGCACAGTCTCGCGCCATCGTCGGCCAGAAGAAGCCCTGGACGACGAGACGTCGGGACATGCTGAAAGGGCCCTGGTGCGAGGAGCAAACGCCACAATGAACTTCTTCCATGGCCACGTCGGCCTCATCCTGGTGCAGGCATCGGAGGAGAGTGCCATTATAGGATCGTTTGTAGAGTTTGCCATCTTCAATGGTGTAGCTTGGGGCCCTGAGTTTGGCAAGTTTGGCCCTCTACTCGTCCGGGGGCAGCTCCCCCGTCGTGATGAAGGTGACGATGTCGGAGATCCAGTCCTCTGGTCGCTGTTGGACGCACAAGACGGGGCTGGCATGGATGTTGGACATGCTCAACTCCTCGATCTTGGCCAGCTGGGAGATGTGCTCCGGGGTGTCCGAGCTGAGTTTGGAGAGGATGTCGGCCTCGGCGTTCTCGGCCCTTGGGATCTGTGTGATCTCGTGGGTTTCGAACGCCTTCAGCAGCTCCTCCGCTGCCTGTTTGTACTGCTTCATCCGGCCTTCCTTTGCTTCGTACGTGCCCTCCACCTGACCCACTACCAGCTTGGAGTCGCACCTGATTTTGATATGTCGGGCTCTGAGGCCGGCGGCGAGTTTGAGGCCGCTGAGGAGGGCCTCATACTCGGCTTCGTTGTTGGAAACCCTGAAGTTGAAGCGGATGGCATAATAAGCTCTGAATCCCTCAGGGGATATGAGGACGACGCCGCCACCGCATGATTTCGCGGCCGACGAGCCGTCAGTGAATAGGATCCATGTATCGTCCGACTCCGGCCCGGGGTTGGCAACGGCCGTCTCCCTTGTTGTGCATTCAGTGACGAAGTCGGCCAAGGCTTTCCCTTTGATGGATGGCCTTGGCTTGATCTGTAACACCGACCCCGAGCATATTTACTTTTAGTAAATTATGTAATAAACCTTGAAAGATGATTTATGAATTTGCGTAATTGTTAATTTTTACTATTTCTTTTACGTGAATAGTAAATTGCATGTGGGGCCCCCAGCCGGACGGGGACCGCCCGATAATTCCCGAACCACATATTATATTCATCTTGGCCTAGATAATATGTATATGGTGGTGGATATTTTAATTGGGCCATAAGAAAGGCATGGAGTTGACCGGTTGGTCAAATGGGGCCCAATTACCGGTATTGGTAATTTAACGGATAACAGCCCAAAATGAGTTTCGGAGACTCCTAAATTAATGTTGGGAAATGTACATCTATTCTAAAGGCCCATAATTATTAGGAACACGTGATATATTTTATTTGGCCCGATAAAATAAAATATAATCAAAACGGACCGAGAAATACAACTTTCGGGACCAATTGTACACACCGAGACATAACGGGATGACCTCCCACCTAAGTGGGGGACACCCCACGTTCCTTTAGACTCCAGCAGACAAGGGAGGAGCTGGAGGAGACCATGGAAAGTGTGTGTGTGCGGAGTCATTAAGTGAGGGGATGGCATGAGTCAAAATTGCCATTTTAGGACCCTACTCATGCATTATTTTGCTTGATTGAGTAGAGGTGCCTCCCCCCTTCCCATTCCACTTATTCAGCCAACACAAGGGGAGAGAGAAGGGCTCCAGGAAGCTATCTCAGCAGGCCATAGTTGGAGGAAGCTAGGAGGAAGAAATCCTAGGAGAAAACTAGCTAAGAAGGAGGTAAAAACTCGTCTACCCTCTTTTAACTAGTTTTATGGTGTATGATTTTTAAGAAATCATATGGTGGATTAAACATGATGTTCTACACGTTTAAAAGTGTAGAATATTGATATAAAGTGGTGATATTTAACTTAGAAGAGTTGGTGAATCGATAGGAGTCGAAATCGCCGGAAACCGCCACTTTAAGGGAGCTGCCCGTTTCTGCAGAACACGAAAGCCGCCCGGCTTTTGCCCAGCAGCTCAGTTTTACACCTTCAATCGGCCTAGAACGGGGATTGATCGAGGGGCTTAGCAAAGGCAACTATTTCAGCACTTCATAAGGTGAGGATGACTGACTATATTGCGTATAATTAGTGAGTTAATTTCATGAGATTACCGAAGGTAATTAAATGTGTTTTTATGGATTATTAATGATTAATAATGCCTAAGAATGAAAAGTCAAAATGTCTAGAGAAAAATGATCATGATATACAAATTTAAGAATAAATTGTGTATGTTCATGTGTTATGACTATGTTGACTTGAAAGTGGAATTTATTATGAAACATGTGTTGAAATATACTTTTTCTTCATATTAGAATATATGAGTGATTAAAAGTGATATTTTGGATATTGAGATAAATGATGTTTTCAAAGGAAAATCAGTTGGGATTGTCTATATGACTATGAGTTGAGAACTTGGTTTGTTGTTATTAATTTGACTAGTATTAAGATACGAGTTGGACATTAAAATGAAATGTTGTTAAGATTGATCCAAAGGTTGGATTGTGAAATGTTATGCCTTAAGTAGTCTTAAGAGATGCTTTAAGGTAGGAAAGTATGAACTTTAAGTTATACTAGGGGTAGGCCTTAAGGGATACCCAAGATAGTGTGAATATTAAATTGATCCTAAGTATAGGATTGGCCTACGGGTGTGATCGGTGATTCTTGTGGATAGCCGGTTGAATTATGGAAATAGTAAGGACCATGGCCCTTCCCGACTCTAGAGAGCGGGGTTGGATAGCATGGACTTACATCATGATCACGGGTTAGGGTGGAATCCGAATCGGAGACCTAACTAGGTTCCGGTAGCGGTAACACATAAGATAGGACCCCGAAGGGCCTTACCTTCCTACGGGATGATGGGTACGAGTCCAGGGGCGGGATGTTGGAGTCCGAACCGGGAGCCTCATGAGGTCTCGGACAGCGGTAGCAAGTCCCGTAGAAATAATAGGACCCAAGGGTTGGGTTGTGCAAATGATAAATGAAAAAGGATATATAAGAAGGGCCGTGTGCCGACAAATAAATAAATTTACTTATTATAAAGATAATAAGTGGGAAATATAAATTATTATTTATATTATGATATCACCCTATTTTGAGGGTCTTGGAAATTAAAAAGTTGATTATACTTAGTATAGTTGCTATTGTACTTGTCAAATATTTCCAAGTACTGACTTCCCCTTCACGGGGGAGGCCACCTCACAGTTTCAGGTAGAACTTGAAGGTTGCTACCGGCGCCCGTTGCTTCGGGGATTTTCAAGGGAGAAGACGTGGTTCGTGCTTCTTCTGTTTCCTGTTTTCAAAACAATTATAATAGTGCTCATGGATATTATTTTGAATAACTATTTGGGGGCTTGCATGCCCATGTTTGCCAAAGTGTGGCTAAGACACTTCTATTAAATGCTTCCGCTGTTTTAAATGAATGTTTTACATTATGTTTGTTTATGGATGTACTATGTGTGAATGATATTCATAACGCCTTGTATAGTATGGATGAGTTGGACTGCGGTTGACCATTCGTACTGTACGGCGGGTTGTTGACGTGTCCGGCTAGGTCCGGGGCGTGACAATTTAATTGGTATCAGAGCCTTAGTCTGTAAACATCATAATGAAGCTTCAAAATGCTTTTTGAAAAAGAAATTGAAAACCATGAGCATAAAGTTTTGTACTTATAGAACTTTTGGTACTTGAGTTGCAATGTCTCTAATTGTTAAGATGGTACCCTTAGCAATTGGTATGGCGGTGATTTGAGCCAAAAGATGTCTTTAAGTGCCTATCCGTCAATTGACATTTGATACGAGTCTAATGACTCATTCTAAATTTCTTTCAGAAATGGAACGTGCTGGGAAGGTTACTCGACGGAACCCGACTGGCCAAGCACCGGGAGGATCCCAACGTGGCAGTCGGGGAGGATCGAGGGTGTCTAGGAGACAAGGCCGTGCAGGCCACTCGCTGACCGTGAGTGACGGTCATGTGGAAACTATAGACGAGCACTATGAGTCCGAGGAGGATTCAACTTACCGACCGGGAACTGAGCCGGTTGAGACCCCATATGATGGGGGATACGATGATGCAAGTGACGAGAGCGATGATAATGAAGCTCTCGAACGGATTGAGGAATTGCTCCGGCAATACCACCAAGATCGCCAAAGGCACCGGGCAAGGCGTGCTTTGGAAGGGGCTTCAAGAAGAGGAAGCCGTGTGACTCCCCGGGAGATCATAGAATCCCGAGGAGGGGGAGGTGTTGAGGTCCCTATAATAAGGATCTCAAAGTACCTCAAGGAGGCAAGAGACTTGGGATGTAATCCGTTTGATGGAACGGGGGACATCTCCGTGGCGGCCGAGTGGATCAAAAGATTCAACGAGCCGGCCCTCGACATGCAACTACCACCCCACATGAAGCTGAGGGTAGCCACGAGGCTACTAGAAGGCATGGCGTCCACATGGTGGGATGGAACAAAAGGGAAGTACGGCGAGGCCATCACTTGGGAGAATTTCAGACAGGATTTCTTCACCCAATACTACTCCGACTTCGAGGTGAACTTGAAGAGGAGGGAGTACACGAATTTGACCCAAGGGGGTGAATGTACGGTGACGGAACTCGAGCACAAATTCAGAAAGCTTGCTGAGTTCATACCGGAATACATTTGTGATGAAAACCGGATGGTGAACCACTTCTGGGATGCCTTGGACCTTGACATACGCGAGAGGGCAACACAATTGCCTAATATGACGTTTAGTCAAGTGGTTGAACAGGGCTTGAAGGGGGAGAAAGAGTGGGAGGAAAGGAAATGAAGGAATGCCGAGGAGGCAAAGAAAAGAAAATGGGAGAACCATGGCCCTCAAGGTTCCAACAAGAAGGGAAACCACGGGGGAGGCGGATCCTTCAAAACCCCTGCACCACCGGTAAGGGGAAATCAAGGCCCGAGCGGGCAAAGCTCTGTGCCGCGATCGAGTGCAGAAGTGCAGCAACTGCAAGAAGAACCACTTTGGCAAGTGCCGCGATCCCCCGAGGTGCTATCAATGCAGGGAGGTCGGGCATTTGAAGGTGAGTTGCCCACAACTCGGGCGAGCCATGGGGGCCGGACCGAGTAGTGCAACGACGGTGAGCAGGAACCGAACCGGAGCACCAAATGCTAGCGGTGTGCACGGTGGGGCGAGTGCAAGCAACGCGCCATCCGTAAATCAAGGAAGGACCCAAGCTCGGGTCTATGCTATGACGGAGGCGGATGCTCGTGCCAACCCGGACTCCGTTGCGGGTAATTCCTTAAACTCACGTATTAATCTATTATAAACAACACGAGTGTGAAACTTGTTAAATTATAACCCCGACGAGTTTGGTCGGGTTTGAAGAGGAAAAGGGGAGGAGAATCCTCGCCCTGGACAAATGCCGCCCGGCATTGACGAAAGCCGCCTGACTTTCGTCTTGATTTTTGGGGAAAATAGTACGGCAACGAATGCCGGCCGGCTTCCACCGAGAACCGCCCGGCTTTCGTCAAGAAGAAATTTAGAAAAATTCTCGCAACCAAAAACCGACCGGCTTTTGTAAAGACCGGCCGGCTTTCGTAAATACCCCACCTGGAGAATTTCTCGCAGCTGAAAGCCGCCCGGCTTTCTTAAAGCTGCCCGGCTTTCGATAGGCCTGGGGACTCCTGCGCTGCTGAAACCCGGCCGGGTTTCGTAGAAACCGGCCAACCTTCGAAACCATTCCACGAATAAAACCACGGCGACGAAAACCGGCCGGCTTTCGTGAAAGCCGCCCGGCTTTCGTGATTTCCATAATGGGATTCGTCTCGCAGACGAAAACCGGCCGGCTTTCGTGAAAAGCGGCCGGCTTTCACCTAGTTGGGTCCTAGAACGGTCCTAAAGGCTAGAAACCGGGAATTTTCGGACGGGTGTCAAACGGACCCCACCCGAACCTCAACCAACATACTCTACGACTTAAGAAATAGGCCTATTTATTGGATAGTGTGTCTTACATTACTTATGAATGTAGGAACACTAAAGATAAACGGGAGAGACGCAAGGATCCGTATTGATACCGGGGCGCAACGATCATTTGTGAGTGAGGCGTTCGCCAGCGGATTCAACGGACCACTTGTACCGATGACTCAAACCCTATTGGTGTCCACGCCTCTAGGGGATGATATCGAGAGAGATAGCCACTATCCATCGTGTGAGGTGGAGGTGGAGGGACAGAACTTGACGTGTGACTTCGTACCGCTGAGCATGATCGAGTTTGATGCAATCCTCAGGATGGATTGGCTTGAGAAACATCATGCTAGGGTCGATTGCTACACGAAGATTCTTGAACTCGAAGGCGGTGAAGGGTTGACCTTACGCTTCGAGGGGGATAGAGGCAAATCAAACAGTTGTATCATATCCGCCGTGAGAGCGAGGAATATGATGAGGAAAGGATGTCACGCATATCTAGCTTATGTGGTGGACAAAACCAAAGAAGAGGTAGACATCAACGATGTGAGAGTTGTGTGCAAGTATCCGGATGTCTTCCCAAAAGACTTGCCGGGACTTCCACCCGATAGGGAGATTGAGTTCGTGATCGAGGTTGAACCCGGCACCAAACCAATCTCTATACCGCCATACAGAATGGCACCCGCTGAACTTAACGAGTTGAAAACCCAATTGCAAGAGCTATTGGACACCGGTTTCATAAGGCTGAGTCACTCTCCGTGGGGAGCACCGGTCCTTTTCGTGAAAAAGAAAGATGGAACACTTCGAATGTGCATTGACTATCGTCAACTGAACAAGGTCACAATCAAGAATAGGTATCCCTTGCCTAGGATTGATGACTTGTTTGATCAGCTCCGAGGAGTGACAGTGTTTTCGAAGATTGACTTGAGGTCGGGGTACCACCAACTGAAAATAAAGGAGGATGACATACTGAAGAGTGAATTCCGCACAAGGTATGGTCATTTCGAGTTCCTAGTTATGTCGTTCGGGCTGACCAACGCCCCGACGGCATTTATGGACTTGATGAACCGAGTATTTCATAAATACTTGGGCCGATTTGTGATTGTGTTCATAGATGATATCTTGATTTACTCAAAGAGTGAAGAAGAGCATGAGGAGCACTTGATACTTGTTCTTGAGACACTACGGGAGAAGCAACTCTATGCCAAGTTTTCCAAATGTGAATTTTGGCTAAGGGAGATCGGCTTCCTCGGGCATGTGGTTTCGGGGTCAGGTATTGCCGTAGATAACAAGAAGATTGAGGCCATTACTGAATGGGAGAGGCCAAAGAACGTCAAGGAAATTCGTAGCTTCCTTGGATTGGCAGGGTATTACCGGAAATTTGTGGAGAAGTTCTCAGTTTTGGCATCGCCATTGACAAAGCTCACTCGAAAGGGGGCCAAGTTTGTATGGGATGATCGATGTGAGAAGTGATTCCTTGAACTGAAGAAGAGATTGACTGAGGCGCCGGTACTCGCACTACCCAAACAGGGTGTGGGGTACGATGTCTACAGCGACGCAAGCATCCAAGGGCTTGGATGTGTCTTGATGCAGAATGGGAGGGTGATTGCCTATGCTTCACGACAGTTGAAGAAGCATGAGGTAAATTATCCCACTCATGACTTAGAACTGGGGGCGGTGGTGTTCGCATTGAAGATTTGGAGACATTATCTCTACGGGGAAACATGTCATATATACACTGACCACAAAAGCCTGAAATACGTGTTTACTCAAAAAGAGTTAAACATGAGACAGAGACGGTGGATGGAGTTGATAAAAGATTACCATCTAGTTATCGAGTACCACCCCGGTAAAGCCAACGTAGTAGCAGATGCCTTGAGCCGGAAGAATTCATCTGGGGCATTAGTGACTAGCTTGAGGGCATTGAGAGCCCAATTGGAGGTAACTAGCGATGGTGCCTTATTAGCCAGATTCGAGGTGAGACCCACATTACTTGATGAAATCAAGAAGGGTCAAGAAACCGACGAAGAAATTATGAAGATCCGTGAACGCATGCTAGCGGGACCGGTTGAGGATTTCAGGGAGAGAGACGATGGTCTCTTATTATTTCGTGACCGAGTGTGTGTACCGTTGGATGATGAGCTCCGAAAGTCCATCTTAGAGGAGGCTCATTCATCGGCGTATGCCATGCACCCGGGAGGCACGAAGATGTACCCTGATTTGAAGGAAAGTTACTAGTGGTCGGGTATGAAGAGGGAAATAGCCGAGTACATCAGTAGGTGTCTTACTTGTCAGCAAGTTAAGGCAGAACATCAGCATCTGGCTGGGTTACTACAGCCACTTTCCATTCCTGAATGGAAGTGGGAGCACGTGACTATGGATTTTGTGGTGGGGCTGCCACGAATGGTTAAGAACTATGATGCCGTATGGGTGGTGGTCGATAGGCTCACGAAGAGTGCACACTTTCTACCTATCAACACTACCTATGCACTGGAGAGGTTAGCCAAGTTGTATGTGGACGAGATCGTGAGGCTACATGCGGTTCCTATAACCATTGTATCCGATAGAGATCCGCGATTCACATCACGATTTTGGCCGAAATTCCAAGAATCTATGGGGACCAAATTGAAATTCAGTACAGCTTTTCATCCACAAACGGATGAGCAATCTGAGCGAGTTATACAGATATTAGAGGATATGTTGAGAGCCTGTGCATTGGAGTTCCAAGGGAGTTGGGACAACCATTTATCACTTGTGGAGTTTGCCTATAACAACAGTTATCAGGAGAGTATAGGCATGCCTCCATACGAGGCATTGTATGGGAGGAGATGTCGTACACCGTTGTGTTGGGATGAGGTTGGCATGGCCAAACTCGAGAGCACGGAATTGGTGGAGATCACCAAGTCTAAGGTGAAGATGATTCGTGAGAGACTTAAGGCGGCCCAGGATAGACAGAGAAGTTATGCCGATAAGCGCCGAAGAGCCTTGGAGTTTAAGGTGGGAGATGAAGTATTTTTGAAAGTTTCACCTTGGAAGGGAATCATCCGATTTCAGAGCCGAGGGAAACTTAACCCACGATACATAGGGCCATTCGTGGTTCTTGAGAGGATTGGGGCCGTGGCATACCGATTACAGTTGACTCCAGAATTGGAGAAGATACATAACGTATTCCACGTGTCCATGCTTAAGGTATATGCCGGATCCATCTCATGTATTAGAAAAACCACACGTTGAAATACGGGAAGACTTGAATTATGTCGTGCAACCGGTGAAGATACTTGACATGCAAGTCAATAAATTGAGAAGCAAGAAAATTCCAATGGTTAAAATCCTTTGGAAAAGTGACCGAGTTGAGGAGGAAACTTGGGAGATGGAAGCTTTGATGAAAGAGCAATACGCGTTTTTGTTTGAATGAGCATTGTGAATTTCGGGGACGAAATTCCTGTTAAGGGGGGGTGAACTTGTAACACCGACCCCGAGCATATTTACTTTTAGTAAATTATGTAATAAACCTTGAAAGATGATTTATGAATTTGCGTAATTGTTAATTTTTACTATTTCTTTTACGTGAATAGTAAATTGCATGTGGGGGCCCCAGCGGGACGGGGACCGCCCGATAATTCCCGAACCACATATTATATTCATCTTGGCCTAGATAATATGTATATGGTGGTGGATATTTTAATTGGGCCATAAGAAAGGCATGGAGTTGACCGGTTGGTCAAACGGGGCCCAATTACCGGTATTGGTAATTTAACGGATAACAGCCCGAAATGAGTTTCGGAGACTCCTAAATTAATGTTGGGAAATGTACATCTATTCTAAAGGCCCATAATTATTAGGAACACGTGATATATTTTATTTGGCCCGATAAAATAAAATATAATCAAAACGGACCGAGAAATACAACTTTCGGGACCAATTGTACACACCGAGACATAACGGGATGACCTCCCACCTAAGTGGGGGACACCCCACGTTCCTTTAGACTCCAGAAGACAAGGGAGGAGCTGGAGGAGACCATGGAAAGTGTGTGTGTGCGGAGTCATTAAGTGAGGGGATGGCATGAGTCAAAATTACCATTTTAGGACCCTACTCATGCATTATTTTGCTTGATTGAGTAGAGGTGCCTCCCCCCCTTCCCATTCCACTCATTCAGCCAACACAAGGGGAGAGAGAAGGGCTCCAGGAAGCTATCTCAGCAGGCCATAGTTGGAGGAAGCTCAGAGGAAGAAATCCTAGGAGAAAACTAGCTAAGAAGGAGGTAAAAACTCATCTACCCTCTTTTAACTAGTTTTATGGTGTATGATTTTTAAGAAATCATATGGTGGATTAAACATGATGTTCTACACGTTTAAAAGTGTAGAATATTGATATAAAGTGGTGATATTTAACTTAGAAGAGTTGGTGAATCGATAGGAGTCGAAATCGCCGGAAACCGCCACTTTAAGGGAGCTGCCAGTTTCTGCGGAACACGAAAGCCGCCCGGCTTTCGTGAAAGCCACCCGGCTTTTGCCCAGCAGCTCAGTTTTACACCTTCAATCGGCCTAGAACGGGGATTGATCGAGGGGCTTAGCAAAGGCAACTATTTCAGCACTTCATAAGGTGAGGATGGCTGACTATATTGCGTATAATTAGTGAGTTAATTTCATGAGATTACCGAAGGTAATTAAATGTGTTTTTATGGATTATTAATGATTAATAATGCCTAAGAATGAAAAGTCAAAATGTCTAGAGAAAAAGGATCATGATATACAAATTTAAGAATAAATTGTGTATGTTCATGTGTTATGACTATGTTGACTTGAAAGTGGAATTTATTATCAAACATGTGTTGAAATATACTTTTTCTTCATATTAGAATATATGAGTGATTAAAAGTGATATTTTGGATATTGAGATAAATGATGTTTTCAAAGGAAAATCAGTTGGGATTGTCTATATGACTATGAGTTGAGAACTTGGTTTGTTGTTATTGATTTGACTAGTATTAAGATACGAGTTGGACATTAAAATGAAATGTTGTTAAGATTGATCCAAAGGTTGGATTGTGAAATGTTATGCCTTAAGTAGTCTTAAGAGATGCTTTAAGGTAGGAAAGTATGAACTTTAGGTTATACTAGGGGTAGGCCTTAAGGGATACCCAAGATAGTATGAATATTAAATTGATCCTAAGTATAGAATTGGCCTACGGGTGTGATCGGTGATTCTTGTGGATAGCCGGTTGAATTATGGAAATAGTAAGGACCATGGCCCTTCCCGACTCTAGAGAGCGGGGTTGGATAGCATGGACTTACATCGTGATCACGGGTTAGGGTGGAATCCGAATCGGAGACCTAACTAGGTTCTGGTAGCGGTAACACATAAGATAGGACCCCGAAGGGCCTTACCTTCCTACGGGATGATGGGTACGAGTCCAGGGGCGGGATGTTGGAGTCCGAATCGGGAGCCTCATGAGATCTCGGACAGCGGTAGCAAGTCCCGTAGAAATAATAGGACCCAAGGGTTGGGTTGTGCAAATGATAAATGAAAAAGGATATATAAGAAGGGTCGTGTGCCGACAAATAAATAAATTTACTTATTATAAAGATAATAAGTGGGAAATATAAATTATTGTTTATATTATGATATCACCCTATTTTGAGGGTCTTGGAAATTAAAACGTTGATTATACTTAGTATAGTTGCTATTGTACTTGTCAAATATTTCCAGGTACTGACCTCCCCTTCACGGGGGAGGCCACCTCACAGTTTCAGGTAGAACTTGAAGGTTGCTACCGACGCCCGTTGCTTCGGGGATTTTCAAGGGAGAAGACGTGGTTCGTGCTTCTTTTGTTTCCTGTTTTCAAAACAATTATAATAGTGCTCATGGATATTATTTTGAATAACTATTTGGGGGCTTGCATGCCCATGTTTGCCAAAGTGTGGTTAAGACACTTCTATTAAATGCTTCCGCTGTTTTAAATGAATGTTTTACATTATGTTTGTTTATGGATGTACTATGTGTGAATGATATTCATGACGCTTTGTATAGTATGGATGAATTGGACTGCGGTTGACCGATCGTACTGTACGACGGGTTGTTGACGTGTCCGGCTAGGTCCGGGGCGTGACATGATCTCAATTTGAAACTGGCTGAGGAAGATCGCCCATTTCACCATCCTCGAGGAGCTGGTGGGGCTCCTCGTGAGTGCGCCAAGAGGCTGCTGGGTTAGCACATGGACGGTGTGGGCCTGGAAGTAGTGCCCCAGCTTCTTCACCGTATGGACGATGGCCAGCACCGTCTTCTCAATGGGGGAGTACCTGAGCTCGGCCTCCCTGAGTGTCTTGCTGATGTAGAAGATGGCCTTCTGCACCCCTTCGTCCTCACGGATGAGCATGGAGCTGATGGCCGACGTGCTCACCCCTAGGTACAAGAAGAGGGTTTCGTCGGTTTTGGGCTTGGAGAGCACGGGTGGAGACGATAGGTACCTCTTCAGCTCTTCGAACGCTTCCTGGCACTCCGCCGTCCACTTGAAGCTGTTGGCTTTACGCATGATCTGGAAGAAGGGGAGTGCCCTTTCGGCTGACCTGGAGAGGAAACGGTTCAGGGCCGCCAGGCGCCCCGTCAGTCGCTGTACTTCCTTGACGTTGCGGGGCGGCTCCATGTTGACGATAGCCTGTGTCTTCTCTGGGTTTATCTCGATGCCTCTCTGGCTGACCATGTAGCCGAGGAACTTGCCGCCCTGGACGCCGAAGGCACACTTCTTGGGGTTGAGGCGGAGCCTGAACTCCTTCATGATTTCAAAGATTTCTCGGAGGTCGTCGGCGTGGGAGGAGGCCTGCCTGCTCTTGACAAGCATGTCTTCGACGTACGCCTCCATCGTCCGGCCAAGGACCGCCCTGAAGATCTTGGCCACCATCCTAGTATAGGTGGCGCCGGAGTTTTTGAGTCCGGAGGCCATGACGAGGTAGCAAAAGATTCCCTCTGGGGTCATGAATGCCGTCTTCTCAGCGTCATCTTCATGCATGGAGATTTGGTGGTACCCTCTGAAAGCGTCAAGGAACGACATCAACTCGCACCCCGCCGTCTCGTCCACCAACTGATCAATGTTGGGGAGATGGAACGGGTCCATGGGGCACGCCTTGTTCAGGTCAGTGTAATCAACACACATTCTGAATGTTGGCGGTTTCTGGGCGAGGACGACGTTGGCCAACCACGTCGGGTACTTCACCTCTTTAATGTGTTTGATTGAGAGGAGCATGGCGACCTCCCCTTTGACGAAGTCCCGCCTGTCGACGGACAAGTAGCGCCGCTTCTGCTTGACAGGCGCGGAGGCCGGATCGACGGTCAGCCGGTGAGTGATCACCTGGCGGCTGATGCCTAGCATATCGTCCGGGCCCCACGCGAAGACAACGGCGTACGACCGTAGGACGAGGAGGATGGCGTCCCGCTGGTCCTGCGGGAATTGCTTCCCGACTCTGAGGACCCGCTCCGGCCGGGAGGTATCCAGAGGGACTTCCTCGACCTCCTCGGCCGGCTCAGCATGCGGCCTCTCCTCATCCTTGGCAACGGCTGCCGTGATGGTGTCTATCCTCTGACCTTCTCTTTCGGCCGGCCTCGTCAGCTTGAGGTAGCATGCTCTGGCTATCCTCTGGTTTCCTCTGGCGTAGCCGATGCCGCCATTGGTGGGGAACTTCAGACACAAGTGCTTCATGGAGATGATGGCCTCCAAGTCCTCCAGCGTTGGGCGCCCTAAGATCAGGTTATGGGCGCACTGGAGGTGGACCACCATGAACTCCATGTCAATCTTGGCGCGGTGGGGGCCGTCACCGACCTCCACGGGGAGGACTATCGTGCCCTCAGCGTCGATAGAGTCCCCGGTGAAGCCGGATAACGGGGTCTTGATCGGATTCAACAATGCTTTGTCCAGCTTTAGCTGCCTGAAGGTATCCAGGTACATCACGTTGACGGAGCTCCCCGTATCGATGTACGTGCGGTGGATGATGGAGTCACCGATCTCACACTGGATGACGAGGGCGTCCCTATGTGATTCCGTACCCGGAGGCAGATCCTTGTCGGTGAAGGTGATCGCCTCCGTTCGCTGCTTCTTCGGCTGGGGGGGAACGCGGGACACCTCCCCTATGTAGAGGGATTGGGCCCATTTCTTTCTCTGGGTGACGGAGTCCCCCCCAGTGTTCCCACCCACAATGAGGTGAATGTGATTCTTCTTTAGCGGGGGCTCTTCGAAGTCCTCGTCGTCGCTGAGCCTACCAATCTCCCGCTTCTTCGCAGAGGGTTCGCCCCCTTGTTTGCCGGTGTTTACCCATGTGTTTTTGCGTGGGCCACCTTCAACAAACTGGGAGAGTTCCCCCTGACGAATAAGACGCTCGATGGCCTTCTTCAGCGTGATGCAGTCGTCGGTGTTGTGCGAGGAGTTCTTGTGGAACCGGCAGTATGTGCCGCCCTACTGGATGGCAAGGACCTCCTCGGCCGGCCGAGGAGCCTGCTCGATGAGGCCGTGCTTCTCGGCATAGTCGAGGATGATGCCGACCGGGTGAGTGAGGGCAACCCCCGGCCGTTCCAACCTCGGCCGCCAGTGGCGATCTTTCTTACTTTGTCCACCAAAGCCGTGACGGCCCTCGGCACCCTGGCCGGCCGGGGACGGACCCGGGGCCGGCGAAGGATTTGTCTTCTTGGAGGGATGCCCCCCTCTTTCTTGTGATTGTGGAGCTCGTCGGCGTCGGCGTACAAGCCTCCGCGCTGGAGCGCCTTGGCGTACGACCTCGAAGGGTCGGTGATGAGGCTCCTAGCGTACGGGGAGCTGCGGAGGGCTCCCTGATACAAGGCGAGGAGGGTGCGCTCATCGGCCCCCTCGACTTCTTCGGTCTCCCTCGTCCACCGATCGATGAATGACCGGAGGGACTCATCATGCTGCTGCTTGACGGAGAGGAGGTGGGTGAAATACTTCTTCGCACGCTTCCTCCCGGTAAAGTGGGTGAGGAAGCGTTGGGCAAGATCCTGCCATGAGTCGATGCTTCCTTCGGGGAGCGCGTTGAACCACTCGTACGCTGGCCCCTCGAGAGTAGAGAGGAACCAACGGCAGAGGTATTCGTCTGACGCGTTCACCATCAGCATGTTGTTCTGATAACGGCTGAAGTGTTCCTGGGGGTCTGATCGGCCGTCGTAGGACTTGATGGCGTTTCCCCTGTACTTCTCTGGGATGGGGGCCGAGAGGACCCTGTTGGTGAAAGGGGTCCTGGTCCTGACCTGGATGATGGGGTCACCTCGCCCCTCGGCCAACTCCCTCTCCAGGGCGCTGACTTTGTTCATGAGCGCGTTGAGGCCAGGGTCGTTGGAGGCGCCGGCCGTAGGGATGTTGGCCGACTGCTTGGCCTCCATCTGAGCCAGCCTCCTTTCCAGCTGGGCGATGACCTCGTCCCGGGGGTCCCTGGCGGCCGCAGCGGCGCCCGGCTGGTTCCTCATGCGCTCGTCGTGAGCCGCATTGATCTGGTGGCGCACGTCGTCCTCGTGCAACTCCCCCTTACCCTTGTCCGGGCGGGGCTGGTTCGCTGTCCGGGACACAGACCCCAAGCTTTCCCTCGGCGAGCCAGGCCGACGCTCACCAATCCGTCCTGCCATCCTCTCCAAAACCGAACGACGGCGCGTGTCACCTAGCCTGTTGAAGGCAGAGGCTTTTCCACGCGCTGGGGTCTGCTCAGGCCGAAGAGGGGAAGCAGGGTGGGAGTGGGACGACGCCGTGTCCTGGGCCATCACCCCCTCATCGTTGCCTATCTGGACGGCCAACGGTTGGGGCTGAGGAGGTGGAGTGACGTTCCCCCCGGTCCTTGGCAAGAGTGCGCTGAGGACGGTGGGATTCTGAGCCAGGCTGGCGATGATGACCGACAGCGCGGCCTGGACCTGTGGATCCACGGACGGAGAGGCCGCGGCCATAGGCTGGGCCGAGGCGTGGTCCGTCTTCTCAGCTCGTTTCTTGTCCAAGCCGATGCGGGCGTCAGGGGCTCCGCCGTTGAGTTGGTTGCGGAGGTCCGTCGTGAGGTTGAAGGCCTCCTGGAAGACGTCCCCCCCCCCCCCCCCCCCCCCGCCGCCGACCTGGTCGGCCGTGGCGTCCTCCTCGTGCTCCCTGGCCTCTTGGTCCTCAGCGATGGCCTAGCTGACGAGGTTGCGGTTTGATTTAGTTCTTCCCATGATCAGTGGTTAGCTGTGCTTGGTAGCGACGAAGGGTGCTAACTTGATTGTTCTAGCTCTCAACGAGAGCACCAAATGATAGAGTATATCTAGAGAGAAGTGAGAGCTAGAGAGAGAAGTGCAATAATATGCTTCAATAGAATGATTTTGTAACCCCTATAACTACTCCCAAGGGGAGTATTTATAGAGAAAATACGGGCTGGGCTCCCAAGCCTTGGGCTTGGGAGGCCCATTTACAACTGGACCGCTACTGGGCCGAATACAAAGCCGCTAATGGGCTGTTCAAATGAGTAAGTGTAAAATCCGGTTCTGTGAGGTCTTCGTGGCCGACGGGGGCGTGGCCGACGAGGGCGTGGCCGACGAGGGCACCCGGGTTCCTTGGCTTCAGGACCATATTCTGAGTTGGTACCTTTTCGGCCAACTGGGGTCCCATGGCCGACGAGGGCACCACTCAGTGTCGTGCTTTCTGTTCTTCTGAGTATGTGGGTCCGGGGCTCAGACCCATATACTCCATCAGTTTTAAATAATATTGCTATTAAATTACATGTAATATATATGTTACAAATTAACTTATTCATTTAAATATATTATCGTTGCATTATCATCAAAGTATTTATTGTACTAATATTATAATTTAAAACCAATACTCATTTCTTTTAAATGTTATACTCAATTTTTTAACATGCAATACCTGATTGTACCGTGTGTGCGGTACAACTAGGTGTATGGTATATTTTGCCTAACTTTAGCTGAATTTTATAAAAATAAATATAGATTCAAATATTTAAATTTGTCACTGGAGTATTTTTAATTATAATTTCTCTGTAACTCATATCTTTTAAAAAAATTATAATATCCAAAGAAGAAAAAGGGTTCATTCACTTTCCCTCCAACTCCAACGTGACTAACCTTTAATGTCTTTCCCTCTCTCTTCCCTCCAAATTCCCAAACATACTCCCTCCGTCTCAATTTAATTTGCAAAATTTCTTATTTTGGTTATTCCAAAATGATTTTTTACTTTCTATTTTAGATATGCAAACAATAATAAAGAGACAAATTTATCTGATAGAGTATATCTAGAGAGAAGTGAGAGCTAGAGAGAGAAGTGCAATAATATGCTTCAATAGAATGAATTTGTAACCCCTATAACTACTCCCAAAGGGAGTATTTATAGAGAAAATTAGGGTTGGGCTCCCAAGCCTTGGGCTTGAGAGGCCCATTTAAAACTGGACCGCTATTGGGCCGAATACAAAGCCACTAATGGGCTGTACGAATGAGTAAGTGTAAAATCCGATTCTAGGAGGTCTTCGTGGCCGACGAGGGCGTGGTCGACGAGGGCACGGCCGACGAGGGCACCCGGGTTCCTTGGGCTCGGGACCATAATCTGAGTTGGCCCTTTTCGGCCGACGGGGGCGTCTTGACCGACGAGGGCGCCACTCTGTTGTCTTGTGCTTTCTGTTCTTCCGAGTATGTGGGTCCGGGGGCTCAGACCCATATACTCCATCATTACCGTTACTTTTTTTAAAATTAACTTAAAGGCATCAATTTTTAGGAAGGTAAGCATAAGTATAAAAAACAAACATCATTTATTGTCATTCATTAACCTTTGTATCAATTCAATTTCGGAAAGAATATTCATGATTAATGGAGAAAAAACAGGTAGTACTAGTAATGATTAATGGGTCATTCTTGATCCGGTTTTTCCCTGCTCACACCCGATCTGGCCTGGCCTGATTCCTTTATTTAGATTTTCATTTCATTTCATGTTGTGCTGGCTTTATTGAAGAGGGAGAGACAGTAAAGATACAAAAAGAAAATGGCGTTAAACAATGGAATCAAATCACAAGTTTGACTGGACTGAGATCGTGAGAACATGAGTGCGACAGAAATCGCACACCCACCTTCGTTAGCTGAATGTGAAAGCAAAGACTCCAAAAAGCCAAAACAAAGCTGCGTTCTCTGTTCTTTTTACCCCTCTTTTGTCTTCTTGCTTTTTCTGTTGCTCTGAGACATTCTCTAGTATGGGGAAGTACTAATCCATTCATGTGAGATTGCCTAAGTACGATCTTTCACCCCTCCTGACTCACCAACGTCCTGTCTCGCCCCATCATATAGACCTTTCCTGGTCGTCTTCGCCGTACCATTTGATCAACTGCACGTACTTCCCTCAAGAACATACATTTCATATCATGAACAGCCGCCACTGCTGTTATGTTGTGTGGTTATAATCTTCAATTCCTCCACGTAATTCATGCCGCCCCCTTGGATCAATTCTTGAATTTTCTTTTTCAAACGTTTTCTTTGATGGGGTTGGGTTCTCTACTCCCTTTTATTCTTTACCATCACTGATATATGAAAGTTGTTATTTTTCTTTCTGGGTTACTACTTGACAGGTTAATTTCCTTGTAAATATCTTGAAATTTCCCAAGAAAAATGAAGATTTTGACTGTAGAGGTGATGCTAGATGTGCTGCTGCTGCTGTTTCTGAAATGTAGCTTTGCGGTGGGAGATGAACAGGTGATGAGGCTGTTGGACTTCATGAAGTCGTCAGTTGAAAGTGATCCAAACGGGTTCTTGAAACACTGGGATTCTTCTTCTTCAAGCCCCTGCAAATGGAATGGCGTGGTTTGCTCTCCTGCCCATGAAGGTCAAGTCACAGACCTCAATCTTCAAAATGCAAACCTCTACGGCTTCCTCCACATCTATCATCTCATGGCTCTCCCTTCTCTCAGGAATCTTCGGTTGAGTGGCAACCGTTTCTACGGAAATCTTTCACTCACATCAGATTCTTCTTCTTGCAGCAGTAGCTTTGAGTCTCTTGATCTATCATCTAACAACTTCTCAGATTCTCTGGATTTGAGTCCCTTGTTGTCTGCCTGCAATCGCCTCACATATCTTAACCTTTCCCAGAATTCGATCCCTCATCTGGTGCTCAAGCCATCTCCCTCGGTTCTCCAGGTTGATGCCTCAAAGAACAAGATTTCGAATTTAGACCTTCTGGATTACTCTCTGTCCGACTGCCAGAACTTGAGCCTGCTCAATTTGTCTGAAAACAAGCTGAGTGGTAATCTGATGAAAAGCTCGCTTTTTTCTTGCAACAACCTAGGACTTCTTGATCTGTCGCACAACAATGTCTCCGGAGATTTCAATGATGTTGAATTCGGGGCTTGCGGCAATCTGGCTGTACTAGACTTGTCATTCAACAGCCTCTCAGGTTCTGATTTCCCCACCAGTCTTGGGAATTGCCAGAATCTGGAGAAACTCCTTATCGGGCATAACTTGATTCAACTGAAGATTCCAGGGGGCTTGTTATCAAAGCTGAAGCGTTTGAGAAATTTGGGATTGGCCCACAACAGTTTTTCCGGGGAGATTCCGTCGGAGCTGGGTGGAATTTGTACCACTCTCGAGGATCTTGATCTTTCCGGGAACCAGTTATCCGGTGAGCTCCCGTCCACGTTCAGAGCGTGCTCCTCCACGCTCACCTCTCTCAACCTCAGCAATAATCATCTCTCCGGCGACTTCTTGAGCAGCGTCGTTAGCCGGCTTGAGAATCTCAGACGCCTCTCGGTTTCTTTCAATAACTTAACCGGTCCGGTTCCGAAGTCTTTGGAAAACTGTCCCCACCTTGAGGTGCTCGATCTTAGCTCAAACCGGTTCGACGGCGGCGTGCCTTCCTGGTTATGCTCACCGGTTTCTATCCTGCAGACGATGGCGCTGGCAAACAACCAACTTTCCGGGTCAGTCCCACCGCAACTCGGGTTCTGCAAGAACCTAATGAAAATCGATCTCAGCTTCAACCGCCTGAGCGGTTCTATCCCGTTGGAAATCTGGAACCTTCCGAATCTCTCGGATCTGATCATGTGGGCGAACTCTTTCACAGGGGAGATTCCTGAAGGCATTTGCAGTTCCAGATTTGGAGGAGGAGGGAAACTCGAAACCCTAATCCTCAATCACAATTTCATCTCCGGACCGATTCCGAAGTCGATTTCGAAGTGCACCCAGCTGGTTTGGGTTTCTCTGTCAAGCAACCAGCTGACAGGCGAGATTCCTCCGCAAATCGGCGAGCTCTCGAAGCTCGCGATACTCCAGCTAGGGAATAACTCTCTGTCCGGCACGGTTCCTCCTGGCCTAGGAAGGTGTAAGAACCTGATATGGCTGGATTTGAATAGCAATAACTTAACGGGTCCGGTTCCTGCCGAACTAGCCGATCAGGCCGGGCTTATCGTCCCCGGCGGTGTGTCGGGGAAGCATTTTGCTTTCGTGAGAAACGAGGGTGGGCCTGTGTGCAAAGGCGCAGGTGGTCTGGTTTACTTCGACGGAATCCGCGAAGAGATTCTAGAAAACTTCCCGGTCTTCCATTCCTGCCCGTCGATTAGGGTTTACTCTGGCACCACGATCTACACGTTTTCCAGCAATGGGAGCATGATTTACCTTGACCTCTCCTACAATACACTGTCCGGAACCATTCCTCCCAGCTTTGGTTCAATGAATTATCTGCAGGTGTTAAATTTGGGCCACAATGATTTAACCGGAACCATTCCTTTCAGCTTCGGCGGTCTTAAGAGAACTGGTGTGCTTGATGTCTCTCACAACCATCTTCACGGCCGAATCCCAGGGTCACTCGGAGCGCTCTCATTTCTCAACGATCTAGATCTTTCCAACAACAACCTCTCCGGGGAGATTCCTTCCAGCGGGCAGCTGATCACATTCCCTGCTGCTCGATACGAAAACAACTCTGACCTATGTGGTGTACCCTTACCCCCCTGTGGTGCATCTGATTCATCGTCAAGTGCACAATACGACCAGCAACAAGATAGGAAGAAGCGGGCAACCACTATATGGATGGTCGCCGGGTTTACAGCATCTTTTATTGCATTGTGCGGACTACTCGTTTCACTCTTGAGAGTGAGGAAAGGTCAGGAGAAGAAGGCAGAAGAAAGGAGGGATAAGTACATTGAGACCCTTTCGACTTCCGGAAGCAGTACCTGGAAGCTCTGCAGCGTACCTGAGCCACTCAGCATTAATGTGGCCACCTTTGAGAAACCTTTGAGGAAGCTGACCTTTGCGCATCTTCTAGAAGCGACCAACGGGTTTAGCACATCGTCAATGATTGGTTCAGGTGGGTTCGGGGAGGTCTACAAGGCGCATTTGAAGGATGGTTCAGTCGTGGCGATCAAGAAGCTCATCCACGTGACGGGCCAAGGTGACCGTGAGTTCATGGCAGAAATGGAAACAATCGGGAAAATTAAACACCGAAACCTCGTACCGCTATTGGGGTATTGCAAGATCGGAGAGGAGAGGCTTCTTGTATACGAGTACATGAAATGGGGGAGCTTAGAAGACGTTCTTCATGAGACTCGAGACAAAGCATGGCTCAACTGGGCAGCCCGGAAGAAGATCGCGGTTGGATCTGCAAGAGGGCTTGCATTTCTTCACCATAGCTGTCTCCCGCATATAATTCACCGCGATATGAAATCTAGCAACGTCCTCCTGGACGAAAACTTGGAAGCCCGGGTGTCCGATTTCGGAATGGCCCGCTTGGTGAATGCGCTGGATACTCATCTTAGTGTGAGCACACTTGCGGGCACTCCAGGATATGTCCCACCAGAATATTACCACAGTTTTAGGTGCACAACTAAAGGTGATGTCTATAGCTACGGTGTCATACTTCTTGAGCTTCTCTCGGGTAAGAGGCCCATAAACACTCGAGATTTCGGAGATGACAACAACCTGGTGGGCTGGGCTAAGCTGCTGCATAAGGGCAATAGAAGTCATGAGATATTCGATCCCCAACTCATGAGCGATTTGTCTGGTGAATGTGATCAGCTCTATCAGTATCTTAAGATTGCGTTTGAATGCCTAGAGGAGAAGCCGTATCAAAGGCCAACCATGATACAAGTTATGGCCATGTTTAAAGCATCGTCTTTGCATGATGATTCAGAGAGTGATATTCTTGATGACGTCTCAGTCTTGATCGATGAGTCACCCGAAGGCGAACCGTAGTCTGCCATGGTTCACTGGCTATAAGCTTTGATCTGTTGCAGATTCTTGCTCAGTGGATGGCTCAAAATGTCGATGAGATCATAGAACTAGTTGTTTTTTCCCTTTTTGGCTGTTGGCCTGTTGTATGTAATTTGTAAATATTAGGTGATATGTTCTCAGATGAAAGTCATAAGAACATCTCAAATATTCAATTTAACTTCATTAGTTGCAGACGGGTTTGTCCTAATGCAAACATTAAAAAGACATTTAACTTCATTGGTGCTTTTGGTTGGTTGAATTGTAATTGTAATTGACCACTTTCGATTTGACTGTTCTTTAAGCTTTATGTTCATCTTAGAATGGCCGGTGTCATACACTACGGTAATAGGGGTAGGCACGGTACGGGTCGGTCCGGGTAATTGATAAATTTTCAAGAACCGCCGGTTCCATTTAATGGGTAGGTTCGGTCCGGGTATATCAGGTTTCGAAATAAGAATTGAACCTTACCCGCCCCGTTTGAAATGGGTCGGTTCGGTCCGAGTCCTCGGTTCTTCTTTTGTAAAAAAAATACGGCTATGCAAGCAAAGTTTCTAGTAAGTTATAAAATTCTCAAATTAATTACCTATTAATGTAATCAAAATATAATAAAAATTCAAAATATAAGACAATTTTAAATTAGTCAACAATATATCGAACCACAACTCTGTAAATTAAACAACACACAACCACCTTAATCAAAATGTTAATCATCATTGATAAACTTATTAAAAAGATAGCACCATAAATTCATAAGATATTAAACTAGTTACCGTACATATTTGTCTATGAAAATAAATTAAAGCTTATTAAATCTCCAAGTATAAATAAAATTAAGATAATTAAATGAATATGTCACACTTCATTGAGTAAGAGTTTTTGTTTACAAAAAATATTAAAGAATGAAAGTTTGATGCATTTCGAATAGAGAATAGAAGAAAATAATTTAGGAGTTTAATTATACGGACTTGAAAATTATTTTTAGTAGATTGAAAAGTTTCTTTAATTGGAAGTTTTTGTCTAGACACAAGAACATGAAGAGTTTTCGTGTTTTGTTAGTATATTATAGGAAAAAGGAGCAAATAAGCCATGTACTAACCAAAAAGGTCAAATAAGCCCTTATATAGGAGGCTATATCCGGCCGTCATCATTTGAGACGATTCCCGGTGGAAATTTTTGATGCAATTTTTTGAGCATATTGCTCATTAAGTCTAGTTTACTCATACCAAATTTCAGCTAAAACTTCAACCGGGAAGACATTCAAATGAATTTTTGAAGATAACTGCGCAGTTAAAAGCGCAGTTATATTCAAGAATTTATTTGAATGTCTTCTCAATTGAATTGTTATTTGAAATTTGGTATGAGTAGATTCTCAAAAAAATTCATCAAAAAATTCCATTGGGAACTGCCCCAAATCGCGACGGTGGGACAGAACCTCCTATATAAGGGCTTATTTGACCTTTTTTTTGTTAATATGTGGGATTATTTGCCCCTTTTTCCTATATTATATTATACTAATATTAAATATAATAGAGATTATTAAAATAATATTTTAAAACGGTTCGGTCCGGATACCCATTTTTTCAAATTTTAAGACCCGTTCGGTTCCTAAGTTTTTCACGACCCGCCCCGCCCCGAACTGTTTGGATTTTCTAAAATTAGGACCCGTCCCTAACCCGCTTTTAACCTGTATTACCCGGGCCGATCCGCGGTTCCAGTACCCGTTTGCCCACCCCTACTACATAATAATATGTTGCTATTCCTTTGTTACTCCATTTGTTTTTTGAAGTTCTCTTGAAAACAGAGAAGAAAAACTGCGGCTCGTGTGCGCGTTCGACCTGCGAACACGCATGTCGTCCGAAAAATCTATCATTCAAAGATACGATTTAATTTTTGTTTCTTGCCGTAAAGTTCCTAATTTTTTCCTAACTGGCAGAACTGCTCCGCTTCTGTTCGGACCAGAATACCTAAGCGCAGTTCTCAGCCGTTACAAAAGTTAATGCCCAACGTTCTTATCTTTTAATGCTTCTTTAAATGGACAGTTTTTTCACATATTAATGCCCAACGTGCTGGACATTTATGTGCAACGTTCAGGTCCATTAAAGCTCGATTAACACACCACAAATCCTCCTATAAATAGCTGGCAGGTGCTTTGCAACAAACACACGTTCACAAGCAATCTGCACGTAGTTTTAAACTCTAAAAACACTTTCAGCTACTCTGAAAATTTCCTAAGTGTTCTAGCTTGTTCCCGTTCGCCGAAACTTTCGTTTGTGTGCTCAAACGTTAGTTTGTTAGTCACCGTATCCTGGGAAACGGTCGTTGCAACGCTCCTAGCACCGTGGGAGGCGACGAATACGTTTTATGGACATCGTGCGTAGCACGAGCTCTGGATAAAATATGTCCCATCTTATTTTCCGGTTTTCTTTGGCTATTTTAAATAATTAATTATTTTTATTAATTAATATGTCTTCTGATGGATAGTGTACCCGGGGGGTAGCTTATCCGAGGGGTTATTACGGGGAATAATAAGAGAGAAGTCAGAGCAAGTAAGTATAGAGAGAGAGAGTATATTGTAAAGTGAGGAGCGTTTTCAGCGTGTTATTACCTGGTTACAAATGGGGAAATGGGGTGCTATTTATAGTAGCAATAAATGCCGGACAGGGACACGTGTCAAGCGTCCATTGGCTGAGAGGTCACCTCAACTGGTTGGTGCTGGCAACCGCATGTGGCCGCATTTAATGCGGCTGTTGGATGGGACGTTGTACAGGGTACGGTGATCTGTACGCATGTGGCGCGGATATCATGTCGGGGAAGGTGCCCTCGGCTGTAGATGACTAGCCGAGGACTCTGAGTACTGGGGACCCCCTTGGTGCCGAGGGCTCCAGGTACCGAGGGCTACTGCTTTTCGCCGTTTTTCCCAGTAACTTTGTTTTGCTGTGTTGGCCCTCCTGTGATAGCTAGAGCCTTAGGCCAAGGGGCCGAAGGCACCCCTGGTGCGTATTTGTGGGCTGCTTGGTACTCTAGGCGCTGTGATTTGGGCCTGCTGTGCTTCCTGGGCCGGTGGGGCTTTATTGGTGTAGTAGGAGTCTGTGGGCCGGGTTTTCCCGAGCCATATACTCCATCAGGAGTCCCTCACTCCTTTTGCCGAAAGGTACTTGAGGGAAAAGGAGTAATTCGTGCTTGCCCTTTGATGTTGTCCCGTTGTAATCTCTGAAGTTGGTGAGGAGTTGTTGCTTGCATGTCCCTGCCGAAGGCAGTCCCTCAGTTACCCACATGTTGGGACTTGAGGGATTGCTTTGCCGTTTGTTGGAATTTTTTCACCATTTTGTAATTTAATGATTTTCCCGAAGGGGTTCTCCAGTCCCCCACTCCTTGAGGCACTTGTAAAGTGGTGAAAAGGAGTAGAGTTTGGTCCGTTGTAGCATGGGGCCGAAGGCTGACGCTTTTCGTTTCATTTTGGGGGGATGCCTCGTTAAAAAACCTCATTAGGAAAAACCCTGTGGGAAAAAATCCTAATGAGGGAAAAAGAGTGCACCGAGTTCCCCCAACGATGAATCGAAAATGTGAAACCTTGGTTCAAAATGGAGAATAATAGTAATGCCGAAGGCTCTCCTTGTTCTGAGGGCTCATGTGTGGATTAGCCGGAGGCTTGTTGTTGATGTCCTGGGAGGTGCCGAAGGGGAGTCCCTCAATCTGGGGATCGAGGGCGTAATGAATGCAGGTAGCAGTCGAGTTGTTACCGGGGGGTCCCTGTGTTGTTGATTTGTTGGTGATGAGGATCTCCGAGGGCTTCCGTTACCTGTGTGCCGTAGGTGATCCGTCAATGAGACATACTCCCCGGGGGCTACCTGGCTCTCAAAGTGCTGAGGGGGGATCCCCGAGGGGTGCCTGATATGAAGCCTTGGGCTTCTGAAGGTTTGATCCCGAAGGCATCTGTTATGTACTGTGTGGGGCACAACCCGGGAGCGTCTCCGGGTAAGTGTGCCCGGAGGCTCTCCTTGATGAAGTGGAGTGAAGTAAAAAGCCCGGGGGCTTCCAGAATATAGCCGTTGGAAATATAGCTGTTGGAATATGTAACGTCAGGATATAGCCGTTGGGGGGTTGCCACGTGGTGCGTGCTTGTTGGCTGCCCGTGGGCGGGCGTCACCGATTGGGTGGAACCTCGGTTGGTAATGATGGCAGTCCAACCGGAGGCCCGGTTTCCAGGCCCAAGCCCGGATCCCAGCGCCTATAAATACCCCATGGCCGACTTCCTTCCCCTTGTGCGAAATCATTCTAGCGAAGCTCTGCCAAAATTTGTAGAGAGAGAAACAGCAGCCCTCGATCAATCCCTGCCTTGAGGTCAGTTCCCCCCCCCCCCCCCCCCCGCTCTTCTCGTTGTAGTTAGTTGTGCCTTGTGCCCTTAGGCTAGGAGATAGAATTTTTTAGAAAACCCTAGTTATTCCGAGCCCTCGAGCTAGTGAGTAGATGTCTTCTCAGAGCGATTCTCAGGACATATCGAGGGATCTCTCGGTGGAAGAGGAGAGCTTCTCAGACGCGGGGTCTTCAAGTGAGCAGCCCTCGGCCCAAGAGGACGTCGCGATGGCGATGGAGGTGCAGAAAGACCTGGTGGCTGAAGTCGAAGCTGAGGGCTTCAAGCAGGAGGAGGAGGACGAGGAGCTTGCCTTCGCCGTGCAAGTTGCGGAGGGGGAAGAAGAAAAAGAGAGGATGAAGGTGACAGTGGCCGCCCTCCCCCCTCGGGGTGCTAGTGAAGCAGGGAGCTCTCGGCCCCTCAACCCGACGCCGATAAGAGTGGCCCCCGGGAACCAATCGGGGAAGAAGAAAACTGCCCCCAAGAAGAAGAGTGTCGCTGCTGATCTGGGGAAGCCCGTAGATGTGCCCGAGGGGTACTCCTGGCTAAACACTACTGCCCTGGAGATAGGGTCGAAGGCCGATAGGGAAGACATGTACGTGACCCAGCTGCACGTGGGGCCTTCGGCTGTGGTGGTGGCGCCGGGCCCCGATGACGTTCTTTCCCGGGCCCCCGAGGGGTGCATTGCTATGCACATCCTGTCGGTGTCAATGGGGCTCCGGTTCCCCCTGCACCCATTCCTTCGGGAATATCTCCGGTATGTGGGCTTGGTCCCTTGTCAGCTGACGCCCAACAGCCACTCCTACGTGGCGGGCTTTCTGAACCTCTACCGGGCCCGAGGGGTGACCCCCAGCCTGGATCTGTTTTTCTAGAGCTTCAACCTCTGCCGAGGGGGTCACGCGAACGCCGAGGGGTTCGCCAATCTGCAACAGGTGGCTCGGTGGAAGTTATTCACGGAAGCGCCCTCGTCCAACAAAGGCTGGAAGGAGAGGTGGTGCTACGTCAGGATTGCCGAGAGCCCGTTCCCGATGGAACTTAGGGATCGCTTCCGTCGGCATCCGAAAGTCGGAAGTGCTGCTTTGGAGAAGGATGGCTCGATAATAGCCAAGATTCCGGCGGGCCGCACGAAGCAAGTGTCCATCAAGGATTTTACTGCTGACAAGGAGCTGTTTGCCCTCGGCTTCCGCAGATATCGCTTCCTTGGCGAAACAGACGAGAAGTATCCTGTGCTGATAGGAGGTAGTCTCCGAGGGCTTCCCCTCTTTTTTTTGTACTTAGGATTTTCCCCTTTTCTTTTCTTTCGCTCTTTTCTCCTTCGGTCTGACCCTTTTGTTTTTGTTTGCAGGAGTTAACATGGATGCCGGCAAACTCTTCGCCCTGAAGAAGAAGAAGGGCAAGTCCCAGGCCCAAAAGAAGGACCCTTCGGTCCAACCGCCCGTGGGAGCCTTCTTCCAAAAAGAGGTCCCGGAGCCCTCTGCTGCGGAGGGGGTCGTTGGTGTGGCGGAGGGGGCCACGAAGAAGAAGAAGGGGGGCAAGGTGGTTGAGCCCCCGGCCAAGAAGCAGCGAGGCACAGGGGGCATTGTCGCCCAGGATGCCCCCTTGGTGATCATCGAGGATCGCCCCTCTCCGGCCCCCCCGGTTGATACTGCGGTGATGGCCTAATCCAATCCTCCCTTGAGAAGCCCCCTCGGGAGATCCTGCAGCTCTCTCTGGCCCTGGGGGCTTCTGTTCTACACGGCTCGGCAGAGCCGAAAGCTTTCCTGAGGGGGATTACCTCGGTGATGGACAAGGCTGCCCTCTCCACCTATGATGACGAGGCCCTCGAGAACAGGATCCTTCAGTCTTCGTTAACTGTAAGTTTTCTCCCTTAGGTTTTGCGTTTAACTTTCAATGTTCTTTTCATGTTAATCTGATCCCTCCTTCTGTTGTTCTTCAGGCTTGCGTAGCCCTCGGGGAGCACGCGCGGAGGCTTGAGCAATGGCGCCTCCGGAAGGCGGAGCAGGACCGGGAGATGAAGGAGCTCGTCCTGAAGAACTCTGAGGTCGTGAAGCAGATGGCAATGCTGGAGGAAGATCTCCGGAAGGCTGCTGAGGGCAAAGCTGCAGCGGAGGAAGCCAAGCGTGAGGCTGAGAGGGCAGCCAAGAAAGCTGCCGAGGAGGCGAAGATTGCTAAGGCCGAGGCCATCGCCAAAGCCCGAGAAGAAGCTGTCGCCGCATTCATGGCCGAGGGCTGGAAAGCCGAAGATAGGCGGCAGTGGGTGGCCTCGGTCGTGGAGTCATCGGTAGATGACTGAGTGAAGGGCCCCGGGGGAGACTGGATGGCGGAGAGGGGAGATAGTTACTACCAAGGGGGTGAATTCTTCACTCAGCACCTTGTGTACCGGAGGCTGGCCATGCACTTCCAAGTCTCCCTCGAGGAATTCGACCCCTCGGCGTATGTCCTTCCTCCTTTGCAGCCAGACGTGAGAAACCCCCTCCCCCCGGGAGAAGAGAGGCCCGTGATCCATGACTCCATGATGATGGGGGGATCCGGCGATGGTGATGCCGAGGACGCCATCGGGGAGGAGGTCACCTCGAAGCCCGCCGATGAGACAACGGCAGAAGAAAACACTTGCACTTAGTAGCTTTTGAATACCTTTGCTTTTTGTTTGTAATGAATATTCGTGTACTCTCGGCCTCGGCCATATTGTAACATATATACTTTAACTCTTCCCTGAATGAATGAATGTTTGCCTTCGGGCTTTTTGCATAGTTCGTTTCCTCCGAGTGTTTTTCCTTGAATGTATGCCCTCGTTTCGTTTTGAATGTATGCCTTTGCTCCTTTGAATGTATGTTTAGGACTTATGAAATATTCTTCCAAGTGTAGTGCTTCTTGTATCCCTCAACTATTAGAAATCTTTAGTCAGTTGAACCTTTCACCGAGGGCACAACGCTCAGGACTTGGAAATATTTCTAAGTGTTTGTTCATCTGTTGGCCCCCGACTAATCCTTCCCTTCGGTTCTATGTAGCCTTCATGAGATGACCGGAGGCGAGGTGCTTAGGACTTAGAATGTTTTTCTAAATGTAGCATGTATGAAGTAGGAGCCCTCGGGCATCATGGAGATTTGACCGAGGGTCAAAGTATGTAGGATTTAGAAAATATTTCTAAGTGTAGTATGCGTGAAGTGGGAGCCCTCGGATGACTGTGAGGACAATGTTTGGGGTATGCCCTCGGCTAGCTGGTGGCTCCACAAGGGGTAAAGCATTTAGGACTTAGATTATTTTCCAAGTATTTCCTGCTGCTGGCCTTCGGGTGTTTGTAGTTCAATTGCTGTGAGATGATTAGGTTGAGAACCCAATCCTTAGGACTTAGAAAAATTCCTAAGCGTGGTTTCCCGTCGGAAGCCTCCGGGGTGATAGCCTTCTCCTTGATGTATAAGTAGTTTGACCGAGGGAAAAATATGTAGGACTTAGAAAATTTTCTAAGTGTTGTTGCATCACGTAGCCTTCGGCTATCATGGTCCCTCAGTTGAAATATTGATCAGGCCGGGGGCTCAATCTTCAGGACTTAGAAAATTTTCTAAGTGTTGCTTCCTTGTGTAGCCTTCGGTTAGTAGTGTTTTCCAATTAAAATTTCCTGAGGGCGACATTATTTTGGAATAAGCCCCCTTGGTTGGCCTTTGATGATTTGTAATAGATGCCTTCGGTTGTTGGGTGACATATGAGCCTCCGGCTGTTGTCATTTTCCAAAAGTGTGGACTTAGGGAAATTTGTAGGACATTGATGTTGTAGTGAATGCTGGTGGGATATAGGTGCCCTCGGCATTCACTTGAAGGGTTGTTGAGTTGCCTTAGTCAGTTGCATCCCCTTTTACGGGATAGGACCCCTCGGTGGCAATGGATGACCGATGGTAGGTGCCCTCGGCACTTATTTGAAGTGAACTTAGCCGTTTAGTGTACTTGAGACGGTCCAATCCCTTTGTATTGTTGAGTAGTAACCTTCGGGAAATAGGAGCCTTCAGTTACCGGAGGTGTTCCCGTAGGGAGCCCTTGGTATGTTGTGATTTGTTGGAGTGCTGTACTCATTGATTTCTCGATGAGTCTACTCCCCTTCACCCCCTCTGTTTTTTTTTTGGTTGGTGGTGAAGGGAAGGCATCAAGAAACTTGGTTTCTTGGTAAGGCTGGGCCTATCAGGAGACCATCAGAATACACCAATGGCTCTCCTCCCTCGGGTTAACCTTCCGAATTACGAGGGGATCGAGGGACGTTTCCTGGGCATAAGACGTAGTATGTAGCTTGCTTCCCCTTGGGAGATAGCACGGAAAGCGCCTCATTTTTGAAATTCGTCCCCTCGGCGTCAGACAAAGTCTGCGGCCTGCCACACCCTAGGGGTAATGGCGCGGGGAGCGTTTCGGTTTGGAAGTCGAATCCTCGGCGTCAAGCAAAGCCCGTAGCCTGCCACACCCTGGGGGTAATGGCGCGGAAAGCATTCCGTTTTTGAAAGTCGAATCCTGGGCATATAACTTGCCTGTCCTACCATGGGGGTAGTGACGTGGAAAACGTTTCAAGGAAGGGTTTTCATTTGCACACTAGTTGCAAATGGCCGGGGGCACTACGTGCCGCCGGCACCGATGGTGGAGCCTTCGGTATATGCGTCCTTGTGGGGTACGACTTTAGAAACAACACTTGGTGTTAGTTTCGACATATAGCCCCCGGTACTTGGTACCGAGGGGTCTTCTGTAGGAACACTTGGTGTTCTTCTTTTTTTTTATGTTGATGGTGGAGATGTGTACCCCGGCACTGGGTGCCGAAGGGTCTTGAAATGAAACACTTGGTGTTTCTTGTAGCCGGTGATGGGAGTTCCCACCTTCGGTACTTGGTACCGAGGGGTCTTGTTCGAAAACACTTGGTGTTTTCACTGTTGTTGTAGGTGTTGGTGGTGTCCGCCCTCGGCACTTGGTGCCGGAGGGGGTTCTTCTAGTGGTGAGGCCTTGGGCCTGTAGTTGGTATGAGGGCTTGGCCGCTCATAAGTGTCTTGTGGTTGTTCCTGGTGTCTTGAATGTGTCTTCATTCTTCAAAATTGGAGGCCTTGGGCCATAGGATAGTACATTCACTAGTTATGAGGGCTTGGCCGCTCTTACATCATTGATAAAATTTAACTAAGTGGTGTACATTCCGGTGCCTAGGGACCTCTTTCCCGTTGGGGCGTTTGAGCTTGTAAGTCCCAGGTTTGATGATGGCTGCTATGATATAGGGGCCTTCGAACTTTGGTGCCATTTTGCCTCCCTCGGTCGGTTGGCTGGCTTCCCTCCTCCGGAGGACATAGTCCCCCACTTGGAATTCTCGGGTGCGAACCTTGGCGTCGATGTAGCCTTTGACTTGCCTGCGGTAGTTTTCTGCCCGGATGAAGGCTTGCTCCCGGCGTTCTGAAAGGAGGTGGAGGTCGAGGGCCATGTTGTTGTCATTGACCTCGGGGTCATATTGGATCACCCTCCGGGTAGGAAGGGTGACTTCCGTAGGAGCTTTGGCTTCAAACCCGTAGCAGAGGGAGAAGGGTGTTTCACCTGTTGCTCGCCGAGGGGTGGTGCGGTAGGCCCAAGGGATGTTGTGGAGTTCTTCTACCCAGCCACCGCCCTCGGGCTCCAGCTTCTTTTTGAGGCCCTCGAGCAAGATCCGATTGGCGTTCTCTACTTGCCCGTTGCCTTGAGGGTAGGCAACGGAGGAGAAGGTGTGTTTGATGCCCCATGCCTCCAGGAGGGCACAGAAGGGGGCTGCCTCAAAATGTGTTCCGTTGTCGGAGATGATCTGCTGGGGGACGCCAAACCTTGTGAGGATGTTCTTGAGGACGAAGTGACGGCACTTCGCCTCTATGATGCTGGCTAGGGGCTCAGCCTCCACCCACTTGGTAAAGTAGTCGATGGCCACAATGATGTACATGTTGTTGGAGGTACCCCTCGGCAGAGGGCCCACAAGGTCTATCCCCCATCGAGAAAAGGGGACGGATGTGCTGATGGGGGAATAGTTGACCGCTGGCCTGCCGGGGGCTTTCTGGAAATGTTGGCATGCGGGGCACCTTCGGGCAAGGTCAGCACAATCCCTGGCCATGGTTGGCCAGAAGTAGCCCTGGAGAATGAGCCTTCAGGACATGGAGAAGGGTCCCTGGTGGGCTGAGCAAGTGCCACTGTGCACTTCCTCCATTGCGACCTCGGCTTCATCTTGATGAAGGCACCGAAGTAGCGTGCCGTTGTAAGACCGTTTGTAGAGCCTTCCGTCTTCGATGGTGTAGCTAGGAGCCCTCAGCTTTGCTAGTTTAGCGCGGGTCTCATTCTCGGGTAGCTGCCCTGTGGAGATGAAGGTGATGATATCTGAGATCCAGTCCTCTTGGCGTCGTTGTATGTTCATGACGGGGCTCGCATGGATACTTAAGAGATTGAGTTCCTCAATTTTGGCAATCTTAGAGATGTGTTCGGGGGATTCGGCCGAGAGCTTAGATAGTATGTCGGCCTCGGAGTTCTGAGCCCTCGGTATTTGAGTGAGGGAGTGTGCCTCAAATACCTTAAGCAACTCCTTGGCCGCCTCCTTGTACTGTTTCATTCTTCCTTCCTTGGCCTCATACTCCTCGGAGATTTGGCCAACGACTAACTTGGAGTCGCATTTGATATGGATCTGCCGAGCCTTCATGTTGGCAGCCAGCCGAAGGCCACATAGGAGGGCCTCATACTCAGCCTCGTTGTTGGAGACTTTGAAGGAGAAGCGGATTGCATAGTAGGCCTTGAAGCCCTCGGGAGTAACGAGGACTACCCCTCCCCCGCATGCTTTGGTTGCGGAGGAGCCGTCGGTGTAGAGGGTCCACCAGTCGTCCTAGGTAGCCGAGAGCTCCCCGTCCGTGGCTGCCCTTGCGGTACACTCCGTCACAAAGTCCGCCAGGGCTTGGCCCTTGATGGCAGGCCTCGGACGGATGTCAATGTTGTATTGGCTCAAGAAGATAGCCCATTTCACCATGCGGGAGGAGCTGGTGGGGCTCCTCATGAGGGCGCCGAGGGGTTGATGAGTGAGGACCTGAACCGGGTGGGCCTGAAAGTAGTGGCCCAACTTCTTGACGGTCCAAACGATGGCCAACACCGTTTTTTCCACAGGGGAGTACCTGAGCTCAGCCTCCCTTAGGGTCTTGCTTACATAGAAGATGGCATGTTGGATGCCATATTCCTCCCGGATGAGCACAGAGCTGATGGCTGCCGGGCTGACCCCAAGGTAGAGGTAGAGGGTCTCCCCTACCTTGGGTTTGGAGAGCACAGGGGGTGAAGATAGATACCGTTTGAGTTCGTCGAAAGCCTCCTGGCATTCTGAAGTCCATCGAAAGCCAGCCGTCTTCCTCATGATCTGGAAGAAGGGTAAAGACTTCTCCGCTGATTTAGATAGAAAGCAGTTGAGGGCTGCCAGGCAGCCCGTCAACCGTTGAACTTCCTTCACATTACGTGGGGGCTCCATGTTGATGATGGCCCGGATCTTCTCGGGATTGGCCTCAATACCCCTTCGGCTCACCATGTAGCCTAAGAATTTGCCCCCTTGGACGCCGAAGGTGCACTTCTCCGGGTTTAGCCGAAGGTTGAACTTTTGCATGATGACGAAGATTTCCCGGAGGTCGTCGACATGGCTGGAAGATCGTTTGCTTTTGACGATCATGTCGTCAACATAGGCCTCATGGTGCGTCCTAGGACGGCTTGAAAGACTCGGACCACCATCCGGGTGTAAGTGGCCCCTGAGTTCTTTAGACTGAAGGCCATCTCTAGGTAGCAGAAGATGCCCTCGGGAGTCATGAAGGCTGTTTTTTCGGCGTCTTCCTCATGCATGAAGATCTGATGATACCCGCGGAATGCATCGAGGAATGACATGATTTCACAACCCGCGGTCTCATCTACAAGTTGATCGATATTGGGCAAAGGAAAAGGGTCCATGGGACATGCCTTGTTGAGATCCGTGTAGTCCACGCACATGCGGAATGAGGGCGGTTTTTGTGCGAGGACTACATTTGCCAACCATGAGGGGTATTTCACCTCCTTGATGTGCTTGATAGAAAGAAGCATGGCGACCTCCTTCTTCATGAATTCCCTTCTCTCGGCCGAGAGGGGTCTCCTTCGCTGCTGTACTGGTTTGGCCGAAGGGTCCACCGAGAGGCGGTGGGTGATGACCCTTCGGCTGATCCCCGGCATGTCCTCCGGCCCCCATGCAAAAACAATGGAGTAGGCGCGGAGGGCGCTGATGATGCCGGTCTTCAAATCTTCGGGGAGCTTGGCTCCAATCTTCACGACTCTCTCCGGCTTGGCCGGATCGAGCGCGAAGTCTTCTACCTCCTCGGCTGGCTCAGTCCTCGGCCTCTTTTCTTCCGCTTCCACGGTCCCGGTGATGGTGTCAACGCGGAACTCCGTCTTGCTAACCTTCTTTGTAACTTGAAGGTAACAAGCGTGGGCAAGCTTTTGGTTCCCCCGGGAGTAGCCAATGCCCCCCTCGGCGAGGAACTTAAGGCAGAGGTGCCTCATGGAGATGACGGCCTCGAGGTCCTCGAGGGCTGGCCGGCCGAGGATGATGTTGTGGGCGCAGTCGATGTTGACGACGATGAACTCCACTTCGAGCTGGGCTCTATGGAGCCCGTCGCCGAAGATTACCGGGAGGGTTATTACCCCCTCGGAATCAATAGTATCGCCGGTGAAGCCGGCAAGAGGGGTCTTAATGGGCCGAAGGGACCTCCTCTCCAGATGCAGCTCTCTAAAGGTGCTGAGGTACATTACATTGACGGAGCTGCCCGTGTCAATGTAAGTTCGGTGAATGATGGTGTTGTTTATTTCAGTCCGAATCACCAAGGCATCCCTGTGAGGAGAAGAAGTAGGAGGGAGATCTGCGTTGGTGAAGGTGATGGGTTCCTCCCTCAGCCGCTTTACCGGGGGCATATGAGTGACTTCCCCCACGTAAAGCGATTGAGCCCACTTTTTCCGCTGGCTGGTGGAATCGCCCCTTGTATTGCCACCGGTGATCATGAGGATGTGGCGTTTCTTCTCCTGGTAGTGGGGTACTCCTCCTCCTCTTCCTCCAAGTTTCCGATCTCCCTCTTCTTGCCGAGGGGGATGGTGTTCGGGTTCACCCAAGCGTTCACCTTCGTGTGGTGCCCTCGGGGAGGTCCCTGATGAGGAGGTCCCTCCTGCCGAGGGCTCTGGATAAATTGGGACAGATGGCCTGCTTGTATCAATCTCTCGATGGCCGTCTTTAGCTGATGGAAGTCATCGGTTCTGTTCCCCTGATGCCGATGGAAACGACAGTAGGGGAACTGAGGGTTGATAGCATGTACCTCCGGGGGTGCGCGAGAATCGCGCTCAACGAGGCCCCTCTCCTCGGCAAAATCAAGGATGACGGTGACGGGGTGCGTCAATGGTGTCCGGGGGCGGTCCAGGAGAATGGGTTGTGCCCAAGTCTTAGGGTTGTTCTTATAACCTCCCCCGGGCTTGGCTTGGCCTTGCCGAGGGCGGTCATCAGAGGGTCCTGAAGCCTTGGGTTGATTTGGAGGAGCCCCCGGCCCCCGGTTGTTCTTGTTGTCAGCCTTCGGGGGTTGCTGATCTGGATGCTGGTGGTATTTCTCCACCTCCTCGGCCTCGGCATATCGGTCCCCCCGCTGCAGGGCCCTTATGTAGTCGCGGGGGGGGGGGGGGGGGGGGGGGGTCAATGATGAGGCTCCTTGAAAAGTTGCCGGTGCGGAGGACGGTTTGTAGGAGGGCCAGGAGGGTCCCGTCGTCAGCACCGTCGACTTTGTCGGCTTCCGTTCTCCAGCGCTCCAGGAAGTCCTGAAGGGTCTCATCCCTCTTCTGGCGTATGGTTAGGAGGTGGGAGAAGTGCTTCCTCGTGCGACGCCTCCCGGCAAATTGCGTCAAGAATCGCTGGGCGAGTTCTTGCCATGAATCAATGCAGCCTTCGGGCAACTGGTTGAACCATTCGTATGCCGGCCCCTCTAAGGTGGAGAGGAACCAACGACACAAATATTCGTCCGACGCCCCTACCATCATCATGCTGTTCTGATATTTGTTGTAGTGCTCCTAGGGGTCCGTCTTCCCGTTGTAGGGCTGTATGTGTTGCCCTCGGTATTTTCCCAGGATCCGGGCCGCCAATACCCTTGGGGTAAATGGCGTCCGGGTCCGGAGCTGGATGATGGGTTCCCCGGAGCCCTCGGCTACCTTCTTCTGCAATTCCTCCATTTTGGCCATCATGGCCTCGTACTTGTGGTCTGAATGAGGGGTGGAGGTGGTGGCGTGAGCTTTGTTGGCCTCCATTTCATCAAGTCGGCGTTGGAGGGCTGCAATAATTTCTTCCCGGGGATCCTTCGGGAGGGCCTCCGCCCCCTACGAACGAACCCGGGCCGAGTGGGCCTGGTTGATTTGGTGGCGAGCATCGTCGGCATGAAGGGGTGCCTTGCCTTTGTCCCGAGGGGGACGCTCCTCGTCTGCCCTCGAGACAGACCCTCCGCTTTCCTGGGGCCTTTGGAGTGCCTTTCCTCCGAGGCGGTCTTGCCCCCCTCCGAGCCGGTTGAGGGCGGAAGTGCGGGGCCTTTCTCTGTTGTCATTGTGGCGGTCCCGGGACTAAACTTCCTGGGAGGCCGTATCTTGGGCCACTACCCCCTCGTCATTCCCAATCCGAGGGATGGGGTTTCCGAAGGGGTGTGGCAGAGGGGGAAGCACGATGTTCCCCCCAACCTGGGGTTGAGCCGGAGCCAGGGTGCCGAAGGCACCCGGGTTCTGAGTGAGCGTCTGGATGAAGGCGGAGATCGCCGAATGAACATCGATGGTGAGGACCGGAGGGCTGACTTGGTCATCGCTCCGGTTCTTCTTCTTGGCCTCGATGCCGAGGCGGGCATCGGGGGCATTCTGCTGGATCTGAAGGCGTAGGTCGACAGCCGCCTGTTCCAGCTCAGCGATGACACCGCCCTCGGGAGCCCTGTGAGAGGCTTCGGGCCGGGGGCATTGACGTCGCCGAGGGTCAGGTTCTTGTCTTCTACGTTTTTGGAGTTGGCACGTGTTGTTCTCACCATTTTGGTAGAGGGCTAGTGTTTGGCGAAGGGGGAGGGTTTCTTACTTGATTGTTCGACCTCTCAACGAGAGCACCAAATGATGGATAGTGTACCCGGGGGTAGCTTATCCGAGGGGTTATTACGGGGAATAATAAGAGAGAAGTCAGAGCAAGTAAGTATATAGAGAGAGAGAGTATATTGTAAAGTGAGGAGCGTTTTCAGCGTGTTATTACCTGGTTACAAATGGGGAAATGGGGTGCTATTTATAGTAGCAATAAATGCCGGACAGGGACACGTGTCAACCGTCCATTGGCCGAGAGGTCACCTCAACTGGTTGGCGCTGGCAACCGCATGTGGCCGCATTTAATGCGGCTGTTGGATGGGACGTTGTAGAGGGTACGGTGATTTGTACGCATGTGGTGCGGATATCATGTCGGGGAAGGTGCCCTCGGCTGTAGAGGACTAGCTGAGGACTCTGAGTACTGGGGACCCCCTTGGTGCCGAGGGCTCCAGGTACCGAGGGCTACTGCTTTTCGCCGTTTTTCCCAATAACTTTGTTTTGCTGTGTTGGCCCTCCTGTGATAGCTAGAGCCTTCGGCCAAGGGGCCGAAGGCACCCCTGGTGCGCATTTGTGGGCTGCTTGGTACTCTAGGCGCTGTGATTTGGGCCTGTTGTGCTTCCTGGGCCGGTCGGGCCTTTATTGGTGTAGTAGGAGTCTGTGGGCCGGGGGTTCCCGGGCCATATACTCCATCATCTTCGTTTTTCCGAAACACATCCAAGACATTACAAAAAGCTATGTAAATAAGTGAATTCGTCCAATCGCGCAGTGGCAGACCCAGAAACTCATAATCACGGGGTCCCTACTGTAATGTAACTCTAATTAATAAAAAGAAGAAGTAAAATATTAAAATAGCATAACGTTTCATAGTTAGCGTATACACCAATTTTAAAGATATCCCAAAATTTTAAAGAAATGTCTACTATCAACTAGAGCCTGTTTGGTAACACTGAAATCGGCTGAATCAGCTGATTCTATTGAAATTTATGAATTTCTGACCGAAGTGACTGTATTGATTGTTTCTGCTGATTATGAAAATTTATATTTAAAATATATTATATTAATAAAATAAAGAAGAAATGATATGAAAAAATAGATAAAATGGTCAACTACAACAACTTCAGTCAATACAACCTGAAAAGTAACTTCAACCTTATTTTTCTTATTATTACACAATTCTGCGCACAAAATCAAAAGTTACATGTTTGGTTAAAAAGTTGGTTGATAAGCCAAAAAACAGAGTCACTAAACGGACACTGAAATTTTATAAAGTTAATGTCCTCTATCAACTAAAAATAATGAGCATGCATATGAGAAATCAAATTTAAAAAGCCTACATTTGAAATTTTCGATCCAATTACTTCACAATATTTTATTTGGATTTTTATTTAAAATATATTCATTAGCTTTGTTTCTATTTTAATTTAATACAATTACCAATTTATTTGTTTAACTTTAAGGACTTTGTTATTGGACCGATTTTAGTCTTAGATCAAACCACATCAAGCCAAATTATGCGATTATGGCTCAAGCGACTGAATCTGCTATATTAGGAAAGAATGATATTTAAATTATATGTTATAAGGTATGAAAAAAGTCGTATGAAAAAGTGGCTAAGATGATGCTCTTACGGTAACTTCAGTCATCTCGCTGAAAAAATGTTTTTTACTTGCTTATTTTAATTATTACAAATTTAGTGTGTGAATTCAAGAATTATGTGTTTCATGACCAAATTAGTTTTTAAAACAGATAAGTTGAAATTCGGGGATAAATTTAGTACTCTCTTCGTCCCAGAATTATCTTCATTCTTTCCTTTTCGGTCCGTCCCAAATTTATCTCTTCTTTCCTTTTTTGGCAAAGAATTTGTGGTTCACAACCATTCTTACACATTTATCTTTCCTCTGCACAACTCTCCACCACACATTTCTCACTATCTTAAAACTCATGTCCAGTCAAATAAGGAGATAATTCCGGGACGAAGGTAGTAGTATTTGATTATTTGTTATGAAAAAAATTGGGAAATAGGATAACAATAGGTGCGCACGTACAAAAAAGTGGCCATAATTTTATTTTCAAAAAAGTAGACAATTGGGGGAATCAATCATTCGACCTCCGCACATACAAGCCTTGGAATTGGGCCTCCTACCATTGCTCTAGCTCCATAGTTGTGTTCTTAGTCAGTTTTGATTGTATAAATACTTATTCCTTAATTTTATATAAAATATATACAAATATATATAGGTTTTTTTTGGAGGTCCATGGGATCCTTAGTGGGTCCGCCAATTGAAGGTAATTTTTTAGAAAAAGTTAAAAAGTAGCTCAATTCCAAAAGAAGAGTGAACACCATCCATCTTTGTCTCTTTGAGCAATTTAAAAAGAAAATCGGACTTGTTGAGTACGCTCAGTAGGACATAACTGTTCTTGAATTGTTTATCTTTGTCTATTTTGGATCCTAATATCCCCTTACTTATATTAATTATTAATTATATAATAATAATTAAGCAACATGATATGTTCAACTAGTACTATAATTATTTTATTTTAAAACGTTGATTAGCATCTTGCTGTCCTGCATGCGGTTTCGCACTTCGAGGAAGACAACTAAAGCCACAGTTTTGTTTTTTTCCCAAATGCGTTTCATTATTAGCCACCTCTTTCAACGTATCCATGCTCCAATAACTTTGTTGCTTTCACAGGTAATAATTAATTAATTAATACAAGACTCATTTCATCTGGTAAAGTTAGCTTCGATTGCGGGTGAATTGCAATTCTCAACTAGTTAGGATACACTAATACTACGTAACTTTTTACAAGTATAATCCATTTTCCCATTTTAGCTAACGAGGTCTAACCACAATGGATGCTTTCTGACCGTTGTTTAGAGATGGAAAAGATTCCAAGATATGAGCGCGTATACTTCAATAGGGTACCATATCAGCGTTTCGTAAACGTTCTCGTATCCGATACTTTGGGATACTCGTACTGTACGTTCCTGGGTCGTATCTGCATTTTTAAAAGTTTCCATTTTTTGGTAATTATTTTAAAAATTCAGATAATTGTATCCTAAGAGATACACGTATCAACTTTTTAAAAAAACACCTAAAATTTACATAATAAAATTCTTTAAAATGAAAAACTAAAGCAACTAAAGCAAAATGTGAGAGTTTCGAGGGCCGCTGGGCTCTTGATAGACTAATCGCTGAAAATGTGAGAGTTTCGAGGGCCGCTGGGCTCTTTTTGGGGTGGACTATTCTATGTCTGATCTAGGAATGAGAGGGCCGCTGGGCTCTTGGTCATTTTGGGATGGAGGGGGTTACTTTATTGTTTGCATGTTACCTTATTATACTGTGAGCATGATTTTAATATAATATGTTAGTTTCCTGTAAAAAACAATCAATCTCCGATATTTGAAATGCTTGTGCATGGAATAAAAATATTGTTGGAGATGATTGAGAGTAATAAGATTGATATGGACAAAAGAGCCTGAATGAAAAATACACGTGAGTGGATATTATTTGTGATCTAGCATTACGAAAACCAATCAATGAATAAGCGTCCGAGGATAGATATGATGTGAGGAGAGAATATATTGCTACAGGTTCTTGTCAACCTTTGTCTCATAATTTTTCACGAACATAATTTGGAAAGTTGTTAAGGTGTTTTCGAGAAAAGTGATTTAAAAATTGGGAATAGGCTGATGGAACATAGTGTTTCTAAGAAAATTGTTTTTGCTTTTGATGTTACTTTATTCATGGGAAGAAGGAAAGAGATTTGAAGATGATGTGTTTGTGAGGACCCAATTCTACCATCGGAAGAATGCTTCTCATAAATATAGAGAGCATGTGGAAAGTGTAGGTAGCGTACACGATTATGCTAGAACACTTTTTAACTTTCAAAAACATAACTTTCCATAGAGTGAAAACCAAACTCAGCAAGCACATGATTAACAACGGTTCAGGAAATCTTATTAAAGGTTTTCATCATGTTAAATTTATGGGAAAAGTACGAAAAAGATACTTGTGGTTGGACCCGTTTTCAGATAGGGTCATGTGTTTCATTCTTTATCAAAATAGTTCATATGTTTGAATTCCGTTATCATAAGAGGGTCACGCCGTTAAAAACGTCTGAAAAGACCGTTAAAAGTAACTCTGATTTTCAAAAGTGCCCGAAAAATTAAAAGAAAAATACCGAAAGGTGCGCCTTGTCAAGATGACCTCCAAACCACTTTCACCTTTGGATTTTTCAGATCTGTTTAAATTATTTTTTAAAAATGATTTCACTAATATCACTTTTCCGATGGACTTTCCTGTGACAAGGGTGGCTGAAAACAAAAAAGAAAGATGGCCTAGCGGTCGTCTTATTGAGGCGCACCTTCCGGTATTTTTCTTTTAAATTTTAGGGCACTTTTGAAAATCAGAGTTACTTTTAACGGTCGTTTGCATACGTTTTTAATGACGTGACCCTCTTGTGATAACGGAATTCAAACACATGAACCACTTTGATAAAGAATGAAACACATGACCCTATCTGAAAACGGGTTCAACCACAAGTACCTTTTCCGTACTTTTCCCTAAATTTAAAGATGATACAGTGTCCCCAATTTCCTTATATATGTGATTGACTAGTTCTCTAAGAACCAAAAGCATAGAAACACTCTCCAAGAGAATTACACATATCATCCTCAAGAATATTATAGGCACATTGATAAAAGAGACCATCAAATTCATCACTACCTGGTGCATTGTTTTTCTTCAAATCAAACATTGGAGCCCAGGGCTCATCTTTAATAATGGGGCTTAAAAGGAGCACATTATCGGCATCAGTAATAGTGGGATTGATATTATTTAAACATTGGCTAGGATGAAGAGAAAAAGTAGTATCATTAGCTAGCAATTAGAAGCTCTCTAAAAAAGTTTATAGCAACATTAATGATATCTTTGTTATTATCAATCCATGTACCATTATTCAACTTGATTTTGGTGATACTGAGCTTTTGGTATTTGACTTTAACTGAGAGATGGGAAAACCTTGTGTATGCATCTCCATCCTTAGATCACTTTACTTTTGCCTTCTGTCTATAATATGTGTTTTGTATATATAGGCAAAGGCCTAAATGTATTTGACTTGAGATTGTTTCAAAGGGATATGATCATCCTCATAAATAGAATTAAAGGTTTTTTATTCAAGAGAAGTAAGTTATTTTGCAGATTTAGACTCATCGTTGAAAACATTTCTAAAACTGTCATGGTTCGAGTCTGTAAGCACACTTTTAAATCTTTCTAGAAAAATGAAACATACCATAACCATCACAGAGGGATTCCCAAGATGATATGATAGTGTCAAGAAAGAAAGGATGATTGGTCACGTATATGCATACGAGCCATACGTCTCATTGATGTTTTTCTTTTGCATATAGAGCATGTTCTTGTGGACACTTCACAAATCCATAAGAGCTTTTCTTTGCCTCAACACTTTACGTTCTTGCCTAGTAATCTTCCGGTTACTCAATGTCGTCTTCTTCTGCTATCCATAAAATAATGTGGACTCTGCATCCATTTGATGTACCATCCACTTGTTGTGAGCTGCAAGAGCAACTATCAAACTTGTTGTCTCCAACAGAGAAATTGGCCCTTGGCAACTTGCTCTTTCTCATTCATTTTTATTGTTAATACCCACTAGACTCCAATTTGTGTATGTCATGGTGGAAGTGTAGCTAGCTCCCATGTTCTATTCTTCACAATTACCATGATCTCATCATCCATTAAATATCTCCCCTTCTTGTATCTTGCAGCTTCTTCAAAACATAGTTGTGCACACTCATGAATAGACAAAAGAGTGTAAGTTGATTATTTGAGTTTATGTTTTGTGTTACCTAGTATAGTTCCTCAATGCTTTTGGTGCTTCTCATCATCCATACTTCTCTTTCATTAGAACTTGGTGGTGATGCTTGATCTTGAATGGGAGATGATGGAGAAGGTATTTTCTTGATTCTCTGTGGATGCTTCCTCATTTTCCATGGGAGGTGAGAGATTATAATCTTCTTTGTCATTGTTGCTCCAACTCCAGGAGCCTTCTTCATCAAATCCCACATCACGACTTATCGCAAGCTTTGCTTCTTTGAGTCTGGATTGTAGAGTTTGTACCGTTTTGAATGTTTATCATATCTAATGAATATAAACTTCTCATTTTTATTGTAGAGCTTTGATCTATTTTAATCAAGTACATGAGTATATGCAATGCACCCAAATACTCTCAAGTGTGAGACTTCATGCTTATAACACATGTAGATAAGGAGATATAAAAGATCATTTTTGTACTAATGTTACCTCCATGCCAAACTTTTGTGGGCTAATTCCATTAACACTATTCATCCGGAAGTGGTTATGAAGGTAGATGACACAATTCACAGGTTTGGCCAAAAATTCTTTAGATATATTATTTATTTTTAGCGTGCTTCAAGTCATGTTGAAGATAGTCCTTACCTTTCTTGCGGTGTGCGCAAGATAGCCATTGGGCAGCGGATGCAAGTATCTTCACAATTTTTTGTTAACTCCTTTGATGTGAACCCTCCACCCTGTTTTAATCTCGAGTCTTTGGCAAATTATACCGTGGGATCGGCACACTATGCACATGGTGTACCGATCCCAATACGGCACCGCTTCTTTAATTAAAAACGCAGTCAATATTCTTCTCCTTTGACCAGCTTTTATTCTTATCTGATTCGTCACTACATTTTTCTTCTCCAACACCGTTCTCAGGCACTACTTCTTCCCCCCACTTTTTTTTATTCTTCGCACTGCACTACACTTCGTCACTACATTTTTTTTATTCTTCCCATTCGTTTTTTTAGTTGCCAAGCTTTTGATATGATTCTCTTTCCTCTTTTTTTACTTCTTTTCTTTTTTCAATTATCTTCATCTACACTATTAAAATATTAAAAATATGATTACAATTTCTTTTTTCTATAATATTTTTCTATGAAAAATGTATTATCTCTTTTATATGTTTTTAGTATTTTTGAAAACATTGAGTTTTTTATTACTATTTACATTTAATAAAATAGGTGATTACATTTTCATGTATGTGATTTACATTTTCATATGTGCAATTTACATTCATACATGATTCCTGAAGTTATATTTGATAATACATGAAGTTACATCTTCTTATTCGCGAGTTACATATTTTTATGCGCGAGTTACATGTAATTATGCATGAGTTACATCTAATTATTTGTCATTTTCTACTTATCTTTATCTTTAAATAATTAAATTATAATTGAATTGATTTTTTTCTTTACCAATTTACTACAAAATTTACTAGTCCACATAAAACAAGTATATTGTATTTAATAATCATACACTATTTTTTACTTTGTATACTTTGTTTACATTTATACACTTTTTTTGTAAAACATTTTTTATATTCATACGCTTTTTTCTATAATATGTTTCTTATCACTTTTATATTTTTTGTGTTATAAAGACATTAAATTTGTTTATTTCGATTTAAATTTGAAAAAAACATGAGATTACATTTTTCGTACGTGTGAGTTATGTATGTTTATAGACAATTTGTGCAATTGCATTTGATATTATATGTAGTTAAATCTTCTTATGCACGAGTTACATCTTCTTGTGCATGAGTTACATTTTTCAATGCGCGAGTTACATTTGAGTTTGCCTCAACAAATTACATTTTGCATACACCTAAGTTAGATTTTCCATGAACGCGAATTATATTTACCGTAACACGAATTATATCACAACATAAAGCCTATTATTGAAACAAAACAATCATTGTTTTGCAAAAAAAAAATGCAAAAAAGTAATTTTTTGGCAAAAAACTGATTTTTTAAAAAACATTTTTATGGCCTTAATATTAAAAGCAAAATATATTCACTACTTAAGTTAACCCATGCTATTGAAACAAAAAAAAAAACTTTTTTGCAAAAACAAATAATTTTTTTTGGCAAAACAATGATTTTTTGTCAAAAAGAAAAAGACAAAAATTATTTTGTGCGACCTTAATATTAAAAACAAAATATACTAACTATTTATGTAAAGTATTTGAGCAATTAGACTCCTTTTTTCATTAAAATCAATATTTTATTTCTTATCATCCGTATTACACAAGTTACATTTCAACTTGTCTTTGGTTACATTTCTTATCAACGTAAGTTACATTTTTTTACACGTGAATTACATCATTCTCCTACTGGGACAATGAAAAAAACAAAAAAGAAGTTATTGTTCACGCGCATGAACACTAACACACATTTTTTCTGTGGGAGCAGCATGCTCACAATGAGCCGCTCCCACAATATACCAACTTAATGTCTTTGAGTACTCACCTACTTTCTTTTCTCAATAAGAGCATTAAATTTTTGGAATGCTTCAAAGGGCTTTGATTTTTATTTGAGAAATTAAATTAAACCCATGTTTCTATTAGCTTCTACATCTAGAATATTTTAAACTTATTTAGTACATTTACTAATTGAAGAGCTAACTATTTAATTCTGATGGTCCTGTTAGGCTAAGCAAGTTTAATTTCTAACAAGAATTACTTAAAACTTGATTTAAAATAATGTTTTTTTAGCCCGAACAGAAAAGAAAATCCGGGTCTCGAAATTTCAGTTTCCGATGTAATTACAATTCAGTTTCGGTTTGTTTTTGCGTGAGAACTGAATTTTCTGTTCGATTTTGGTTTTCCCTATTTTGGTTCGGGGCCCACAATGAACGCAACACTACTATGAATTGAATTTTTTATTTGACTTTCAATATTTTGACGAGTCAAAGTAACCGTTAGTAGTGACGCATTTTGATATCATTTTCTAAAGCTTTTACTCATTGCCTGAGATTGTAGTATTACTATTCATGAGCGCAACTTGTTTAGAGAAATAATTTATGCTTCCAATATTTATTTCTCCTTAAAATTTGAGTTTCTATTATTTATATGTAGACTCGCTAAATCTTGAATATCATTAGACTTATGTCAAAGCCCACAGTTATTTAAACTTGAATCATTACATCACCATTTCATAAGATGATCATATATCCTTAAAATATATGAGTATATCATTTCACTAATTTATTTTTTAAAAATTATACGACTCATACATCAGGAGATGTCTTGTGCCGACAACACATTATAAATTGATCAGAATCAAGCTCTCTTCTCATTCATATGTGATGTATATATACAAGGGGAAATAAGGATATCACTTATGTAACAGAGATTGGAAAGATCATTTTGAGTTCTAAAACTAGTGCTCCGACTTCATTTACAATGTATTAAGTAAAAGATACATATGAACCTAAAATTGACAAACCTTGTTAATTCCACTCCAAACTCGAGTATTATTTGATATGATCATATCTTACTGTATTTCGTTCCATTTAAAGCGTTTTCTATTTCATTGCCAAAATTTATAAATTGACTTGTCTAGTGTGGTAACATATTCGGCGCCCTAATCAGCGGCATATTAGTGTTTAATTATCTAACAATTTGATCACTCATGTCCAGGGGTGGTGCCAGAGGTTTATCAAAGGGGTGCCATACCAAAATTACAAATTATTGTGCGTACTTTCTCAATATAATAAATAACAACAAAAGCGTAAACAATAGCACACATTATAGTTCATTACATTTCATTATATACCATTTCGCTCATTACTACAATATGGGTAAATCAGCCCTATGAGTTTTTATATGTTGAAAATACTGCATAATAACTTCATTATCATCTATTTGAAAAAATATAATTTTCGATATAGCAAACTAAGAAATCCGTCAGAAAGTCGTTGATGATCTTGTTGCAAAGATATGTCTGGATAATATTAATTGCAGATAAAGCTCTCTCAGTTGTGACTATTGCAACTAATAACACTAAAATGAACTCAATGAGATTATATACCAAATGAAAAGATTTGTGAATTCTAAGCGGAGCCATCTTTTTAGAAACTTCACCAATATTGTACAAGATAGAAAATGCTTCATCTTCTCTCATCTCATATATCCAAATTTGAATTTCTCTTTAAGCTCCATTTTGCTCAATAATTGAAAAATCGCATGAGTATAACTCCGTGAGACGGAATAGCTTTAGTGTTGCATAATCTTTCACCGCGTATGTCACATCAATATTATGTGCACTATATCAATCTAATGATTCGAAGAAATGTCTTCTATTTAATGAGCTTTATCGCTCCTTATGATCACAAAAGTCAACCCTAATACAATTAAAAATCTAACACAATCTACACTTCATTCAAATGAGTGTGGTACCCTACAACCAACACTTGTATTTCTGAAGACACACTTCTTAAAAGACTTTGCCCTTGATTTTTGTTAAAATTATCTATAACAACCTCTATTCCATGTGGTTTTTTTGAACCTAGTCGAGGTGTATAATACATCATTTTATTAAAGAAGGTGCCCCCCTCTCTCCTGTATGATAAATACAAAGTAAACTATGGTGGAAGATAAAAAACAATATTGGAATTTGGGTTAACTGGTATAACACGCTTAAGGATGATTCTCGCTCGGTTAAGTATAAGGATGTTTTTACTTGGACTGTAATTTGCTGGTCTGGTCTGGTCTGGTCTAGTCTGATCTGGTCTGGTCTGGTCTGATCTGGTCTGGTCTGGTCTGGTCTGGTCTGAACTGGTCTAATCTGGTCTGGTCTGGTCTGGTTTCTTTGTATTTTTATAACTATCCAAGTCTGATCTGGTCTGGTCTGGTCTGGTCTGGTCTGAACTAGTCTGGTCTGGTCTGGTCTGGGACGAATTACGGTCCAAAGTAAAAACATCCTAAGGCCCTAGATTCTATGAATCATTTATTTTAGGCTAATTGTTGTCTTAAGATAATTAGGGGCTCTAGCTCCTTCCGTTTCCCTAAATCTAAATGGTGTAATATTAGTCGTCTATATCTTATTATGATGATATCAGGATCCACCTTAGCCAACTTACAATTAGGGGTGCTATACCTGATACCTTCTTGGCCCCTCATTTATATACTATCCTCTATTTTTTAATAATTGCAACAACTTGACTTTCACGTTTGCCAACACATAACTTTGACTGTAATTATATTTAATTACGTATTAGTAAACATTATACAAAGTTAATATTTTGGAAATTCACATTAATAGAAATTCGATAAGATTTTATAAATAATAATTTGATTATATATTAATAGAAAATCGTGATCAAAGTAATGTGTGAATAGTGCAAAAATCACAACGTTGAAACTATTAAAGAACGGGGGAAGTATACAACGGTCTGCCTAGATACCTTGTGGATAGTATCAAAAAGCCCAAAATCCATTTCAATGATAAGCAGGATGGTTCTATCTGAAAACCTAATAGTACTGGCAAGTTCGGTTTTTCTAGTGCCTATGATGTGCTAAGGACTAAAATGATTACTATCTCTTCCTATGGTCCAAAAGGTGGAATCTCCCACCCCAGGAGCCCCCATACCCCCGACCGGATTTTTGGAAGGATGTTAATCACGGTGACTCAATCGGTCCAATGATGGTAGTTTTTTTTTCGTGCGCACCAGAGACCCAGTCTTATTTCAGGTTCTGTGACCTCCACACGGTTGCTGCGGGTTTCGAACCTTAGTCACTTGGTCCAAATTTCCCATCACTGAACCAACTGAGCTACCCGTGCGGGTACTAACTTCATTTGGAATAAACGGACTCCAAAAAATATCTTTTTTCTCTGGAAAATGAAAACCCGTTTACTTCCTTTCACATACAAACTAAATCAATTTGGTATTTTTGACCCATTTCAAATGTCCTATGTGCCCTGCTAACAATACTATTGACCATTTCTTATGTCTTGCACCCTCAGCAAAGCGGTTTGGAGATATTTTGTAAGTTTTTTTTTAATTTCTAGCCAACAACTATGACTTTGAAAATTACAAAGGCCATATGACTTACATTTCTACCAATTATCATACCGGTATACCACCATGGAACCATATGATGCCATCATTATTTGACAAATTCATTTGACAAACACTGGCGGATCCAGGATTAAAACTTATTGGGGGCAAGGTAAATAAAAATGCGTCAGAGAAAAAATATTAATGTAATATTAAAATAATAAAAGTTTTAACAATAGAATACATCAAAAAAGTTGTGTCGAGTTTTCATCTATCGGAAGAGATCCATTACAGGTTCATTTGTAACAACTTTCGTGGAAAGTCATGTTCGCGTGGCTGATAAGATCCTTTAATCAAATATTTTATCCTGATTTTATCCATTGGATTAAATCATTTGTAACAACTTTCATCGAAAGTCATGTTCATGTGGAAAGTCATATTCAATGAAGTGATGTGATGGTAAAAGGGTAAATGAATAATAAAAACTTTCCAAATATAAAAAGAAGTTGAAGGTGGAACTTATTTTTGGGACAACTTGAAAAGGAAATGTGGAACTTATTTTCGGGACGGAGGGGGTATATCATTTAGAAACATTACTATTTGAACTATCAGGTGTTGGTGAAAGAACGATAGCCCAATATCTGATCTCTTCACTAAGTCCAGAAAACAAGCAAAATTAAGTACAATTTTTTAATAGATTAATGCATTTTAGTTTACCACCTAAAATAACATATTATTTACATTTAAGATTTTTAACTTACTAAAGGACATTTTCTATTTTCTAATAGTGTCAAATGTTACACTAAAGATGTATAACTATTTTAGTAAAATCAATTAAATTAAATCTGATCGATCCTTCTAAAAAAGTTATATCTAATTGGTGAAATCAATACTCCTAAAATAAATTAACGACATTATAATAAGTTTAATAATGATGTTTAATATTTATATCTATATAGAAGTTAAAAACTACTCTCTCCGTCCCTTAAAGCTTTGTCATCTTTCTTTTTTTAGCCGTCCTAAAAAAATTGTCACTTTTTTTTAATCAATTAATTTGTGGTTTATGTTATTTATTTATTTATGTTATTTTACCCCAAAAAAACTTTTCGGATTTTTTGGTCTAACACCGGGTCCAAAAAAAGATATTGTAATATTACATTATTATAATTAAGAATTAGTCAATGCCTCGTAGCTACCCCCAATGTCAGCCACCATTATCGGTGCCACCACAACTACTCATCACCGCCACTGCCAACACCGTCATCACACTAATAGTGACAATGAAATCTCTAATCTAAATCTAGTAGCGACTAGGTATACAAGGTGTCATTAGTGGCGGTGGGTGGGGGCAGCAGGGCAACGTTGGGTAGGTGGGTCGGGATACAAGGTGTCATTAGTTACTTTTTATTATTAAAAAGTATGTTAAATATAATAAGTGTTGTATTAGATCTGGGGAAAATTAATGTGATGAATCACTTTTTTGTTAAACTAAATTGGAGTCATAAATTTTGAATTAAAACAGTAGCGTTAGTATGAGCTTCTTTTAAATATATTACCTAAATAAAATTTATTTACAAAAATATGATTAATAATTATTCCGTACTATAATATAGTCACATACTAACTTTAGTATAAAAATCAAACATAAATTAGTATACTAAATTACTACTATAATTACTATATTTAGAAGGGTACATTTTTTTTGAACAACATTTAGAACTCGTTTGGTAGCACGAAAATCGGCTGTTTTGGCTGATTCTGCTGAAATTTATGAAGTTCTGGCTGAAGTGGCTGTTTTAGCTGTTTCTGCTGATTTAAGTAAAAATTATTTTTAAAATATATTTTATTAATAAAATAAAGAAAAAATTATATAGAAAAATAGCTAAAATAGTCATCTACAGTAACTTCAGCCAATACAGCCAGCAAAATAACTCTAACCTTATTTTTTCTGTTTATTACACAATTCAGCGCACGAAAGTAAAATTACGTGTTTGGTGAAAAAGTTGACTGATAAGACTGATAAACCGGAAAAAAATGTTACCAAACGGCCTCTTATTTTAAACATATCATGTACATAGTTGCATTTGCCCAATAATATGCATCTATGTATGACACAGACGCGCATTTAAATCGTCACATAAATCGAACAAACCCAACGTACGAAACATCATTGATAGTCCGTTTTTTTACCAAACTCAAATACTCAATCATTTTTGTGCTTAATTTTAAGTCCTTATTCTCCAGAGACAGCGAGAGAGAGAGGAGATTGGACGGGAGGAGTGGAGCTGAGATTCTCTCTTTCTTTCTTAGACTAGAAGAGAGTCTTTGATTTCCTAAACCTTCAGTTTCCTTTATTGGATTGCCAGACCAAATTATCAGCTGCGAGGAGACTAATCCCCAGATTAGTCAGAAAACAGGGGTCTTCTTGGCATTCCATTTCTCTGTCTCTATGCTGTTTTTTTTTAATTTGAGGTACTTTAATGCATCATCATTGTTGAATGGTTATACTTTAATGTAGGATCATCCGTATGGAAAAGGAATTGTTATTTAGGTTATTAGTATTCACCCCATTTCTTTCCAAAATAGAATCAATGTGTTGAATTGCTATCGGAAGATTTGGGTTTGAGATTTTTGGTCAAGTTTGTTTTGTTCGCCAGATCTTCATTTATTTTGGATATATAATCTGTGATTGTATATATATGTATGTATATGTATCTATGTCTATATATAGACACACATATGTATGTGTGTGTATGTATGTATATTTAAACAGAATCTTATAGTAATTATTCAAACTTTAATGACAATTACTTTTTGTGTTGGCATTGATTTCTCTCAAATGCTATCTGAAGGAAAGGGTCTTTGATAGCTTACATATCTTTTGATTGCAAAGATGGTTTTCCTCAAATCTTGTCTTCCATAAATTAATGTCCTGTTTGGATTGAGAGGAACCTAGGTGAATCTAATTTAATAATTTGGTCTCATTTAAAATTAGTAATCTATGTTGAGTGAGGTGAGCCATTTACCCCACTCACTCCATTTTTGTTACTTCCAAAATAGGGTGTAATCAGGGTGAATATCTTATGTGAAGTGTTTTTAATTCACCCCAATCCAAAACTTAGAGCCAATATTAGCCAAATAGTATTTTAAAATGTTCACTTGCATCCATTATCTCCTAACCTAGGTTATATTCTAAAGTTTACCAGTTTCCATAACCTAGGTGAACCTTAATGCTAACGAGCATAGACAGATTAGAGAAGTGAATAGATGGCAGGAAGGAAGGACTACTGTGGATGGTGGCAAATTGACATGTTAGGCCTTTTTTAAATTGTCTGATTTTAGGTTTGTGTTTATAACTACCTTTGACAGTAGCCGTCTACTGACAATTTGGTATTAGAACTCCATTGTTGCAATTTCTTTTTTGAACTCCATTTTGAACTACATTCCTTTTCTGAAGTTCCTTCACAACTATTACTATGTAAGTGAAATATTTGGTAGTTAAAGCCTATATAACAAGATAAACAGAAAACATCAAAAGTCCATTTTTTAAATGAAAAGATGTTGTAAAGAGGACAAGAGGTATCCAATAGCTTCCAAGATGTTTCTAAAACGTCTCTGAACTGCGAAAGGTTACCTTTCAGGAGTTCCCGTGCATCATTTGTTAAACTCTCGCTAAGAGGGATGGAAATTGGATGTAATTGGCATCTGAATATCCGATGTCCTTGAAATATTAAGCCTTTGTTAAAATAGTTATATAGTTATCACACATTTAGTAGATTTATAGTTTTAGTAAGGGAGAAGGAACATATCTGCTTCTGAAATGTCTGATAACATATATAGCCCTCAACTCTCTTTTGGAACAATTAAACACAACATTGTAAAGTTGGGACAAATATGCTCGCATGTCCTAATAGTTGAGGGTCTATATGCTCATTTATATATAGTTTAAAGTGTATTTGTTCCAACTTTACAATTTTTATATATATCGGCTCTAAAAAGAAGTTGAGGGGTGTACATGTTCTCTCACATACTTCGTTTAATTCTTGGGTATATTCCTTATCCAGTTTTTGTAAATATATAGTTATGATAGTTTTAGTAGTATTATACTACGTAGTTTCTTAATTTCTTATCCATGCTTGGTTTAGTTCTATTATCTTAATATTCGCAGTGTATCAAAGTTCTTATTAATAAAACAAGTACCCCCTCTGTCCCAACTTAAGCTTCTTACTTTATTTTTTTAGATGTCACATTTAAAGCATCCTATTTCCATTTTAGGAAATAATTAGCACTCTTAAGTGGCACCTTAATCATCAATAAGTTTTAAATAATATACCTATAACATCACAGTTATCATCAATGACATCACTGTGCCATTTTTCAATGAGAAGCTTAAGCCAGGAGGAGGTAATAGTTTATTATTCACAAGCCTCTAACAGTGTGACTGGACATTACCATTTTCACTGTATTAACTCTTCATCAGTTGATTTCTTTCAGGTATATTATATATTTTGGATGCAGTGGTTTCCAATCACTCTGCATTTGTAATTGAATTTTCTAAAATCCAACACCAGTACAACTATAATACTCATGGGGGGATTAGATGATCATGTTGCCATGATAGGAGATTTGGTGCCTCCTAGTCCGAGTCCAAGGGCATTCTTCTCATCAATCCTTGGTGTTGATCTTGGGTCAAGGCCAGCTGCTGAGCATACAAGGGAGAGTAAATCTGGGACTCATGTCTCAGAGCCTGAAGGGTATGCTTCATCAAAATATGGTGATGTGAAAAGTTCTGCCCAAGCTGGTAATGAAGAAGCTATGTTGAGTTCATTCTCCAATCAGAAAGTGAGTTGCAGTGGAGGTCTCTTGGAAAGGATAGCTGCTAGGGCTGGATTCAATGCCCCAAGGCTAAACACAGAAGGCATTCGAGCAGCTGCTGATCTTTCACAGAACCAAGCAGTTCGGTCTCCTTACTTGACAATTCCTCCTGGTCTCAGTCCAACAACCCTACTAGATTCCCCTGTTTTTGTTTCAAATTCACTGGTAAGTGTTAATAATTGTTAGAATCTCACATTGGAAAATCAAAGAAAGAATGATGGGCTAATAATACTTTGGGTTGAACTAGCTAATGATTGGATTGAGCTTTTAATGTGGTTTGAGCTCAAAGAACCTAACCCTTAATTCTATTCCGTAGCTATAGTCTATAATTTTTGTCTAGTGTCTACTGCTTTTCTTCATTACTTTTCTAGAGAATTTTTCTGCTTCCAGTTTAAATGATTAAACCCTAATCTGTAAAGTTTAACTAAAGTGAATATCTAAGCAACTTGTTTCATAGCAGCATACTGGTCTTCTCTTTCCATTGTACCAAAAGATGTCTTGTGCTTTTAAGTTCCAAGTAAAAAAAGGCAGCCTGGTGCACATTGGCGTCCCGACAAGATGAGGGTCCAGGGAAGCGTCCCAGACTCTTGCCTTGTGAGGACGACAATGTGCACAGATATGCCTTTTTTTCCAACATGAATCGAAATATGAATATCGCTACAGCTAGAGGTCGTCGCCCTTAAGTGACTCGACATCCTTTCGCATGGGGTGGTGTCAAATATGCAAGGGCACGCTACACTTCATATTCATGTGAAGGATTGATTTTCTTTTCATTTTTTATCTTTTTTTCTTATGTTCTTTATCTTTTTACCGTTTTTTTATATTTCGTATGATCTTTATCTTTTTATCTTTTTTATGTTATATTCTTTATCCTTTCTATCTTATCATTTTTATCTTTATCTTATCTTTTTTTATCTTTTGTATGTTATCTTATTTTTTTATCATTCTTATCTTTTTTATCTTTCTTATCTTTTTTAGCCCCGATCTCATATGTTGATTCACCTTAGCAGATCCCAAACTGTTTTGGGACTAAGACTGGAACGTTGTTGTAGTATATGAAAATAAAACTTTCAAATTCTTAACACCATATGCCTTGCTTGAGTACTTTCTGCTAGAACCCACATTGGCAAATTAAAGAGATAAATAGGCTGATAGGACCTGGGGCTAAACTACATAATATATTGATTTGATCTTTTTATTGTGGTTTCATGTGTCTTATGGCCGCGTTGAGTTACCAAACTCAATCTTGACTTTTATCACTTCCCATTGTATTCAAAATGCTGGCTGGAATATGCTTCGTTGTGATTGTTTTATTTTTATTTTATTTTTTGGTAGGTACAGCCATCTCCAACAACAGGGAAATTTCCATTTCCCTTGTCAGGTGACATTCAGAATTCATCGTTGTGCAGTGAGGCTTCTGATAAAAGCAAGGAGTTCTCTTTCGACAACAACAATTTGTCTACCTTTGCTTTCAAGCAATTCATTCCAACCGGCACTTACCTCTTTCCGGGCACATTAAACAAAGTAACCTTTCGCTTAGTGTCCCTCCCCCCAATCCACCCCGAACTCTCCCTAATTTGTTACATTGCTTGCAGGTTCCTCCATCCGGTTTAATACATCAATCCTCTCTCTGCGTTCAGAGTTCAATCCAATCAGAAAGGTCTCACGTCCCTCCCAATGTAGAGACTGCTCAAGTTTATCCACAGAATGGAACATTTCAACAGCGTAATTCTCCACCTCTTGATGAGGATGCTGATGAAAAAGGAGTTGGAGATTCCAGTAGTCTTGGTGGTTCCCCAGCTGAGGATGGCTATAACTGGAGAAAATATGGGCAAAAGCAAGTCAAAGGAAGTGAGTATCCACGGAGTTACTACAAGTGCACGCATTCAAACTGCACGGTCAAGAAGAAAGTGGAGCGCTCTCTTGAGGGTCATATTACAGAGATAATATACAAGGGGGCCCACAATCACCCAAAACCTAGTACAAAATCTCTACCTGGACCCACAAATGGAATCAGTGATATGCAAATAGAAAGTGCAACCAAACAAGCTGGAAACGGAGGTGATAGTGATACTTGTAGTTGGAGTAATGACAATCTTGAGGTAACAACCTCTGCACCTTTGGGCTCAGAATACTGCAATGTAGTGGCCCAAAATGGTGCACAGTTTGAATCAGGTGAACCAGTCGACATGTCCTCTACTTTTTCAAATGAGGAAGACGATGATGATCGTGGAACACATGGAAGTGTATCACTAGGAGCCTACGAGGGTGAAGGGGACGAGTCCGAGTCAAAGAGAAGGTTTCTAGTGTTATATCCATCAGATTCTATGACTTAGATTCCAAACAAATATACATCTTGACATACTTGAGGGATAATTATCATTGCCCCTTGAGGTTATGTCATAATGACTAATCTAACTTTGTGTTTTCAAAAGTCAATTTGTTACTCTTTGAACCTTAATTATTCTCTCAACTTTCTGTTCACAACTTCCTCATTCCGCCTCTCCTACTCTCAAGACATTGTTCCCGGAGTAGCAGAGAAGAAGGAATAATGAGAAGGGCAGCCATGGCTTACTATGTTGAAGGATAAATGTTTTGACTTTCAACGATGAACCCTTAGTTAAGATATAGTCAAATGAGATATATATTTGTGGGGGATTGAGAATAATCAAAGCTAAAGGGGTGACTAATTGCCTTTTGAAAACACAAGGCTGGACTAATAATTATGAGTTAACTTCATCGAAATAACAACAGTTCTTTCCATATTTAGTACCCTGATTTTTTAATCAATATCCCTGATTATCTAGGAAGCTTGAGATTTATCCGGCAGACATGACTGGTGCAACGAGAGCCATCAGAGAGCCGAGGGTGGTGGTGCAGACTACCAGTGAGGTTGACATACTTGATGACGGTTATCGCTGGCGCAAGTATGGTCAGAAGGTTGTCAAAGGGAACCCAAATCCAAGGTTGTCGAAAGTTCTCCCACTCTATGTTCTTATTTATGGATCGAAATCTGAAAAGTAAAATCTTGTTGGCTGACTATTTCTCTTTACTCCCCCTCCCATTTTACAGAAGTTACTACAAGTGCACAAGTGCGGGTTGCAATGTCAGGAAACATGTGGAGAGGGCTTCTCATGATCTCAAGTCGGTTATCACCACCTATGAAGGAAAGCACAACCATGATGTTCCTGCTGCACGAAACAACAGTCATGTTAATTCTGCAGTACTAAATCCTCCTGCGCGAACCCATTTTCACAGTCCTGACCCCTCAGAACTTCACGGCACTGTTCCCAGGTTTGAAGCGCCACTTTCATTTAGGACACAGCTAGCCAGTACCCCAGGTTTTGGTTTTGGGATGAACCCTCAAGGTTTAAGCAACATGGCAATGAGTGGATATCCTGGTCTTCAATTTAATCCATATCTTGGACAACAACGCCCAATGAATGGCATGAGCAGCTTCATGCTCTCGAAGGGAGAACCGAAGGTAGAGCCCGTCTCTGACCCTGTCCTGAATCTCTCTAATAACTCATCAGCTTATCAACAGGTCATGAGTAGGTTGCCGCTTGGACCCCATATGTAAATTTACACTCTCCCTCATATGAGAAGAGAGTAGAAGAATATGCCCAATGCGGCTATATATATAGCCTATAAAAAAGAAAAAGGAAGTTTTTGATTCAATTTTGTATCGTTGATTCCGTTTACCCCTTCTAAACTTTCTTTTTTCTAAATTAATAATTGTTGCCTGTCTTATTTTCATTCATTCTTTTTTTCCTTCAACCAAAATTATTTTTATTTCCTTTTAGAGAAAACATGATGCTGTTAATATGGTTTCTCATTCATCAAAACTTATATTAACCACACCTTTTCATTTTCTGGTTCACTCAGTGTTTGCACAACTTTGCATTAAACCAGGGTCTAAACTGAAAATGTGACAATCACATTTTTTATTCACTTTTTGGGGGAAATTGTCAAATATGTCCATATAAGGGAAAAAAGACAATTGAGTCCCCGTACTATCAATTGAACCAATTAGCCCCTTAATTACTGAAAACACTCGATTCTACATTTTAGAGTCCATTTGGTGACCCCTTTTTCGGCTTATCAGCTAGTTTTTTTACCAAATACGTAACTTTTGATTTCACATAGTTTTTCACCAAACACGTAACTTTTGATTTTACGCGTTGAATTGTGTAATAATAAGAAAAAGTAAGGTTGAAGTTATTTTTTTGTTGTATTGACTGGATATACTATAGAGGGTCATTTTAGCTATTTTTCTATAATTAACAGATTCAGCTAATACAGTCACTTCAGTCAGAACTTCGTTAATTTCAGCAGAATCAACCAATTTTAGTGTTATCAAACGGACTTTAATCTGCCACCAACCGTTATCATGTAAATACATGTTGTGGATGTTCATGTGGCTATAATCAATTTCTTTTGGGGTCTTAATACCAAGGGTGTGCATCTGAAAGGACCATGGAAGTGAACTAGTACGCAGCTGCACGAGTACATCTAAGGGAATGCCATTTGAAGGTTAGCCACAGCACCTTGAGTCAAATTCTTGGCCACAGCCCTGTATGCCGCTGCAAGTCCTGCCCTTTCCCAACCAAGGCTAGAATAATACGTGACAAGATTATACTACTCTTATCCGCTAAGGTCGGAAGCCATCAGGTTATTTCCTGGTGAATTATTGCTTGTGCTTGGTGGGGAGGGATACCAGCAGGATTAACCCAATCTATCTCAAAATTCTTGCTCACATCGATTCTCAGATGGAAAAAGATCGACTACCGGAGATATTCATGATTCTTGTCAATAAATCTTGTCTGCGCTAGTTTGTACACGATGAAGAGAAACATGGTTTGGTCGGAGAGGAAGTCTAGGAGAGCCACATTTGCAGCATCATTAACAATTTAGAGCATCTCCAATGTGAGCCTGTTGACATTAGAAAAAACTGCCGCATCAACCATGTCGACATATCTCGCAACATTTTCGTCTCCTGCGTAATATGTCCAAGGCTATATAAAGCTGACCTGTACAAAAATAACGTCAACATTGTTAAGGTGCTTGTCTTCTGATAACAGCCTCCTTGACATGATGACTCAGCGAAAATGGGTGAAGAAATTCCGCAAAAAAAATCTCCAAAATGTCTTGAACCACGACCTATACCTTCAAGTAGTGGGTTTCTTCAGCAAATTAATTTCACAGTTTTCAATGTAGCAGGTTTGTCGGGGAAAGGATTTAATTTCTTGCATATGCAGTATATTTTTGCTCGTATTTACAAATTTCCTAACTTTGGATTAATTCATTCTTCTCAAAACTAAATTTCCCAATCAAAATTTTCTATTTGCACTACTTTTTAATCCTTTCTTTTGAATAATAATAGCCTGTAATATGGATATTTCGGTGATACATGCGCTTATCGGCAAAAGAATTTCGTATGGTTTGGGTTGTTAACCTGAAGCACTGGAGCATCTTTTGGAGTTTCAATGTCTAATTAAATCACTCTCGCGTGACATGGATAGACATTCCACTTATTAAGTGCCATGTCAAAGTTTATTCCATGTGAAGGATGTAGCATTAAAGATGCTCTTACCGGATAACCTATTGGTGGGATTGGCTTTTTTATAGTTTAGGGGGCGTTGATGGAGTAATTTGATGGTTTGAGGGTACAATCCGCACATTACAAGAATGGATAGTTTTGTAAAAAAATGGTTTAATGTACTAAACTCCCTTATAATATATAAATATGGGGCATTATCCGCATGTGATCTAAATAATGTGTCAAACTGCACTGTGTTATAGTTATTCATGAGTGTTATTCCTTCTATGAACAAATTTAATTGCCAAATAAATGAAAAATGATTAGCAGTTTTGTATAATTTAGACATCTTAACAAAGCTACTTGCATATTCAATCTTATTGAGATAAATGATTTAAAATTTCTCAAATTTATATTTCACATGGAGATTTGGTGCATTAAACCCAAGAAAAATGACAAATATTTTTCGACAGTTTTGAGATTTTGAAAAATGTATTTGCATGTTCAATCATAACACTAACATACATTGATAAATTTACTTCTATTATGCACATGATCAATAATAACGTAGAAGGGCTTGATGTATTTTTTAAAATCACGGACACAACACTACTCTTTAAATATGTGCCCACTTATTTTTCTTTACTATTTTCCTATTACTTTTAAATCATTCTTTCTTTTGTAGCTCCTTTTAAATACAAGTATGTGCACACTACTCTTTAAGTATGTGCCTACTTTTAAACACAGTTGCCTTAAAAATTAAAAGCTTTTAAATATGAAAAAATTATTAGAACACACCTTTTTGTACAAATCATCTTACACATATCTATGAGTAACTATTCTTTGTTTGTGAATAGTCTATCACAAACAAAACATGATTTGTCTGTGAACAGACTATTCGCAAATAAAAATCAACTATTCATATACATGTGTAAAATGATGTGTACAAAAAAGTGTGTATAAGAAGAATACTACTATATTTTATAAACATACCTACATATCTACTTGTTTTCTTTTGGCACACAAGTTTTTCCTACGTTGAATTGGAAAGCGTTCAGTCACTTCAGTGTGCTAAAATCAAAGGACGGATTGGGTTATAAATTGGTGCGTGAGTTTAATATTGTCATGTTGGATAAACAAGCATGACATTGGAGTATTGGACTGCTATTCAGGTGACTAAGGTTGTGTGGTGCAACCGTGCAACTAATGTAAGATCATTGTTGTGCTAAGGAGTTGTGTGATCACTATGACATTTAACCTTCTTATATGGTGGTGGACAACTATCAGGGGCGGACCCACCCTAGGGCTAGGGGGTGCCCGTGCCCCTGCGGTGATTTATATATATATGTATATATATTGGAAAATTCTCAGGTCCAGCACCTCCCGGTCCGAACGCCGTCCGAACACCGTCGTTTGGGGCGGTTCCAGGTAGATTTTTTTGATGAAATCTTTTGAACATGTTTCTCATCAAGTCTAGTTTATCCATACCAAATTTCAGGTCAAAATTCGATCGGGAAGGCAGTCAAATAATTCGTCGAAGTTAACTGCGTTTTTCTATGTATAATTTGGCGCAGTTAACTTCAACGAATTATTTGACTGCCTTCCCGATTGAATTTTGAGCTGAAGTTTGGTATGGATAAACTAGACTTGATGAGGAACATGCTCAATAATTTTCATCAAAATATTCCGCCGAGAACCGCCCCAAACGCCGGTGTTCGGACGGCGTTCGGACAGAAAAGTTATGCCGATTGAGACTTATGATGTTAATATTAGAGATGAGTTGAGGAGACGTTATTTGAGAAAAGGTCCTTGCCAACCACGTGACTTTAAATTTCCACAAAGTGATTTTAATGAGTGCAACAGATCATTCCAAAAACAGTGGTTTTATTTAAATTTTATAGTTTTGTTTATTGCTATACTCGTGATGCATATGATTTTTTTCTAGACTAGTATATCATTTCTTTATTATTGTGCCCCTGCGAGTCATGAGTTCTGGTTCCGCCACTGACAACTATCACTAGGAGTGACTTAATGACACCGATTAATTATTAAGTGGAATATCACAATAATAAATGTAGCATAAATTTAATGATTAGTTAAAACAAATACTACCTTCATAGTTTCATTCCAATTTATTTTGCAAAATCAACATTTCTTTTGTCAACCAATTCTATCTATAGGTAAATAATTCAATTTTAATAATTAATATTTACATATTAATAAACTACATTAAAATCTCTATAAAGTTGCAAAATCCAAAATAAAATATAATTAAGAATTGATATCTTAATTAAGTGATTAAAATGAAACCATTTGACACAAAAATCAAGTTTTGCAAATCAATTTGAAACAGAGGGAGACTTGAAAGGGGTTTGCCCCACATCCAGCTTATATAATATCATATATCATAACCATTTAGTTTCTTTCCTGCAATATAAATTGTTTATTTATACTCTTTAATCTGTATACGGTAAACAAAAGAAGTAACAATATCATGGAAAACCGTAAATACAAATAGTAGGAAGTACCGATAAAAGAATTACATGTAGTATAAATTTCTAGTGCTCTGTGCATGTGTTAAATTACAAACATTATTTTGGGTTTTATTCACGCCTTGTACACCAAATTGAGAGGGAAAAAATGTACTGCTCAAGGAACTGTGCATAAAAACTGTGTGATAGTAAGTCCTCCCAAAACTCTGATAGCGCTGATCATAGGGAACACTAGGTTTCCATCCAAAAAAGGATACAATAGGTTTTTACTTTTCACCATAGGAGTTTGTGCCTGGACCTCTGGCGGAATTGCTTTTTTGTCACACACCAGGAAGACAGAAAGGTACTCAACTGTGCAAACAAAACAAACATGACATTACAAAATATATGGGCACATAAAACTAGTACTCGTGTTCAAGGCTTTGATCATTTGAACAAGATAAATAAGCAATGGAACAGTTAGGATAATAATCCAGAAAATATAATACTCCAGAAAATATAATACTCCGGCCCAAGTATCTCATATTTCTTTTAAAACAATATATGAGAGTACTGACTACCGACACGCATAGCCATTACTCAGAAAAATAAAATGTGGGGTGATTAGAAAAAATAAACTATTCATATAAACTCTTATAGTATAACTTCCAACACATGAATAAAAAATTATTTATCAAAACTTAGGACGCGCCACGGCCCGGATTGGCCCTCCCTTAGTATGCCTATAAGTGCTTGATATAAGAGTGTCTGTTATACGTAGTATGTTTTATTATGGCTTTGCACGAAAACTTGTAGTGAGTAACTCTCTAGATCTCTCTTTTATGACTAAAGCCAGATGATTTCATATTATATAAGAACTCGAAAGCATTTTTCAGAATTATAAGAGATGAGACAATATGCAGTAGCTTACATTGCTGATGAGCTTTGCTCCATACCATGCAGAATCTACACCATGAGGGGGAGGAAGTACTTTGACACCGAATGACTTGGATGGGGGAAGAAGACCACAAAGTTCCTGCTCTAGTCTTTCTGGGGAGGGTGGGAGGCAGTACAAAGAAAGCAGTTTAATTAAAAACTTGATGCTTTATTTCTGTAAATGTAATATCTGGCTTTCCTTATATCAGTCTTATGAGGTTCATATATGCCAAAGGGTATATAATGAACAATCAATTAAAGAAGCTTCTATTTACCTGCTAGCCCATGCAAACATGCAGTACCACCAGCCAGGACTACAGTTCTATACCAGGTTTCATCAGCAATAAGTTCTGCTTCTTGACAGTGCTCCATGCACAATGCAACAGCATGATGTAAACCCATGGCACGCCTGCAGCCAAGGGCGTGTATGTGTCTATGAAAGTGTACTACTTAAATGAATAGCATAGCTATGATAGAAAATCAGGAAGGGGAAAAAAGAGCCAGCATTACCAAATGATTTGTAGAATAAAATAGCATATAGACTTACATTCCTGCAATCCGAGGCTGGAACAAAATTTCTCCTGTTTGAAATCGCTCTTTATCAAGTGTAAATACACCTTCTGATGGAACTTGAAATGAGGCTGTTGTGTCTTTGGATAGCTCGGCCTCGTAATCAGGAGCGACATAGCAGAGGTTCTGCAAGTCCAAAGAGAGAAAATAAAAACATCCAACAAATTAGGTAGAAGTTCATTGAGAAAATAAATGACAGAGATATCAAGCAACGTAAAAAATTCAATTACGAAGTTTATTCAACCAATACTGGAGATTACAATATGCCATTTCATGTAGACTCATCCCGAAAATTTTTTAAGGAGAAAAGTGATATGAGCGTATTTGATACCAGGATTTGGAATATCTATATCTTGTAGAGTATTATCAAGCTGATTGAAGGCCACGTGATAAGTAAGAAGAAAAATTGGACTACCTCCTTTAATGTGCGTACAGTGTAGAGTGAACCAAAATATATGTTCTTTTGTTGCATCTGATCCTTGAGGAAACTCGTAAGTTTTAAAGCTCCCATTCCCATTGTTTCCACACCAACATTGTGCATAATTTTACCATTTAGAACTGCAACAGAAAAAATGCCAAACATTAGGGAACAACATAATGCACTGCATATTTAAATCTAAAAAGACCGGTCTTACTTGGAACAACAGATGTCTGGTGAAAACCAATATTGACAACTATTCCTGATGTCCGCCTTGCTGCAAACAAAGCTAAAACTGCCTACACATTTTAAAAGGAACAAATCATGGCGGTATTGTTTTAAAATAAGATTCTCAGCAGCACATGTACAATAGACACGATGCGAAATTAAAACATGCAAAATGAGAAAGAGAATACCTAGAGCTTATCAAATTTATACCCTATTGGTTGCAATCATTATTTTCAGTGAAAGTGTAGCTATGTTTCTCAGCAGGGTGAGCTGCCTTGTTTTCCAAGATATGTTACGTTTGGTGAATGCTTTTTTAACTGCTAAAGAATAAAATAAGGTATACATCATCAAGACAAGAAGGGGAGCCTTGGAGAACCGGTTAAGGTGTTGCCGAGTGACCGAGTGGTCACGGGTTCAAGTCTTGGGAGCGGCCTCTTGTCGATAATTTGACAGGGGAGGCTAGCCCCTTATTCACTCTTGTAGTGGGACCCTTCGCCGGACCCTCCCAAGGATGTCTTCATGCACCGGACGCCCTTTTTTATGACATCATAAAGACACACCCTAAAATAATTTGCAGCAAAAAATGTGTGTGCTTAATCCCCAAATAAGGCCATATGTAGCTTACAGTCACCTTTTAAAGATAAAATAAAAGAAAAATGACTTAACCACTACATAAAAATGACCTGGTTAATGGCACAAACAGCAGGAACATTCAAGTCAAATAATGTTGAGAGGATAGCTTCATCTAGCTGCTTCCGAGATGATTTGTCAGATTCGACATCTAAAGTTGAAATCCATAGAATCAAACATTTCAGACACTATGCATATAAAAGAGATAAAATTTTGAACAGATAGAATACACAATCAACAAAAAGAAAAGGTTTATAACCAACAAAACACTCATATTCTATTTACTCTTTCAAACAGAAATAGAATATGAAACTTCATATTCTATTTATAAGTAACAACACATGTGCACGTGCACACATATTCGGAGGATAGCTCCTTCTGGAAACATCAGGCATGATTTGTCAGATTTAAGATCTAAACTCGAAAACCACAAAGTAAAAAATATGAGACACTACACAAATTAAAGAATAAAAGTTCCAACATATAAAATCCAGTACCAACCAAAGGAAAGGGTTAATAACAATAGTAACCGAGTATTAAAAAATGTACATCAGTTTTAGTCTTTTTCACAAAAAAAAACATTGATCGATCTAAATGTGTGTGCGCACATACACACGGACAGTTGAAGGAGATAAGATCTCAATATAGGAAAAGAGTAGGAGCGATGCAATATAACTAGAACCTACATGATGCTATCCAGCCAGATAAAGAAAAGGCTAAAATAAGATAGATGTTGTAAATAAAGAACTGACTTAAAATAGAACGAGTGAAAGCTTACCGTCATAATGGCATATTGGGATGGACACAATAATTGGTTGTGTTGATGTTTTGACCTGCATCCTGAAAAGATTCCATGTAGAATGAGTGACCAAATATGCTTTATTTCATTAGAAAATATAAATTTCATCACTAAAACACAATACAAAAAAGAATGGATGGTACCTAGAGGGTACTAGGACACAACTACAGTAGGAGATCTTTACGCTCAAAGAAAGTGCTTCCTCTATTTTTGAGTTGATTGGATTAACAAAGGCCAACATAAAGGTTCGCAAAATAGAACGATTGACATTGTTTACAAATACCGATATTTTCAAAAAACAATTTGTTTCTAGTTCTTAAAATAAGAGTCAGTCTGGTAATTTTCGACGCGATTTTCACTATGAGTCATTCGGAAACAGTTTCTCTGTTCTATAGTACAGGGGTAAGACTGCGTACATCCGATCCCCTTACCCCACCGTTGGTGGGAGCCTTTGCGGCACTGGGATAATATAATGATGATGATCAATCCAACCATTATGAAGCAATAGATGGTCTATAGATTCCAGTTCTTTTTGCATAAATATGATCAAAGTGTTTCGAACAAGAAGTTTTTATGTGGTGCTGAGTCACAACAATCATGTCTCGGATCTTTATATTAACACAATACAGCTGCAAAAACATAAGTAGAAATATATCATGTGGATATCTTTGCAGTGTTCCTTTCAAATGCTAAAGTTAAATTATGAAGGTAGATGATTATTTCTCCCAATACATTGTTATATATATATATATATATATATATATGATAAAGTTATTAGGAAAGGGAAACCTGCTGTATATGGTCGAGAAGAAATGCCTCAGCCTAGAATACATTGGAGTTTCAATGTTACCAAATTCCTAGACAAGAGAAGTCAGAAGAGGATAAAATTCAAACTCTGATAGCACAAGGTTAAAAGAAAGAACATCCCGAGTCGCCAGAATTGTATTTTAATGAGTTGACAATTGCTATGAGAAGCTTATAAGAGATCTTACTAAAAATGTGGCTGATCTCCCTGATGGACGGCTATATTTACTCCATCCATACTTACAATAGCCCGAACCACCTTTTCATGAAAAGAAGAATGAAATCAATGAAAGAATAAGATCTCAGAAAAAAGGATATTGTAGACTTGTAGTACCTTGTCATGGTACTACAAACCCTTTACTGTTGTTTTAGCAGCACAAGAATAAAATTAAAAATTAAAAATTAAAAAAAGACCAACCAGGACCCTAAAGGCCGCCTACTTAAAACAGAGTAAAACCAGTATCCTAGACTCCTAGTGCGCACCATCAATAATCATGGTTCCAGGGACCTTGGCACGCTGACCATAAATATGCATGAATGAAAGTTCAGCAACCGGATTAGCAAATGACCTGCACATGGTTTAACCAACAAATAAGTTCAGACCTACGCCCACCACTTATTGTTCCCTCACTTGGTACAAAAGCCGCAAGTAAGATACTTCAACTGTAAACCCTTTGTACAAATAGCAGCATTACTTACTAAAAACGTTTTGGGCTAACGTTTTCAAATAGGACATTACTTACTAATCGCTACAGCCAAAATAATCCACTATTAACAACCTAGTAAAGTAATCCATTATCCACTACCTGCTAAGAGCTAAATGTCAAACACGCCCAAAATGAACTATATAGTTTGAAGTTATTTGAGTTATAAATTAAAAATGTGAATAAAAGAGATCAATTTATGATTTGTGTGTGAAAAGATATAATTAGAACTATATAGTGAGAACTTACTTAAGTTATAAGTTTAAAAGTATTGATAATAGAGGTACCAATTTATTATTTGTGTGTGCAAAGATGTGATTGTGAACATTTTCCAAAATATTTGTTGAATTAATATATTTGATCCATTTAAACGAAAATAAATGTAACTAGGCCTGACAAGATTTGAACTCTGGTTGCTAAGCTCATTTTTACCGCGCATTTCCACCGCTTCACTGCTATGCCACCCTTATAAAATTTAAATATAAATAAATAAAGCAAAACACAGTTTGTGCCTATAGATGCTAACTGGATATATATATATATATATATATATATATATATATATATATATATATATATATATATATATATATATATATATATATATATATATATATGTATGTATGTATGTATGTATATATATATATATATATATATATATATATATATATATATATATATATATATATATATATATATATATATATATATATATATATATATAATGGGGGGTTGGGTGGGGTTGAAGGGGAAGCTCACGGCTTCACCCCTGCCATATTACTATATTATCACGTATGAATTAGTTATAAATCCACGATTCTGGTTTCATTTATTAGCTTTCTCTCCTGTTTGTTTTTTGTGAACCTGACATTCACGACAGAAGACAGAATTTCAAAGGCTAAGACTAGTACCAAAGAGAATAGCCCGATCGCAAGTGAGTTTCGGCGAAGAATATAGAATCCCAAGGCTCGTGTTGAATCTGAAGGAAGTAAATCCAAAGCCTGTTATCAGAAACGATGAACCGCCACAACTTACAGACGGCGGCGAGCTTCGCCGCCTCCTTGGGGCCAAGGAGCTTCACGATTAAGAGGAATACATCGGTCGGTATCCTATCGAATTCCCCCGCCGACAACGATCGTATAAACATCTGCTGTTGAAATCCATCGCTGGGGCAACGTCTGGAACCCGACGCCGAACGACTAGAAACTGATTCCCAGACTCTGCGGAACAACGTCACCATGGTTGTGAGTTGTGAGGAGACAAGGAGTAGCGCACATGAGCACAAAGTGAGGAGGTGTGGAGTTAATAGACGAGAACAAAAATGGCGGGGCCATTATTCTAATCAAGTTGCGTACGGAGAGGAAAATGGTTCTGGTCTTCTGGATCCCCAAAAAGAAGAGATTTGGATTGACTTTGAGATGCCGAGTCACCATCTTATCTTATCAGCGGTTCTTTGGCCTGACTAAATAAAAGAGGTAAGGGTGATTACTCCAAATTACATAAAAAGGTTAAGTCTTTGAGTTTTTTCCCAAGGAAAGGTATTTTCAAATCTTATTTCCCAATTTAGGGTAGTTTTAAACTTATTTCCCAAAGAAAGGTGTTTTTTGCCTTGTCACCCCGTTGGACGCGCCATGTCAGCGAACATTCTCACTCCTCGCCACGTCATATATCCATGTCACCTCATTCATATGTGTTTTAACATATAAAAAAAATTGAGGATAATGTGAGTCGAACCCAAGCGAATGCGTTTGAAATTCACGTACTCACACCACTGTTCTTCAATCACTTGTTGTTATCATCTTTTCTTTTATTCATATATATAAAATAAAACAAATGGCTGTTCAAAATACTATACAACCCTCCATTCCACTGTGTCCTGCTCTGCCGATTTCTCCGATTATTACATTCCACCTTATCCTCCATTCCAACTTCATTAACATCAAAATACCCAGTTTCACATCCCTGAATCTCTCTGGCGCAAATGAAGCCGCAAGTTCGATCCACGCTTCACAGGTACGTTCGATCCAAACAATCTCCATATCCTCTATATCTCACTATCTAAATTCTGAATACTTCGTTTTCTCCTTTACATGTAATCTCTATTTCTAATTGTTTGTTGAAGTAATATCTTCGCATTCACTGGTCGGAGTTCTTTGTTTCTTGATTCTCGGTTTCTAATTGGTTTTTACTATCACTGCAAGTATACATTTTTAAGCATATAAGGTGTTTGATGAAATGCTTAAGTGAGTTTTGACTTTTACCCTCTTAATTTAAAAAAAAAGAAGCTTAAATGTTTTACAAAAACAGTTTAGTGAGTTTTGACTTTTACCCTCTTAATAACCTCAGTAGTAGTACAGTTTATAGTTTTTGTTTTGGCCACCTCATTCATGATTTATGATACTTAACTTAATGAATACTATACATTTGTTATCTATGAATAGACATAAATTGGTGAAAGAAAGCTTCAAGAACAAAAGTTATTGGCCCCTCTCATTTTGGGCAGCTCAAAACAAAAGTTATTGGCCCCTCTCAGTTATGTGGTCACTAAAGTGTAAGAAACACAAGGAAGGTGGATGCAGTTGGAGGCTTCGAGCATGTAAGCACAAATCCCATCAACTTTTTGAAATCACTAAATATGTTGGTCCACACCAATGTGTGTACAAAAGTTTGAGTCGTGATCACCCATTGTTAGACTCGAATTTATTAGCACGTGAAATTGAAAATCATGTCAAAGTGGAGCCTTCTATTACAGTTGCAGCCCTAATAGAGATTTCCAAAGATAAGTTCTCTTATGATGTCTCATATAAGAAGATGTGGCATGCAAAACAAAAGGCAATACAAGCCGTGTTTGGTGATTGGGATAAATCGTATAAGATTTTGCCTAAATTTATTTCTGCGCTTGAAAAAAGTAATGATATGATTGTCGTGTGGCAGTTTGAAAAGCTGCAAAATCAAAATTTGGGAATTTTTCAGTGTATGTTTTGGGCTTTTCCACAATCCGTTGAGGGCTTCAAATATTGTAGACCCGTAATTAGTATTGATGGAACTCATTTGTATGGAAGGTACAAAGGAAAAATGTTGAGAGCCATGGGTGTTGACGGAAATAATCAATTATTTCCTCTGTCATTCGCTATTGTCGAGGAAGAATCTTTTGATAGTTGGAGGTGGTTTCTTAGTTGTCTCAGAGAGAAAGTTACTCAACGTCAAGGAATTTGTTTAATTTCTGATCGTCATAAGGGAATTACTGCAGCAGTAAATGATCCTTATTCCATGTGGCAAGAACCTTGGGGATATCATCGATATTGCTTGAGACATATATGCAGTAATTTCAATGACAAGTTCCATAATAAACAATTGAAAATGCTTGTTTATAGAGCAGGAAGTGCACACCAAGTGCGGAAATTTGATGACATAATGAAAGAAATTGACAAAACTAATCCAGATGCTCGTAAATGGTTGGACAAGATTCATCCACCACAATGGTCATTGGCTCATGATGGGGGTCGACGTTATGGAATAATGACTACCAACTTATCTGAGGTGTTTAATAGTGTGCTAAAAGGTGCTCGAAATTTGCCTATCACCGCATGTGTGCAACTAACTTTTTATCGGTTAGTTAAGTTTTTTTGTGTTAGACGAGGTTTTGTGGGAGATGCATTGGCTAAACAATACTTGTATACACCACATGTTCTTGCAAATATCGAAGGATATCGAGTGAAGGCAAACACACACGACATTGTCCTGTTTGATAGAGCGCAAGGAGTTTGTGAAGTAGTAACTGCCCCATACGGGGAGGGGATGCAAAAAGGACACAATAAACAAGTAGTCCACCTTTATGAAAAAACTTGTAGTTGTGGAAAGTGGCAAATTTATAAATTTTCATGCTCACATGCAATGACGGTATGCGGACAATTAGGACTTGATATTTGGCAGTACATTGAAGAGTACTACACAATTCAACATTACACCCAAACTTGGGTGTCTCAGTTTAGTCCGATTCCTCATGAAGATTATTGGCCGAAAGAGAATATTCCTCCATTGTTGCAGATCCTACTCGCAGGCGTTCAAAAAAAGGACGACCACAATCCACACGAATTAGAAACGAGATGGATATCAAAGAAGGTAAAACTAAAACACGGTGTGGCATTTGTAAAGAGGCGGGTCATGATAAGCGGACATGTCAAAAGAAGAGAAAGGAGATGGACTGACATCCAAATATGTTCCAGGTAATTTTTATGTCTTTGTTTTTGTATTCCAGTAACTATGCCTATGTATTTCACTTCATATTTTTAGCTAAGAATCATTGATGAAACTTTAGTTGTATTCTGTATTACTAGTCTCACTAGTTATTAGTTTAGTAGTCTGGCATGTTTGATCCGGTTTTTCATATGTTTGGTTTCTGGTACTTCTTACCCTTTGGCAATAGCATTAAAAAATGTCCGTTCAAATGCATGTATGTAGGAAATGTATATAATAATAAAATGCTTATTCGTCATATGTAAATATATATTTCATATACTTACACAATTTTATTTATGTGCAGATGGTGAGAGCAATGAATGGTACGAGTTTACGAGCAATGAATGTCATGTAGAAGATGCTCGTTTGAATGTTACAGAATTCTATAAATTTTTTACTTATTTCTAATCTCGGATACTTGTTTTTTTTTTTTTGCACTATGGGTGTATTGATTGCTACAGTGATATCTTCTCGGTCCTGTTCAGCTATTTTTGTTTTCATTCGGCATGGTTGTTTGTTCAAATAGTTTTATGTGAGCTAATGATACAAGTAGAATATATATACATAAATGCGCAATCATTTTAAATAATTAATTTAATCAACTTCCCGACCAGAAAATTTTAATATTTTTATGATCTAACAATTCGAAGTAATAGTTGATACCAACGAATAATAAAATTGAATTGTAAACATCATTTTCAGTAAAAAATAAAGTTATTATTATATTCAAAATGTAGTAAATTTTATTCTTGTTGTATTAAGCAAAGAAGTTAATAAGTATATAATAAAACAATAGAGTAACAACTAATTTCTTTGGTGGAGTGGAAGAACATCCTAAATCACACTAGGAGTGCAGGGGTTCGAGTCCCCTTGGTTGCAAATTTTTTGATATTTAAAAAAACATCTGAATGGGATGACATGGAGGCATGACGTGTCGAGCGGGTGACATGGAAATCCAAATAATCAGAATGGCGCGTCCAGCAGGATGACAAGGCAAAAAACACCTTTGTTTGGGAAATAAGTTTAAAACTACCCTAAATTGGGAAATAAGATTTGAAAGTACCCCTCATTGGGAAAAAACTCTTAAGTCTTTATATAAGAAGTTTTGTTCGGCCGTCGCCATTCGGATCAGTTATCGATAGACTTTTATGATGAATTTTTTTGAGCATTTTATTCATTAAGTGTGGTTTACTCATACCAAATTTCATCTAAAACTTAAATCGGGAAGGCATTCAAATAATGTCTTCCCGATTTAAGTTTTAGCTGAAATCTAGTATGAGTAAACTAGGCTTAATGAATAATATGCTCAAAAACTTTCATCAAAAAATACCAACAGGAACCTCCCAAAATGGCGACAGCCGGACAGTAAGGACTTATTTGACTTTTACCTCCTAAATAAAAGACTATAAAATCAATTCCACTTTTGGTTTCACAAGCATCGCACCAATTCTACCATTGCTTTACATCTTTAACTTTGACAATTTTTGGTACTTGAGTATTGTGTTTTCGTCCACATATGATCTTACCGTCAATATTTCCGATGTTTAAAATCACCAGAAAATCGAAAAGGACTACAAATGGTTAATAAAGATTAATCAAGCATCAAAAGTGAACAAAGTGAAAGACGTAGACTAAATGTGAAATTCACATAAAATTCATAGGACCAAAAGTGTAATTAATTCAAGACTATTATGTGTTTTCTTGAAGTAAAGCACTGCCCATCTTCTCATTCTTAAATAATAACCGAGGATAATTGTGATGTTATAATTGTATTATTTTTAACGGAAAAGATAATGTCCAATTGGAGGGACATGATCCTCCGTCCGGTCACCGCCGTTTGGGGACGGTTCCTGGTGGAACTTTTTGTTGAAGTTTTTTGAGCATGTTCCTCATATAGTTTAGTTTATTCACACAAAAGTTCAACTAAAAAATCGATCAGGAAGACTGCCAAATAATTTTTTGAAAATAATTGTATTCTATATGTATAATTTGGCGCGGTTATCTTCACAAAATTATTTGACTACCTTCCCGGTCAATTTTTTAGCTGATATTTCTTGTGGATAAATTACACTCAATGAGGAACATGTCCAAAAAAATTCATCCACCCCAAACGGCGGTGGCCGTACGGAGGGTCCTGTCCTCGGGCTAGACATGAGCAATTCTCTTATTTTTAGTATTTGATAATTACATTATCAATTAAAAGTGTTAATTGTTACTTAAAATAGAAATGAGAACATTTATATGGGTCGTTAAAAAAATGACCACTTTAAAATGGGAGAGGAGGAGTATTAAGTATTAACTTTACTACTTCGTAGCAGAACCGTTAAGATTGGTTGAAACCTGTGGGCTGGCTCGTTTCACACTGCATTAGTCAAGCATTTGATAATATTTTAAACCATAAATCATTCAGGACTAAATCATACTAGACTTCTGCAATTATAAGATACACAAAGATCATACATCTATCGTACGTAAAAAAACCTGGTCAAATCAACCCTGACTAGACTAGAATATCTCAATGCAAGTAAAAAATTTTGATCTCACCTAATTACACTTGATGAGGAACATGTCCAAAAAAATTCATCCACCCCAAAACGGCAGTGGCCGTACGGAGGGTCCTGTCCACGGGCTAGACACAAGCATTTCTCTTATTTTTAATATTTGATAATTACATTATCAATTAAAAGTGTTAATTGTTTCTTAAAATATAAATGAGAACATTTATATGAGACGTTAAAAAAATGACCACTTTAAAATGGGAGAGGAGGAGTATTAAGTATTAACTTTACTACTTCGTAGCAGAACCATCAAGATTGGTTGAAACCTGTGAGCTGGCTCGTTTCACACTGCATTAGTCAAGCATTTGATAATATTTTAAACCATAAAATCATTCAGGACTAAATCAGTCCAGACTTCTGCAATTATAAAATACACAAAGATCATACATCTATCGTACATAAATAGACCTGGTCAAATCAACCCTGACTAGACTAGAATATTTTAATGCAAGTAAAAGCATTTGATCTCACCTAATTTATATATTCGGATATAAATTATATTTCAATTCAAGTAAAAGATCACACATACAGATGTTTGACTGATGATAAAGCAAATGTTTACACTCTCATTATTTTTTAAAAATAAAATTTATATATTCGGAAACTACATTAAAAATTTTACAAAGTATGATAAATTTTTTTAATATATGATAAAAATTTGATATATAAAGTAAAAAATTAAGAATGATTTAAAATGATCATATGAATAGTGGACTGGAACCTTTGAATGGGACAGAGATAGTGGATAATAGATTTATTGGGAGAACTATCAAATAAGCCCTCGAACTTTCATAAAAAGTGCAAATAAGCCCTTTTATAGGATGTGCTGTCCGGCCGTTGCGATTTGGGGTGATTGCAGGTGGTTTTTTTTTGTTGAAATTTTTTAGTATCTTCTTCATTAAGTATAGTTTACTAATACCAAATTTCAGCTAAAAATTCAACCGGGAAGGCAGTCAAATGAATTTGTGAACATAACTGCGCGGTTAGACAGCGCAATATATTTCATAAAATCATTTGACTATCTTCTCAATTGAATTTTATCTGAAATTTGGTATGGGTAAACTAGATTTGATGAAGAAGATGCTCAAAAAATTTCATCAAAAAATTCTACCGAAAACCACCAAAATGGCGACATCCGGACAAAGCCTCCCGTAAAAGGGCTTATTTGCACTTTTTATAAAAGTTCGAGAGCTTATTTGATAGTTCTTCCTAGATTTATTAGTTCATGGAGTAAAATAATTCAAGAATCCCCATGATTTTTTTATCTTTAAAAAAGTTTTCTACGGACTATAGTTAATCATTTTATATGGCCCACAAAATAACAAAATACGGAGTAATAAAAAAGTTGTTTGGTCTTCTACTATTACGAAATAGTCACAAAAGGTCATGTACTCAATAAAGTGTCATATAAGTATCTCTACTTATATAAAACAATCAAATGAGTCTTAACGACTTATTTAACACTTCCTAATCCCGATTTTAGTTTACATGTCGATTTTTTTGACTTGTATTTCAACAAATCTTAATTAAATATTCGACGCATGTCGTATAATGTATTCTAAAAAGATGGTCAAAAGTACGTTGAAACCGGGATTAAGAGGTGTTAAATAGGTCATTAGGACTCATTTGATTGCTTTTTATAAGTAGATGTACTTATATAACACTTTATTGAGTACATGACCTTATGTGACTATTTCATAATGTGAAACCGGGATTAAGAGGTGTTAAATAGGTCATTAGGACCCATTTGATTGCTTTTTAGAAGTAGATGTACACTTTACTACTACATGCCTTTTGATCGTATTTTCAAGGGAAAAGGGGCAAATAAGGCCACGTACTAACCCAAAAAGTTCAAATAAGGCCTTATTTATGAGGCTCTGTCCGGCCTTCGCCATTTGGGTTGGTTCTCGCTGGAATTTTTTGATGAATTTTTTTGAGCATCTTATTCAGTAAGTCTAGTTTACTCATACCAAATTTAAGCTAAAACTTCAATGAGAAGCCATTCAAATGAATTCTTGAAGATAATTGCGCAGTTAAAAGCGCAGTTATCTTCAAGAATTCATTTGAATGCCTTCTAGATTAAATTTTTATCTGAAATTCGGTATGAGTAAACTAGACTTAATTAATAAGATGGTCAAAAAAAATTCATCAAAAAATTCCACCGAAAACCACCCAAAATGGAGATTGCCGGACAGAGCCTCATAAATAAGACCCTTATTTGATCTTTTTTGATTAGTACCTGACCTTATTTGCCCCTTTTCAAAGGCTGTTCTAAAAAAAAGACGATCCTAGCCGAAGGGGCAGGCTCTTACATGCTACATTTCTGGCATTGTAAATTGGAAGAGTTGCTGGTTCTTGGGCACGAGACATGTCATCTGTCACACCAGCCGTGGAAACAGCTTTTTCTGTTAATTCCGAACGCCCTCTCTCGTACCCTAAGCCCCAAGCTGAGTTCCAAGAAATCGTTCGAAACCCGGAGCTTTTCTGGCAAAAGCTTCAAGCTTTTCACATTTCATTGGGTGCCAAATACTTGTTAGCCATCTCTTTCTTTCTTCATCTTTATCTTTATATTTATATGTATCTTTATATTTTATGATATTTTCATGCTTCTCTAGTGCTTATTTGTTAGTTAGAGCCTTAGAGGTTCTAGAGCTCAACTGCTCAAGAATTTCTTTGCTGATGGATGTCATTACTATAATTCTCACTTTTACCTCTTCTATTTTTATTGGTGATTAAGTTTTTCCATATGCATCACCTATGTGTATATTTCATATGCGCTCCCTGTATGCTTGCAAAATTATTGAGCAGTATCGTGATGTGGATACTTGATTGACTCCAAGAGTCTATTTTGGCTAATTGGCATTGCTGGAACCCTAGCTCACGCAGCAATGTGAGTTTCGGAATTTTGTTCAAAAATATAATGTCCATTTATTTTAAAGAAAATGCACGATTAAATGATCAATCTTTACTTTGAAAGTGATGAATGTTAAAATGCTGGAGTGATGCGGCCATTATGAACATCAATCTCAAGAATGAAGTTATAGGTCTGGTGATGTTATGGGCCCGGGCTTGAGATTGCATCATGAGGCAGTGTGATGGGTGAAGAAGGAAGCTAATGAATTTGAGGGGCGAGATAGTATAGCATTAGTAGTAATTATAGAGTAATAGTAATAGGAGATGTTGAGTTCTCCCAAGCTGCCTAGGTAAACAATAAGGGCACTTTTCTTTTGATCCTCTCTATTTAAAAATATGTCTTCTCTTAAATAGAGGAAGGTGGGATTCAATGCTTAAGGGAGAGGCAGGGTAGGATCTATGTATGAGCTATGGTGGGTTGAAGCTCAAGGCAACTTAATTTTTTCCAATTTTTTTAGAGTAATTTTTTTCGTTTTTCATATTTAGCACACCCCTATAATGTTTAAGCCTAGACGCCTAGTATAATTGCTATTCAACCTAGGCCATCCCAAATTTCTGGATCCGCCCCTGCCGGAGAGGGAGATAACTTTCGTAACATTTATTGGAGAATAATGCCTAGTGCATTGCTATTCTTACACCTATGCAGAAGTAACAACCCACTACAAAATAGCTCACAATCCTCACATCACTGCATTGCAAACAAACTAATACGGAGTATATTAATAATAATTAAGTAAACCTTGAAGCAGGAGTCTTTAAAATTTATAAGAGAGAGCTAATGATGTATACATAGTTACATATATATTTTTTATGTGTATTTGGTCAATCAGTTGATAACTTGATGTACACCACAAACCTTTGTTTCCCCACTGCTCAAACTAACTGTTTGAATAACTTGATGTATATAAAATGCAATATTGCATAGCCATAACTTCTATTAACATACACCACCATGCCAATGACAAACCGTCAAAGTAAAAATCCGGTGCACCCAAGGTAGTCAAAAGCGCTCGCCCCAGCGCCTAAGTGCACCAGGCGCAGCGAGCAGGGCCTTCAGCGCTTGGGAGAAGGGGAGGCGCACGTACCTGGGTCAGGCGCAGAATAAGCGCATTAAGCGCATGAAGCGCTGAAGCGCAGGAGGCGCACGCCTGGCTCGCCTGATCCAGAAAAGGCTGTCAAGCCTTTTTTTGGTTTAAAACTTTAAAAAATAATTAGCCCATATCTTTAATAACACTCAGCCCATCTAAATAATAGGGTAAAACCATTTAAACCTACGTAAAAGCTTTAAGTAAAGTACGTAAAAACTTAAAACCTCGCGACTAAGTTATATCACTAGCCATCATCGGCTCTTCAGCCTACTCACTCTTCTGACTCAGTTGCTCTACACCAGCCAGTTCTTTCAGTTTTCTTCATCATCTTAAGCAAACTCAGTTCTCCCTCACACCACTAAACAAGATATGTGTTCTTCTTCATGCAGTCTTCTTCATCCAAATACTCTTATAGTATATTTCTATGTATATAATAAAGTACTAGTATATTACTATGTATATATTATATAATACTCTATATTACTCGTGATAATGTATTAATACTCTGCATTACTCTATTACTCACAGCACTAGTATATTGTTATGTATATAATAAAGTAATAGTACTCAGTATTACTCTATATTACTCACAGCATTACTATATTGCTTTGTATATAATAGTCATAATACTCTATTACTCTATGATACTCACAGCACTAGTATATTGCTATGTTATTAATAAAGTAATAGTACTATGTAGGCTCACAAGTTTAACAAGGGGAAATAGGCTCCAAATTGATTGTCTTTTATTTATAGTTTTAGTATTAAAGCCATGAATTCTGAATTTGGTGTTTTATTTTTTGTAAATCATGACTTTATTTTGGTGAATCCTGGATTTTATATGCATTCGGTTCAATATGATGTGACATACATCATATTTGGTAATTATAGAATAGTATATGTTATTTTATCTAAGTAATGCGCTTCAGCCGAGTCAGGCGAGCGCTTTATTTGCGCCTTGCGCCTCAGGCGCTGGAAGGCCCCTAGCGCTTCAAGTGCGCCTTTCGACTTTGACTACCTTGGGTGCACCAATATTTCCTTACCGCTCCTCACCTTGAAACACGTGTCCAACCAAGGATAAGAGATTTATAATGCAATAATTTACACGGGTACACACGTGACATGAGACTGATAGACACAAAAATAAAGTAAGTACAAAATATCTCTCTTACTCTTCTATTTCGCTATATTTTTGGTAAATTTACTCTGGAACTGGACATTGTGGGAAAAAAAATCTCCAGAAATATACATTGTGGACAAAAGATATAAAAATATAGAATATTATGAAAAGACAGAGAGAGAGAGATTCAATGCTGTGAAAACCGGACCCTTTTTCATCTTCTAACAAACGCATTGATATTGTCCTTGAATAGTGTTTTCTTAAGAGTAAATTCACTTATTATCACCTAAAGCTATTGTGCCCACAAAAAGCGATTGCTAAAGGTTCTCGTGGTTTGAAATTATAATAGCATCCCACCAGAACCCAAATATGTGTCATCCCCAATAGATGCATAGTCACACACCTGACACCTCACTTATAGCATTGCAATTTTGGAATCACGTTGTTTTGGAACTATACTCACTTTAATGAAAATATGAAATCTACCCATTTATAGTTGAGGTGTATGACTATTGATGATATGTATTTTGGTCGGGTTTGGATGTTTTCGTGTTTCACAACCAGGAAACTTGTAGTTATCCTTTGTGATGACCCAGTTGATTCTGAGTTTGATGAAAATAAGTCATCTTTTAACAAAACACAGTGTCATCAAAAGCCAAAAAATAGTATTTAGTTTGTGCTGATGTCAAGTTCCATGAATCTGTTTCAAAATGACGCACATATAGAAACCATTGGCACACCTGTTTCTGGCTCGAAGGGATTTGGCATTGGCCTGCTGGTTTTGTTGACAGAGGCTGTGATTATGCAGTACCTGCATCATATAACAACAGTTTATGCAAACAAATGAAACAATTAATTTGAACTCTGTAGGAGCAAGCGAACAGAGTGCACAACAGAAAGTAAAGCGGGCAAATAAAAACAAACGAACACACACACACACACACACACATAGAATTAGGTTCAAGTGAGAAAATGATCTTACGAGAGAAATGAGAATGAATCTGGACCGTTAAATTGTATTATGTGAAATTGAATGTGCATTAGCTGAAATCGAAATGTGCAGCACAAAAGATAAGACATAGTGGTATTATGTGAAGAGATTGTATTATGTGAAACTGAAATGTGCATTAGCTAAAATCAAAATGTGCATCACAAAAGATAAGGCATAGTGGTATTATGTGAAGCTGAATTGTGCATTAGGGGGAACTGAAATGTGCACTATGGGAAACTGAAATGTGCACTAGCTGAAATTGAAATGGGCAGAATAAAAACTACGATGTGGTAGCATTTTTGTGCTTTTTATTTTGCACATTTCAATTTCACATAATGCACATTTGAGTTTTACTTTTCATTTTGCACATTTCAATTTCACTTAATGCACATTCCAGTTTTACCAAATGCACAATTCAATTTCACATAATACAATCCAACGGTCCAGATTCATTCTCATTTCTCTCCTGGAAGTCCTTTCTCACTGGAACCACTCCTTAGTATATACTAATATATATATATATATATATATATATATATATATATATATATATATATATATAAATATAATAGTATATACTAAGGAGGGGTCATATATATATAAAAGTTCTCATTTTATGAAGGGTTCTCACTAGAACCCTCCCCTATATATATATATATATATATATATATATATATATATATATATATATATATATATATATAGGGGAGGGTTCTAGTGAGAACCCTTCATAAAATGAGAACTTTTAATCTCATCCTTTCATTTATTGCAATCATTGATGATGATTCACATGGGGTCATATTCATAATTACCCCAACATCAAATGGGATCTTTTTGAAATTAATGCTAAATAATTACAAAAATGCCACCTTGTCATTATTATCCATTGATTCTATAAATGAATGATGGAGATTAAAAGTTCTCATTTTAAAAAGGGTTCTCATTTTAATAGGGGTTCTCACTAGAACCCTCCCCTATATATATGCACATATATATGCGCGCGCGCACACACACACACACACACACACACACACATATATATATATATGCGCGCACACATACATATATATATTATTAGCTACCTCTTTTGAATTATAAATACTTGCTTTAAGAAATATTATGGATAAAAATACTACTGCCTCCGTGCCGTTGAAAGGTTCCCATGTCAAAATGGCACAATTATTTAGACAATAATTAAATAAGGTAGTTCGAGTATGTTTTGAAAAATAATTTTAATAGGTATATAATATAATGAGGTTAGTGTTGATAATTGTGATGTTATAAATGTATTATTTTTAATATTTAATGATTAATTTGTCATTTATGATTGTTAATTGTTTCCTAAAATGGAAATGAGAACCTTTATATGGGACGTACAAAAAAGGAAAGTGAGAACCTTTCTATGGGACGGAGTGAGTAGTAAATTATGATTAAAGAAGTATGAGAAGTACTATAAAAAAAGTCAACGTGACCACTCCATTTTAATTTCTCCTTTCAGGATTCCTACTGTAGCAGGAAAGCCTCTAGACCTTTACCGCCTTTTTGTGGAGGTTACGTTGCAAGGAGGAATTGATAAGGTATGTTTTCTTAATGGTCATATTTATGTTCATTGCCCACTTCTAAGACGGAAAAAGCACTTTATCTGGAACAGGAGAATATTGACCATCACGTTCAGTGTTATTTTATGTACAAACTTTGAGTTCAGTATACTAAAACTTATTTGTAGTGCTACAGAAGTCAGAAACATTAAAACATGTTCTTGTAGGATCATAGTATGCAACTTATCTCATCATACTCAATGGTACTACATTTCAACTCTAGATTATTTTATGTATGTAAGAGTGAGGAGATCTAATTATTATGTGAAAGTAAAATGCATTTTATTGTTCATCCATTGGTGAAATTCTAGCTGTTTGAAGGACCTGACTTTCTAATAAATACTTGAAACTTCTGCTCTTGGATGAACAACAAGTCCGAACATAACAATGTCATTTTAATAGCTGCAAAGCCATTTATCCTTGATCATAACTTTTCCTACTCTTTTGTATGACTACTGGACAATGCTGTATTGTATATGCGTTATGTGGATCACATCTTATGATGGACAGGTTATTAGAGATCGACGATGGGAGGACGTGATTGGGGCCTTTAGTTTTCCGTCCTATGTAACAAGTCCATCGTTCCTCTTGAGAAAGTACTACCTCTCTGTGCTATATCACTTTGAGCAGGTCTATTACTTCCGCAAGGAAAAGCCTTCATCTGCCACTGGTACCTCCAGAGTCCAGACACTGATTGATAAATTATACACACGAATTCTCGGTGTAGCCAGGTCGTCTTATTGGGTGTGCAAAATGGGTTATCACAATGAGCTCCTAATTTAGAAGCCCAACATTTTGAAAATATAGTCTATATATGATGCAAAAACTTTTAAATTTTTCTTGAAAAAGAGAGTTGTTTTAGTATTTTATTTTGAAAAAAATAGTAAAATAAGAAAATGATATTATAATGTGTGAAACATATTTCAAAATTAAAACTGCACTAGGACTCGTAATAGTGTAAAATTGCCTTGCATCTAAGATAAGCTTGAGGTGAACCCCCCAATGGTGGGCAAGAATTATCGACTTATCGAAGTTCTTTCACAGTGCAAAGAGACTCATTTCTGTCGCACAACGATAGAAGACCTTATCTTTAAGCTAATATCACTCGCTGATCTTTATTAGTAAATGGAAAGGGGTATTTATAGTCCCAGACAGAACAATCACAATAGCTCTAAGAGACTAGTTCTATGAATCTAAGAACGAGCCAAGAAATCAAATGGTAATAGGAAAGCTGATCCTACCACTAAGCAATTAAGAAGGATAGTAATAGGAAAGCTAATCCTACCACTAAGAAATTAAAAAGGATAGCTTGGGCCCAAGAATAGGAGTGCTGCTTTGGTGGGTCGTCTTACCATGACCCTGCCGAACTGTTCTCATCATTTGAATCTACGCAGATCCTACAAGCAAAACTTCCAGTTCCTTACAAACCATGCATCCTGTGGATGGTGATGCCACCAAGATTGGACATTCAGGTTAGCTTTTAGACTGTTAGTGCAGACTATTAACAGACACAAATCCTTGATAAGAACTATTCAAACTTCACACACCTAGTTTCCAACGTGATATGCAGAGACTCCCAACAGTCTTGAAGTTGGCAACTCAGTTATTGGCACAATTGATGCTAAGTTTGAAGATGGCTATGTAATTACTGTGAATATGGGTTCGGAGGTATTGAATGGTGCTCTTTATCATAAACCTATACAACCACACTCACCTCAAAGTGCTAGTACTTCTAGCGGACCTGCGAAACAGACTAGAAAGAAATACCAGCTTGCACTACCAGATCACTCTCGACCACGTCAAAATCTAAGTGGCTACAATTTCTTTTATGCCGAACAATATGCCAAGCTTAAGCCTTCACATCAGGGCCATGCAAAAGCTATCAGCAAGGAAATTGGGCTGTTATGGAGCCGGCTCACAGATGCTGAGAAACAGGTAATATTTTTAATATTCAAAAAATCCTATTCAGGGTATCTGCATCTCACGATACACCATAAATTAACTCATAAGTTAGGCATCTTCTTTTGTACTGAAGATCGCTGGTTTGGTTTAGTTTATTCTCTTCTGGTATGGTTGCATATTATTAATTTTCACGAATAAACTTGTGCACCTATATCAAGAAGGGATAAAAACAAATATACCCTTGGACTATAGGACAGAGAAGATGTGAACCTACATATAAAGTTGGAATGAATATACACTTGAGCTTTGTATTAAAGAATGTATATACCCCTTCACTATTAGGACAAACAAGCCTACAAGGTGTATAAGCTCTCTAATTTATAATTGAGAAAAGGGTCAAATGAGCCCTCAAACTCTTATTGAATCTGCAAGTGGGCCCTTAATTGGATACTTTATGTTACACCCCTTAACTCTTCAGAAAAAAACAATTGAACCCTTTTTTACCTGATGGTGCAACTAAGTCGGTAACATGGATGTTACTGGCACCAGCTGGTAAAAAGGGCTCAATTGCTTTTTCTTAATGACTTGAGGGGTGTATATGTAAGGTCATTCTCTTAAAGGGTCAAGTTGCAAAATCGCTAATAGTTATATGATGCTTTTCTCTTTAGAGTTCAATAGTATATGTTCTAACTATACAAGTTTGATGTTTAACTGTTCCAAAAGAAAGCTGACGGGTATACTGTTCTCTTACATATACTTCGGTTAAGTATGTCAACGGGCCAGGTTTAGACTCTGACCCGCCCTGACCCGCTTATTTTTATTTCAGATATGAGTTTATATTTTATTCCATTTACCCGGATCTGCATCCATTATTTTATTATTATTAATGGGTCGGATACAGTACATGTGATCCCGACCCGCTAAGGACCCATGCCCGTTAGAAATTCTCATAGTTTAACCCATTATTAACACACACTGACTGGACAGACATATATATAAACACAAACCCACATCTAGTGACTACTTTTTACACACATGAGTACATGATACATCTTTTTTTATTTTAAAAGCAAACACTTGTTTTTCTTTTTCTTTTGGGAAAACTATCAAATAAGATCCCCAACTTTTCACAAAAATCAATTAAGCCCCTGAACAGGAAGTCCTCTCAATCAAACCCCCGAACTCATTTAAAAATGGCAAATCCTCTTTCTACCCGGTAATGAACAGGTTACCCGTTTTTTCCTTTTTGTTCCACCTTCTTTCTCCTTCTACCAGTCCCTTTCAGCTCTCACCCCCTTTCTTTTCCTCCCACCTTTCTTCCCCTTCCGCAGTTCCACCTATCATTTCTTCTTTTGGATATCTCGTGTATTATTGGTGTTGTACGATTAGAGTCCCGTTCACGTGAACTAAAGTTTCATTATTTACAAAATTTGGTCTGGAATTAGAGCCTCACTCAAATGTGTAAGATTGATTTTGTATGATTATATTAGAGTCATACTACATGTATTAGACTCTCATCATTTGAAGATTTTAATTTAAAGAATTTAATATTGTACAATTATTTTGGAAACTAAATTGATATGGTATTTATTCCGAGAATTACACTCTACTAATATGGTTATTATTAAGAAGTTGTTCTGTATGCCTGATATGTATATTTATGATCTGAAATTTTTAAGATCTGGTCTGATAATTTTTCTGATCTGGTCTGATCATGTATGATCCCGCATTGTGAATCTTTCTGGTCTGATCTGATCTGAATCTTTCTGATTTAATCTGAATTTTTCTGATTTTGATCTGATCTGAATCTTTCCGATTTGATCTAAATGTTTTAATGTGATTGAGTGTTTATTAGAATTATTAAGTTATTAATATGATTATCATTGTCATCATTATCTTTATATTTATAATTATAATTATCATTATAACTATAACTATACATATAATTATAATTACAATCATAACTATTACTATAATTATAATATCATTTTATTATCGTTATATTTATCCTTATTTTTATAATTGCCATTATCATCAATAATATAATATTATTGATAATTACATATCCTTATATTGCGCTATCAATACTATTATAATATGTTGTATTACTATTATAATTAAATTATAGATACCAATAACCTACAATTTTATAATAATATTCACTTATAAATACTGATAATAATAAAAATACATTTTTAATAATATAGTTAAATAATAATATTATCATTGATAATAACCATAGTAATAATATATGATGTTTTATGAATAACAATAACATACAAATAATGATTAAAATAATAACAATATTCATAATTAATTTTAAAGGAAGCAACCTACAATAATAACCTACAATAATATTTAGATCAAATCGGAATCATCATAATGGTAAAAGTAATAAATTATGTTTGAACCCCCCTGATTTGATCCTAGTGTTTCTTGTTTGATTTCAATTTTTTATTTAATTTTGTCTCGTTTGAATGTTTTCGTCTAATCTGATTTGTTTTTTATCTGATCTGGTTTGAATAAAATAAGAACAAGTAATATGGAGTAAACAATAAGAACAAGAGTAACATAATAGCTTCTAAGGATATCCTTTTTATGTTTTTTCTCCTACTTTTTCTCTAGACATCTAGACATCTAGACATTTCCATTAGACGTTCCATCTCCGTTACAAACGAATTAAATGTTTTAATGTGTAGAGTCCCTTTTCTCTAGACATAATGTCAGGTGTTAGTTATTTAAGGTTTTTCCTCTTTTTTTTCTTCTCCCTTTTCCATTATAGATGTTCCATCCCTTATTGTTTGGAACAAATTAACGTTTTGATGGTAATGATGATATAATTTTTGTTAAACAATAACACAATGATATGTCAGCAGTTCGTAACCCTATTTTACTAAATAAAACTAAATTTAATTATTTAACAAAAATGCCCATTCATAACAATTCTATTGGCATTCAATATATTCTTGATCGAGAGCATTTTTGTCTTTTCATACGGGGTTGTGGTGCAAATACAAAGTTTTTAAAAATAGGGTGCAATATCAAATTACCCCTTTTATTTTTATCTTTTCAATCCCTTTATACTCCCTCCGTCCTATTTTAGTTAGCCAGACTTTTCCAGACAATGATGCTAAACTTTGACTGATAATATATTTATATATGAAAATGATATGAAAAATGTTCTTTGGTAAATATACTATCATAAAAGAAAAATTGCAATATTGTTAATTTCATATTGGATGGGTCTACCCGACCTAGATCCGGGACTTATTGGGTCTGGGTCTGGAACAATAATTTCAGACCCTTCCCGTATGCGGGTTGGATCTCAAATTATAAATCAGTTGGTGGGTCCGGCCCAGGCCCGATATGCCCACTTGAGTGGTATTTCCATTGCTTGCATCTCCCATTTGAGGAATATGGTCACTCTTCTATTTCTTTCAGGTTTATCAGGAAAAGGGTTTGCGAGATAAGGAGAGATACAGGGTTGAGATGCTTGAATATAAGTCCTCCCAGCCTGTACAAACTTAAGACATATATGGATGGTGTATTGGTGTATAATTTCTGGTGTGATGAATATACCCCCTCCTGGAGGCTCTTTATTTATTTATCACAAGGGAATTTGGCATTTTCCTGTTTTTATATTTACAAGGGTAATCGTTACTTCTAACTAGGGGTGGACCAGGTCATAACCAGAACCGGCCGGTTCCTAGGACCAGTTTGCCCTGTTCGATTAGGAGACTGCCCCCTATGGGGTTAACGAGTGCCGGTCCCGGGCTTGGTTTGCAGGGATGGGAACCGGTAGGTCGGATCCCGGTTCGGTCTTTTTATTTTTATTTTTTATTTTTTTTTTGCATTTCAAGCTTTAGAAGCATTTATTTTAAGAGGTGTAAATTCATTTGAAAGCTATAAAGGGTATAGAGGGGGGTTGGGGTAGTTAAAATTATTAAAAAAAAAAAGGATTGGGATTGAGACCGGGACTGAAATCAGCCCCAAACCGGAATAACCGGCATTGGTCTTGGTTCAAGCCTCAAGGTATCTCAATTCTCAAACCCCAAAACCTCGGGACCGGAACTAACCCAGAAGAGGGATCGGTCCTCCCCTACTTCCCTGTCTTGTGAACAACCAATGCCATAATTCCTTCAGTTATGCATATGTAGAGAAACAAATAGTTTATATAGTTTGACTTTTTACTTAAGCATTTTGTATTTAATTGTATTTAAACATAAATTGTATGACATCGTATTTAAGAATTTTGGTAATCACGTAAAATATTTCATTTGAGCGGAGAGAATACTTTACATCATTATTAATACGTAGTATAAAAAATGCAAATACTTCGCTTGCAATCTAAATTAGCGTCACACACTCACACAGTCACACCTAACTAGATGCGTAATAATTGGTTCCCAACACTTGGCATGTGAACATTTTACAAGCAAAATCTTAATCTGGAACTATCAAACACCCTTTCAGCCGTTTCAGAGTTATGTCATGATTTATACGGACATCGTTTTTCTTTTCACCCACAAGATATGAATTATATCTCCATATTGAAACTTGAATGAACCGTTGATTGGAATCGGTGGCTCGGAACTGGAATCTTAGGTCTTGATCTCAAGCTTCGATATATAAATGGCAAGAGTGCAAGACCATTCGGTTTCGGACCGGAATCAGTCCACTCCTAGTCCAATCTCTCAACCATTTTTTTGGGTAGGTAATAGGGGTGGACATGCATCTCTCATCTTGATTTCATTCTCAACCGTTTCATATCTTTGGGCTTGAGCCAGTGCCTTTGAATTGTATTCATGGGGTTCATCTCGAGTGATCAGTACAACTCTCCTATAAGTAGGGTGTTGGTGAATAGTGTGGTCGCGGTTGATAGATCCATATGTTCGGGATTTAGGTTTTGCCCTTCCACGTGACTAGGAATGCTTTAAGGACCTCGTCCATCCTATCGTCTTATTATTTACACCGTTGAGACAGGTGAAGCTTTTTTTAGTATTGCTAGAAGCAAATTGGGCAAGGAAAAGTTGAGAGAGATCTTCAAAGCTGTCAATTAAGCCTAATATTATCGGATCGAACTACTCTTGTGCAGGTCCCTTGATGGTGGTGATGGAAAAAAAATTGGACATGGCTTCATCAAGGGTGCCCTTGAGCATGAGTCCCCTGATGCAAGATGAGGTTAGCCATGTCGTCGCTTGTTCCATCATATGTCAGGTTGATTGACTCTCTACATTTTTTCTAGATGGTTGTGTTCATCACCGATGGTCATGGGGTAAAGGGGGAAGTAACGCTAGTCCTCCAATTGGCTAAAACTTCATTACATTGTTTTGCTATATCGATGGCCTATCTCTTTAGATCTTTCATGGGGCCGTCCTGAGCCATCCCAAACGATGCCACAACCACCATCGTGGCCAGATTCCGAGTCAGAAGTGTTTGTAGGGCATTGTGAGGCACAATTCTTACATCATTGAGGAACACCTTCCTTGGTTCTACCGCACGTCCTTGACTCAAGGTGACCCCGAATGGGATGCCGGTGTACCGTTGAAATTTGCCCCCTTATCATGGCTATTTCTTGAACTGCCTATGGGTCTGAGCGAACGTTCTCAAGAATTAGATTGGCAAGCTTCATGTCTTCTTCCAATCTATGAACAAAGGGACATGTTGGTGATAGAGTATATCTAGAGAGAAGTGAGAGCTAGAGAGAGAAGTGCAATAATATGCTTCAATAGAATGAATTTGTCACCCCTATAACTACTCCCAAGGGGAGTATTTATAGAGAAAATACGGGCTGGGCTCCCAAGCCTTGGGCTTGGGAGGCCCATTTACAACTGGACCGCTACTGGGCCGAATACAAAGCCACTAATGGGCTGTACAAATGAGTAAGTATAAAATCCGGTTCTGTGAGGTCTTCGTGGCCGAAGAGGGCGTGGCCGACGAGGGCACGGCCGACGAGGGCACGGCCGACGAGGGCACCCGGGTTCCTTGGGCTCAGGACCATAATCTGAGTTGGCACCTTTTCGGCCGACGGGGGTCCCTTGGCCGACGAGGGCGCCACTCAGTGTCTTGTGCTTTCTGCTCTTCTGAGTATGTGGGTCCGGGGGCTCAGACCCATATACTCCATCAGGAGTCCCCCACTCTCTAAGCTGAGACGTAGACGAAGTGAAGGAGAGTAGATTCCCGTGCTTTAGTGATTTTGGCCGATGCGGGCATTCCCGGGCCGTTAGCTGTTGCGGCGTTGGTGTTGTTTCCATTTTGGTGATCCTGTTCTGTGCTTTGGCCGTTACCCGTTCCTCGCTGTGGGCGGGGAGGCCGTTGTTTCCTTAATGTGTTCGTTTGAGGACGACAAGTGTCCTGCTTCAATGGTGGCCGTTGAAGGTACGCTTTCCCTTTCCTGGACGTTGATGGTCGAAGTTTATGTTTGGGCCGATGAGGCCACTGAGGTTGAACCTTGCTTTTGAGGACGATGGCGTCCTTTCCTTTGGGTGGCCGATGAGGGTGTTTGCGCACTCCTTTTGGCCGTCGCTGATTGGCCTTCGTGTTCTTGGCCGAAGAGTCCATCATGATTAACTGTTGGCGGAGGACGATGAGTGTCCTTGCCTTAAGTGGCTTGTTGGCCGTTGTTGATGATGTTATGTGCCTCTGGCCGATGAGGAGCCGTTGTGGTGCGTGGACGATGTGGCCATGCTTTGTGGTTACATTCATGTTCTTTGTATTGTTCCTTTCTGTTTTGTTGAGGCCGATGTAGTCCCCCAGTCCCCCACTGCTTCAGGCCGAAGAGTGTGAGGGGTGAAGGAGTTGCTTGAGTCCCTGGCCGAAGCGGCCTCTCCGTAGTCCCCCTGAATCCAACCCTCATGGCGATTTTCTGGCCAAGGTAACCCTGTGGGAGAACCCTTGTGCGCAGATCGCTTGTAGAGAGTTATTATCAAGGGTCATTACGAGGGGCCGATGGCTGTGGGCTCTTTGTTCGTTTTGTTCTGTGGCCGTTACGGGCGTTCATTACGTTCCTAGCCGTTGACATCCCCTCATTGTTTGGCATTTGTGATCTTGGCGAGCAAGTAGGACGTTGTGGGCGCTTGCTGGCACTCGTGAAGCCGGCACGTGTATAGGCCGTAGAGTCTGTTTTGCCAGTGGGCTGTTGACATGTAGTTTGGCCTGTTGGTGACGTGGTGGCCTCCCATTGGTGGCCGCTGATGTGGCCATTGGGAGGGTGCCACGTGTAGTGACCGTTGGGTGGGGGGTTCTATAAATACCCCTCCCCCTCCGACGAGAAAACGTATTTGCATTCTGAATTGTCGAAGTGCTGGCCAATTTTCTAGAGAGATAAACTCCCAAGCTTGTTCTTCGTGTTCAAGGTTAGTGTTCATCGCAATCTTCCTCACTTTTCATACTTCGCTTCCTAGGCTAGTGATCTAGTGTTTAGACGTTTGAACACCCTTAGATCCTAAGTTAATCTCCTTAGGCTCGTAGTAGTAGTTATGATGAAGAGCTTGAACGAAGACTACTACCCGTACGACGACTAGCCCTCCACTAGGTCACTCGACTACGAGGTGCTCGAGGAGTTCGAGGAGGAGATAGAACATTTAAGCCCGTACAAGTCCGGGGAGCCGGTGGACGACGAAGTCGAGGACGAGGAGTCCGCCTCGTCTTCAAAAGGTGAGGACGCAGCTGCGTCCCGAGTGGTGGACGGGACGTCCACTTCAGCTGCTATTCCGTGCCCGCGGTCGGTGTCCGCCGTTAAGGGAGCCGATAAGCCGAAGAGAGTGAGGAGGCCGAAGAGAGAAGTGCAATAATATGCTTCAATAGAATGAATTTGTCACCCCTATAACTACTCCCAAGGGGAGTATTTATAGAGAAAATACGGGCTGGGCTCCCAAGCCTTGGGCTTGGGAGGCCCATTTACAACTGGACCGCTACTGGGCCGAATACAAAGCCACTAATGGGCTGTACAAATGAGTAAGTATAAAATCCGGTTCTGTGAGATCTTCGTGGCCGACGAGGGCGTGGCCGACGAGGGCACGGCCGACGAGGGCACCCGGGTTCCTTGGGCTCAGGACCATAATCTGAGTTGGCACCTTTTCGGCCGACGGGGGTCCCTTGGCCGACGAGGGCGCCACTCAGTGTCTTGTGCTTTCTGCTCTTCTGAGTATGTGGGTCCGGAGGCTCAGACCCATATACTCCATCAGTTGGTTCTATCCCCGGGCTTGATCCTAGTCTTGAATTTTCCCACACTGAACCCAGCGGAGAGCCGGTGACTGAGATCTTCCACAATGTTAGCTGATTTCCTTGACATTGCCTCATGGTGATTGAATAAAATATTGGTTGTTTCCTTAACTTAGGGTAAACAAACATAAACTTCACTCAAGGTCCCACAAACGGCACTAGTGTTGAAGTGAATTGATATGGCCCAAAAGCCCAACACAAAACTTTTAGGAGTGTTCTGATGTATGGGATGGGAATGGTGTAGGTAATAAGTGAGGAGAATCAAAATTTAAACTTAAACCCATTGAATTAGGCATGTAATTAATGAACCGGCTCATAAAAATACTCAAATTTAGCTCTTAGTATTACACAAGTACTCTCTAACCACTCTCTGATACAATTGCTATAATGAAAGGAAGTAAATGTTCTCGCTACCGATGATGGTGTAGTTATAGGAGGATATGGTAGTTGAAAGTTCATTGGATTAACCACTATCCTTCAATGTCTTCTCATATCCATATATTAAATGCTTTCCCTTCATATCTCAGGCATCAAGAAAAAGGGTTACACCCCAAGCATTAATCCTCATCTGCTATGATATGGAAATTGGTCTCCTCAGTTCAGGATGCTCGAGATCCCTCTCGAACGTCCTATATGTTTACCTTCTCCGCCGCCCAGGGGTGGACACAGGGGAGGTTGGCGGGGGCCTCAGCACCCCCAAGAAAAAATTTTAATGTATATATGTATGTATAAATAATTATAAGAAGTAAAAAATGTAGTGAAATTTTAAATTTGAAAAAGCAACACCGAATATTTGGGAACTCCATTCAATTTGATGAAGACTCTTACGATAACTCAATATTCACTTTATTTTGAAGAGAAAAATCAATATTTTCCAATTCAATTTTCTATCGGAGGTCCCACATTACTTTTATCGAACATAATGATGCGAATCGAGCCTTAATGAGTTCTAATATGCAACGGAAGAAAGAGATCTAGAAGAAAAAAACAATCTGCCGAATCGAGCCTTATGAAGGAAATGCTCAAAGTAGATACTCCCTCCGTCCCGGAAAATTAATCCCACTTTGACTTGGATCGGAGTTTAAGAAAGTGGGAATAAAGTGGAAATGTATGGTTGTGATTGAGTAAGAAAAAGGTAAATGAATGTTAGCCACACAAAACTTTCCAAAAAGGGAAATGAGGACAATTTTTTGGGACGGCCCAAAAAGGAAAATGAGACTTATTTTATGGGACGGAGGGAGTATATGTTTGGACCAACTTAGGCCATTGGTCAAGATCCCAACAATATCATTCGTGCCATTTATCAAATCATTACCTCCCATTTTCCTGTAATTTTCATTTGACATTATGCTTAGGGTCTACCCTTTAGAATTGGAGAAATTGTCCTAAATAGAACTAAAAACATGTGTGTGTTTTAAAATATGATTGTCATGTTTTTATTCTTTAAATAGGAGTAATTACGATCATGTTTTGGCATTATCAAATTTAAGATAACAGTCCTATTTTAGGATTTTCAAAAGCTTTTACTTCTATTTCAGGAATTTTCCCTAGAAATAGATCAATGTAATAAAGAAAATGTTACAAGTACAAACAAACTTACAAAAAAACTTACAGGAGATGTGGCTAATGTAATTACCTTTAAGCAAAAGTGATGCAATGTGTTAAATAAGGTGATGCTATCACATACATCTTTTGTAGAACTTTCAGGTCGTTTGGTAGCACTCTTTTTCGGCTTATCAGACTTATCACCTAACTTTTTCACCAAACACGTAACTTTTGCTTTCGCGCGCTGAATTGTGTAATAAGTAGAAAAAGTAAGGTTGGAGTTACTTTTCTGGCTGTATTGGCTGAAGTTACTGTACATGACCATTTTAGCTATTTTTACATATAATTTTTTCTTTACTTTATAAATAAAAAATATTTAAAAAATATTTTTTTCTTAAATCATCAGAATCAGCCAATGCAGCCACTTCAGCCAGAACTTCATAAATTTCAACAGAATCAGCCAAATCAGGCGATTTTCATGCTACCAAACGGGCTCTTTGTGTAAGAGTGTATGTACCTCTAGTATAACTCATGTAATAACGTTTCTTTATGTATATTGTAACGCGTAATGTCTCTGTGACATGTCATTTTCGCAAGCTATGGAGTCATTATGGATTATGATATGGAATAATGGACAAGAATAATCCCAACTATTAATGATTTGCTTGAAATCATCTAAAGTATCAATTATTTTAAAATAATCCCAATTGTTGAAAAATCTTCTCAAAATACTTCACTTACATGTAAGTATTACTCCCTCCGTCCCTTTTTAATTAAACAAACACTATTTTTCAAGTCAATGTTGTTCAACTGTGACTAGACTTGTCAACGGGTCGGGTACGGGCCGGAACGTAGTATCCCAGACCCGGACCTGTCAACGGGTCGGGTTTGGACCTGGACCCGACCCATTGACAGGCCTAATTGTGACCGATTATATATTTATACACAATTATATTAATAATATGAAAACTATATGAAAACGTTCGTTGTTAAAAATATACTACAATAAAAGTATAATTTATTAACTTTCACATAAATATATTAATTAAAATAATGAATCAAAGTTTATCATCTTTGACTGGAAAAGTCAAAGATGGCTAAATAAAAAGGGACAGAGGTAGTATAAGTTATTTACGGATAATTATAAGTCAATGGAGTATTTTGAAAAGATTTTTCAATAGTTGAAATTAGTTTGAGATAATTGATACTTTTGATTATTTCAAGTACATCACTAATAGTTGGGATTATTCTTGTTCATTTTTCTCTTATGATACTAAACGAAATCAACATTTCAAATGTTATAGTTTTAGAAGTAAAAAACTACTCCGGATGGTAGCACTACGTTATCTAACTTGGCAAATTTTTATCATACACGTTATCTTTTATGTGCACAAATGCACAATGTGTTAATAGAAAAGTGACTTTTATGTACACATTTTTTAGGTTGTTAATTACAGAGAAATTTTCCCAAAATAGAATAACAAGAATGTGTCATAAAAAGTACTATGTACTACTCCCTCCGTCCCACTAACAATGAGACAAGAGAGAGTGACACACAAATTAATAAAAAGTAGTTTATGTGGTTGATTTTGAATTGATAAAGTAAGAATAAAGTAAGAATGATTTAGAATAACACAAACTTTACCAAATGGTATGCGACAATCTTAATCGGACGGATCGATAAGGTAAAACGGGACAATCATAACTGGACGAAGGTAGTATATTTCTTCATAACTAGGATCTAATTATTGCATCTCAAAAGTCAAAATCGTACTGCTATACTCCCTCCGTCCCTAAATAAAAGCATCTGTTTCCTTTTCGGGCCGTCCCTAAATAAAAGTCCCCTTTCCTTTTTTGGCAAACAAAACAGTGCAAAACAGTGCAAAACAGTGCCAAACAGTGCCAAACAGTGTCCAAACAGTGCCAAACAGTACCAACCAAACCCACTTTCTTAAGATGTGTGTAAAATGAATGGATACTTTTATATAGGGACGGAGAGAGTATTTTGATTTTATTAGGCATTAACAGTTTAACACGACTAAAATAATTAATATGCGCTTAAAGTTATTAATATGTTTACGTGCAATTCAACTTTGGGCGATTTTTTTTTTAAAACGGAGAGAGTAATATTTTGAAGCATGTGAATAATTATTTAAGAAATTGACATTAAAAGTAGTAAAAATAATGCGTAATTTCAAATTAGAAGCTATAAGTTGAATTTTTTGAATAAAAGTAATTAGTGTCATGTTTAGAAAAAAAATGTTAATTATGATTATGACAATATATTACTATATTAAAGCCCAATAATGTCGAAATATGGCATTAAAATTTCAGAGTGAGACTAAATTAGTCCTATTTAATGCTACTTATGTTTTGGAATTTTAATTTTATTTATAATTTGGGGTTTATCCCTAATTACTTCTACTTAGTGTCACGTTTCATCACTTCTTTCAATTTTTTAAACACACCCTAAGACCATAATATTACTTTTATTTAATGCTACTTATGTTTTGGAATTTTACTTCTGATGGGCACACACAAATATTTAACATCACTTTTCTTATTTCACCCGTAGGTTGAATGAGATGTAATATACAAATATTATACCCATAGAAAAGTGATGATCAATCTTTTGAAAAAGGTTATCGTCTTCCTCCCTGACGTACCCTTACCCATTTTATGCATGAACAATTGTATGTGACGAGAGTCTCGAGAGTAACAACTAACAAGTCTATGTGAAATGAATGTTGCATACAAGGAAAGTTATAATAATATGTAGTTTTACTTAATAGTTTAATGGACTTACATATACATTTTTTCCATCATATCATTTTTCCATTTGATTTTTACTATTTATTTCTTAGTTTACTATTACAATGACTCTTACTTTGAAATTTATTTAATATTTTGAATTTATAGGATCACTATTAAGTCTTTTTTTGCTTTTATATAATTGCGTCTAAACTATAATATAGGTACTTCACTCCCGTGCAACGCATGGGTGGAGTAACTAGTTATTATTCTAATAGTGTTTACTTCGCCGCTAAAGTCACAAATATGTTAGTAAGACAGGTTAAGCAAACACGCAAGCTGCTTAAAAAGCCGCTTACTAACCGAAAGAGGTGCTTAAAGTGACGCTTACTAAGCATGTCACCCCTCATGTATTAATTAAGCGACACTTTAAACCTTTTTAGTTTCCGAATTTACCCTTACCCCTTGCCCTTACCCCCCCTATTGTTACCCCCATATGGTTAGGCATGGGCCGGGGCGAGACTGGGGGTTTGAGATGAAGGCCCGGTACCGGCTCGGGTTGGTGTCGGGACCGGGTCCGACCGGGCTACCCGGCCAGGTCTCGGGTCGGGTCGGGTGGGGTAGAGCTTTTTTTTTTGATAATTTTGTTTAAAAATTAATTCAACAAGTGCTAGACAATAAAAAGTTAAAGTATATTTATTTGAAATATGAACTACAATTGAGAATTGAGAAAACTTTACAACATTAAATACATTTCCTAAAAATCAGTCGAAATCTGTGGCACCGTCTGTTGTTGTTTCCTCCATGATGTGGCGGATGGGGGCGATGCTAACTTCTTGAGTTCTACGTTGGGCCTTCAACCAATCGTGGAAGCAAATAAGCGTTTCAAGAGATTTTGCACTCAATCTCGTTCTATAATCCGTTAGGACGTTGTCGGCCGCACTAAATTCGTGTTCCACACCAACTGTTGATATCAACATTGATAGCACTTGCTTAGCTATCTTTGATCAAATCGGAAATGTTCTTTCTTTGTCCTTCCACCACTGCAGAATGTCAAAGTTATCCCTATCTAGTCAACAGAAAATGTTAGATATAATGAAAGCTTGTTAATCGAGCTTTGGGCAACAACAGGAGTTGATTTACTTTTTTCATTAGATTGCCAAATGTATATTTTAAAAATGATTTTCCTTGAGATGAAGAAGATGTTCGTGTCTGGGGAGGTGGTGTGTTACCATATTGTGAATGAAACTCATTATATAATTGATGAAATAAGTTACTAACCTCATTGTATTGCTCTTTAGGATCTATGGACTTATCTTCGTGCATAGGTAATGGACCAAAAAAGAAGCATAATAGTACTCTAAACAATTTTAAAAAACATTAAGTTTAAAACGAGGATTAAGAATAAATGCAATACCATATATATGCAGAATATGTGAATAATATTTTAAAAACTTTTCTTTTATGAAAGAACAAAAATAATGAACGTAAGGGGCTTCGGAAATTCAGAAAAAGCATCGGCGAGATTAACGGCTTCAACATAAAATTGGTTTGCGGTAGGTTTATAAACATGACTAAAAGTTTGAGTTGCATTATCAAATAAAACCAAAACATTGACAATTTTTTGCATGTGTCGATGTCAGCCGGATTTATAATATAGTTAGCATATTCTTTTATGAGAAAAGGGTCAAATAGGCGCTCAAACTAACTTAAAAAGTGCAAATCACCCCTTATATAGGAGGCTCAGTCCAGCCATCGAAATTTGGGGTGGTTCCTGGTGGAATGTGATAAGCACAATAATTACTTATGTTTTACATAGGTAATTCTATTTATTTGTACAAAAATATAAGGCGAAAACAGGTAAATATTCCAAAGTGAGCAAAAAGGAGAAATATGGCTTGAAGTGACAAATATGGGGTCAAAAGTCAAAAGGGATAAAAAACCGGCACTTCTGGATCAATCGCGGACATCAAAATAAGAAGAAAGAGGAAGTACATATTTTGGCGCACCAACCGGCGCCGGTCAAGCTAGAACCGGCGCCGGTCGGATAGATTTTCGAACAAGCAGCTTGTTAAGAACCGGGGCCGGTCAAATGAAGCCACCGGTGCAATTTTATGCACAACCGGCCCCGATCACCTGACCAACTGGCGCCGGTTACCCCATTTACTCACAAAAAACACACAGAACTGGCGCTGGTCAGGATGAAACCGACGCCGGTTGGACCGATATCTGCTAAAGACACAACGATGTGAAAGCTTATTCTTGATGAGAAAACTCCATCTTTGTTAGGAATATTTTATGGTGTCCAATCTAATTAAATATCTTTGTATTTGTGTAGTTATTAATTAAACGTGTAATACGGGCCACAAATGTGTATCAGCCCGGGGGCTTCCTTGTAACCCGTAAGTTAGCTAACTTCTCCTATAAAAGGAGGCTAACTTACGGGAACCCTAACGAATCGAAAGAGGCTGATAGCGCAGAGGCGAGATAGAGAGAGTAGGGTTTCCGCTGCTCTCCTTCTCCAAGGAGAGCAGCGGGATTCATACGGTATACCAGATTTGGTTTTAATCTTGTCGATATCCTTCTATCTGTTTCTTCTTAACTGCTTTGGTTTTATGATTGTTTAAGTCTTGGGTTTATCAATTGGTATCAGAGCCGAGGTGTGAAACAGGTTGAATCTATCTGCGATTTTTGGATCTAACGAAGAACTGCTCTACTTTTCTTCTGTTTTTCTTTGGTGTAGAGATTTTCTCCTGTAATCTTGTTTGTGAACGAAATTTTGTAAAAATCATACTGTTGGACTCGCCTTTCAAAACCGATCCAGCAGCATACCTTTTTTTTCGTTTTCTGCACTCTTTATATTTCGAAGATCTCTACATTGAGATCTCGAAATCCTTTTTTTTCACTGCTGCAGAAACGTTTTTGACTTGTAACTGATACAGGAGAATCTCGACTTTCAGGGCTATTCAGAACAGGTTTCAGATTTTCAAAAATCGAAGTTTTCATTTTGCAGGATCTCGACATTTAGGGACTCGATTTCCTCATCTCGACTTTTGACATCTCGAGTTTTGTCATCTCGACATTTGACATCTCGAGTTTTGTCATCTCGACTTTTGACATCTCGAGTTTTGTCATCTCGACATTTGACATCTCGAGTTTTGTCATCTCGAGTTTTGGAATTTCGAGTTTTGAGATTTCGACATTTGGGATCTCGATGTTTTGGATCTCGACATTCTGAAGATTTCAAGATTTTCAAAATTTCTCGATGTTTTGAATCTTTCAAAGTTTGCAGTTTCTTGGAACTCATAATTCGAATCTTGACATCCTTTGCAGTTCATCGAAGCTTTACATTACAGGATTTCTGAATGATTCCCTACTTATAAATGTTTCAGGAGTTTTCAATGTTCTGATGTTTTTCAAACAGCAAGTTTTCGAGATTATGAGGTTTTCGAAACTCCAAAGTTTTCGATGTTCCAAACATTTTGAAATTCTGCAGATTTTGATATTCTGAGGTTTGTTTTGCAGGTGGATTTTGCCATTATTCTTCGAGGCAAACTCGAGATTAAGATCTCGAGATTTAAAACTCGAGATTAAGATCGTGAAATTTAAAACTCGAGATTGTAATCTCGAGATTTAAATCTCGAGATTGTAATCTCGGGATTTAAAACTCGAGATTGTAATCTCGAGATTGTAATCTCGGGATTTAAAACTCGAGATTGTAATCTCGAGATTGTAATCTCGAGATTTAAACCCCGAGATTCGGATTTCGAGGTATTGCCTTAGAATTTTGTTTAAAACCCACCTGCTCTCGATATTCAACATCGAGAACCTCAACTTCGAAGAAATTCCTCAAAAACTCAAAATTAGAGATTTTCTGCGACACCGCACTGTTTTGGCCATAACTTTTGACTCGGTGATCCGATTTGAGCAAACTTTTTTTTGTTGGAAAGCTAATGAAAAGATATCTGCGATGCAATGCTGATTCAACACGATTGAACACCAAGGGGGAGATTGTTAGGAATATTTTATGGTGTCCAATCTAATTAAATATCTTTGTATTTGTGTAGTTATTAATTAAACGTGTAATACGGGCCACAAATGTGTATCAGCCCGGGGGCTTCCTTGTAACCCGTAAGTTAGCTAACTTCTCCTATAAAAGGAGGCTAACTTACGGGAACCCTAACGAATCGATAGAGACTGAGAGCGCAGAGGCGAGATAGAGAGAGCAGGGTTTCCGCTGCTCTCCTTCTCCAGGGAGAGCAGCGGGATTCATACGGTATACTAGATTTGGTTTTAATCTTGTCGATATCCTTCTATCTGTTTCTTCTTAACTGCTTTGGTTTTATGATTGTTTAAGTCTTGGGTTTATCAATCTTCCTCATTGTTGATCAAATATTGTCTCCATACCTTATTGTTGGGCTCAAATAGACTAAAAGATGTCATTCTTTAGCCTATATAAAGCCCTCAATTCATCAAACAAAAACATTCCATTCCATACTTTAATTCCTAGCTTTTATATTTTATCTTATTATTGTTCTTCAAGTTCTTGAGGAGGAGAGTTCAACCTCCGAAATCATTGGTGTTTAGGTATTATTTCCTTTGTAATTTCATATTTCATTACATTTAATTATTTTATTGTGATTAATATGATCTTTTATGCCCACTAGGTGTTTGATAAAAGTTCTAAACCAATAAATTGTGATTTATCATTTATACATTGATTGTTTATGACTATGGTGTACAACATAGAAGTATGTTAAATTTAGTTTGTACTTGCAATTAACGTTGAAGTCTAAACTATGAACATTAAAGGATAAACATATATAGTACCGAGAATAGAAATATATCCGGTCTTATATGATACGGGTGTGATGTCTTGATATTCTACGGGGTTTTCAGTAGATGAATGTAAGCCGTAACGGGACTTACATGTAACGAAAACCACGCTCTCACAGCTTTAACTGGAGTTGAGAATATATTAGCGACATCAGATTTATATTTATTGGCAAAGAACTAATATTCAACCCTATTAAAGCATTTAAGTGATTCTCGAAGCCTTAATTGTTGTTATCATTCATCTAAAACTTAAAATTAGTTAACGATTATCTTCTTGAACAAAAAAGTGAAAAGTCAAAAATATAAATCACAAATCAAAATGTCTACACTTTACTCATTTATTTATTTAAAGTCATCTACTCTCGGACTAAATTAAACAATGTTTTCTTGTGGATTCGACCCGGTTTTTTACCGGAATTTATTACTATATCGGCACTTGTACACTTGCAAGTTTAGCCCGGTCAGAATGTTTTAATGAAATTTTTTGAGCATATTCTTCATTAAATCTAGTTTACTCATACCAAGTTTCAGCTAAGAATTTAATCGAGAAGATAGTCAAATGAATTTTTGAAGATAACTGCGCAATTAAACAGCGCAGTACATTTCAGAAAATCATTTGACTGTCTTCCCTGTTGAATTTTAATTTGAAATTTGGTATGGGTAAACCAGACTTAATGAAGTAGATGCTCAAAAATATTCATCAAAAAATGCCACTGGAAACCGCCCCAAATGACGACGGCCGGACAGAACCTCCTATATAAGGGGCGATTTGCACTTTTTAAGTTAGTTCGAGGGCTTATTTGACCTTTTTCCCTGTTTTTAAAAAAGCTGAAAAATTGTCTTTAAATCTAATAAGTACAAAATTAAGTTATAAGTATTATTCCAGCGAATAGACAAATCTTTAGGAAATTGACAATATTTCACACGTCTAACCCTCAAATATTCACGCCGTTGCACTTTAATTTAATTACTAGCCCAAATAAGTCCAATTCCCCCCTTCACTATCTCCATAACATCTCTTAACGCAGCTAGCCCGTATTTTACACATAAATTAAGAATATGACATGCACAACGCTGATGAAAAAACTTACCCATCAAAGTAGAAGTACCACACAATTCACGCAATCTAGGTATAACAGTAGTATTATTACTAGCATTATCAAAACTCATAGCAAACACCTTATCAATCAAATTATATTCAATTAAAATGCGCTCAATGATAATATAAATATTATCACTGTTGTGTCGGTCATTAAATTCACGAAAAGCAATAACACATTTATGCATTTCCCAATCATCATCAATATAATGTGCAGTCATACCCAAATAATACAAATGATGATAAATATCTTCCCATATATCACTACAAATACTAACACGCCCATCAAAGTTCGCGAATTTTTTTATCTATCCTTTTCCAAAACATATTGTCGTATAACTTCCTTTTTAATGGTTTTACGACTATAATTTCTAAATTGAGTATTTAAAGAACCTTGAGCATAAGCTTTTAAAGCAAAACTTTCAGAAAAAATAAAAGGCAAATTTTCTTCAACAATTAAGTGAGACATATCAATTAAATGTTTGGAATCATCGCAGGAAAAATTACCATATGGTTGGCAAGTTGCAAACCTCGACATTTGAGTTTGCTTCCCCTTGCCTCTTAATTCTGCATACTCCACGAGGTGACAACTCTTAATATGCCTATCGGCGGCGCCGTATCCTTGTGAAATTTCCAAGCTAATATTTTTGTCACCGTGTTTGCAAGTTGCCCACCACTTCTCGGTTTGGGGATCCTTCCACTTTTTAAAATTATTTTTCATAAGGAGAGATTCGCTTTTCTTACCGGGTTGGGATGAACCAGCCTCGTCCTCATCGGGGGTTCCATCATCGGGGACGGGTTCCATTGTCGGGGGTTCCCCTATCGCCTTGATCCTCTTCAGTGTCGTCATCCTCGAGCTCTTCATCAATCTCGGGAATGTCATGTTGTTGGTAACACCACCCATGTTCTTGGGAATCTTGGGCCAATAGTTGAGCCAATTGTTCATCGGACATCGCATCTCTCCGTTGGTAATCCGTATCAAAATCATCTCGGCTTTAAGAAGAAGACTCAGCATGTCCTTTACCTTTGCCTCTTGAATTGGGATGATTTTTCTCAACCTTCTTTTTTCGGTTGTGGTGGAGATTACCCATATCTATAGAATGTCTACCTTGATCCATCATAAATATAAACAAATATTAAATTGTAAAAATTATGTTAATATGAGTACAAATACAATGCAACTAATATAAAAATGTAACTAAAATATCACTTTATGTAAGAAAATTGACTTGAATGTAACTAAAATGTAAGTAATTTGTAACAAATACTTATTTGTGAGTAGAAATAAAATGTGACTTTTATATTAAAATGTAAGTAATATTATAATATAATTATAATGTGACTAGTAAAATTAACTAAAATTCCAAGTAGTTTAACAAATATATAGTTTAATCTAACAAATGTAGTAAAACTAACTAAAATTCCAACTACTTTAATAAATACTTCAATCTAACAAGTGTAGTAAAATTAATTAAAATTCCAACTACTTTAATAAATACTTTAATCTAACAAGAGTTGTAAATTAACTAAAATTCGAATTACTTTAATAAACACTTTAATCTAACAAGTGTAGTAAATTAAATAAAATTCCAACTACTTTAATAAATACTTTAATCTAACAAGTGTAGTAAAATTAACTAAAATTCCAACTAGTTTAATAGTTTAATCTAACAAGTGTAGTAAAATTAACTAAAATGCAAATACTTTAATATTTTAATCTAAGAATTTTTATATGATTAATATTAGTATGTAACAAATATGGTTAACTAATATGGTTAACTAATACTAGTATAATAATGTGACAAGTAAAGTAAAATCAACTAATTAAAAATGCAACTAATATTAGTATGTAACAAATGAGAATTGAATGTAAAATATATTAAAGGTGACAAAATGAGAAAGTTTAACTAATATTAATGAAAATTGCAACTAATGTGAGTGTGAGTGTGTAAGTAATAGGATAAATTTAACTAATATTAATGAAAGTGTAACTAATATATAATATAATGTTTATAGTATATAATATATAAGTTTTTGTAGATGAGTAGTACACTTATATTTAATACTTTAATATATATACTTAATATATTAATTAGATGTAATATATGTAAATATAAGCTGATAACAAGTATATAATAAGTAGATATTAAGTAGAAAATAAGTATATCTTAAGTAGATAATAAATATAAGTAGATATAATATATGTACTTATAAGTAGATAATAAGTTTTTTTCTGGAGTAATCAGGGTTGAAACTCACTCCATTGAGTTTCAAACCCTTATGTGCTTAGCGAGTTTCGAACTCGAGACCTCTCAGTAGACACAGTAACCTCACAACGAGCTGCGCTGAAATGCTTGGTTATAAGTAGATAATAAGTACGTATATAAGTAGATATAATGATTGTATAACTAATACTCCCTTTGTTCTTTATTAACTGTCTCGCATTCCTTTTTGGGACGTTTTTAATTATTTGTTCCTCTTTCCCTTTTTGGTAAGTTTTTTCAATCAAAATACCTTTATATCCTCACTTTTATACCATTACCCCTTTCTCTTTCCTACTTTTTCATTTACCCACAACCCACTACACATTTTACACTACCCCTATTATTTTCCTCTTAAAACCTGTGCCAAAGCCTAAGAGGACTCATATTTAAGAACGGAGGGAGTATATAATATAATGTTTATAGTATATAATATATAAGTATACTACTATAAGATGAGTAATACACTTCTATTTAATACTTTAATATATATACTTAATATATTGATTAGATGTAATATGTGTTAAGATATAAGTGAATAACAAGTATATAATAAGTAGATATTAAGTAGATAATAAGTATTATTAAATAGATAATTAATATAAGTAGATTTAATATATGTATTTATAAGTAGATAGTAAGTATATAAGTTGATGTAATAATTGTACAACTAATTTAAATAGATATGATATATATTACTACCTCCGGTTCTAAAAGAAGTTCCAGTTTTGACTTCCATGGTTTTAAGGCAAAAGTAAAATAAGAGTTGACTTTCCACTTTTGCCCTTACTCATTAATGTTTCTTTCGGCCATAGAGAATAAAGAAAAAGGGAGAATGAATAGTACAAGGAAGTAAAACACATTTATTCTAAAAAAGAAATCATTACAAATGTAATCAAAAATTTAAATTAGCCTACATTGTTTTCGGCCATACACTCCAAGACTGAGCCATACAATCCAGAGTTCCCTCCCAAATTTTCATTTTCCCTCCCAATTACAAATTTCACACAGACATTCTATAAACATACATCATTAAAGCTTCTTCTTCAGCCTTTATGAGTTCCATCTACCCCTCCAAGAAATGGATAGCTCACACGATCAAACTGGTGCAGAAGAAAACAACAGCTTTGATGTCAACATGTCACCTCCAACTGAAGGTGGGAATCATCTCAACAACATGGTATGGGCAGAAAATGTCCTAAACTTACTCATGACCAAAGAAGAAGAATTGTGCAAATTCTGTTAAGCAATTCACAGGGTCTTAAACTTCAGAAGGGTCTAATGGAGGAAACAACTTTGGAATTCAATGTATCAACAAAGACAATCCAAAAAGTGTGGCGCAAATCAAAACAAGAATTGTAGTTAAACCTAACAATTAATGTGCAGAGCAAGCAGAAGGGACATGTGGGGAGAAAACCAATAACAATTGACTTGCAAAAAGTGGTAGACATTCCCTATCACCAAAGAAAAAACATGAGGGCTTTGGCCTTTGCCTTGGATGTATCAAAGTCAACAATCTAAATGTGGGTTAAGGGGAAACAACTTAAAAGGCACTCCAATGCAATCCGACCCCTGTTATGTGATTTGGGAAAGGTAAAGAGGTTACACTTTTGTTTAAAACACATTACTCCTGCCTCACTGCCCTCTACTCCTACATTTCATGACTTCTATGATACCATACACATAGATGAGAAGTGGTTTTATTTGTCCAAAGAAACCACCACTTTATACACCACTCCCACTGAAGAGGACCCGTATAGGACTGCTCAGTCCTATACAAATTGATACCAAAAATCATGTTCTTAGCAGCTATGGGGAGACCAAGACTGAGGGACAATGAGGATGTATTGTGGGATAGGAAAGTGGGGATCTTTCCTTTCACTTATGAAGACACAACCAAAAGAAGAAGTAAAAATAGACCAGCAGGAACCTAGAGACAAAGGCATCAGTAAGCATTACATGTGAATGATCTACTGCCAGCAATCAAATAGACATGGCCAGATGCAGACAACAGGAGCATTATCATTCAACACGACAATGCAAGGCCTCATATTGACATTAATGGTCCTGATTTTGTGAGAGAAGGGACTAAGGATGGATGGAATATCCAACTGACATGTCAACCACCTAATAGTCCAGATCTTAATGTCTTGGACTTAGGGGTTTTTAGGGCAATAGATGCCATTAAAGATCATAAAGCCCCCAAAACATCACTGACTTAATACATGCAATCACAACATCATTTAATGAGCTGACACCAACAACACCCAACAAGGTATTCTTAAGCTATGAATGTCTAATGGAACAGGTGATTACACATAATGGTGGAAACAATTTCAAATTGAAGCACATGGGTAAGGACAGATTGCAAAGGCGGGGGCTGTTACCAAACAATGTGTAAATCTCTCAAGAACTGTATGAGACAGGCATGGCATATGTGGAAACTACCACATGATAGGCAGCAATGGAAGAGCATGAGTTCATGTTTGAAGATGTACCACATCTTCACACGTAAACTATCAAATTGCATTGAAGTCAGTTAAGTTTTTGTAATGGTGCACATATTTTTGGTAGTACTTTAGTAGTGCACATTTTTGAGAGCACATGTAGTTGGCAGACAATACAATGCAATATGTATTGGCCAACATAGTGTACACCAGTTTAAATTTTTGCCCAAATGTAAGAAAATGGTGATTTTTGGTAATGTATGCAAGTCAAATGCAATATTGGAATCTACACACACTGTTAAACATGTTCATGTCAAACATAAAGCACCACAATAAGGCCCCTATCATCATCAGTTAGAAATGGGGTTCACCATATCATCACCACGCATTTCACATTACAACACATATGCACTGCCATCACACATAATATGGACTATCAGGCATCATACATACATCACACAAAATCAGTGCAATAAAATGAAGGAGGGATTAAGATGAGTACTACCAGCCCCTTCCTGCCTTCCTCTACTTCCTCGCTGTCGTTGCCATCCTCTGCATCCAGCCCCATGCTGCCTTCCTCTTCCTTGTCCGACTGTCCATCCACCAGCACTCCCGAATTAACCTATTCTCCTTCTGAATCCTCGAAACCTTGTAATCCATCGTAGGTATCAGAAACAAGATTTGAACCATATTTCTTCCTGATCCAGCAGTCAGGATCAGTTTCACACAAAACCTCACTTCCGAAGCACACTACGTAAAATTTCAGAGGAACTTGGCTATGAGCTTCTGAAATAGGGGACGAAACTTTCGGATCTGGCTTTGGAGATGAGGTTTCATCAAGTCCATGTAAAGGTGGAGACGGTTTAGGATGAGATGGATCCATGCACAGGGAAGTGGTGGAGGCCGATGGACGGAAGGATAGATCTAAGTAGCGATAGATGGGTTTCAGAGAAGAAGGGTTTGTGAGAGGGGTTGCGATGGAAGGCTTTCTGCGGGGTAGCGATGGGGGAGCTGCATAGGGGTAATGACGGAAGGGGTTTACGAATGGTAGCGACAGAGGAGGGTGGAGGTGGGGGAATGAAGGGTTGCAAAAGGGGGAGAGAGATGCTAACAAAGGAGAGAGGGATGTGAGGTGTGTAGATGGGATGACAAAACCGTAGGGTTAGTAAATGGAGAAAATAGGTAGATGGGATGTGGGGGTAAAATAGTAAATGGATGGAAAAAACTTTCTAAATATAGAAAGTGAAACTTTATTTTGGTACTACCCGAAAAGGAAATGTGGAACTTCTCTTAGAACCGGAGAGAGTAATAGGTGTAGAGAGAATAGGAGAAGATGAAGATGAAGATGATTAGAGAGTAATAGAGAGTAAGAAGAATTGAAGAATAAGTGTAGGAAAATGTTTAGAAAATAGGAGTATTTATAGATTTTTTTTTACCGCCACCCCCCAGACCCCCTACAACGGCTATGAGGCTGCAAAGTAGCCTAATAAAATTAACAAACAAAAAAACATTAAAAAAATACATGTTAAGCCCGAGCTAGTTCACCATTTCAGGATTTTCAGCATCCCAAAGCCCGTCCCTTTTATACCCGATTCGGGGGGCCACTCCCGGTCCTGGTATGGCCCGTCGGGTCGGGTTGGGCCTGCCTAGTACCAGGTCGGGCCGACCCGTCCCAATCCATCCCTAGATATGGTGCACCGATACTTCACCCTGACGTATCCGCATATCCGATACGTATCCGATATCGATACGCGTCATGTACGTATTGGGCTATCTGTAATTTAATAAAACTATTGGACTGATTTTTAAATATTTCCGATACCCGTATCCGTGAACCGGTACGTGTATCTAACCCTGTAACCCTAATTTCATACATGACATGATGAAAATTTAGTAGCCGCTCAAGCGACCACAAGATGTGGAACATTGATAAAGATGATATCGAGAATGTTGCAAATATCGGAATACTATAATTTGTCAATTTGTCATTTGATGAACTTTAATTGAAATCAATCTTGTTAAAAGACCAAGTACAAATAGGGAACCAAAAATTTTATTCAAATTTAAATTTCAAATATTGGTACTTTAGTTTTTTTTATTCTAATCTTTGAAATTTTATTATAATTGTTGATTTTTGGTATTATTATTATTATTATTATTATTATTATTATTATTTATGAACCTCTAAATTATATATATTTCCAAATTATACCCTATATTATTATTATTTATAAATATACCCTGGTACCCGTATCCTACAGTTTTTGAAGTTGTCGTATCAACGTGCCCGTATTCGTGTATCGCGTATCCGTATTTGTGCAACATAGGTTACCCCTACCCCTACCCTACCTTACCCCACCCCGTCCCCCCTTACCCTTACCCCGACCCTAACCTTTCACATCCCCTATACCCCCTACTACCTATCCCTACCTCGACCCTACCCCAACCACCATACCCCACCCCGATCCCCACCCCCGACCCCTAACCTTGCCTACCCCTACCACAGTCATACCCCCCTATAGACTACTCCTACCCCTACCCCTACCAGACTCATACCCTATCCTATCCCTACCCTTACCCGGACCTAATGGGTGGGAGTAGGTAGGGGTATGAGCCTGCTGATCAAGGTAGGAGGTAGGGGTAAGGGTAAGGGTACGGGTATGAGGTAGGGGGTAGGGGTACAACGGTCGGAGATACGGGTAGGAGGGATATGGATTAGGGGGTAAGGGTATGGGTAACGCCGGGGTATATGGGTACGCGTACGGGGTGACCTCCACTTATGTACATGAATGTTTGCGTATCTATATATGTATAGAGTTATTTTTGACGTTTTAATGTTAAACGATGTTTGAAATTTTTTGAAGTAAACATGACCTTACAACACTGTTTACTTTATGCGCCGCTTATTAACGCGAGTCTTAATGAGCACCGTTTAGTAACCTACGAAGTAAACGTGTCCTTAATGTTTTAAAAATACGGACGACTAATTGTCCTTTTTTATATTAATTAATGGCACAAATATTATACATGGGGTTTCAAATGACACAAATATGACCAGATTTGAATTTTACAAAAAAGTGACCTGCTTTCTTTTCACCCAGTTGCGTTTCTCTTCTGGCTGAGGGACTCCATCTCCCTTTCTCCCAGCTTGTGCGATAGACCAAGATTCTGTGGACGGCCAAGGATGATGACGGATACAGCGATGGCCAGCGACAACGATGATCCACCTCCAACCTCTCCCTCTTCACCGAAAGGACACCGGCGCCTCCACCTTGCGCGTCACCGTCGGCCGCCTCCGTCCCCCGTCGTCGACCGCCATCTTCTTCTATTTCTCCAGATTTTTGATGGTGGACGGGTTATTCCTTTCCGATTTGGGATCTAGATCTGTGCATCGCCGGTTTGAATCAACAGTGGCTAAGGTTTCAGGCGGACGACGGACGGCAACGAGTTTAAGGTTAGGCGGGTGGGGTAGGTTGATGTGTGATGGTCGTTCATCTGGGTGGTGGTGGTTACTGGAGACTCTCACAGTTGAGGGTTGGGACTTGGGCGAGGGTGGCTGGGAGTGGGGACGAGGCAGTGGGATGGGCAGGGCAAGGGGTGGGGATTGGGGTTTCGGTGACTATGATGTGGGGACGAGGAAGGGGAGTGTACTATATATGAGGCGGTAGTGGCTGTGAGCAGGCGGGTGGCGTGCAGCGGGAGACGGGCAGCAATGACACATGTGATGACTACAGTGACACGGGTTGTGCCCACAGTGACACAGGCGTTGACTACAGTGACACGGACGGCGGCTAAAGTGACACAGACGGTGACTACAATGACACAGACAGCGGCGGCTACAGTGCACGAGCAGCGGCTACAGTGACACGGGTGACGATTACAGTGACACGGGCAGTAACGACAGTAACACCAGCGGTGACGGTAGTGACATTGGACAGTGACATTAAAATCTGTTAATGACATGAATTATGAATATGACCTTCTTAGTCATATTTTTGTCCTAATGTTAATGTGGTGATTGTGGGCACATTTTTTGAAATCATTTTTATTTTAGTAATATTTAGATAAAAAAAAACCCCTTTTATATACAAGGAAGGTCTGCTTGACAATTTTCCAAAATATCACCACATATCGGTTAGCCCTGATAATGTTGCCATCATAGACACCTATCACCCTCATTGCTATCAATGATCAACCATTCTTGGTGTATGTACACACTTTATTGTTTACACACTTCTGTGAAGCGTGAACACTTCTGTGAAGCGTGAAGTGTGTACAAAAGGGTTTTTTCCGACTATGATAGCAATGAGGGTGACACTCAGATGCCATCACTACTCACTACCACAATTTCACTACCAGCTGAGTAACACAGTCACTGCTACCACCAGTCCAACTCACTACCATGACATTACTGCACGGCTGCGCCGCCATCATGACATTAAACACCACCACTACTACTACCATCAGCGGCGTCATGTTTTCAACTCCACCCTCCTGAAATCGTCACCAAACCAACCATTTTATTGTCACTGCCAGCACCCAGCAGCTAGTCAGCAGCTAATATCAATCATAGGCACATCCTGTTGACTTTTGAGTATAACCAAGCATCAGTCATGCGAAAACCAAGCACTTAAATTTGCCCAGATTCAGTATCTAGATCTTCTCACGGATCAAGATTTGCAGGCTCACTGACCAAGATCACCTAGAGGCTATGAGTGGCTGTATAACTACGTCTTATAAAAACACAATAAAATCATGTCTCATTCTGTTACATGCCCAGTTGTGATATGCTAAAGTTGCACAGGGTAGTACTGCTCGGCGCTACTCATGCAGAATTAAAAGTGCCTACACTAACAGCTTTTTCTTGCTACAAATATACCATGAGCTTGAGCTGGAGAGAATGCAACTCAAAATGGCTGAACTCCTGAGACAGTTGATGCCAGTCCTTTAAAAAGCCTGCATGGAGTTTGATACGTAATTAGATAAATTACAACAAAGAAAACACAATCCCAAAAGCATTAAAGAAAGATGAATATAGAAAGATGAGTGCATGTGTGTGTCTGTGTGTATATAGACAAGATATTTCAACTAACAAATTAAAGAAATCACGTTGCCAGGCTATGAAAGAGACTGGATATAAGCATATATAAGTTATCCTGAGTGCTCACGTTAGGTTGGGTGCTCAGAATAGCAAGTCTCCATAACTAAAATGCCATCTGACACCTTGCTTAACCCTGTGGTCGAAAGAGGGTTCTCTTTAAGCTTGGTTCTTATATCTTTCTGGTTTTGATACGAGTCATATTTTAATAACTAAAATGAGATGCAACTATTAGACACCTTTCATTCTCCACTTGTTTCATTCAAACAGAGCTACATCTTAGTAACCAATGACGTCAAGTGTCATAAAATGCATAACTGAAATCCTAAACATACTTATCGGTACTTCATCCAGAGAGTATATATTGACTCATCGTCGCTTGAAATTTCCTGCAATAACCAACAAAAATTTAATCATTCTCACTGGTGGCCTATTGCATAAATATCTTAAACCAATAGTTCATAATAGTGTGTGCAGGTGACACTAAGAAATTAACATTAAACCATCTTCAAATCATCATAACAGAGGAGTTGCAGAAGTGAATAGCAATACCTCTCCATTATGAAGGCCCAAATCGGGATGCAGAGGATTCATATCTCCCGGTACAGGGGAGCAGCTTGGTATGTCCCCAAAAAATTCTGATAACATTAGCCCATAATCATCTTGAGCATCAGCAATCTCTTTTTTGTTATTTGCCTCTTTAGAAGAAAATCCATCCTGGGCAATATATCCAATTGCCGAACTGCAATTTTGCGATAAACGAAAAAGTGGAGTTCATCACACCAATAAAATGTTTGTGTACTTAAAAAATTGGAAGTAATGCTTAAGCATTTTCTATAAATAAATTCAGGCTTCAGGAAAATGCAAAAGTCAAAGCTAATATTAAGTTAATTTTATAGTTTCGTTTTACGTGTTCGCAAATATTACCAAGAAATCAACATTTTTTTTAAAAATAAAGATAGAAGAAGTTTAGTAGGACTAGAATATCCATTGTAAACAAAGTGACCGTTATTAGAGAACAGCATCTCTTAAGTGACATATCAAAGACAATGAGGGAGTACTAAAGAAGAATATTCCCAATTTCATTTGAAACAAAAAGGAAAAGACACTTCTTCAAAAAACAAAAAAGGAAAAGACACTAAAAAGTATGCATCATGCATATGTAACCCACTGTAAGGTGAAAATATTTGGTGTTGGGTGGGAGCAACAAACCCCAAATATCCTACCATTTTGGTGATGGAGCTTCAAGGGAGCAGCTGGTCAAGGAATTCAAAGGAATGTAATAGAAAAGAACGCTCACCTCTGTGGATCATTGAAAGGTTTGTCCTGCTCAGAATCTTTCTCCAAATCAATCACCTCTATATCTCTGCCCCCAAAACTGCATTTACTGTATTTGGTAGTCAAATTGTAATTTTCATTTACAGACAATCCGATGTCAGCTGCTGTAGTCAGTACTCCATATTCTTTGGTGCACGGGAACATCAGAAAAGAATGAGCATCAGAAATGTGATCTATATCAGAAGGTTCCATGTGATTCAGGTCAAAGGTCTTCATTGAACCAGGAAGAAGTTGCTTTCCGGAAAACTCAGTGGTAGGAACATCACTTGAAAACAAGGACACATCTACCAACTTCTTATGATCAGGTGACAACAATGCCGCCACCTCATTTGGCTCATGTAAACTCTGCTGCTTTGTCATTGAATTAGAGTATTGAAAGACACCTGTGTCTGTTTCATCATACAAAATCATCTCTCTAGGTCTCTTATTCACCTCATTAATGTTGTCAATGTCATCCTCTAATGGTCTTTTTCCACCTCTTTCTGCAGGGCTACATGTATCAAACATGTGTGCTCCCTCATTTTCCCCTTCCTCTTTTAGTAAAGAATGGTGTGCCAAAGATGAAACCCCGTCGCTGTTTTCTTCCATCACAGTGAATGCAGATAGTTTTGAATTTTCAGAACCACTTTGGATGTTTTCGCTAGCTGGTATTTTTGGATTTGCAGAAATGTCATCAGAGGAAATATGAATAGATATATCACCCCTGTGAGCATCCACCTCCTCCAGAAACGCACTCTCTAGAGTTTCATTTTCCTCAGCCATGGTACCAGCGCAGAGCTTTGGACCTCTAGCTTTCAATGAAGAGCGCGTTCTTGTGGGAACGTTTTCAAATCTGCAGAGGCTCAGCAGATCAATGTCATTCTTGTATGTTTGACTATCTTTGCCAGCACTCAAATCAATATCCATATCATCTTTGATGTCATTTGGTTCCGTTTCATTATCATCGCTACCATCCTGAATCTCCCCAACCTCGGGATTTGAGGTTTCCAAATTATCAGAGTTCTCAGCTAGATCCTTATCAGACTTCCCAGTTGACTCCGCTTTGCCTGGAGATTTGATATCTTCTGCTGGCTTCGTTTTATTTAGGGTGGACTTTGGTTCTTCAACTAAGCACTGAATGCCATCAGCTCCAATATTTAATTCACTTTCACTGGCCGTGGAATTATGGAATTTACTGTCACTATTTATAACAGCATGATTTTGATCTTGTTTCCGTGTGAAAGCATTGGAATGGTCTTCCATGTCCATGGAAATCCCAGTCCTATCGCGCAATGCCACATTTCTACCGAGTTCTTGGTCCTGCTCAGAATCCTTATAGAAGCCATGTCTTCTCCTTCCTCTTACATAACCTTTTGAAGACATGGAGCTATTATAATCACTGGGGTACAGTTTCCCGACTGGCCCTTCACCGTCGCCAGCTCTCCCCAAACGAGAAAGAGCTGACTTTCGACTCTCTGTGGATAACTTCATATTATCCCCATCTGGAATCACAAAACTTTGATTATAACTGGTCTGGTTCTTCAAGCTACCGTTCGGCAACTTCCCTGAAAGGGCACTCAGTGGCATCAATCCCTTTCTCACCAAATACTCTGCTGCCATTCGACCAGCTTCCATGAAAATATAACTTTTCTCTACTGAAGGCTGCCTCGGTTCAAACTGCCTCACTTGGCTACGCCCAAAACCACTGCGTTTACTATTACTAATATTGTTGTAGTTTTTATAATCAGAATTATACATTCCACGACTCGTCATTGGACCATCAGGTGAAATCGGTAAGGCTGCTCCCATACCACCCATACCGGCAGAACTAGACCTGTTATATGCAGTTGCTGGACTACGATGCCTCGCATGCATCTTTGCTAAGCCAAAGGTGACTGATGCCTACTACTACTTCAATCTCTCTCTCTCTCTGGCTTCCAATAGTTCTACAAATTCCTTTGAATCATTTTTTCACCAAAATCTTCCTTAAAAACCCCTATCACCAAATCTAACCTAGTTCCCTTTATGTAAAGCATCACCAGCGCAATATATCTTTCTAAATCACCTCGGAGCCTTTCTGTTCAGTTCTGTGAAGAGGATCTAAGAACTAAAAGTCAGATATCCTTCTCAAGGGTTATTAAAAACCTAAGAATTGTTAGTCCGAAAGCCCAAATCGACAAGATCTGTACAATTCAAGGAGTTTGATTCAGATCTGGAGATCACTGTAACCGAATCTTAGGTGTAGCAGCAGTGAGTTTTACCTTTGACTTGATTGCGTGGTCAAAAGGGGTAGCAGCAGAGCAGCAACAGAGGGTTTTGTCTTTGACTTGATTGCGTGGTCAAAATCAAAAGTGATGTATTAGGGTTTTCAGGTCCAAGTTCACATCAATTGGGAAACTCTTCATCCAACTTCACCGTCTGCATCAGAAAGTTCAAAAGATCAAACTTTAGCAACATCTATTAAGATGATGATCGCGGTCAATTTCATGCCTGGGTAAAAATTAGGATTCTGTCAGGCAAAGATTAATCCAGAAATAATCTGTGTACAAATTCCCATCCAATGTATGGATTCGCAAATCGATTGAAGTAGCTGCTGGATTAGTATGTTTGTGTTCTAATTAGAGATTATACGTGTTTTTCCTTTTTTTCAATTTCTTGGTGTAAGAAGACTAAATAAGATGAGATCGTCTGTGATAAAAAACAGCTGGTAGCTCATTCAGCGCATCCCCACCTTACACTTTTCTTTTGAGTAAATACAGTCTCCCAATTTCATTGATTGTAAACAACACAACGAAAGTCAACCCTACTGGTGTTTGAGTCAAAAAGTGAAAGTTCAAAAGAACTTTACTAGTAACAAGTCTAAAATTCTAAATTCTAAAAGCAAAACGGTCATGTAGTCTCTCGAACTAACTTAAAAATTGCAAATCACCTTTAGGTAGGAGGTTCTGTCCGGCCGTTATCATTTGGGGCGGTTATCGGTGAAATTTTTTGATCAAAACTTTTGAGCATATTCTTCATTAGGTCTAGTTTACTCATACCAAATTTCAGCTAAAAATTCAATCCGGAAGTCAGTCAAATGAATTTTTGAAGATAACTGCGCAGATAAACAGCGCAGTACATTTCAGAAAATCATTTGACTGTCTTATCGGTTGAATTTTTATCTGAAATTTGGTATGCGTAAACTAGACCTAATGAAGAAGATGCTCAAAAAAATTCATTCAAAAATTCCACCGGGAACCGCCCCCAAATGGCGACGGCCCGACAGACCTTCTATATAAGAGGTGATTTGCACTTTTTAAGTTAGTTCAAGGGCCTAGTACATGCATAAAGACACATGTATGCATGCAAGAAATAATATCAGGCTTAACCAGACCGGTAACCCTGACGGTATATTTATAATTAAATAAGTCTCCAAATACAATTAAGATACTGCCTAATAATTAATGCTAATTAATCTACACTATTACACCCCCTCAAGCTATGCAGGAGGATGAAAACTGCTGAGGAGCCAAACTCTTTGTGAAAATATCAGCTAACTGAAACTTCGTAGGAACATATTGGACCAGAAGATCACCATGAGCCACACGCTCGCGAACAAAATGATAGTCAATGTCAATGTGCTTACTGCGAGCATGTTGAATGGGATTAGCAGATAAGTATGACGCCGAAATATTGTCACAAAGGAGCCGAACCGGACGATGAATAGGAAAGCCAAGCTCAAAATCTCAAATAGGATAGACCGAATGTGTAGAGTATCCTAGACAGTGTATGCAATAGCTCGATACTCAACCTTAGTGGACGATCTGGAGACAGTGGGTTGTTTCTTAGAGCGCCAAGAGATCAAATTCGGGCCCAGAAAAATAGCAAAGCCAGAAGTGGAGCAGCAACTATCAGGATAATCAGCCCTATCAGCATTAGAGTATGCAAGAACAGAATGAGGATGTACTGAAGGCTGTAGATGAAGACCATGCGTGAGAGTGACCTGCAGATACCTGGAAATTCTTTTCACAGCCAACATATGTGAAGTACGAGAAACATGCGCAAATTGAGACACCAAGTGAACAACATATGTAATATCAGGTCTAGTCATGGTCAAATACTGCAATGCACCTACCATGCTACGGTACTCTGTAGGATCAGCTAGTAACTCACCATAAGTGAGAGACAATTTAGTTCTATTTGGAAGTGGTGTGCAAACTGACTTAAGGGTATGAAGATGAAATCTAGTGAGAAGGTCTAACACATATTTGGCTTGAGATAAAAATAAACCAAAGGATTTTCGTACAGCCTGAACCCCCAAGAAAAAATGAAGATCACCAAGATCTTTCATTGCAAAATAATTCCCTAAAAGAGAAATAAATTTAAGAATGAAAGAGGAGGAATTTCCAGTAACAATGATATCATCCACATATAATAACAAATAAATAATGTGATTGTCATGACGGAAAATAAATAGAGAATTATCAGCACGACTGCAAACAAAACCATTGGTTAATAGAAAACTACTGAAACGGTAAAATCAGGCCCGGGGAGCTTGTTTAAGACCATAAATGGCCTTGCGCAAGCGACAAATATGATGAGGAAACTGTGTATGAATAAACCCGGTGGTTGACGCATATAGACCTCTTCTGTTAAATGACCATGAAGAAACGCATTTTTAACATCTAGTTGACGCATGGGCCAACCATAGGAAACAGCTAAGGTAAGAACAATACGAACAGTGGTGGGTTTAACAACAGAACTAAATGTTTCAGAAAAATCAACCCCAACCTGCTGCTTAAACCCTTGAGCAACCAGACGTGCTTTATGCCGTTCCATAGATCCATCAGATCGATATTTAGTTTTATAAATCCATTTAGATCCAACCACATTTTTACCAGAAGTAAATGGCACTAATTCCCACGTTTTATTAGCAATAAGTCCATTAAATTCTCCAGCCATAGCAGCCCTCCATTTAACATCTTTATTAGCCAAAGAAAAGCAAGTAGGATCAGGAATTAAAACCTCAGTATTTAAATTAAAAATTGTTTTGGGTTTAAAAATTCCTGACTTGGAGCGAGTTTGCATGGGATGTATATTTTGAGTGGAAGAGGGTGGGGAAGGTGGTGTGTTGCCGTCAGCATCAGGCGCAGAAGTCTAGGATGCAGTCGAAGTCGTGCTAACTGTCGAAGCCAGAGATGACGCAACACCCCCTAGCGACAAGACGGGAGTGTGGTTTACCGGAGAACCAGTGTGGTCCGAGAGAATACCAAGCTACTGGGAGCTGGTCGGCGGTGTGGTGAGTTCGACGAGAGATGGAGAAAGCAGCGGCGACAACGGCTGATCAGGAGGCGGCGAAGTTAGCGGTGAGGACTTGGAAAACGATAGAGGGCAAGGTTGTATGGATGAAGACTTGGGAGAACTATGAGACACTGATTGAGTGTATGGAAAAATATTTTCATGGAACTTGACATGACGACTAACAAAGATTCTGCCCGTTTTAGGATCAAGACACCTGTACCCCTTATATTCAGATGCATATCCTAAAAAGACACATTGTAAGGAACGATGAGAAAGTTTGTTGGCAGGAGTGGCAGAAAAATTGGGGTAACACGCACATCCAAACACACGCATAAAATAGATGTCAGGCCCAGTGAAATAATTTTTGGTATGGAGAAACTCCAGAAAAGTTGGTGGATGGTAAGCGATTAATAATAAAAGTAGCAGTCAAAACAGCCTCAACCCAAAAAATAGCGGGTAAACCAGCATCAATAAGCATTGTACGTGCAAGTTCAATAAGATGACCGTGTTTGCGTTCAGCTAAACCATTTTGTTGTGGGGTGTTGGGACATGATTTTCGAAAAAGAATGCCATGAGCATCAAAAAATGAGCCCATACTAAAATTATCAAACTCACCCCCTCCGTCACTTTGAAAAAATTTAATTTTATAATCCAACAAATTTTCCACGTCTTTTAAATGATTGAAAATGCATAAAGACTTCACTTTTACGACGCATGGGATATATCCGGGTAAAACGGGAGTAATCATCAATAAAAGAGACATAATATTTTTAACCAGAAGAAGATAACACAGGTGATTGCCAAACATCTGAATGTATTAAAAATAATGGAGTACTAGAATTATGAAAAACATCTTGAAAGGGTAATCTATGAGACTTTCCCAATCGACACGAGATACAATCATGATTAAAAGATGAAAGACTACTAAGTTAACCAGACTTCTTAATACCATCTAAAACTCTAGTGCCGCGATGTCTCAAACGGCGGTGCCATAATGGTCTAGGTGTCGCGCTAGAAGCAAGAGCAAAAACTCGAGATGAAGACAAACGAACTAGGTAAAGACTGTTGTTACTGGAAACCTGAAGAAGAACTTACCCCATTGTTTTGTCCTTTAGAAAAACAGAATTTTTGTCAAAATCACCATGCAATTATTGGCAGAACACAATTTTTGTATGGATAATAAATTATATTTAATTTGAGGTACATGATAAACAGATCTTAAATGGATAGGTTTGGAAGGAGAATTAATGAAAATATCACCAATATTTTTATGGGCAAATTATTACCATTTGCAACAGTAACAGTCAATGGTCCATAATAAATAGATTTATTAACTAATGTACCTTCCTAAGGAGTCATATGCGCAGAAGCACCGGAGTCTGGAAACCAGACAGTGTCATTTGGGTCACTCATGGGTGCAACTAGGACCGGTGCTGATGGTTGTGAAAACCGAGAAGGACAAGAAACAGCTGAGTGACCCGGAGAATAACAAATTTGACAGGCAACTGGTGGGGGAATAGAACCAAATTTTCCATCAACTAATGGCGAGCCTGCAGAACCATGGTTAGCACCAAAAACATAATAGGGATGCGTATTAAACGATGAATAAACCGTATTACATAAAACTGTACTTGGTCTTCCCGGAGATGATGAGCTGGCCGAAGGAGGCTGATAATATGGTGGCTGAAAATAGCCTCCAGTGCCGGGAGGTCCTGGTCGTGGCTGATAGTATGTAGGAGGTGCGACATAGCCCTGCTGCTGATAACCTCCGCGGCCGCGACCCTGGTTCCCCCGTCCTCGGCCACGACGGCCACCTCGCCCCCACTGCCGCAGAAAACCACCGTGACCATCTGCTCCTGGTCCAGGAGCTGCATTCGGCTGAGCGGCGAAGGCCGCAGGTGGGGCTGCAGAATCTTGAGCGCGGAGATAAATGTTGTGTTGCTCCTGTTGGACTAATTTCTCACGTAGCTTATCAAACGTAAGTCCCTCCGGGAAAGCGGTCAAAGTAGTAATAATAGATTAATAATCCGGACCAAGACCAAGTAATGTCTGCTCAATAAGATCCTTTATAAAAACCGGAGAATTAATTGCAGCAAGGGCATCAGCAACTTTCTGGATTTCACGCATATATTGTTTCATAGACTGATTTTATTTCTTATTGGAATTTGTCAAAAGCCGTTTTAATTCTATGGAACGCGCTTAACTAGCAGCCATAAAACGTGATTCCAGACGGTCCGAGATGGTAGCTGAATTTTTGAGTGTGTGAACTTCAACAAGTATATCACGAGATAAAGTGGCAAACAACCATGAACGAACTATTTGATCCAACTTTAACCAGTAATAATACTCATTATTTACAACTTCTCTCCGAAAAGAATCAAATATAGAAGAAGGAGGAGTAGAAATTATACCATCAATAAAACCCATCACACCATGGGATACCAAAAAGGACTCGAATTGCGTGCGCCAGGACAGATAATCTTCAACCACATCAAGCTTGGTAGTAACAATATTGGTAATATTCGGTGCTGAAAATCACATGGATTGAGCAATTAACTCAAGGGAGTCGGCTGTCAAGGGCTGTGAGGTGCGACTGACCGGACGGATGGATGATACCAGAGCAAGCCCCTGCTGACCGGACATGGTGGGACCAACGAACTGCACACGTGACGTCTCCGGCGTAGCAATATGATCCGACGATTGGATGTCGATCGGACGAGCAGCAGATGGTGGTGAAGACCAATCAAAAACAGGTGGGACCCAAGCAGACATATCCGCTGCGGCGCCAGTCATGGGAAACGGCATGCTAGGGTTGTCGGCGCCGTCGACGTCATGGATGATGGAAGCATGCTAACGGCAGAGTGTGCGACTGATACCGGCGGCGCAACCGTAGGGTTGCTGGCGGCTGCGGCGGTACTCATGAAGAGAGAGAGAGAGAGAGAGAGAGAGAGAGAGAAAATTGTGGAAAACCCCGGGCTCTTGATACCAGGTGAGAAATAATAACAGGCTTAATCAGACTGGTAGCCCTGACTGTATATTTATAATAAAATAAGTCTCCAAATACAATTAGGATACTGCCTAATAATTAATGCTAATTAATTTACACTATTAATATGTACGTACATACTAACATACATACATACATACATACATACATTAACACACATGTACACACATTATGCACCCATGGTAATAATATACTCCCTCCGGTCCTAAATAAACATCACACTTTGACTTCACACAAATTAAGGAAATGAATTTGACTTTACTATAGAGTACACTGTTGTGACACTGTTTGGCATTGTTTGACATTGTTTTGCACTGTTTTGATGTAAATAATTTGTCAAAGAGAAATTTATCATGGATATTACTAAAAGATGATGATGTTCCCGGTATATGACTAGTTTAGAATTTATCTCAATCTATGACCGCACATGTTAACGTCCAATCACGTGCTTTGATAAAAAAAATTATTCACCATAGTGCCCTCCTAACGCACGCCAGGAATCACGTAGCTTCATGACTCTAAGTTGTAACCGTTATGCATAACTGGCGCATTAACAATGTTAAGGAGTCACGATAGGTTTCAATCACTTAGTTCTCAATCTCCTAAAATTAAGGAATCAATTATTAGAAAAATTAATAGAAGGTAAGTATTTACATAATTGTTGCTGCATATCCCTGACCTATCATTAAACGGTCTCCTTCAACGAACGTTGTTATTCCTTTTTTGCTTAATCCGACTCTACTCCATCAATTCACGGCCATTCTTCGATTGAAGTCATTCATGGATTCCATCCCCATAAGTTCCCCGAAAATGTGGATTATGATTAAATATGATGGCCAATGGATCTCAAATACTTTGTTCTCTAGTATTCATGTTGCCGGCTTAACTATACAATTCTCTATGTTCTCATGTTTGCGCTGTTATTGGTGACAGTTATGCCGGGAAGAATATGAAGATCTCATACGTTTATGCTTCATGCCCACCTCCCGTGAATGTATGTGATGACGTTAGTCTACTCTTTTATCTACAATCGAAGAGTTTTCAAAAGGACCCGATGCAAATGTCGTTGTGTGTTGAATTTGTATGTGATGCTACGACTGGAGAGGAACAAAGCACCACAGTATGTGATGATATCCACAATTCAAGTGGAATTAACCACCCGAGCAATCCGGAAGAGTGTGGTGACTTTAGTGAACAAGACAATAGTTTCAGTCACAATATTGGTATGGACATTGAATTTGACCATATTTCGAGTGCTGAAATTATGAGGTTAAATTTACAGGTTGATGAAGAGATTCATAATATGCATGTTCTCAACCATTCTGAACCCACACACATTGCATTGAATAGCATCTATGGAAGCAAGAAGGAACTTGATTTTCACTTAAAGATGTATGCGATTACCAACTTCTTTCAGTATAGAACGAAGACATCTTGTCCGAAGGTTTTGCATGTTGTGTGTGTTGACCCCGAGTGCAAGTGGGTTGTGCGTGGTGTGCGCATCGACGGAGTCTCATTGTTCCAGGTCAAAAGGTACGCATTCATTTATTTTGAAATTATAATTACGTGCCAAGCGTGTTTGTTACTGCCCTACGTAATAATATTTTAATAAAATTGATTGTGCATTTCCAACGGCATTTAAATTTAAGGTCTTATGACTGTCTTGTATTGGTGCACATTTTTGTTGTTTTTTAAAAAACGATTTTAGTACAAATAAATCAGTATTACATTCGTGCATATATTTTTAATGTCGTCTGTGTAACTGATATAATGCCCTGACTTTGGTGTTAATCTCTGGTGGCATGTAAAGGTATGTCGTAATTCTGTTAGCATTGTTTTAATGCCCTTACTCACAAATATTTTAATTCTCTTTGTGCTAATGTTATAATGCCTTGCTTTTTTCAATAGGTTTTGCTTGCATGTTAACGTATCTCTTAATTAATTTTTCTACTGTCATATTCTTTTAATTTCCCATGTGCCATTATAATTTGTGGATATATTTTAATGTCCCATGTGCAATTGTTTTAATGCCCCGTGTTTTGCATTACGTCTTGTTTGCATGTTAAAGAATCTCATTTTACCACTACCCTTTGTGTGCTGCTATTCCTTCACTTTAAATGTCCTCTCCTCACTTTAATTTAATACTGTATATTGATAAACTATTTTTTAATTGCTACTGTTTTTATGGCATCATACATTTTTTATTTCCTATAACAAATGCATTTTTTTTTTTAATATTATTATTTCAAACAATGTGCATTAATTCATTATCCACTGTACTTCCCAAGAGATAACTCCTTTCATTATCTATTTTTTCACAGATATGACTCTGAGCACACATTCCCCATTGATGTACGTCAACGAAATAGCCGTCAGGCTACGTCCAGGATTACTGCCAAACTTATCAAACAGGAGTACGGTGATGCATCCAATAAGCCATACCCTCTGAAATCAATTATGCTTGATATGCAGACCAAATACGGCATTTACATGTCATACAAAAAAGCATGGATTGCCAAAGAATTGGCAATGGAACTGGCTATGGGATCTGAAAAGGATTCATATGCACGCTTACCTTCAATGTGTCATGTGCTTGAAAGGAGTAACCCAGGTTCTATTGTTTCTTATTCGTGCAAGGAAAATGGTGAATTTAATAATTTTTTCATGTGCCTTTCTGCATGGAGGGAAGGTTGGATTCATTGCATTCCGGTTATAATTGTGGATGGGTCTTTTTTGAAGTCGTATTATAAGGGTACATTACTCACTGCATGTACACAAGATGCAAACAAACAAATATTTCCATTGGCATTCGATATATGTAGTGGAGAAAATACCGAAAATTGGTCATGGTTCTTCAGTATGTTGAAGCATTCTCTGATGCATCGGGATGATCTATATATTGTGTCTGATCGCCACGAGGGCATTATTAGTTCCGTGCGTTCTGTATTTTCTCATGCGCAACATGGTTACTGTGTTTACCACATATTGGCTAATTTGAAAACAAGATTTCGTGGCACGCAAAAAACTGTGTCATGGAAGTTTTTGCAGGCTGCTCGTGTTGGATCTGTGTACGAGTGTGAAGAGTATCTTCAAATGCTGGACAGTGAGGATCCATGCATTCGTACGTATTTAGAGCGGATGGGCCATGACAAATGGTCTCGTGCTTATGCTAGTCGAAATCGGTACTCAGTTATGATGTCAAACAACGCGGAGTCATTAAATGCAGTTAATGCCACTGCCCGAGAATACTCAATATGTAAGTTGATAGAGTTTATAAGTTTATTATTTCACGAATGCAAAAATGGTTTTGTGAACGGCGAGACTCTTCAGCGTCGAACAATTGTCGTTTATCTGCACACTTTGAATCTGAACTAGCTGTTTTACAAGCTATGGCGGCCGTCATGACAGTATTACCCTCTTCTCTTTGTCTTCATTGCACTACTTTTTTAAAATACATCCCAACGTTATACATTATTGAATTACTTTTATTGTACTTAATATTTAATTATAGTTTTATATGTTTAATCACACATCGTGCAGGTCAAATCATCATGTGCTTTTGAGTTTGAGGTGTTTGATAAGAGATCCCGTTCTTATGTTGTCAACTTGAAGGAGCAGACTTGCACTTGTTGAGAATTTCAGCTTGATGGGTTTTTATGTGTACATTCCGTTGCAGCTATTCGCTCCCGCCCAGGCCTTTCTTGCTACGATTACATTTCAGAATTCTATACTGCACATCATTGGGCACAAACATATCGCGGTATTATTCATCCTATTGGGAGTCCGGATGGTTGGATTGTACCTTCACATGTTAAGCAAATCACTTGCAACCCGCCATCATGTGAATCACGACCTCCTGGAAGGCCGAAGAAAAGAAGAATTCCATCTACAGGAGAACATGTTCGGAGACAAACATGCACTCGTTGCCTCATGGTTGGACACAATAGAAAGACTTGTAGAAATCCTATTCCGCTACACATGCGTTAAAAATTGTTTTTATGTGCCGTTTTAATTTTAACATTGTTGCGCATCTAGTCACGTACACTTGTTTGGTTTATTAACGTTACTTTCAGTGTTGTTTAATTTTAAATTTGATTTGCAGTTTCTATTATTGCCATCTGTGTGTTAAAAAAAGTATTTCAATGTCCATCTATACACATTGATGCTTACTACTTCCTTTTGTTTATTATATATTTAATGCCTCAATGATCTGCCCTTGTTTTTTAAGTCATATTACATGATTGAAAAATATACTACCAAACTCCAGAGCTCAAAAGGTGACAATATGTCAATATACATTCTCAATTTCGGACAGTTTTTATGCCTTAATGTCCTAAAATTATTTTCTATGTCATTTGACATGGTTAAATACTATCGTACCAAACTCCAAAGATCAATAACTGACAATATGGCAATATACATACTCAATGTCCTCCATTTTTTAACAACTATAACCACCTGCCCTGACAATATTTCAACATATGTACTCTATACATTGTTTAGTATATATTTAATGCCCCACTAACCTACCCTTTTTTTAGTCATTCTTTCACAATATGTCATTATACATACTCAATGTCCTGCATATTTAATTCCTCAATGTCCTTAAAATAACTTCTAAGTCATTTACATTCTTGAAAATTATCGTACCAAACTCAAGCTCAATAAACAAAACAGGACATACAAAAACCACCATCACATACTACAATCACCAGTACATACAAAAACCACTAGTATTATGTAAAGCAAGCATAATATCCATAATATCCAGCTCTGTAACATTAAAAAATATTAGTCATTAGGTTTTCAACGCAATGCGCCTATGACACCAAAATGAACTAGAAGCTCTGTCGTCATCTTGGCGCGGTATGCATTGATATCTTCTGGTCTAACGTACTCCACATCCTTGTCCATCATTAAAAACTCAGCCATCTTTAACACGAACATGCCACAACTGTCACTGTTCAACAATATAAAATTATCAATTCATGGAATCCTAATCATTTTTAATTAAACCATCGTTGATCATTGACTTTAATCACATACCTATCGTTTTGTTGTGGGCATTCTTTCACCATATGAATCTGCAGTAAATCCTCCCCCATAGGCCCCTCACTACGCTCATTGTACACTCCTAGCTTATCCATTAGTCTCGGTAAAAACATTTGCAAGCTCGGGAGGTAATGGTGAAGGTGTATGTTTGTTTGACCCCGTCGAACACTAGAATCGTACACACGTATGCACTTCGCAGTTATGTCAAGCACTAAAAGTATCCAGTGATTACCTGCATTCAAAGGCATGTATACAATTCACCAAATTCTCATTTTACAATTAAATGACAGTACTTTATTATGTAAAAGTATTGTCCTTTATTATCACACAAATCTATCATTTATTCACAACTCACCAAATGAATGTAGTGGTTACCTGTATTCAATGGCATGTATACATGCTCTGCTTCAGCCTAGGCCAGTCCGTAGTCCAAACGTGTCCCAAGGATGACACCCATTATATTCTTATTTAAAGCACTTTCTGACATTGGCGTTGCATTGGAAATGTGGTTGTCGTAATGCTGCTTTACCAAAGGCATAAACATAGTATCTGTTGTTGTGAATTTCTGATGCAGCTTATATTGTTCAGCTTTCATCCTTAAGAAAAACATTCCAACCTCCACGTGCTTCACAAATCAAATTTAATGCATATAAAAATTATTAGTGCGTGAGTTACTGCCTTTACTTGTAATTCTAAGTAATACCACTAAATTATCATGCATAATTATGGGGAAAAAATTATAATTAAATAATATAATATCACCGTGTCGCTTAACCAATTCTCGGGGAAGTATATTGTGTAGTACCATGATTTCCTATCACAACTTGCATCCCCAAATGCTTCTTTAATGCCTTTGATCTTTAACTCATCATATCCTGATTTGTATTTCCTCTCCTTACTACTTTTGTGGTTCTTAAGTAGTCCATCATGCATGAATTCTGATGTTTTTTGAAGCAATTCTGCAGGTGGTATTTCTGATGGATCTAGACTAAATGGCCCCACTATTGCATGCCTTACATCATCACCTATATCTTGCTCATTTCCCTTCTCTTGTTTCCTCCTATGTTTCTGTTTTCGGGGTCCAGAAAATGTAAATCTGTCTAGGCATTTTTTCTTTCTTTTTGGCATTCCATCAACTGCCAGCGGGATTGTGTTCCCTGTGTATACCTGATCCACCAAAAAAAACCTTTCAGCAACTATTATGATAAAACTGTTATTAATTGAATTATGAGCATGACTATGAATGCATGACATTTTTACAGACTACATCTTCTATCTTAAATGCAATATTATGGCATAACTAAATATATTTTACCACAATCTGCGAGTCTAGTGGTTCTAGACTTTCTTCGTTTGTTTCTGGGTCAATGTCTTCAATGCCCTTCTCATCTTCATTTTGCTCCACTTCAGCCTCTTTACCATTTCCCTCTTCCTTATCCTACATGACCATCAAAACTCTTACAATCATCACTTAATGCACTAATTGATGAGATAATGATTACTTTCTCATTCATTCTTCTAGGTAGGTGCTCAATTTCCCTATCACCTTGGTTAACTGCTCATTTTTTTAAAACCAGTCAGTTTTTAACACGTATTAAAATTAAATTTGTTGAGTTTTGTTGAAGCGTCAATGTACAGAATCGAGAGCATTAATCTGGTTTACTAAAATTATGGACATTATAAGCATTACATAGGCATTGGATGTGAATAAGGTCCATGTGTTGTCGAAGTATGTTGTGAGAAACAAATGAAAAAAAAGAGTAAAAAATTATAATGATGATGTAGTTACTTTAAAAAACTTAAAATTTCATGTATCCAGTCTTTTGTAATATGATCAAATACTTTCCTTGTTTAGCTCAGCATAATTTGTTGTGTTAGTGTCCTTGCAGGCACTATCAATATCTTCACTCACCTTAACCTGCACAAAATATTCACAATTATATAACGAGTTACTAACACAATCACTGTAAACACCACTTACCTTTTCACTTCCTTTTTCACTGTCATGTTTAGCCTCCATGTTGCCCATGTATTTCTCAAAAATCACATCTACCTCCGTACACAGCAGCTGCGTATCCAGCATTCCTATATCTTCAAAGATCTGAACATCAGCCTGCTCTTCTTTCTTTGTCTCATCAGTCATCATATTCTTTTCAATCAATTCCACCTCCTTAAGTAGCTGCTGGGTGTTCATTGATCCATCTACTTCCTTGAACATGTCATCTTGTGTCATTTGCACATCATCTTCCACCATCTTATCAACCGTCTCTGATCTCTCACAGACTAACTCCTCAACTTCATCATGCTCATTACCTTGCTCACTGTCCTCTAGTCTTTGTTCATTAAACTCCATACCCAAGTCAAAACTTGGCATGTCTTCCTTATCTTTCATTGTTGCTTTCTTAGACACTTTCTTCATCTTTTTACGCTTCCACATCATGCCTCTACTATCTAAAACATTCTTCAACATGCTGGATTGTTTCATTTGCAACTCACACAGCTTATCCACCTTAGATTCTAGCTTTTTTAATCTTTTTCCTTATGATACAATGGCTGCCATGATATTGTGCATCACTTTATCTTCCCTCTCTTCATTTCCGGGCTTCTTTTGTCTCTTTGCTTTCCCTTTTTGCGCAGCCTGCCTTTTTTGTACTACCTTACTGTGTGTCATTACTGCCTTGGCCATCACTCTACTACATCCCCGTTCTTCGAAATCGTCACTATCATTTCCCTCCTTCACATCAACTTCATTAACATTGCTTGTCAATGCTTTAATAACTGAGTCCATCTTTAGCTCTTTTTCGGTGGCTTTCATTTCTTCCCATTCTACCTGCACATATAATTATAAAAACATTATTATATTACCTAATATGACAAATACAACACTTCCATTCAATTATTTACTTTTCCCACCTGGTCATTATTAAATATCACATCCTCAATGACTTGCTGTGACGGCCTAGCAGGGGCTGCCCATTGCAGTGTCCTAGGCCACATATTTGCTCTCGCCCTCCTCACACAAACTTTTGCTTTTTCAAGGCCTGGGAAAGTCTCATATGCCCAGATCTACAGAGCAAATATATATCCTGGAAATGTAAATCTTGCAGACGGCTCCTGGTAAAGAACACCTGCACATTTCCTTACTTGTTCATGTAGATCATCCCACACAACATCACTCCATGGATATTTGTTGAACTTTTCGATATCATCTACCAAATTAATGTACATCGATGGGAGCTTTATTGATGCTTGATTTCCTAGAATATAACTACCTAGGACATGCAATAAACCAAGCTTTACCGCGTCCATTGCCTCTGCTCCACTCTCTTTTGATTTCCCTGATTCAAAAATGTCTTTAATGTCTCTTCGTGCAACTTTTTTCATTCCAGAGAAGTATCTTCTCCACAAATCGCCTGGAGCTTTACTGGATGTTATTGCCTTCTGTGTACCAAACGGGAACCCGGTAATTAAAGCCAAGTCACTTTTTGTAAAAGATGCAACTTTGTTGCCAATCAAAAATTCCAACTTTGTTTTGTCATTCTCTGTATTCAATCGCTCAACATGATTGGCGCAGAGTAGGATTAACAACTGCCCATTTACCCAGGGTATGTTTCCCAAGTCAAGTAAATAACCGAACACTGATTTCCTGAATTCTTTGAGCTCATCCTCATTTAAATAGGTCCTTATACTCTCCACTGCCTTTATTGGATTACAATAAGAATTTATTTTCATAGATTTTTCCAGCACAAAGTTATCACACTCAGTTGTCTTCACATACTCCTGCAATATACAACAATAATAGTTTCATACAAAATTTCATAGTACGCCCCGTGCAAAAATTAAGCTAAATTATAGTCCTACATTACTGTCCAAATGTAGTACCTGTTCCAAGTTCCAACGGTGTATGTATGTATATATGCAGTAACATTCATGTGAAATGGGATTAATATTTTGCTATAAACTGATTTCAATGGTCATTTTTGGTTCGTAGATGGTGTGAAGTCCCTGCATGTTTTTATTCCACCTGCTCTTTTTAAGTGAGCATATAAGATGTAATATTACTGCCCTAATCAATTCCTGTAAATGGTGAATTCTAATAGTACACCATTTACAAATTAATAATGCATATACTCTACATCAAACATATATTTCTGCCCTAATAGTACATAAACAAATTAATGCACTACATCCGGGCATCTCTGTAACAAATCATATTACTTCAATGCATATAGTCTACAGCAAACACATTTCATTCAATTCAATTAATGTCCAAACACCTTACACCATTCCTTAAAAATATTATTGCCCTAACTATACATTGATCAACTAATGCACGTAATACACATTGTTTACTACCCTCAATCTAATGTCCTGCGCATCATCTATTTCCAAAAAAAATGCTTTCCGGCATCCATTCACCCTCAACCTCCTTTAGCTCCATTCAAATAATGCCCAAACAACAACATCGCCCCCCCAAGCAAACATTACTAGCACTCTTACTGCCCTAATTTCACAGCACCTTTCTATTTCAGGTTTCAAATTATAAAAATCTTTAATACAGAATAAACTTACAATTCCATGGACAGTAAACACATGCGATTGAGTCGCCTCCTCTGATGCCGGTTGTTGTCGTTTCACCGCCTTCTTCACTACTCTTCTTCCTCGTTTGGGAGTCGTCTTCCTCATGTTGGCTTCGTTAAACGGCGTCTCTCTCTCACACACACTTCTAATTGAATTCTTCCGGCATTACATTCTCCGTACCGAAGGCGGTTAATTCGGAATACCCGTTTCAGAAGCCCAATATACGGCGCACGTTTCTCGTTGGTTTCTTTTCCGTTTCAGGGCTTTTACTTATTTGAAACTAAGGGCAATTCCGGGTTTTTAAATGCTTTCGTGCGTGGGCCGATGTATGGCATGCTTTTTGTAGTCATACGGTTGATTAAAAAACACATCTGGTCATATTTTGGGAATAGTCTCATGTTTTAGTATTATTAGGGTATTTTTCCCTTAATATGAAAGTGACAAAGTTTTTTAGGACAATCAAAAAAGAAAAGTTGGCAAAGTTCAATGGGACGGAGGGAGTAGTAAAATATTGTAGGCCACATATTACCTCCGTCCCACTCAACTTTGCCAAGTTGATGTTAGGTGGGAAATTAGATTAGTAAAATTTGTGTGATTGAGGTTTGTGCAGATGAGAGAGAAATGAACAGAACCACAAAAATATTGCTTTAAAGGGGAAGTGTCAAAGTTTTTTTAGACAAACAAAAAAAGAAAATTAGCAAAGTTCGGTGGAACGGAAGAAGTGCTTTTTTTCAAAAAGAAAATGTGACCATATTTTGAAACAATCCAAAAGTAGATTATAAAGAGAAACTGAAATGACAGAATATCAAATTTTAATACTCGTATAAATTAGTGAGATGGAAATCCGGCTTTTGCACGTTTGTTTAGTTTAGGTAATTCTCTCAAATTTATAAGCTTGCTGGAACATTAATGCACGGATAGGTATCTGATTCCGGGAAGGGACTACAGATCGGGTAGCTATTAACGTCAGAAATTAAACAAAAGCATGCAGTGGTCGGGAGAAAGGAGACCAATTCAATCTGCCCGCAGCTTAATGAAAAGATATATCATTAATATATGTTCATGCCGGGTCATTATTTATATTCATCATCATATTTGCAGATTCAACTAGCTAGCTAGGCAAATAAGGTCGGTCATACATGGATTGGCCGCAAAAGTCAAGTTTGATTACTCTCTTTATACTAACGTCTCTGTATGCTATTGCTGCATTTTCTACTACTGCTCTCTCAGGTACTACTTCTTTGCAGATTGTGTGGGTAGTTGATGAAGTTGCCATCTTTGATCTGAAGCTTAATTAGCTTGTTTCTTTAATTTATCTTCTTGCTAATTATATGTTGATGACAAGTTTTTTCCTTTTTATAATTTTGTTTACGTTTCATATGCGTGTGTGCAGACGGGATATCGGGTTCTCGGTATGCCACTGGAAGAAGCCTCCTTCAGATCCCCAAAGGTATGGTGGTATGGTACATGGTTCCCTTCTTTCTTGATCATTAATCGATCAGATCCCCAAAGGTATGGTACATGGTTTGAATTGGTTGGCTGGAAAGCTAAGGGTTGTTTGGGTGATCGAACTGTTTTTTGTTTATTCTACTCATAAGCAAGATGGCTATAGTGGGCCGAAGCTCAGGACAATTTTATTTTTTTTCAATGTTTAAGCTTAGTATAATTACTTTTAGCCCATTTCAACCCAAATTCCTAGATCCTCCATGACTCATAAGCACAATGGGACCGTTTGGATATTGGCCGTTTACACAAAACGCTGTTTCTTTTGAACTGCAAACCGCAGCGGGTGGGCATCAATCCGCCGAAAACCAAACATAGCCAATAAATGGCAATGGAATATCACTATCAAATGAGCTCCTTTTATATAAATAGTTGTATACATCCAAATAAATTTAGGAAAAAAAATACTTCTATTACACACCCCGTACACCTCATCTTTGAATAAGTAAGTTTTTCGTCTATGAATAGCTTGTTCACACACAAAACATATTAAAAAATGTAGTAGCTTAATCGCAGACGTTGTACAAATGAGTGTGTGCAACAAAAAATTATGTGTAGGAATTCATTTGAAATAACTCTTTGTACTGGCTCATTCTAACTTTTGGTCCTGCCTACTCCAGGAATATACTCACTGTGTTATATATACTCTGTATGTGTTTGATTTCTTGGCAGCGCAGAATGCCCTATTAGCTTCGAGTTTAAGAACTATACAATCATTAGCAGCCAATGCAAAGGTCCAAATTACCCAGCAAAGCAATGTTGTGACGCTTTTGTGGAGTTTGCGTGTCCGTTTGTGCAATATTTGAATAACTTTACAGAGTGTTCAAAATCCATGTTTGACTACCTCAACCTCAAGGCTCATTACCCAACTGGGCTTTTCTCAAGTTTGTGCAAAGGAGATAAAGAAGGGCTGCCTTGCTTGGCAACACCACTTTTATCATCACCTCCAAAGTCTGATCTTGATGATTTAAGTAGCAGCTGCCTTTCGAAATGTAGCAAGAGTACAGCAGCATGGATACTGCTGTTATTGCCAATATTCATCTGATTCAGGCTCTGTATGTGTTTTGATTTAGGGACATATATACATAATACATTGCATTATGCATCTCAAATCTGGTTGTTTCTGATTTGGTAGACCTCTAAGTTTTTACTTTTTATTAGCTCATCACTTCATCAGGCAAATGAACCAAAATCTTGTTTTCCCCTCTTTCCCTTAATTAGTTATTTTATTATTTACATCTTTCCATTTGACTAATTCAAGGTTTAAATATATTTTTAATCCCTCCGACCATATTACATTTTGTTTTATGTCCCTACATTTTTTTTTATCCTTGAAATTTAAGTTGATTTTCTTTTTAGTTCAATCACTAATGATAACAACCTTTGTTTGACAACAAAACAACCCCGATGAATAGGATTCCTTTAATTCTTAATCATGTTATCATTTCAGAATTATGCTTAAGAGAGAGAAATAGATAGATTGACAAATTATTTAATTTAGAAGGAAAATTGACAAAATACAATGAGAATGGGACGGAGAGTATTGCTTAATTTGCTTATGTTCAAATTTAGTACCCTTGGTTGATTTCATCACAATCATACCGTAGTAAATTCATCTGAAATGCTTGGTTTTGTAATAATTTGTAGAATGAGCAAATAAACATACTAAAAACAAAACACACTGTTTTCCAGTTTTCCTGGACCAAACACAATGATAATAGTAATAATAACAATAATAAATAAAAACTAATAATAATAAAACTAATAATAATCTATTAATATAACAAACTTCATAGTACTTGAGAATGAAATAAGACACCAGATGTGGTGGATAGGTGTTGATCACTTAATCTAACAAAACTTAGGGTGGGTGGGAGGACCGGCTCAGGTAAACCACCAGAACAAATAGTTTGTAATTTTGACCCTTCCAACCAAATATCTCCATGCAATGCACACACCTAATCATACTTAGACAGATGAGAACTGGAAATGATTGTGCAGTCAGGCGCCCCAACAATAGTTGAGACTTGATTGTCATAAGCTGCACTGCAACTGCTGCGGCAATGGTACTGCTTCATAGTGAGTACAGATCTAGAACAACGTGCAAGCTTCAAACCTGGGCTACTAACTGATGAATTATCACTCCGTGGTTTTGGCTCTCTTCATACCAAGGCTATTAAAGGGGGACACAGAACCAGACATTTGGGAACCTTCATCACGAAGTGTACCATTGATCATTGCAAGTTCGCGTAGCTGCTGCTTTTTAAAAAAATCCTGCGATTCATCCTGCTTTTCAAGAATAGAAAAGTAAGAATACAAGAAGAAGAAGAATTGAAACTTGCTCATCTTCTTAGCATAAAAAGGAGACAAAAAGATTATAGTTACCACAGGCTTGAGAAGATCTTCAAGTATCTCACGAGCTTGTGCTAACCGAGCATCAATTATCTCCACAGGGAGTTCTGCCTCAACAATTACATGAAGGGGCTCGTTCAGGTGCTCATACCCAGGTTTACCTCTCATCATTTCTTCCTTTGGATAATGTAATAAAATATTAAACTATACTGTTAACGTTATATCCATGAGAAGGTTAGAAATACTTAAAATACAAGAGAACCTATTTTGCTGCTTTTTCTAGCACAAAAAATGAGGTTCAGAGAACAAGAGGTGTGATGCTCCTTTCGTAGCTCTGTTTGAAAACAAATGTTGTTTTACACCTTTACATAAATACGGAGTATTAAGCACACAATGAAGTTTTCTATATTTCAAGATAAATGGTAGTTACACACTCATCAATTTATGCTTTAAACATATTAGATACTATGGGTCTTTTTCCATCATTTGCAATGAAGCCAAAGATTCACTATTTTTTGGCTTGGGAATATGATGGAATAAAGCAAAATGGCTCACTAAATTGTTTGCGCTTCTTTGTTATAAAGCATCAGTCAGTTCATCCAATTTTCGACGCGAATCTCACCATGTATCATTTGGAAAGTCTCTCTGTACTTTAGTACAGGGGTAAGATTGCGTACATCGACCCCCTTACCCCACTGTAGGTGGGAGCCTTTGCGACAATGGGGTAATGATTATAATGAGATAGTGAGATACTATGGGTCTTTTAAGATTGGGAAGGGGAATAGTAGAAAATGAGCAACTATTTGACAAAACAAATCTGTAAAACGGCTTAATAAAGAAAGGAGTAACTTATGGCTTTCATTTTATTTTGGTGGTGGTTGTATGTGGGATGGGGTTGGGTGAGGAGGGTATCCTTGATACAAATATATTGGCAGATGGATCACATATTTCATAATTAATGACTTAGGAAAGCCATTCTGAGGGGAATCATTCAATGACGAAGCTAAAAGATAGAATTGGATATCTTCTCTTTTATAATACACAGACGAGCTGGCAGTAGGATGCATGTAAAGTGCCTAGAGATCATACAGTCATGCTAAAAAAACCAAATAACTGTAGTAGGAGTACGTATGCTACCTTTGCTAGATCCTTAATGCTGCCACATCCTCTAATCAGAACACGGCAGTCTGTAAGTGCTTCCACACGCTTAAGAGAGTTCCCTCTAGGCCCAAGAAGGCGACCAACGAAATTGTACTGCAGCAGTAATTGGTGAGCATTGAAATATATTTTTCATACAATACTCAGTTCACAAACCAAAATGCTGGATGAGAACACATACATTGGGATATTGCTCAACAGGAATGTCAATTCTGAGTGTTTGCTTAACAATTAGACCAGAAGAGCTACTGTGACCGGCAAGCCAGTTTTGAGGGCTGGCAGATTGCACTAGACCTGACATCTGTACATAATAAATGTAAATCATGTCATGGGGGGAGGGGAGTTCTCATTTCACAGAGCGCTGCACTCTAGACAATTAATCACTATAGCTACTGGCTAGTGTTCAGCTGGCAAAACCTTAGATTCCAGAATGTCAAGCCATCAGTCAAGGGAAAAAAAAAGTGTAATGATAGGCCAACTTTTCTGGCTGCATGTAATATAACTTGGAAATTTTCATACTTCGTCTATTTTTTTAGTTGCTACATTCCAATTTTCACATTTTCCGATGCACAAGTTTGACTATTAATATATTTCATTCTTTACAAGTACAAAAAAAAATAAAAAAACAGATTTTGAAAATTTAAAATGAGAGGAATTTAATTATAGTTTTCAAAAAATTAATTTATAATACATTAATAAACAAAATATAGTCAAACTAGAGCATATGAATAGTGTAATACTCAACAATATTGCAACTTAAAAAGAACAGAGGTAGGATAAAACGAAATTATAGAATCAGACATTTCATCCACCAACAGAATCACATAAATGCAAAATGCCATGATAAATTCCATGCTTTGATATAACAGTATGAATGTATTACAGAAATACAGTACTGAACATTTCACTAAAGAATCCATTAAAAATTGTTAGCTTGAACTTAGACGCACACCTCTAAATTGGCTACAATGTTATCAGAGTTTAGAAAGAGAGAGGCAGCTCAGGGAAAATGAAACGAAAAGGAGGTGGGGTTAATACAATTCAATGATAAAACAACTAGTAAATACAATGCATAACAATGAATCAATGTGCACAACTCAGTCTATAGATTAGTATTGTTGTTGTTGTTTGACAAATGTAAATTTAAAAGCACCTAAAAAGAAGTAATCATGTCAGCGAAAGCAATGCAACAGTGTTCGCATCTAAGCCTATAAATCAGTCCTAATGTAGTTACGTGTTAGCTTCAAACTACCTGCCACGACAAATCAAAGTTAAAAGCACCTAGAATGTAGTAATCATGTCAGCAATTAGAGTAAAAAATTGTGTCAGAATCTTTTGAAAACATAAACTAGAGTAAGTGGTTCTGTTAATGGTTAGTATCCATACTTCAGATTGAAATCGTGATGGCCTTCTGTCCATGTTAGCTCCTCCGTTTGAAAACAATCCACCCGAAGCCATGGGGCTAGCATGTTCAAGCCCACTTTGATCTAAAATTGGTGCATTCTCCAAGAGTGTAGTTACACGCAAAATTTCTGCTTCAAAAGGTCAATTTTCAAGAACAAGATGTACCAGTTATTAGTTAAAAATTATTCTGTAGTTAGCAGTCTCCAATATTGACCAGGTCAAGTCCAAGACACCAAAGCTTCATAAAGTAAACGGCAAGTCACACCCGGGTCACTTAATAATCTTATATTGATCCAACAGAAGAAACCCTATATGACCAAGTTAACACTGATCTGCCCAAGCAGAGGGCTGTCAGTAGCATCTCCGGTCAAGAACTTACATACTTTTGGGAATAAAAGAATTATATGCTATACAAAAGCATTGCATAATGATAGGAGTTATTGAATGAAATAGTTTAAACCTTTTAAGGCTTTTATCCATATTTCTCTCCTACATCACTTCCTTCAGAGCTAACAAGCCTCAACTTAATTATTTTCGTTGTATAAAAAAAGCCTCAACTTAATGCCAGCGAAGATATGTTTCTGGTGGTATTAAATCTCAAACAGGAAAGCACTTATTCTACACCGAGGTTAACTCACCCTGGTTCAGTAACCGATAGCAATGAGGAAGCACGGGCATAAAGGGACTAAGCTTGCTGCGCTCCGCTAGCAACTCCGCAAGATGCCTTTAAACATGCATTGAGATAAATTAGTAGCAGGAAAAAACAAGCAATCCTTGCACTAACTATCTAGAGTGTTTCAAGTCTTTCAACTTTCGAAGGTGATAATGGAATACAACTCTAATTCGAAAGGGATACTTCAACTTTTGGTTCTTCTAGTATAATACTATAGCATCAATTTCATCTCTGATAAAAACTAAAAAGCATGAGCAGCAGTGGCCCCTCAACCTATTGATAAATGAATACACAAGTCCTTTCAATCACTCTACTAGAAAACCTAATAGAAAAATTCTTTTTCTTATTCCAAATAGAAATGGGGCTACCACTGTACAAAAACTGTATAGAAGTGCTCTATCAAGGCATCAAACTATTAGAGATTAGAGAGAATGATCTGCAACCATTCCAAATTGAATAAAAATTTCATTCTGTCATAAAATCCCTTCACAAATGACCCATTCCTGACCAATCTCAATAACAGATTGAACGTTCGTGTCCGCTTATTAAAGGAAATGTTTATTCTTCTCTTCACAATGTGGGACATTGATTTTGAATGGAAGGTTGCACAGGTTTGAATTTATCAATTTCTTTTGAGCTTTACTGGAGGTAGCAAACCGTAAAAAGAATTAACTTTCCATTTGATATCTTACCCACTGATTGGTTCAAAAGAGGGGAAGGAAGAGGAGGAGAACTGGGGAGAGGGGAGGTAAGGAAGTTGAAAGAGTTCAAGAAAAGGTTATGTGTCGTTCAATAAAGGAGCAGGGAGGAATTAGTGTTTCAGGAAAAAATGTGTAAAAGTAGCATACTATGTATTTAAGATAGCTTTATTGTTATTTAAAATATACTCGGTAAACTATCTGTATAGCAAAAATAATGTAGAACAGATTTTATTAAAAACCGAAAGAAATTTTAAAAATCAATCCTCAAAAATCCCTCGAATCTAAGAGTGAGATAGCTTTCATCACGTTACTCCCCACCTCCCAAGTTCCTCCAGCCAACCAAGGTTAGTGTTGCCAATTCAGCAGAATCTGAGACAGCATCACCACTAAGTTTAGCAATCGATAAAATACCCTTAAAGCACTCGTTCATATAAGAAAAACACACCTGACTGCCAGTAAACAAACAGTAGAAATCAGTTTTTTGTCATCCCAGATTAATTGATAAAATGATACGAATTTAATGAAAGAGGATTGATATATCATTAACATTAGGGTTGAGAACCTGTAAACACCAGTAAACTTTTAGTTCACACACAAAAGAGGCTAACAAAACAAGTCGAGTTCCAAATGAAAAACAGATACTTGAAGAGTCCTTGTTGTACGCACATTTGTACCCACCCCTTATTTTGTATGTGTACAAAGACAAACACAGACAAAATGTTGCCTTCTTCTTAACCGATTTTTTTATACTTGAAACGTGTCTTTTCCATCTAATATCAACTGAGGAAACTGGATGAATTCTAGCAAAGGGGCGTCAAAGCACCAAATGATTGAATTCAAATATAATTAGTCATAATACCCACAACGAAGCCAACAAAAAAGCAAGCAAACAGTACAGCGTGATTTTGAAGTAGAGAGAAAGGTTTCACGAAGTCAGGACAGAAATTCGCAAGCCAGCAAAACTTAATCAAACAACTGATGATGTAAAAGCATAAGTCTTGTCAGATAGATCCAAATTCGGCCATAATTTATGCAAGATATAAAATGGTTTTTTACTGCTCATGTTCGCCGATGAAGAAGGAAGCGGGGCGAATGCCACGGATGTAGGGAGAGTGAGGAGCGCCGTGGGACGGTGAGTAAGCCATAAACCTGCCGGAAGCCATGTCTGTTGACAGCATAAGTTCCGTTTACCGGGAATCCGCCGATTTCCCCTGCGGAGTCTACAGAGGCTCTGAAAAATCAATAACTGTCGAAGATTGATATTGTGTCGGTGGAGAAAATCGTGAATAACAAAGGGAGAAGAGGTATATTTATATTTATTGAAAATCAGAGATTACCAAACAAATGATGTATTCTTCTACTGGTAATAGTACAGTTGTACAAAACTGGTGAAAGAGAGCAGCCAACTTTCTGCTTGCCAAGCTCCTCGTGGTTAGCACTTTGCCACGCTGGCCCTCCTTTCTCAATGATTGAAGTTTTGCATAGGGTGTCGTCTTCTAGGCATACTTGATTGGGCCTTCGTTTTTTTACCTGTGGAAATATCGAGTAAAGCCTTTTTTGTGTCTAGTCTTTCATTTATCTCCACTTCTAAAATACTTTTCATATTTAACTTTCAACTTTTCACTTTTTATTTTCTTATTTCAAAAATAATCTAAACCCTAAATTATTATCCAATCCATTCCATCTCAACCCTCCCAAATGTTCTTCTCGTCATTGCTCCGCCGACTGTTGGACTTCACCACCGTGCCATTCATCCCCGACTCCCCTCCTTGTAAAACGATAGCAGTGAGTAGCTTAAATTCGTGAATGACTTTCGTCGATTGTGTGTTTCGTATATGAACTGCGACTAGCGAGCTTGCTAACGGCAGCTTGCGATGGCGAGCAAAATGCAGACGCGGATCACAAGAGTTGAAGCACCGAAACAAGAGATGAACGCAGAGAACGTGAGGGGAACTGTGTGCCGTGACTCTACTGAATTGACACCGGCCGACTGTGACAATCCGACTAACTGTGCTCTATTTTTTATCTTTTGCCTTCTACTACTCGACTATTGCCTTACCTGATTGACTTGTAAGTTTTTTTTTTTTTTGGTTTTTTCAAGATTTTGAGCTTGCTTGTTTACTTGAGATGTTATGTATGGATTGATGATGTAAGTTCAGCTTTTATCAATATGAACATTTAAATGATTGCTTTTAGTGAATTAAAAATCTCATATATTTGATTCAAACCCTTCACAAGTTTTAAGGAATGAATTAAATAATAAAGAGTATCTTACTGCTACATGTTTTTGTGCAAGGGGGAGTAAGCTGCATTTTGTTTATGATTCATTAATTTGTTTAGCTGCTATCCATTACAAACATCTTTCACACTGAAATTCCTATGAACTCCATAAGAGTACATCTTTTTTCATATACAATTTCTCTCCAGAATGGTTTTCATGGACTTGGTGCTTTTCAGTGCTCTATCTATCAAGACTCATTCCTAAGTTGCTATCCATTACAGTTCTCTATACAAATTTGTATATCCTTGTGTATAATACTTGCTCTTCTCATTTTTGCTTGCTCTAAACTTTATTTTTATTTCAAGTGATTAAGGTAATAACAAATCATTGGCATGACAAACAAAGCTAGAAACATGTATGAAAAAAATGGTCTCGCCTTAGTGTTCAAGTAAATAAAAAAAGCTTAATTTTCAGCTTTCAGGTAATTTAGTCCCTCTAAAGCTTTCAAGATAGTAAGACCATTTATGTTCATATGAAATTCATAAGAAAACATATTTCCTAATGAAAACTTCGTAAATAGATGATTAACTTTTTGTATGATGCAACATCAATGGTTAAGCATTCATCTTAATACCACAAAGCTGTAATTTATATCTTCTTTTTTACTTTTTGTATTTTTTTTTGTGTTGTTTTTTTATGGTTATTGATTTTCATATTCTTCCATCTTTGCATAAGGTGCATGTAGCTATAAATAGTAGGCTCATCATAAGCCCGTGAAGATTGACGAGGAAAATGAAGATAGAGGGACTTATTAAATCGTGTGGAAAGTGTAGCTTAAAAGGAAGAAATGAGAAGAATATAAGCCACATGATGTAATAGATAAATGTAATGAATTGAAATAATGGATTGAATTGTGTATTATTGTGATAGTTCTACATGTTGTTTTTTGTTTCTTTTTGTTGTATCACACATGTTGTTTTTTGTTTCTTTTTGTTGTATCACACATGTTGTTTTTTTGTTTCTTTTTGTTGTATCACACATTTTGTTTTTTTGTTTCATCTTGTTGCTTTTTGTTGCATTATGTTGCTTTTTGTTGCATCTTGTTGTTATTTATTGCATTTGTTGTTTTTTGTTGCATCGTGCTACTTATTGTTCTTTATTATTGATTTTAAATATTTATTTAGGAATATATTTATCTCAGTTACTTCTTCGGTGAAAACACCCATAATTCCATATGTATATACACTTAAAATGATAAATTTGAATTTTTGAATATCAACAACCACAAGAAACACTAAGAAACAATAAAAAATAAAAAAATCAAAATTATCAACAAAAAGAAACACAATGGAACTCAAACTACAATATGCAACAACTATTAATTATTAAATTGTGTAAAAAAAATAGTATTAAATTACAAATTTATATATTTCTTCGATTTTTCTGATTTTAATTTTTATATTTTTCGTTTTTTAACAATTTTGTGTTCAGATTTATTTAATTTTCCGCGATTTTTAGTTTACTTTATTTTTCTTATCTTTAATAAATTTTAAGAATATTCTTTTTTATTTTTATTTTACTCAAAAAAACATTAATTTAAATTTTTCGAATGTTTTAGAATTTTATATATTTGCCCTTCCAATAAATACTTATAAGTTATAACTAGTGTTCGTATTTTGAAATAGTTTCAAAACATTTTTATCTTAATTTACATATTTTTATAATTTTTTATTTATAAGTTTTCGCTTTTTTGTAGTTTTTTATTTGTATTTATTGTTTTTTGTTACCTTTTTAAACTTAAAAATGATTTATGTTTTTATATTTTTCATATATTTATTGTACTTTGTTACCTTTTTTTACCTTTTTGAAGTTTTAAGTTAGCTCCAGAATGCATAACTTTTATTTCAGTTATTTTTTCGAATTTTTTTAGATTACGAAATTTCTAAGTGTAACTATAGAGCATAAAGTTGGTACATGGATGGATTTTCAATCTTTCATGTGCAATCCTTGCAATCGGTAACTTCACATGTGAGCTTAGGGGCGGGTCATGGTCTATTATTGAAAAGGAAATTCTTTGTAGTTCATTTTTGAAAGAAACTTTGAAAGGTGAAAAAAAGTGATATTAGTTTCATTTTTAGTCTCTTTGTGTAAAATTCCCTTTTTACCTCGACTACTCGGCTACTCGGTTACAATATTTAAATAAATGGATTTTTAATGACATGATTTACGTAGATTTTTTCAAAATAATCTCACACCTTATAAATTACATAATTCATGATCTCAAAATAATCAGATCTTTTGTGGGTTCCGCGCTCACCAATTAATATTAGTTGCACAATAATCTTGAGATAATCTGGATTCATATTTCAATTCAGGGTTATTTTGTCAAATAATCTCACCAAATAATCTTCATCACTCAATCATGATCTCAAAAATAATTCGCCACATCACCAACTTAATCCTTAAATAATCCTATGGATGGAGATGCCCTAAGAACATCCACATTGATGCTACTTGAATAAATGGATTTTTAATGACACGTAGATTTTTTCAAAACAATCTCATACCTTCAAAATTATATCATTCATCATCTCAAAATAATCATATCTTTTGTGGGTCCTACACTCAGTAATTAATACTACCTTCACAATAATCTTGAAATAATCTGGATTCATATTTCAATCCCGGATTATTTTGTCAAATAATCTCACCAAAGAATCTTCATCACTCAATCATGATCTCCATAATCCACCACATCAACAACTTAATCCTCAAATAATCATATGAATGTGGATGCCCTAAGGGTGTCGTCTTCTATGAGGATTATTTTGATACAGGAATGATATTTTTTGAGATAATGATTGAGAAGTTGAGATTATTTTAAGAGATTATTCTGAAAAATAATCTTGTATCAAATTTTAAATTTGGATTATTCAAAATGATTCTCAAAATTCTTTCTCTATTATTTAGAGACTTAGTCATGGTATTGCATTTAATTGTCTAACTCCTAAAATTCTCCAAGGATCCAGTTCCTCTGTCTTACTTAGGCAGCCAAAGAGGGTGTCACGTCATTTTGAATCATCAGATAAAAAAATCAATGGCTAAGATGAGTGGGACCATTTTGGGCACAAATCTAGAGGCCTCTATTTTAATCCCTACCTTGTATTCTGCCATAAGGTAGAGGATCTCAATCCATTCTCCAAACTATTGGACACGATCACACAACTGTTGCAGGCCTTTTGGAAAAATTCTGCCCGTGCAAACTATTGGGAACGGCTTGGGGACGGAAATGTTGCGGGATGGTGACTGCTCATGGAGTAAAGAAGATGGTGGCACTGGCGGATCCTCATCAGGGGCGGATTTACTCATGGTTGAGTGGGGGCAGCTGACCCCAATAAGGGACCACTATATTCCTTTAATTTCTTTATAAATTTTAAAAGTCCAATATTTGCCCCCAATTAAAAAAATTGGTTGCCCCCAATAACATGAGATCCCCTGCCCGCGTCAGCCTAAGAGGCAACAAGTTAGCCCTTAGCCACACGCCGTTAATGGATATAAACCTCTTTACATTATTTTTAATTTCTTTCTATCAATTAATCAATTTATTGTTGCTGTGTTGACTTTGATTGCCTTTGATGGTTGGATACTTGTTTAGTTGTTTAATCCTTCGATCGGTATGTGATCATAGTTTTTTTACTTATTTAAGGTTGTACATTACTTCCTTCGTCCTTTAAAACTTTGCCAAGTTTGACCAGCACGTAGAATAATAAAGTAAAATTGTTTAATTGAGGTTCAAAGGAAACATAAATAACAGAAATCACAAATTAATTGATTAAAACAGAAAGTGACAAAGTTTTTTAGGACGACCAAAAAAAGAAAGTTGACGAAGCTTTAAGGAACGGAGAGAGTAGTTTTTAACTTCTATATAGATATAAATATTAAATAATATTATTAAACTTATTATAATGTCGTTAATTTATTTTAGGAGTATTGATTTCACCAATTAGATATAACTTTTTTAGAAGGATCGATCAGATTTAATTTAATTGATTTTACTAAAATAGTTATACATCTTTAGTGTAACATTTGACACTATTAGAAAATAGAAAATGTCCTTTAGTAAGTTAAAATATTATGTATTAAAAAAATTGTATTTAGGTGGTAAAATAAAATGCATTAATGTATTAAAAATTTGTACTTAATTTCGCTTGTTTTCAAGACTTAGTGAAGAGATCAGATATTGGGCTATCGTTCTTTCACCAAAACCTGATAGTTCAAATAGTAATGTTTCTAATAGTGCTTCTTAATGATATACCCCCTCCATCCCGAAAACAAGTTCCACCTTTCCTTTTCGGATTGTCCCAAAATTAAGTTCCACCTTCAACTTCTTTTTATATCTGGAAAGTTTTTATTATTCATTTACCCTTTTACCCTCACATCACTTCATGGAATATGACTTTCCACGTGAACATGACTTTCGACGAAAGTTGTTACAAATGATTTAATCCAATGGATAAAATCGGGATAAAATATTTGATTAAAGGATCTTATCAACCACGTGAACATGACTTTCCACGAAAGTTGTTACAAATGAACCTGTAATGGATCTCTTCCGATAGATGAAAACTCGACCCAACTTTTTTTATTTATTCTACTATTAAAACTTTTATTATTTTAATATCACATTAATACTTTTTCTCTGACGCATTTTTAATTACCCTACCCCCAATAAATTTTAATCCTGGATACTCATTTGGAAAGCAAGACAGTGGTGGCTCGTGGAGAGGGTGGCATATCCTCTTAGGGAAAGCAGCATGGTGATGCACGACATGCTGGTGGTTCTTGCAAATTATTGGGAATTTCCAAATATTTCGTACATTTTAAATTTGAAATACAATTTAATTAAAAACATTGGGTAAATAAAGATCATGATTGAAAAGAAATTCATATGTTTGGGGATTATTTGAGATCTTTTTATTTGGCAGGGACATATTATAATCAATTCAATTATTTTCATTCTTATCTATACAATTATCCATCACATAATTGTGAAAGAAATTTTAAGTATTTACTTAAAATTGATCGCAAATAATAATATATAAGAATACTGGGTACAATCTCTAAATATGAATCCTCTGATTCTTCATTCGCAAGTTAACATAAATATAATTAAAAAATTTAATTTAAAATTAAATATTTAATTCTTCAAATATTTGAACGTTCTTCAAATCTTTAAATCTTTGAACCTTCATTTTTCGGATCTTCAAATCTTCAAAGTTTTTTTCTTTGAATATTCGAATTTTCATTCTTCGAATCTTCAAATATCCTTGAATTAAGAATTCAGCTTGAAGGACCTCCGGTTTTCAAGTGGTTTGATTTTCAACAAAAGGGTCGTTTTATGGCTTGATCTTCTGTTTAAGAGCCTCCCGGGATATATGGCTTGATTTTCAATTGAATCTTGATTCAATCTTTATATGAGCATCTTCAAAGATCCGTTTTTCATATCTTCGAATCTTCAAAGTTTTGTTCTTCAGATCTTCGAATCTTTAAGCTTCATTTTTCAGATTTTCGAACACCCTTCAACTTTCGGACTCATTTTATCAAGAATCAACAAAATCACGAAGGATTATTCGTATATTCTTAATAAAAATCGTGGCTTGAACTCTTCCTCGGAATCGTTCAGAGCCTTTCGGAAGTTTCTTCAGAGCTTTTTTGCAGCGTTTCTTCGACCGGAAGTTCTCTCCCCCTTTCCCTCGATTGAGACCCCTATTTATAGGTGTGGAGGGGGCGAAAATATGATTTAGGGTTCCAAAATTCGTCCATGCCTCATGGGCCTCAATAAAAATGGGTTTTAGGCTCTATTTGCTTGCATTTTATTAGTTAGAAAAATCAGCATTTATGCAATGTATCTGGATAACCTTTTTAACAAGGTTCATGGCTATTTCTCATGCATATGAACTGATTTCTTAACTAGATTCGTCATCCTCTTTATATATTGGATCATGTCTCTTATTTATTGGGCCGTTATTTAATAATGGGCTCAAGATAAAGAAATTAATAGGAACGGCCCATTATTTTCAAAGAATTAGAAAAATTGGATATTAAATGATCCGAATTAATTAAATTATATCTGAACAGACTCGTTTTAATATTTTCCTTTTTTAAGTAAGGCCCAACAACCATTATCAGTAGCCCATTATACTTGAGTTTGACCCAATAGCATCTAAAAGAGGCCCAATAAGGTCAATAATAGCTCGGTACCATTTGAAGAAGCCCAATGACTATCAGAACTGCCCCAATAATTTTTAGATGTCCACAATAATATTCATTGTTAATTCATGTGTCAATTTTAATTTATAGACAGAGGAAATAATAATTTAAAGAAAAGGTTTTTTAATTTGCTCTCATGATCTCTCTATCTCTGTGTCATGTAACAAGCTTTGAGTTCTAAGTTCTAACTATGCTTCTTCATTGGTGAATGGGAGGGACTTGCGCCTCCAAGAATCAGCAACCAACCTCTTGCCGCAAGATGAATAATGCGTGCAAACACCCCCTCTCAGGGCTTTCCCTATTCACCGTTGCACCTTGCTATACTAATTTGGGCTGGGATAGAGCTTCTTTGGGTTAAAACCTCGAATTTGGGGTTTCCCCTCCCATTGTGACCAGTCCAAAAGTGTAAGTTTTTCACTTCTCCTTCAAAAAGTAATTAAATTTGGATCCCTTGATAAGTTGATTTTGATGACTAATTTGAGTAATAGAATAATTGACTAATGTGTTTTTTAGTTATTGTCTTGACTTGTTTATAGGAGATTTATTTCAGAGTCACAATTCACAATTGAAACTGTAATTGACCAGTTTCAAAAGATGAAAACCCGAGGAGAGCAATTGCTATCAATTCTTTTTTTTTTTGCCGGGGAACACTTCCTTAAATTATTATAAAAAAGGACAATAAAAGTTACAAGGTAAAGTTAAAAAAAGGACAAAAGAGAAAAGGAAAGCCTTAACAATTGAAATTTTTAGAGGGTATCCCAACCAAAGCTGAGATGGACCTATTATACTTATTGTGAAACTTAGTCGCCTTCTGGAGATAAGGTGGGTAGACAATTGCCTCCGGGTGGGAAGACTTAAAGCGCTTGAAATCTTGAACAAGTTTGTGTGGTGAGTCGAACCTCGCATCTACGGGGTAAAGGAAGTAGTCAACTTCATTTTATGGTTTTCGGAATTGACTTCTTGTGATCATCGGGTGTGAAGTCCAACCGACTTCATTTTGTCAGTTTGTATTAACTTGGTGGAGCAATTGTGATCAATTCTATTATGGGTTTTTATATTGTTAAATGCTTTATTTAGTTTGAACAAATTCTCGTGTATTGTAGAATAAACTTTAACATAGGCCAAATATTATAATAATTAGAAAGCACAACTACAAAAGTAAAAAATACACAAAATAATTTCGCTATTTAGTCTAATATACTTAATTAAACTTTTATTCCAGAGATGTTTTTTTGTAAATGTACTTATTTATTATTCTTGCCCCCAATAATTTTCATTCTTGGATCCACACTGCAAATACGAAGTATTAAAAATAATACATCTATTACATCACAAATATCATCAATGTCCTCATTATATTATATAACCGTCAAAACTATTTCAAAGATATACTTAATAAATTTATTTAACTATTGTCTAAATAATTGTACTCCCTCCGTCCCCATAACTTTGTCCCATTTTACATGTTTCGTCCGTCTCATTAAGTTTGTCTCGTACCATATTTGGTAATATTAGGGTGGTTACAATTCATTCTTACTTTATTCACACTTTATCAATTTAATATCGAGTACACAATTCCACCTTAAAGTTCTTTAACGATCTAGACTCCCCATTTAGGATTATAAGTAAATCATCCGAAAAGCCAAGGTGAGATATAGGATAACCCACACTACCCATCCAGTAGGGTCTAATAAGACCGATATCAATATTCCACTTTAAGCCTCTAGAAAAAGCCTCAGAAGCAATAATGACCACATGACCACAAAAGGTGACAAAGGATCACCCTGCTTTACCCCTCTGGTTGGTTGAAAAAATCCATGTGGAACTCCATTAATTAAAATAAAGAGATAAGTAGTTTTGAAATTGTTAAGAATAAGTTGCACAAAACCATCACAGAAACCAAACCTGCTTAGAATCCCATGAGAGTCTGTCAAAAGCTTTAGCCATATCCAGTTTAATGATCACATTCGAACCCCTTATTTTTTACCAATAGAGTGTATCATTTTCTGAGCAATAAGAATATGACCAGAGATCTCCCTCGTTTGCATGAAACGAGCTTGTTCAGTGGAAATAATTTTTTGCTGAATCTTAATTAACCTGGAAGCTAACACTTTTGTACATGCCTTGTTCATAAAATTAGAGAGACAGGTTGGTCTAAACTCAGCAAATTTACGGGGATTGTCATTCTTTGGGATTAAGATCACCAGACTGCTAAACATACTTCTAGGAATATGCATACCCATGAAAAATTCTTGAACTGCCCTAACCACATCAATTCCTACAATATCCCAACATTTTTTGAAGAATTTTCCATTGAAACCATTAGGCTTAGGAGCCCCATTCTGATTAAGATCCCAAACTGAAGCCTTTACTTCATCTTCCATAGGAAGTTGCATAAGCATTAGGTTTTCCTCTTCACTGACTAATGATGGTATATATTGTAGAATATTGTCATCATCCATTTGGCTTTCCACAGAATAAAGATTGGTGAAAAAATAAATCGTCGCTACTGCAATCTCAGGTATAGTATCAACTAGAGCCCCTCTTTCATTCATTATAGCTGAAATTTGCTGCTTTTTGTGTCTAATCTTCACAAAAGAGTGGGAGAAACTTGAATTAGAATCACCTCTTTTAGCTAGTGAATGTGTGCTTTCTGCTTCCGGTATTTCCTTTCCAACTTTTATGTTTGCTTGAGTAAAACCCTCAAATGGGACCAATTATCTCTGTTACTCTCATTGGGATCAATCTCATATTTGAGTTCAGCCTTTTGGACCGAGTTTTCGCATTATTTGATATCATCAAACGGGTTCCCAAACACCTTTGTGTTCCGTATTTTAAGATCCTTCTCGAGACATTTTAATTTAGATACCAGGCCATTCATACCCCCTCCAAAAGAGTTAGCATTCTAACTTTTTTTAACAATGTCCAGAAAACCAAGGTGGGATAACCAAATGTTTTGAAATATAAAAGACTTAGGACCATTTTGAGTATTGTGATCACGCACAATAAGAACCGGACAATGATCAGATGTTTTTTTCAAGAATAGAAATTTTTATATGGCTAAAGAATTCCGTCAACTTAGAATTTACTAGGCATCTGTCCAAACGTCTACTAGCTCTACCATTAGATCTGTTGCCAGACTGTGTGAATTCAGGTCCCACATGAGGCAGATCAATAAGACCACATGCATCAATATAGACTGAAAATTCAAGCATACCGGTAAGGTTAGAAACAAAATTCCCTTTATGCTCACTGTGAGTAGCTATTGCATTAAATTCACCCCCACAATCCAAGGCTCATCCATATTAGCAGAGAAATTAGATAGAGCATTCCACAGAAGTCTTCTAGAAATACATGTGTGATAGAGTATATAGACTCGGACCCTCGGGTCTCATGACTATTGGACCCGGACAGCGGCCCACGTACACTCAGCTGATAGCATTTTCATTATTGTACATTATTATTATTATTCAGGTGTTCTAGATTAGCCTTTTGTATTATCAGTCCATTTATGTAACCGGGTATGTCAGGTCCATATTAGAGGCCTGGACCCGGACATTCTTCTATATATACTCCCTTAGGGAGTTCTTGTAAACCTAATTTTCACAACTCTAATACACATCACTACTATTCATCTTCTTCTCCACATTATTAAGCTCAAATCTCTCCATTTATTATATAGTTTGGATCCCTATAATTCATCAATGGTGCTTTCATTGAGAGATTAGAGCAAAATCAAGTGAGAAATCCTCCCAAAACATACAAAAAATTCATTCCAATAACAAGAAATCAGTCAAAAACAGATCTGAAAATGTCAAGAACAACAAAAAAAATCTGAAAATCCCAGCTTTGAGCCACCGTGGGTTGGGCGGTGAAGCTCGCTGCTTTAGCTGAAGTCTGCCGCACCATTGCAGCTCTCATCGCCGCCCCTGGTCCAGCACCACCGCCGCCGCAGGTCATAGAGGCCATAGCAATGAAGTAAATGCCTAGAGAACCTGTGAGTCCGCCATCCACAACCTGCGAAGTTGCAGAGCGAGCAAGACGCCATTTCTCTCTTCAGCCGGAAGGACGATTCTCTTGAATGACGACTTCTGCTTGCTCGTCCTCCTCGCCGGTCACCGGTCATAGCGCCGCGAGAGGCTAGTTGCCGCTCTCTCCTCTTTCTTTCCAGAGGGAAGGAACAATCTACCACCGTGCGTCATGGCTCCAGATCCCGTCATCACCGGCCTACAGCTTACCCGCCAATGCGTCAGGATGTAGCCGTCGCACACCATCAAGCCGCAGCAGAGTGGAGTCCCTCTTTCTTCCAGACCTAGATGCTCCGAGCTGATGGCGGTTTCCTCTTCATTTACGGCGACATCAGGACGGCCCCTGCCCAGCACTTCGCGCGCCATCAAGCCGCACCAGAGCGGAGGCATTTCTTCCAGACCTAGGTGCTGCGGGAAAGGGGATATGGGCCACCAGAACAGTCAACAGCTTTGTACAATTTAAAATGGGCCAAAGGAGTTCTGCTGGACGCTATTCATCTCAGCCAAGCCCATCAAAAATTCAGCCCAACTAAGAGCTAAGTGCCAATACTCCTAATTATACACTTAAAATATTTATTAAATGATAGTAGTATAATTATTACTATTATTAATTATGTTATTTCCATCACCATTATGGCGGGTTAAAAACCCCCGAGGTGGTGAAGACCATTATGAGGGATTAAAATTTCCCGAGGTCGCTAATGAAAATTTATTATTGGCGTTATTATTTTTATCACTGCCATTAGACCGGGTCAAAAAAAACCAAAGTGGTGGACCCGAGCTCTAGTCTACCGAACATCTTTATTTGATGATTCAGATTATATTTAGGTCCATCGACCTACCCTAGTCACCTTTATTTGGTGACTCGGACATCTAAAAATGAGAGCCGCTACCGGCCGCACATGACATTATGCCCGATAGCGGTAAACAGTACACCTCGTTCTCCGAGACGCTAATCGCGTCGCCCAAAAGCCGTTGCCATGAACAACGCACCTATTGTATTCCACTTACTTTTTGGAAATGTAAATAGAGGATACCACGTATCGTATCAGCAACCTTAGAGCGAAGGGCTCAGGTATGCTCCACTTTGTATTTTGTATCAGCGAAAGGCTCAGGCCCAGCTGAGAGAGCACGTCGTATCGGCCCCTTGGAGCAAAATGCTCAGGCAGGGCCGACGATGTCCCCAGGACGACGGGCCCGCAAACGGCCCACGTCTTGAAATGGGAAGTTCACCGCGTCGTCCACGCGCCTGATCACAGGACGACAGGCCTGAAATCATGGCCGAGGTGACAAAACCCCCAAACAATACTAAGTACATATCAGGCAAATACTACACATTATGGACGAAGCAAGGCCATACATGCGGATTAGACGAGCGCCCAGCGCCGTCCCTCATCTTAGACGAGCGCCCAGCGCCGTCCATCATCTTAGGCGAGCGCCCAGCGCCGTCCTCCATTTTGAGACGAGCGCCCAGCGCCGTCCCTCATTTTCAGACGAGCGCCCAGCGTCGTCCCTCATCTTAGACGAGCGCCCAGCGCCGTCCATCATCTTAGACGAGCGCCCAGCGCCATCCTCCATTTGTAGACGAGCGCCTAGCGCCGTCCCTCATTTTCAGACGAGCGCCCAGCGCCGTCCTTCATCCTAAGACGAGTGCCCAGCGTCGTCCTTCATCTTCAGACGAGCGCCCAGCGTCGTCCATCATCTTAGACGAGCGCCCAGCGCCGTCCCTCATCTCAGACGAGCGCCTAGCGCCGTCCATCATCTGAGACGAGCGCCCAACGCCGTCCCTCATTTTTAGATGAGCGCCCAACGCCGTCCTTCATCTTCAGACGAGCGCCCAGCGCCGTCCATCATCTCAGACGAGCGCCCAGCGCCGTCCCTCATCTCAGACGAGCGCCTAGTGCCGTCCATCATCTTAGACGAGCGCCCAACGCCGTCCCTCATTTTTAGACGAGTGCCCAACGCCGTCCTTCATCTTCAGACGAGCGCCCACCGCCGTCCCTCATTTTCAGACGAGCGCCCAACGCCGTCCCTCATTTTCAGACGAGCGCCCAGCGCCGTCCCTCATCTCAGACGAGCGCCCAGCGCCGTCCCTCATCTCAGACCAGCGCCCAGCGCCGTCCCTCATCTCAGACGAGCGCCCAGCGCCGCCCCTTAGACGAGCGCTCAGCGCCGTCCCTCATCTTCAGACGAGCGCCCAGCGTCGTCCCTCATCTTCGGACCAGCTCCACCGTCCTTCATGTTCAGTCCAGCGTCAACGCCTTGCCCTTTCTCATATCACGACCGGCCCCTCGGCCTCGTCGTGATCATCTATCTCAAGACCGGCTTCCTCAGCGCCGCGAGTCTTGAGCTAGCGATCGGGCTCACCACCCCTTCCTGGATGGTGACCATCGCCTTTATATGACGATCGGCTTCATCAGCGCCTCGTCATCACATTATAGGACCGACTCCTCATCGCCGTTGTCCTCACATCACGACCGGCCTCTTAGCCTCGGCTTGATCATCTATCTCAAGACCGGCTTCCTCAGCGCCGCGAGTCTTGAGCTAGCGATCGGGCTCGCCATTCCTTCCCGAATGGTGACCATCGCCTTTATATGACGATCGGCTTCATCAGCGCCTCGTCATCATATTATAGGACCGGCTCCTCATCGCCGTTGTCCTCACATCACGACCGGCCCGTCGGCCTCGACGTGATTATCTATCTCAAGACTGGCTTTCTCAGCACCGAGAGTCTTGAGCCAGCGGTCGGGCACGCCATCCCTTCCCGGATGGTGACCATCGCCTCTATACGACGATTGGCTTCACCATCGCCTCGTCATCATTATTTGGACCGACTCCTCATCGTCGTCGTCCTCATATCACGACTGATCCCTTCGGCCTCGACGTGATTATTTATCTCGAGACCGGTCTTAGTCATTCCTTTACTGGATGGCGACCGTTGCATGGATCTTTGGACCGGCCCCTCAGTGCCTTCGTCCTCATATCACGACCGCCCCCCTCGGCCTCGACGTGGTTATTTATCTCGAGACCGGTCTTAGTCATTCCTTCACCGGATGGCGACCGTTTCATGGATTTTTGGACCGGCCCCTCATCGCCGTCGTCCTCACATCATGCCCAGCCCCTCAGCCTCGGCGTGATTATCTATCTCAAGACCGGCTTCCTCAGCGCCAAGAGTCTTGAGCTGGCGATCGGGCTCACCATCCCTTCCTGGATGGTGACCGTCGCCTTTATATGACGATGGGCCCATCATGGCCTCGTCATCATTTATTGGAACGACTCATCATCACCGTCATCCTCACATCGCGGCAGACCCCTCTGTCTCAACGTGATCTTGAGCTAGCGATTGGGCTCACCATCCCTTCCTGGATGGTGACCATCGCCTCTATATGACGGCCGACTCATCATTGCCCCATCATCATATTTCGGTTTGGCTCTTTTCGTCGCCATCCGCGCATCACGATCGGCCCCTCGGCCTCAGCGTGACTATCTATCTCAAGACCGGCTTCCTCAGCGTCGAGAGTCTTGAGCTAGCGATCGGGCTTGCCATCCCTTCCTGGATGGTGACCATCGCCCTTATATGACGATCGACTTCATTCTTGCCTCGTCATCATATTATCGGATCGGCTCATCATCTCTGTCCGCACATCACGATCGGCCCCTCGGCCTCGGCGTGATTATCTATCCCCAAGACCGGTCTCAGTCATTCCTTCATCGGATGGCGACCGCTGCTTGGACTTTTGGATCAGCCTCATAGTGCTGAAGACCTCGCATCACGATCGGCCCCTCGGCCACGGCGTCACACCTTTTCCCAACATCGGCTTCATCAACGCCGAGTGTGTTGGGCTAGCGATCAGGCTCGCCATCCCCTCCTGGATGGTGACTATCGCCTCTATATGACGATCGGCTCCATCACCGCCTTGTCATCATATTTCGGACTGGCTCATCATTGCTGTCCGCACACCACAATCAGCCTCTCGGCCTCGACGTGATTATTTATCTCAAGACCGGCTCCCAACGCCGAAGTCTTGTTATAGCGATTGGGCTCGCCATCCCTTCCTGGACGGCGACCGTCGCCCCTATATGACGCATGGCTTATCATCGCCTCGTCCTCATATTCGGACCATCTCACCAGCGCCATCGTCCCCATATTCGGTCCGGTTCGTCAGCGTTGTCGTCCTCATATTCGGATTGACTCATCAGCGTCGTCGTCCTCATATTCAGACAGGCGTCCACCGCCTCATCCTCCTATTCAGATATAGCGAACATCTTGTGGTCTCCGGCTGAAAGGCTAAATGAGCCCAGAGTTCGGCCACATATCGTTCTGTCATCTTTATTTGATGATGAGGAACTCATTTGTAGGCCTCTGAGCCATATCTTGCCCCGTCATCTTTATTTGATGACGTGGAGTTCTCCTACAGGCCTCTCGGCCATACATCGCCCCATCATCTTTATTTGACGACGTGGAGCTCTTATGCAGGCCCCTCGGCCACACATCGCCTCGTCGTCTTTATTTGACGACGTGGAGCTCTTAAGCAGGCCCCTCGGCCGCACCATTGCCCCGTCATCTTTATTTGACGACGTGGAGCTCTTATGCAGGCCCCTCGGCCACACATCGCCCCATCGTCTTTATTTGACGACGTGGAGCTCTTATGCAGGCCCCTCGGCCGCACCATTGCCCCGTCGTCTTTATTTGACGACGTGGAGCTCTTATGCAGGCCCCTCGGCCGCACCATCACCCCGTCGTCTTTATTTGACGACGTGGAGCTCTTATGCAGGCCCCTCGGCCGCACCATCGCCTCGTTGTCTTTATTTGACGATGTGGAGCTCTTATGCAGGCCCCTCGGCCGCACCATCGCCCCGTCGTCTTTATTTGACGACGTGGAGCTCTTATGCAGGCCCCTCGGCCGCACCATCGCCCTGTCGTCTTTATTTGACGACGTGGAGCTCTTATGCAGGCCCCTCGGCCGCACCATCACCTCGTCGTCTTTATTTGACGACGTGGAGCTCTTATGCAGGCCCCTCGGCCCCACCATCGCCCCGTCGTCTTTATTTGACGACGTGGAGCTCTTATGCAGGCCCCTCGGCCACACCATCGCCCCGTCGTCTTTATTTGACGACGTGGAGCTCTTATGCAGGCCCCTCGGCCGCACACATCGCCCAATCGTCTTTATTTGACGACGTGGAGCTCTATGCAGGTCCCTCGGCCATACATCGCCACGTCGTCCTTATTCGACAACGTGGAGCTCTCGTACAGGCCTCTCGGCCCATCGGCCTTACGTTCTGGTCATCTTTATTTGATGAACCAGACATCATATTGTGGACGGTCGCTCGACACATCCCTTAGTCATCTTTATTTGATGACTAGGACTACTGATCATGATGAGCTACCCACATATAGAGATCGGCCTCGACCATCCAGCAGACGGGCACCGCTGCAGCTCCATCTCCAGGCCGAAGGGCTCGCACCTTTTGTTTCATTTTGGGTGCATCCGGTGTACTCTTTTTCCCTCATTAGGATTTTTTCCCACAAGGTTTTTCCTAATGAGGTTTTTAACGAGGCATCTCCCCATCGTGGATCAAAAGGTGTCAACCCTCGCCCCCCTGTTGAAGACATCATCCGACACACATTACTCTACTCCTCTTCACCTCATTACACGCGCCTCAAGGAGTGGGGGACTGGAAGAGCGGGGGACTTAGCGCCTCCGTTAACCAAAGAAGCAGAAATTCAAATTTTTGTTCACGAAGTTTACTCACCAGACGACGACAGATCAGCACACAGTTCTACTCTCTTTCGCCTCGAATACTCTCGACTCAGAGAGTGGGGGACTCCTGATAGAGTATATAGACTCGGACCCCCGGGTCTCATGACTATTGGACCCGGACAGCAGCCCACGTACACTCAGTTGATAGCATTTTCATTATTGTACATTATTATTATTATTCAGGTGTTCTAGATTAACCTTTTGTATTATCAGTCCATTTATGTAACCGGGTCTGTCACGCCCATATTAGAGGCCCAGACCGAGTTTTCACATTATTTGATATCATCAAACGGGTTCCCAAACACCTTTGTGTTCCATATTTTAAGATCCTTCTTGAGACATTTTAATTTAGATACCAGGCCATTCATACTCCCTCCAAAAGAGTTAGCATTCTAACTTTTTTTTAACAATGTCCAGAAAACCAAGGTGGGATAACCAAATGTTTTGAAATATAAAAGACTTAGGACCATTTTGAGTATTGTGATCACGCACAATAAGAACCGGACAATGATCAGATGTTTTTTTCAAGAATAGAAATTTTTATATGGCTAAAGAATTCCGTCAACTTAGAATTTACTAGGCATCTGTCCAAACGTCTACTAGCTCTACCATTAGATCTGTTGCCAGACTGTGTGAATTCAGGTCCCACATGAGGCAGATCAATAAGACCACATGCATCAATATAGACTGAAAATTCAAGCATACCGGTAAGGTTAGGAACAAAATTCCCTTTATGCTCACTGTGAGTAGCTATTGCATTAAATTCACCCCCACAATCCAAGGCTCATCCATATTAGCAGAGAAATTAGATAGAGCATTCCACAGAAGTCTTCTAGAAATACATGTGTGACCCCCATAAATAGCTCTTAACTAGCTAGCAAGATAAATTCCCCTTTCTTTTTCATATGAACATATTGAGGATGCCAAATAAAATAAAAAATAGATACTCACTTGGGTTCCAGAACACCCAAATATTATTGACCTCAGAGAAGAGCACCTTTTGAAAGCCCAACTCAAACATAAAACGACTTGCTTTATTACAATCAACAATAGGTTCTTAAATAAAAAGAGCATGAATATTTTGTATCTGACTAGGGAACCTAATCTTGAACAAGACGATTCGAGACCTTTTGCATTCAATAGTAGACAATTGAGAGTGAGCTTGTGACATAGAATCACGAGATTCTATAACATCTTTCTTCCTAACAACATTCCTTGTAACTCTACTTGGACATTCATAGTCATCCTTTCTCTTTGCTTTTCTTGTTTTTTACCTTGGTAAACCCATCATCATCTATTATGACTACTACTAAAACATTTAATTCATATAAGTTGACTCGGTTCATCATTGTTATTCACTACATGCATCACTGATCATTCCGAGAAAGGGAAGGAGAAAAAAATCTTATTTTAATGTAGGGAAAACGGTCAAATAAGGTTATCTACCATTATGAAAACGTCACATAAGACAATGTACTTAATAAAATGTCATATAAATACGTCTACTTATAAAAAACAATCGAATGAGGCCTAAAAGCCTATTGACAACATCTTAATCCCGATTTTAGCGTGTTTTTGACTATCTTTCTAAAATACATCATAAGGCTAACATGGAATATTTAGCTAAGATTGGTTGAGATACAAGGCAAAAATAATGAAACCTAAGCTAAAATCGAGATTAGGAGGTTGTCAACGTGTCGTTAGGACTCATCTCATAAAGTTTTATGAGTAGGCGTATTTATATGACACTTTATTGAGTAGATGAGCTTATGTGACGACTTAGTAAAGGTAGAAGACCTTATTTGATCCTTTTCTCTTTAATGTGTTATAACTTATTTATCTGTACTCCAATTTTTTCAAAAAAATACATCAAAATTTAAAACTTTTTATGTTCTTTCATATCACACAATTTTTACAAAAAGTATATCAAAAATCATAAAGTTTTATGATTTTTCATATGACAACAAATTGCACATATAAATTTTTTTTGTAAAATTTGAGTTATAAATCAATGATATATCAAATTTATAGTGAAATTTGAGTTTAAATTTGTGTGATGGGAAGTGCACTCTTACACAGTAGTCGTGACACACATTAGGAATCCCATTTTCATTCTATATTTAAATCTATTGTTTTATTTAGTAAAGCGGGGTTACAAATTGGTGACATATCACTATGTTTTTTATTAACAAAAAATTTATTGTCATTCTTATGAAAACATTTAATTAGTTTTAAACGAAAAGGGTTATAATAGCTGTAATGGAACTTTAGCTCACGTGAACGTGACTCTAATAGCACAACACCAATAATACACTTGAATATACAAAATAATGTAAAATTGTAAACTCCACATATTCCCAATTCCAATTCAACACTTTTTATAAGGGAAATTTCCCAAAGTAGGAGTAAATGAAGTTTGAAATTCCAAAATAGGACTACTTTATTTTTATTCCCGAAATGAGACTAACATGACAGTATTTACTGTCATCTTGTAGCCCTGACTGCCAAATAGTTGCAGTACAGTGCATTTAACATGATAATATTTATTATAATTAATGACAATATTTTTTAATCATGTTAGTATTTTTCATACATGACAGTAATAACTCATATTTCGGGAAGAAAAAAATACTAGTCCTATTTTTGGAATTCCAAGTGTCATTTGCTCCTATTTTGGGTAATTTCCCTTTTTATAATCATCCTCATCGTACAATTAGTCATATGAATAATTAATAACTATTACAATACTAAGCACATAAATCACAATATAACCCTAAATTCACACTCCAAAAGATGGTGATTCATCACCCGTATTCCATGTTGATGGTTAGTTCATACTACCTTCGTCTCTCTTTATTTAGCCATATTTGACTTTTCCAAACTTTGATATATTATTTTAACTAATATATTTATGTGAAAGTTAATAAATTTATACTTTTATGAGCATGAAGTTTTAACAAAGAACATTTTCATATCATTCCCATATTATCATTATTATCGTATATAAATATATAATCGGTCAAAGTTCAACACCATTGATTTAAAAAACAGTGTTCGGTTAAAATTTAAATGACATAGGGAGTAAAAGAAATCGATTATATCCAAAATTTTGATATACGTTATGAATAATTCACAATGTTTATCGGTATTTGTCACCTCACCCATATCAAATTCACACTATCCGCTCATGCCCCGAATGTTACACAGTGCTTATACCGTAGAACCAGTGCATGGTGAGCACCATGCACCTTTTGTTATTTTTTATTTCTCTTTTTCTTAAAATTGTTAATAATTTTTTTTATTTTTGATCCAATTTTTATAAAATTTATATCAAATATTTTTATTTTTCATGATCTTTCAAATGAGACCAATATTGCCTATGTAATTTTGATTTTTTACATTCATACATTTCTTGTAATATATTTTTATATGCATACACTTTTTCTATAATATATTTTTTATCACTTTTATATGTTTTTATAGGTTTTTAAGATATTGAGTTTGTTTATTTTGCTTTTAGCTTGGAGTTACATTTGATAATATACGAAGTCACATCATCTTATACTCCAGTTACAAGTTATTATGTGTGAGTTATATCTTGTTATGTGTGAGTTACATCTTGTTATACACGAGTTACATACTTTTATGCGCGAGTTACATGTAATTATGTGTGAGTTACATCTTGTTATACACGAGTTACATACTTTTATGCGCGAATTACATTAATTATGTGTGAGTTATATCTAATTATTTGTGATTTTTTACTTATCTTTATCTTGAACTAATTCAATTATAACTGAATTGATTTTTTTCTTTGCCAATTTAATACAAAATTTTATTAATCCACATAAAATAAGTATATTGTATTTCATATTCATACACTATTTTTCAAATGATAAAAATGAAAGATGTAATAGGGATTTATTTCGTGGTGTAACTCACATACATTAAGATGTAACTCGCGTATATTAAGATGTAACTCGCGTACAACTCGCGCAGAAGAAGATGTAACTTCATGATATATTATCAAATGTAACTTCAAAATAATTTATTAAAATTACATAAACAATATGGTCTCATTTGATAGATCGTGAAAAATAAAAAAATTTGATATAAAATTTATAAAAATCAAATATCAAATAAAAAATGTTATTACAATTTTTAACAATAAAAGAAATAAAAAATAATGGAATCAAGAGCAAGTATAAATTGACAATGTCACACTAGTTATTTCCTCAAATAAAGTTTTTCTCTCTCGAATATATAGACAATTAGACACGTCATTCTGATTCCATCACTGATTCACTGTAACCTCGGATACACCATTTCTTTTTCCCTTGGAGAAGAAGAAATACAACACTAGGGGCCGGGAATAGCAACAAAACAGTATACAGTCCGTAGCTCAGGTGCCGGAGAGGGATTTTCATTGAAGAATAGAAATATAGAGAGGTGAAATGCATCTGTATAACGCTTGGTTGCCACCGCCGGTGGCGGAGCAGACGAGAAAAGAGGGTGAGGCGTTCGCCGAAGTGGTGAAAACGGCCAAGGAATCGTATAAGCAGGACGATCCGGACTCGGTTTACGCTACGCTGAAATGGATATCTGTTCTCGACCTGTAAGCTTAGCTCCAAACAGTAGCTCGTTTTCATGAATATTTTTTCCTGTTCAATTATATCCGTACTTGATTGATAGAGAATTGGTTGCTCTTAGGCTTTCATCAAGCTGCTTAGACACAGAATTTCAGTATACGAACTTTCCAACATGTATGATCAATGTTTTGATTGTCAAGTTGGAGATGCTTTTGAATGGTTGAATACTTGAATTTAATTGGAATGAGTGAAACTATTGTTATTTATGGGAGTGCTAGTCATTCATGGCATGATGCGTTGTATAAAAATTATGTAATTATTATTATGCAATCAATGTGGGGTTCATGCGTATCCAGTAAGTTTATGTGTCTAACTTTGCAGTTTGCATTGATAAAGGCAAGTTCACTTAACTGAAGGAATTGAAACTATTGAAGTTAATGATTTTGCAAACCATTTCGCAAGGTTTTGGAGACAAATTATGAAGAAATATACTCTATGTCTTTTATTAACAATGTGTGTAGAAAGTTTATGCATCTAATTTTCTGGATGGGGATTGCATTTACACTCAGGCCCATATGCTATGTTTGCTTCATGAACATGCAATGAACTGTTTGTTCTTAAAGTGTGTAACATGCTATGTTACACACTTATACTTCATCTGTTCTTAAATAAGTGCAACATGTTGAATTTTACACTATTCACATGTTCTACTTTGACTACAATTTATCTTTTAATGCATTAATAAATTATTTTTTAAAAAATATTGTTAACTTTGTCTAATTGCAATTTTTCAAAATCTGTTTTTTTTAAGTTTTTTTTTTACTAATAGAGAATTATATATATTAATGGTCAAAGTTGTACATGGGCAAACTTAAAAAGTGGACTGTTGCACTTATTTAAGAACAGAGGAAGTATGTTTCATATAATTTAATTTTTAAGAATATTGGATTTATGATGTTATATTTAATTTAATTCATGTATAATTGCAAAAGCCATATATTTCTTACATTTTTTATATTAAACAGATGGAGACATGAAGTATTATTTTGATTGCGTCGAGGATGATTAAATGACACATGAAGATTTTGTGGTCTTATATATGCGATCCATTATGCGTTTTATAGAACACTTTATCAGCATATGTGGTTATCATATAATGAAATTACCTCTCTTCTATCTACAGCTTCATAAAGGCAAGAAGTGAATTGCGTATTGAAGATGTGAAAGACCTTGTCGAATTTGGGTTGGACTTATTTAGATTATCAGAAAATAAACTTAATATTCAGGTGTAGCATCTATCCAGTCAGCACTCCCACCTGCATATCTACAGCTGGAAATCCTTTTCTTTAGTTAAGATGACATACCATTTTGCTTTGATCAGGTTAGATGGGGAAATCTCTTGGTAAGGATATTAAATAAATTTAGAAAGAAGTTGGATTTGGAGGTCCAGTGGCGCCCATTCTATGATACTCTGGTACACACTCACTTCACGAGGCAAGTTACATATACACACCAAAGCAATGCTGTAATGCTCTGTTCCAAGTTAAATGGTTCTAGGATGGCATAAAGTGTATATCAGTTGGAGTAGGGTTTAAAATTGCTACATCTGGAGTTCATTTTTCTATGTTGTATGGGAAATTAGGATATCTAACTATAGTGGTGCCAAATATGAACATGCTTGAAACTTAACATCGTAATGCTCATCATAAGTTATGAGCATATGCAGTTGTAGAAGTTTGATTTCCTTCTCTTTTTTCTGTTTATGGGATGAATCAGAATCTTTCACAAAGAAATACATAGTCCAAGCTGGCAGTGAGAGCACACAAACTATGGTCTAGCTTTTAACAAAAGCTTGACAGACGCTATACTTAATTTTAAACTGATTGAGTTTCTGTTTTCCCCCTTTTTGGCAATTGAACTTGATTAGCATTGTTTTGATTCCTATCTGTTGAGAGTGCTCAACTATTCTGGCCGAGTTTATTCCTGGATTCGTAAATTATATGTTGAGAGATGGTGTGTGTGTATTTGAAGCAGGAATACTGGCCCTGAAGGATGGAGATTGAAACAACGACATTTTGAGACAGTTACTTCACTTGTTCGATCTTCTCGGCGGTTCTTCCCTTCAGGTTCTGGATTTGAGATATGGACTGAGTTCAGGTAACTCTCTTATTCCTTCATTCAGACACCGTATTTCCTTTTCGATGTATAAAAAAATCACATACTATCTTCATCACATTGTTTACAGATAATCTGGATAACCTAGTAACTTCGTTGTCATGCATCTTAAGCATTTGCTAGTTTTCATATCACAGCATAATTTGTTTTATAGGTAACACCAAGTATTAGTGGTACATTTAGTTCATGGAGTAAGACAACAATGGAATATCATTAATGGAGTCATTTCTGAACAAATAATATTGCCTCCACCCTTGTACTATATAATATTGGTAAGGTACACAACAACATCCAAGCCTTAATCCCAAAAGAATTTGGGGTGGGGCTAACATGAATTGATCTATGATATCGTTGCCAAACAGAGAGACAGACGGGGGGGGGGGGGGGAGTAAGATAAAATGGATAAAATAAAGATAAATAATCATAAGATAACAATAACATAAGAATATAAGAAAGATAAAAGATAGAAAAATAAAAGAGCATAAAAAAGCTAGAAGATAAAAATAACATAGGAATATAAAAGGATAAAGGAGATAAACGATAAAAGAAAAGAGAGAGGAAATGTAGAAAAGACGTCAATGTTGAGATCAATTATTGGTAAGGTACAATACTATAAATAATTAATCCTACTTCTATGTTTTAAATTTATGTCACATGGTCTCGTACTCTTTTTGGCAACATATATATAAATAGTTAGCTTCTTTAATAAAATTTGTTTGAAATATGACTTTTTATGGGACAGATACAAAACTTTCCCTTTCATACCCAAACACATAGGTATCAATGAACGGACAAACAAACATACAAGTCAGCATACAACCATAACCCTTGTCCCTTACCACTATTTGTTTTCTTTAGTACCCCTAAAAGTAGTACATTAAGATATACTTCCTCCGTTCCATAAAAGTTGCAACATTGGAATTTCTGCACTATTCACACCCCTTACTTTAACTACGATTTTCAAATAATATATATAATAAAAATATTATGTCTAAAATATTAATAAATTTGTATTAGTGTAAATTTCCAATATATTAACTTTTTTTAATGTTTACTAATACGTAAATAAATATAATTACAGTCAAAGTTGCGTGTTGGCAAACGTGAAAGTCAAACTGTTGCAACTTTTATGGAACGGAGGATAGTATATGCATTTTATGCAAAAATGAAGATGCATTCCTTACAGAGATTCTTTACTTTGAAGTTTAATACTATATTTGTTCATGAATATAATTGCAGATCCGTATTGGAAAATCCATGGCATAACTCAGTATTTGAAGGTTCTGGTTTTGTACGACTGTTCCTTCCAACAAATGTGGATAATAAAGACTTCTTCTCTTAGTAAGATACTAGTTTTTTTTTTGGAATAATGTTTTCTCTTTTCTATGTACTTCAATATTTTTTTTTGATGTCATGACAGTGATTGGATTAGATCATGCTTAGATCACTGGGATTCTATACCAAATTCCCAGTTTTGGAGCAGCCAGTGGACCTCTCTTACCGCCCGTGTGATAAAGAACTACAACAATCTTGATTGGGAAGTATTCTTGCCAAATTTTTTCAACAGATACTTGAATATGTTTGAGGTAGGTGTGTGCTATGTAAAGATACTTAATATGTTACATGGCAGGTGTTACATTTAGCAAATTGTTTCAATGTCTAAGTCGCGGTGAACGAATAACTAATGATGTGACTATTTAATAGTCAAATATGCTCTTATGCAAGAGGGCCGAGCTTATCCATTTCCACTGAAACATGACATTGATTATATTCTTTTGAGAGCCTTTCCCTATGCCATATATGGTAGTTGGTGTATACAAGTACATCGGAGGTTGCACTTGCAGCCTGGTTAATCATGGCAATTAAGAAATAGTATTTCCAAGTGTTAGGGTGTCTATTTGGCGTATCTCCATGTTGCAGTGATCTTGGCTCTTCTAGGCCACTTTGGTTATCTTTATTCTCGTGATTTAAATAATGTAAAAAAGTAACAGTATGCCCCCCTCTGTCCAAAATTATAAGCCCCAATTGTTTTTTGCTCGCACATGAAAGAAAGAAATGATATTCAGTTTGGTTTCCAATCCCCCCCTCAAAGATGTATGACTTTTATAAAAGTAGTACAACTAGTTCAAACTGTCAAAATCAGAAAAGGGGTAAAGTAGGAAAAATTATATTTCGTTGCAAGGAATATTGACATAGTTGTTGGGACAAACAAAATGTAAAGTGGAATCTTTTAAAATTGGATATAGGGAGTGTTAAATTAATATAAATGTAATCATTTCATTGCTTCCGTTCAGTAACAGTAACCAATAGGGAAGTAATAAAAGTGATTACACATAATTTAGCTTCAAAAAACGTTCACTAACAATATACCTACTGCTGGCTAGATATGTAGAATTCTACACTTCAAATCATCTGATAATTATTTTTATTTCATTATTTGGTCAGAACTCAGAAGCTAGCACTTCTATAATTAGGCTTAGCAGGCTAGATGTTATCATCTTCCTCTTTCCCCTATGTTTTGGGATAATTTGAACATCCTAACCAACATGGTTAGGAGGTCATTCAGATACCCTTTAATTTTTCACTCATAGCACTCTGTGTGATTGATGCTGAATTCACAGGTTCCTGTGGCAAATGGAAGTGGGTCAAATCCATTTTCTGTGGATGTTCCTAGAAACACTAGATTCTTGTTCTCAAATAGAACAGTCACTCCATCAAAAGCCATTGCTAAATCAGTTGTAAGATTTCTCAGAAACACTCAGGTGGGTTCTGTTGTAATATTTCCTAACTGAACTTACCTTGGCATTCTCTTAACATGAATGTAGGTTTATCTACTAAGTCCTGGAGGTTCAACACTACATCATTTTGAGAAATTGGTCAACCTCTTGGAACAGTTCGTTTTCTGAATTTTGTTGCTTCTATTCATCTCTGTCTAATTGCTTCCTATAAATCCTACTAATGATATTATATGCATCTATAAGTCATCCTTTCATTATTTAGGTACTACCACCCTTCCAATGGTGGCCGCTGGACATATTCTCTTGAACGATTCTTGTTCTACTTAGTAACTACATTTCAAAAGAGGTTGCAACTGGAGCAACAGTAAGAATCATTTATCCCTGAAAAGAATCTAATTAATATGATGCTTCATATGCGTGATTGATCTTACTAAAGCATTTTGCTCAGGAGAAAAGATAAAGGCGAACTGTCGGTACGCTTCCTAAGGCAGGTGGACAGGACTTCCTTTGTTAATATCATCTTGAGGCTGATTGATCGTGGTCAATATAGCAAAAATGAACATCTTTCAGAAACTGTTGCTGCTGCAACTTCTATTCTTTCGTATATAGAACCATCCTTGGTTCTTCCGTTTTTAGCATCTCGGTTTCACATGGCCTCAGAAACAGTAAGTTCTCATGAGATATATTAGCCTAAACTTTTGAAGATTTATTGTTGGATACTCTTCAACAACAACAACAACAACATCCAAGCCTTATTCCCAAAAGATTTTGAGGACGGCTAACATGAATGTATCCATGATACCAGAGCCAAAAAGAGAAAAAAGATGAGAAAAAATAAAAAGATAAGGTAAGATAAAATGGATAAGATAAAAGATAAATATAAGATAAGTTGGATACTCTTACTCTATTAAAATTATACCCCTAACACTTTTGGACCTTTTGGTTCTCACTGACCATCCCTTATCAATTGTGAACCCTTCAGTGCTCACCCAAGCATCCTTATTCTGTACCCTCATTGGGCATTCTTAACACCTTTTCGTTGGGGCATCTTCCTACACCTTTGTAACATTGAAACCCGTAATTTGGTGTTCTCAGGAACACTCAAACACACCTTTTTCCTCTCTATTTGTGTTTGTTTTTTTGCTCTAAGCACCTTGTCCCTTTAATATGTGGTAGGAAATTTGGAACACAACACAAAGACTAAGCACTTTTTTTTTCTGATTTATACATTTTATTTCAGATTTTCTGCCTTTCCATTTCTTTTCTTTAGCAGAGAACAAAAAGGTTCAAAGAATTTTCTGACCCAAAATAGTAGGAGCTGTGAACAATAACCAAAGTAGTAACTCTGGTTGCTAAAATAGCAAGCCTATCTCTGGAATAGTAATCCGTTCACCAGAATAGTACTCTCGCTCCGATACCGTACTGAAAAGGCAGAATGACAGTGCTGGAACACTCTTTTTGAATGACACACAAACATCTACACTCCAAAGGAGTACTCTAATCTCATGTACAAACTCATGTACAAAACCATAAGTTTTCTCACACTTATAATTACAGCCGTAAACACTATATATACGCAGGCTGTAAAGGTGAAATACAATGAACACTTTGTAGTCGAATCATGTGCCTTAGCTAATCATGTTGAATATTTGACAGCTTAACACATGCTGTGATTCTTATACTTCTGCCCATCTTTGCACACACATTTCAACAATATTCCTGCTTTTTTATGCTATTTTTAAATTGTTGACATTTTAATTGTTTCATGTGTATACAAATTATTGGAATAGATGACAGCTACTCACCAGTTGAAAAGTGCTGTTATGTCGGTAGCATTTTCTGCACGATCTCTGTTCCTCATGGCCTTATCTACATCTTCTATGAAATCTGATGCTGATGATCATGGTGGTTCATTTGTTGACCTTTTGTCAATTTCGTTATCAAATGCATTGCTTGGTATGGATGCCAATGATCCACCCAAAACATTGGCAACATTGCAGCTTATTGGTTCCTTATTCTCCAATGTGAGTATTGAACTTGAAATGATACAAGTGTAACGACACTTCCAAATGGATGACACAAATGACTTGCATTTGCAGATGACTATTTTGGAAGATAATGCAGATGGATTGTTTTGTATGCCTGAATTTCACTTTTCTGAATGGCTTGATGAGTTTTTTTGTCGCTTGTTTTCATTGCTCCAACATTTGGAACCAAGTAGTGTCGTGTAAGAGTAGAATATATGTGTTTTCCCTTTCGTTTAGTTCTAGCTTAATGATCATCCCAAATTGCATCTTTAATATGCATTTGGCATATTGGTGGATGCATGCAATGGATGAAAGTTACATATAATCATACAGCTTACATATATGTATTCAATGATGCTGCAGGAACGAAGGCCTTCATTCTCCTGCAACTTCAGGAACTTTCCTTGTCGAAGATGGTCCATACTATTTCTGCATGCTAGAAATATTGATGGGGAGGCTTTCGGAGTCCCTGTATAAACAGGTTTTGAGTCAGAAATTTGAAATGTGAATTTGGATGATGCCAATATTTTCTTGTGAACTAATACCCAATTGAACAGGCACTTAAAAAAATTTCCAAGTTTGTTACAATGAACATCCTTCCTGGGGCAATTGCAGAGGTTGGGTTGCTTTGTTGTGCCTCTGTTCATCCTAATCCTAAGGAGGCTGTTACTCACCTTGTGAAACCAATGTTGGAATCTGCTATATTGTCATTTAAAGGAACACCTGTTACAGGGTTTGGGGGAAGAGGGACTTCTGAAGCTTCTAGAGTCAGCAAGGTTTTCATTTCTACTAATTTCTCATCTTTTGCCGTTCAAAACTATAATGTCTTGATTTTTTTCTTCTCTTTCTAGGAAAAACCCATGCTCTCCCCGGCTCTTGAAAATGCAATTGAATATCAGTTGAAAGTGTTATCCATTGGAATCAGTTATGCAGGCCCTGCACTTCTTCACTACAAAGACGAATTGAAAGAAGCTATTGATTGTGCTTTTAATTCTCCATCATGGAAGGTTTTGTATTCCCTATATTCTGTTTAACACTCTCTGTACTACTTGTCTTACTCTTTAGTTTTTGTCCATCTCAAAATAAAGTTGACTTTCCTATTTTTGATACCACATCTTGCTTTTCCATTCAAATTTCTAACCCCATTTGATGGACTATTTAGAAACTACATAATACTTTGCAACACACACACACACACACGTTCTCATTGAAATCTCGCTAAAGTAAAAGTCCTTGCGTTTTGGATGAGGGAACATTTTAAAAGATGCGTATCTATGAAGATAAATTATAAGAAAAACACCCCTTTGCATGAGAAGCGTTCAGGTTCATAGCCACAATAAATTTTTTACAAATGCTGAACTTGTTCTTAAGTTATTATACTAAATTGGTGATAAAGATATTAATATGGCAGGTCAATGGGGCGGGAGATCACGTTCTCCGATCTCTTCTTGGAAGTCTGGTCCTTTACTATCCCATTGATCAATATAAGTATGTTCGTTCAGACTGTCAATTTTAGTGCTTTATTTATGTGAGCAATATAGATAACACATATATTCTTGTCCTTTAAGACGGTACATAGATCATAAATATGCTAAAAGTATATACATGTACAAGATATGATGGTTGTAGATGTGCTAGGCGGCTAGGCTCATACCCAAGTGTTGCTCTCGTTAGTGTGTGCCTAGCACATTCTTGCCTTCGACCACACTCATGCTCATGCTCATGCTCAACACTATGTTTATCACCACCATTAGTAATGCTGTTCATTGTTGTGGACACATTACTCCTATTCATTTCATTTTGATCAACCACTTATTGATTGAAATTTGAATGAACAACTTTCATCTATAAATGTCTAGATATATTGGGATCATATTGATATTGCGGATTAAGGTAGCATGTAGTTGCTTTTAGACACAATGCATCCAACGACAGAATTGCCAAATTGGTAAAAAAGAGGGTAGTTTGACAAATTGGTAAAAGGCTCCAGTGACATATTGATAATTTAAAAGACTCCGGCGTCATATGACTCATTTTTACGGACTTATTAAAAATGAGCATTTGGTTGAGATGAACACGTGCCCACACCATACATGTACAGATTGAGAATTGTAGAGGAGTAAAAGTAATGTGATGAAGACTTATGAAAATTAGATGAATATCATGATTATTCTCTTTTTTTTGTAGGCCTTAATGATGTAATGGAAAATATGAGCAGTAATAAAATGAGAGTGGACCCAGAACCATTTTGTAAAATATGTTTAAAGCTCCACTCAAAGTGTCCCCAGAACCATTTTGTAAAATATGTTTAAAGCTCCATTCAAAGTGTTCTGATTACAGAGATTTTCTCCAATACAAAACAATCACAATTTTTCAAAATAAAACCGCCCTAAATAAGTTGAAGCAAATCTTTTGTAATTTAGAACACCAACAAACCATTTTTTTAAACCAAAAAAGATCATTTGGATCGATCTTACTATTAAAAAAATTATCTATATAATACTGGAGCTTTTTGAAATTATCAATATGTCGTCGGAGCTTTTATTTTTACCAAATTGTCAAATGGTCCTCTTGTTTGTACCAACTTTGTAATTTGGCCTGCATCTCACACCCCAATTTATTGCCCATTATGTCCCAGATTTCTTCACTTGGACCTGGGTCCTATCCAAGTTTTTAGGTATCTCTTATTTTTCACGATCCATAAAACCATATAAAAATTTGGAACAATTTTCGAATATGCCATCTTCAACTTTGTAAACAACGGTTTCACTGTTCTGACTACATAAGCCATGCGAGACTCAGTTGTCTCACATGGAACATGAGGAGAGTTGTAGTAGAGGCCAACCTGTCAATCTTCTTCATTTTGTTACAGTTCTGCACAACAATTAAATATGCATAATAATGGTCATTGAGCAAGTGATTACTTGAAAAGACTAGCTTACTAAAATAGACTAGATTGAAAAGACTATTATGGGCATAGTGGCATACGATACTAACTTGAGGGGACAAGAGGCTAGTGGTAAAGCTCAACCAACCCCGACAACCAGCGTCTGAAAACCATTAGGGCAAAGACATAGACAAGGACATTTAGAGGTAAAAATCGTGTAATGATGGGATCTGAGGCATTGGATTCGAGAATCTACAAACATGAAGGACCTAGTTATGCAACACACGCTAATTGGGAGAAATTGGGAGGTCAAGATGTGTTAAGGTGGGAGCCCTCCTCATATTCTGCAGCGAAATCCATCACTGAGGAGGAAGTCAAATCTAAAGCTCAGACACTGGATGTGAATCATATTGATTGAGCATGGAGGGCGACCATATAACCTGGAGGAGCAGTCCTTGATCCTTGGCATGTCCTGGTTTAAGGCAATAATAATATAACAATTTAAGAATTATGACAATAATAACACTAAGGGAAAGGGCCATGACGCATGTTACAATGCCTGCACAAGATGACCATCCGTGGTTAGGAACATAAGAAGCAAGGACAAAGGAATCCATTGCATTCTCCAAAGGGGTACAAAGCTGACCTGTAACAATCTAGAAAGACACCATCAGTGCAAAGTTGCTTTGTAGCATTCCTTTTTATTTCTTATGGCTTGTTTCACACTTTGACCTCATCGGTCCACTCAGATGTGTTCTTTTTTGGTGGCAAGCATCCATTAGATTTTCCAAGCATCTCCTTTGCCACTTTGTTAATGGTTTGCTACTTTGCTCCATTGATAATCACACATCCTCCGCATGTGCGTCATTATCAATACACTATATTTTCACCAAACATTTTGTGTGCAAAGCTTTGTTAGAGATCCCCTTGAGCATCCACCGTTTTATCTCTGGCTCCATTGGTTGTCTAACCCGCCCTCTATGCTTCTTACCTCGAAAATATGTGAGAGTGACACCAGTCTCACATGGGATAATATTACAATCTGTGTAGTTAGTTCTCCAAGTAGTCCATACTAAGAAGTAGTTAATTTGGGTAGTATTAGCTCCACTTATGTAGGTCACAAGGGTAGAGTCTCTTTTCTCGAACCAATTGTTCATTATAGCCAACTCACACGTCGAAGAAAAATCCAAAATGTTTTTCCCACTTCATTTACAGTACCAAAACCATCTCCACCATGAATGCTCTCAAAATCATCACGACTTGAGCCCATACGCACGTTGAGGCCGCATCCTATGACCCGCTTCTCTCCTCTTTGAACTTATTGCACTAATTCCTCAAGATCTTCCAAGAATTGTTATTTGTTACATAACCCATTTAATGCTCCATCACCACATTCTCAACATTGTCACGCGCCACAATAATGCTTACTCCATTTATGGTCTTCTCTCTCCGAATACCACAACTTAAAACCTTCAGGATTAATCTCTCGTGTCTTCTCACAATCCACTTAGTTTCTTGCACGCATATAATGCTGATATTCCTCCTCCTCATAACCGTAACTACCTCATATGATCTTGTCATAATAGACTCAACATTCTATGTTCCAAAGTGCAATCTAAAACTCCACCTTCTATTCTTATCACTACTTCAACCCCCATCATGCCCTCGCTAATTTGACACCATCCCCGGGCATTGGGGTGGCGCGCCGCTTCCGCGCGATGACCTAGCAATCTTAGCATGATTATCACCACCTCAGACGGAGGGATGACGCGTCGCTTCCGGGCGACGACCTAGTTGTAGCGATATTCATATTTCGGTTCATGTTATGTGACATGACTAAGCCGCAAAACATGTACCCATACATGTCAAATTTGAATGCAGGGTAGATAAAGTGAATACCAAGAATATATTGTCACATTGTTTAAGTTAGCCACATTGTTTCGTCAATAGGTTCAAGTGTATTTAGTATTTAGCTCTTGTCGCGATGCTTCCACCTGATGAAGAAAGTCACGGCATAGCTGTGGTATCTGGATGGCACCTAAAGCACAGCATACTGGGATACAAAATGATACAAGTGTTGAATATATAATTCATATTGAGAGCTGCCTGTTTGGTGCAGATGTTTGAACATCTCATATACTTACTTAATTAGAGGATTTTATGCACTTCAGGGTCAATATAATGCCACAATAAACATCCATCTTTTCCCATTTTTATCAATAGTATATATCAATTGTCTGGTTGAACGTTTGGACCAACCTTCACCTTTGAACCAAGGTTTGACAGAAGTGGATGAGCTGCCCTAAGTGAGTATTTGTCGTTGCTGGCAAGGGCTTGTCCATGTCTACAGCAAAACTGGTTTATGATTGGGAAGAAGAGGAAGTCTCCTTGATGTGAGGAGATCGACAACAAACACATTGCTTGAATGGGCGGGGCGGGCGGGATCTAACATGTTAATCTCATACTTTTGAACAACATAATAGGTTATATATATTTCTGTGTATTAAGATGTCAGAGAGAGCATATATATACAAGTACAGAACATGAGATGTGCTAGGCCTATAGTACCTGTGGGAACACAAACATTTATTTTATTTTCATTCCTCTTCTCACATGGTTAAGTTTTGGGTTATCAGGTGTCTTTTGCATCACTCGGCTGCCCCTGCATTGGAGGAGTGGATCAGTACAAAAGATTTTGGAAATGATAAAAGATTGATGGCTCCCGGGTGGCATGTTCCTTGTCAGGAAGAGATTCAGTTTGCAAATGAACTCCTAAGACTGCATTTTGATTCTGCTTTAGTTGAACTTTCAAGGATATGCAAATCTAAAATCCATTCTGATTCAGGTAAGGTTTAGAACAAAGCCCTTCTGTAACAATGGGCCATCCATCCATAGCTATACTATATGGAAATCTGATGTTAAAATCATTTCGTATGATGTTTGTTTGCTACTTGTTACTCAGGAGATGAAAAAGAACACTTAAAAGTGACTCTTCTGCGCATTGATTCTTCATTACAAGGGGTTTTGTCATGTTTACCTGATTTTAGGCCATCCTGCAAAGAAGGGATGGTTGAAGAGCAAGGTCATATTCCTTTCTTGATTGCTGGAGCAACAGGCGCTTGTGTTGGTAGTGCTGAACTGCGAGAGAAAGCTGCAGATGTTATTCATTCCGCTTGCCTGTATTTTTATCTTTTCCCCTCGTTTTATTGTTCTTTTTTATAGCTCTAGCATGCATATTCTAAATATTGCTGCTTTTATACTACCAGATACTTGTTGGAGAAAAAGTCTGATGATAGCATTCTATTATTGCTCCTCATTCGTATAATGGATTCTTTAGTAAACTACGGTAATTTAGCCTTCTTTGTAATTGTCATACATAGTATTCTTTTGTAATTAATACCTCATTTTTATCAAATCCTCTTTGACTGAATTAACAGGGAGTTCAGAATATGATGAGTGGGTAAATCACCGACAGGCCTGGAAACTGGAATCTCCTGGCATTGTAGAACCTCCAGTTAATTACATTGTGTCGTCTCATTCGAAAGGCAAAAGAAGGTATAGCTTCCACACTTCGTTGTACATCACAGACTGATAGGCCAAAATAAAATGACGGTGTAAAAACTATGCAGATCACGATGGGCGCTAATTGACAAATCTTATATGCATAGTACTTGGAGAGCTTCACAGTCCTCTTATCATATTTTCCGGATGATGGGAAATTTATCTCCATCTGATCATGTCATGCTTTTGATGGATGATCTTCTTAACTTGTCTTTACATAGCTATGAAACAGTCCGTGTGTAAGTCTACATCTTACTGCTCTGTTGGATAAATCTTATGTAGGATACTGCACATGCAGAACTGAAAGCAAGATTTGCATAGGTTATTTTTGGCGATCATTTTTCGTTTTCCCTCTGAAAATCAGTGAAGGTTGATTAGGTGACTTTCATTGGGCGATACTCTATGCGTTGTTGCATTGCTTTACAAAAGTTCTAATCTTATTTAGACCTTCCTTAGTGAGTTAGTTCCTTATAGCCATGTCTTGTCACTTTTGATTTAGCTTTGGGTTTCATTGGTGATAGACTTCCATGAAATCTTGGCCATGAATTCATGGAAAATCATACAGGTAGTGTGCAGCTGTGCGTGATAGCCATATGATTATAAATGTTAGATGTGAGTCATGTGCTTGTATACCTAAACATTATAGAGGTCTGTTTAGTTGTTAAGTGCTGACTGCTCTCCTATCCCACTGGAAAAGAAAAGCTTCCTTGCTTTTTGTTAAGATTTTATGGATCTCTTATATTGCTTTCACATGTCATCAGAATTGCTGGAAAATCTCTTCTGAAAATGATGAAAAGATGGCCATTTACTATTTCAAAATGTGTGCTGACTCTTAGTGAAAATTTGAGGAGTCCAAGCTCACCTGAATATGCAGTGTTAGGCTCTTGTGCAGTTCTTGCAACACAAACCGTGCTAAAATGCTTGACTATGGTATTATTGATCATTCCAATTGGATGCACTAATATGTACAAAAGAGTTTGCTTGCTATGGTATTTTGCTGTTCTCAAATGTTTGACAAAGGTTTTGACTATGTTTTTTATCAATCCAGGATACGAAGGCACTTTCTTCTTTTCTGATTGGAATTCTTTCAAGGTAAAAAATCATTTTGATGCTTCCTGCATTTAGGTTGAGATTCATCTGCTAGAGAATGAGGCATACTATGTTTCTAACTGTTTGTTTGATTAAAGCTCTCATCACGAGTCATTAAAAGCTCAGAAAGCAATCAATGAGGTGAGTTATTCCTGCATAGTTGAATATTTACTTCTGAAAACCATTTTCTTGCATGTTAAATACATCATTTTTTCACTTATGTTTAACAGCTCTTTGTGAAGTACAACATTTATTTTGCGGGAGTATCTAGAAATATGTTCAAAACATCAGCCAACCATTCAGACAAGACTGATTTTGCAGTGTTGGTTTCTGAGATCGGCTCTATGAGTTTTGAAAGCACCAACTTGCACTGGAGGTAAATTTTTAATGAAACTAGCTTCCGTAAGTCTGTAACATACTAATTTTGCCAGAAAATGGGTAACGACTACATTATGCATGTCTAGGCTTACATTCAGCTTTCTCAATGACTCAACCTTTTCGCTGGCATTTATGTGACTTCAGCACTGACTAGGTTTGTCCCCTCTCAGGTATAATCTGATGGCTAATAGAGTTTTGCTTCTGTTAGCAATGGCTTCTAGGAATGATCCGAACTCATCATCAGAAGTTGTCAGTGAAACTGCCGGTAAGCGAATACAGCATTAAGCCTCGAGTTTAACTTAAAGATCCAACAGTTATTGTGTTTGAATTGATTCTGATACCATTTGTAAATTTCCATGACTACCTTTGTTCCATCATACTTTTGCTACCTAAAATTGGGTGGTTCATAGTTTATGTTTCCATATGTTCAGGTCATTTCTTAAAGAATTTGAAGAGTCAACTACCTCAGACGAGAATACTAGCAATCTCTGCTCTAAATACACTGTTAAAGGAATCACCTTATAAACTGTCCGAGGACCGAACTGCCGTACACATAAATGTGAAATCTTCTCTTGAAGGAGCTTTAAGTATTATATTCAAAGAAGAAGGATTCTTTAATGAGACTTTAAACAGTCTTTCTCATATTCATATAGTTGATACAGATGGCGCATCTTCCAAAGGAGGTCATGGAAGCTCTTCATTCCAGAGCCTCGCAGACAAATCCATCACCCGATTTTATTTTGAATTTTCTTCATCATGGCCTCGTACACCTAACTGGATATCTTTACTGGGAAATGACACCTTTTACTCAAGTTTTGCCAGGATCTTTAAACGGCTTATACAAGAATGTGGCATGCCTGTGTTAGTGGCATTAAAAAATCCACTAAAGGAGTATTTAAATGCCACAGAGAGGACAAAACAGTGTGTTGCTGCTGAAGCATTGGCCGGTGTTTTGCATTCTGATGTCTATGGTGTTTCAGATGCATGGGACAGCTGGTTGATGGTTCATCTGCAGAATATTATTCATGCGCCATCTCTGGAATCTATACCTGAGTGGGCCGCTTGTATACGTTATGCAGTTACAGGGAAGGGAAAATATGGAACAAAGGTTCCTCTTTTAAGACAGAAAGTGTTAGACTGCTTGATGAACCCTTTCCTGGAGGCAGTTAGTACTACGGTTATTACCAAGCGCTATATTTTTCTTTCGGCTGCACTTATAGAATCATCCCCTCCTAGAATGCCTGCAGCTGAAATGGAGCTTCATAATAAGCTGCTTCAAGAATTGATTGGGAATATGAATCATTCTTCTCCACAAGTAAGTATTCTGCATTTATATATACATAGTATATAATAGTAATAAAACTGGAATTTTAGCACGGTTTCTTATATTCATTCGTTGTGCTATTGCTATATATAACAACAATAGGCAGAGTATAACTTCACCAAGCATATCAGCACCACAATGGTTCCAAATATTTATTTTTTGTCTTCAACTCATTTTCATTCTTTGTGCTTGTATAATCCTGCAGTCTTACACTCCTACTTATGATGGTATAGACACAGGGTCACATGCATTCAATCTCTTTTCCTTGGGAACAGTACAGTTCAAAAAATAAAATGGACAAAAAACAAGCACACCTGCTTGTTAATAGCACAAGTACAAGATCTTGTCTAAGGCCGAGAGTGAGAAAACGGAAGTGAACTAGGGCAGATAGATAAATTAATTTCCAGGACCTATGATGAGGAGAGAAAAAAATGAAAATCACAGTTTCATCGGAATTAGAACTGCTCTCTGTGTGGGCCTCTGGGCCCATCTTCGGTGGATGACGTCGCTGATAAGTACGGCCCACGAAGGTGTCCACATCATCACTCTCCTCTTGGCAATGAACCCTGAAGCTCAAAGTCAGGAGAGGTATTGCGGAAAGTGTCAAGCTGCTCCAAGGAGGCCTCTTTAGGTAGCTGGTCAGCCAACTGGACCAAGAGCTCATAAACTTCTCTATTCAGCCTGCTGTGCAAGATTGTTGTAGGTCGTTGGGGATCCTCTAAGGGGCCTAGATAGTATGGGATACCAAAAGTCCCACACCGAGTAGAATGTGATGCTTGGTGGGGTTCTTAAGTGCATGGTCCTGTCACCTTAACAGTTAGCTATTGGGGTGTGGCTTTCCAAGGTGCTTAAGCTCCTAACAATTGGTATCAGAGCCGGTTTTCGGCGGGCCAAAAAGGGGCTACCGGCAGAGTGTTCTGACCGGCGGATCGGCTGAGTGAAGTACCGCCGAGTGAAGTGTTGCCGATTATAGCCGCCGGGACATCGGCTTTCCGGGAAGGGTGTATTGTTAGGGACCTAGGTAGTATGAGATACCAAAAGTCCCACACCGGGTAGAATGGGATGCTTGGTTGGGTTCCTAAGTGCCTGGTTCTCCCACCTTGACAGCTAGCTTTTGGGGTGTGGCTCTCCAAGGTGCTTAAGTTCCTAACCAAGGTTATTAAGATCGCGATCTAGATCGCTAACTCGTACGATTTAACGTGTCAAGGTAGCAAGCACAAGCTGGATCGTACAGAAGATCGGAAAATGTAGGAAGATTGATGGATTGTCGAGTAAGATTGTAAGATCGTTGACTGAGTCGATCTTCGTCATCCGTGCCCGAGGGAAAGAGTCCGACTCACCTGGTCAGAATTCCGAAACGACTCTCAGAGTCGGGAATCGGAAACGACGCAGGTTTTGAACAAAAAGAAGCATTTACGCAGACCCAATTCCCAAGCGACGTACCTGAGCGACGACAAGACAACCAGAGCGACTGAGCTACTCACCTTCATTTCTTCATTAAAATGGCTGGAGGAGTGTCACACTGCCGCCTACTCATCTTTGTCCCATCTCCAGTTCTCTGTATAATCTATTTTCAATTCTACTCTATTAGAATAGAAGCAAGGTAGAAGATGGAAATGAAACATCTTACTGAGAAAGAGATATTACAGAGTATTTATACAAGATGCAGTCTAACTGACTATAAGCAAACATAACCGAAGCCTAACAGAATGTAGTTACATCACAATACAAAGAAATATACGTGTAGTATTCATACGCTATTCCTAACATTCCCCCCTCAAACTGAGGATGATTGAGTTGGAAATTTAATCACACTGAGTTTGTTTCTAAACTCAAGAAAAGTAAAGGCAGATAGAGGCTTGGTCAACACATCTGCAATTTGCTGGGAAGGTGGGATGTGAAAAACTTCAAGTTATTTGAGATGGACTTTCTCTCGTACAAAGAAAAAATCAATTTCCATGTGTTTTATGCGAGAGTGTAGAACAAGATTATGAGCTAGTTGAACTGTACTGAGATTGTCACAGTAGATTCTTGGAGTAATGAAAGGAGCTTGAAGTTCTTTGAGTAGAAATTGAACCCATAAAATTTCTGATGTAGTATCTGCTAGGCTTCTATATTCAGCTTCTACTGAAGATCGGGCTACCCTCAGTTGTTTTCTAAACCACCAGGAAATGATATTAGGGCCTAGAAACATGCATGACCCAGAGGTAGACTTCCTATCTGTAGGATCTGATGCCCAATCAGCATCACAGAAAGCTGTGATAGGTAGAGGTGTTTTTGACAAGGGAAGAGGTTTGATAATTAGTCCATGAGTGATAGTTCCAGAAAGGTATCTCAGAATATGTTTCACAGCTTTCCAATGTTCTTGTAAGGGGTTAGCCATGAACTGACAGACTTTATTCACAACATAGCTAAGTTCAGGTCTAGTTAGGGTAGCATATTGCAAAATTCCAACAACAGATCTATATTGAGAGGGATCAGGAAGCTGATCATTCCCTTCACTGGTGAGCTTGCAAGTACTCACCATTGGTGTTTTCACACCCTTGGAATCAGATATTCCAACTTTATGAAGAAGGTCTCTGATGTACTTTGTTTGTGAAAGATGCAGACAACCATGAGGTAGTTTCCTTACTTGGATGCCCAAAAAGAAGTCTATGTTCCCCAGATGTTTGAGAGAGAAGGAAGAATGTAAGGTTTGGATGATTTGTTGGATAACAGTAGAGTTATTGCCAATAACCAGAATATCATCAACATAGCTTAGGATGTAGATTTGGTTTACAGACTTTAGGTATATAAGAATGGAAGGATCACACTTGCTTTGTTTGAACCCAACATTGTACAAAACTGAAGTGAGCTTGTGAAACCAAGCTCTTGGAGCTTGTTTTAGGCCATATAAGGATTTATGGAGTCTGCAAACAAGTGAGGTGTCCTTAGATTGAAAACCAGGGGTTTGAGACATGTATACCTCTTCCTCAAGGTCCCTATTTAGGAAAGCATTATTGACATCAAGTTGTTGTATAGACCATTGATGAGAGACAACCAATGTGAGAAGAATACTGGAGAAAATGTTTCTCCAAAGTCAAAACCAAACCTTTGATGAAATCCTTTGGCAACTAACCTTGTTTTGAACTTCTTCACAGAACCATCAGATTGCATTATATTCACAGACCAAGTATTGTTAGCAGCCAGCCCAATCAGCCACTTTAAGTGCGCCCTTCAGTGCTTCTCTCTGCATGGGCCTCTTGGTCCATCTTTTGTAGACGACGTTGCTGATAAGTATGGCCCAAGAAGGCGTCCACATCATTGTTGTCTTAGCTTTCTCGTTGCTAATTGTTTTAATTTTTTTAACAATTTATCATGTCACAGTGTTAAATAATTGCTGTATGTTTTTGTGTAACAGGTAAGGGAATCCATTGGTTTGACTCTGTGTGTGTTATGTTCAAACATTCGACTTAACAAGTTGTGTAATCAAGTTCAGTCCCATGATATACAAAGTGACAGCTATCATGAAAACATGAAAACATGGTGTTGGGATCAATATTTAGTAGACCAAGCTTCAAAACTTGTGCCAAATATCCAAAAGTCTAGCCAGTCAGATGTATTTGATATCTCAACAAATAAAACCTCCGAAAATGGATCATCAAATGACAAATCTGAAGATGATGCTAAATGGATGGAGACGGTATATTTTCAAAAATAGCACCATTTGATAAAAACTTCCTCCATTTTTTCCCTCATTTACTAAATCCTTTCCAGAAAGTGTCATAATGTTTCTCATATAATTCTAAAAACATATTATCAACATGACTTTTTTTTGGGGAATAAAGAATTAGAGAGAAGTATTTACTTCTTTTGACGCATGTGCAGCTATTTCATTTCATCATCTCCTCTTTAAAGTCCGGAAGGTCTTCGGTTTTGCTGGATGTTCTTGTTGGCCTTCTCTATCCTGTAATATCACTACAGGTATGTTAAGTGGAGTATATAATTCCTATTCCTATGTTACATTAGTAGATCCTATCTACTGGACATTATTGCAAATATCTGTGATTGCACTAATAGTTGATTATTTGATTGTGTCAATGCTCTTTTATCTGTTTAGTGTACTTATCTTTCCCCCTTAGCAAAGCTGATTAATTTCCCTAGTCTTTTTGGCAAATTGGTCTCATTGATAAGCATCTTATTTTGCTCAAGCCCAAAAAGTTGTTAGTATATTCTATCTTTAAATTCCTTCCATTGAATGTCAGTGTTGCAAGACTGTACCTTGATACACGGTGCTGTCATTAATTCTAACACCAACCCATCTGGACCCTTTTATTTGCCATAGCCAGTTTATTGACATTGGGTAGATGTTTGGGTTGTGATAAAGTAGATCTGAGATAAATCTGTGAAACTATCTTAGTGCATAGCTACAAATGATGTGATATCCTAGCTATGAACCCATCTGTGAAATGTATTGAGAATATACTTTAGAATATTTTAGGAATATGCTCTCTTCACTTAAGAGTGTTCTATCTTTGGAATGGATTTATAGGTGCTCCATCATTCAATTGAATATGCTAAAATTACTCAAATGAAATGATTTTTCTGAGAGTTGGAACTTTACTATAACAAACAAGGAAATCTTTGAACTCCATTGGCAGTGAGTCATAACTTTAATTTTCGAGAACCTGTACTACTTAGAACTTTCTCGCATCAGCGCTGTCCCAAGGTGGTGTGCCTGCAGTTGATGACTCAACCACTGAAGTCTGATGCCCCAAATCAGCGTGCGTGAGCCCCAAGCGCCGCCAGAGTCAACCATCTCCACCGCACACCCCGGTGCCTGAGGCCTATTTGCCGGCCGAATTTCAGTCGGAAGATACTCTCCCTCTGGCTAGTGTGAGTGCCCTCTATCTTCCGGTGCTGCTTGTTTCGCGTTTTCTGAATTTTTATCTTCTCTTTGAGTCTTTAATGTCTTCTTCGTTTTGAAGTCAGTATCCCGAGCTTTTACTGTATGAAATCCAGAATATATTTATATCTCAAAGACTATGTGCTTAGTTTATTATGCCCGGCTAGTTTCTTTCAATAATACCCCGGTAGTGGTTAGCAACAGACCTCTGGTAGTGTTTGAAGTTTTTTCTATATATTTTAAAATTACGGAGAACAAAGTGGTCCAGATTATCTTTTTTCTTGCTCCTTGCTAGAGAAATGTGCCTTCACAAGCTTCATGAATCTTCTCTCTTACATTTTCTATTAAGGACTGTGGAGAGAGCGAAGTGGAGGGAGAGTATACATGTAGAGGTTGATTTGTTTATATTTGTCTCTCTTTTCTCTATTTATCATTTTAACTCCGGTTTTATATGTCGATTCATGTTAGCCGATCCCAAACTCTTTTGCGACTAATGCTTGGATATTGTTGTTTTATGCTCCAACGTGACATTATTATTCAAACTTCTTGTGTAAATAGTTTTGGGCAGATGTCGTGTTATTCATGTGTTTTTTACAAATCGAGGGCCTTCTTTTTTAATGGGTATGCTCCTTGTGTTTATTTCCATACAAAGAGTTCTTTACCATCCCACTCAACATGATTAGTCATTTTGCAAGGGATGTTCGTCTTCATGTTACAAAGTTAGATCCAGGATGTTTGAAAGGGGTATGGATGTATTTTCCTAGTAACTGGGGTTATCTTATCTCTTTGATGCCACCTTTCATGATAAATCATCATTTTCCTTAACAACGCAAACAATTCAATGACAATAACATTTTCATTTACACTGTTATTGTACCTGATCCCACGCCTCCTCCACCATACCTTTGTCTTCGGCTGTAGTTTATGATCTTGACCTCTCTGTTGAATTACAAAAAGCTACATGGTCTTGTACTTATCCTGTTTTTTGTTTTGTAACATACATTCATATATCACGGGAATCGTGCTCTTTGATTGCTTCCATTGATTCTATCTTTGTCCCAAATCTGTTCAAGAAGCATTGTCCTATTCCGAAGGACAAAATGCTTTGTATTAGAATTAATTCTTTGGATCTTGATGGTGTATGGGATTTTGTATACTTACCTGTGGGGAAGAAATGTATTGGATGTAGGGCAGAAATTTATCCAAGGCAAGCTAGTATTTGTTGTCAAGGTTAATCAAGACATACCCATGGCTCGATTGAAAGTCCGACTTGTTGCCAAGAGCCATGCTCAAGCTTAATACTGATAGTTTTGGTACCTTTTTTCTTATGGCTAAATTGACAGTAACCCGTGATTCGCCTTTACAGTGAATATATTAGTTGGACATCAAGAATATATTCCTGTACAGTGATCTTATGTAGACAGACTATTTGGAGCAGAGAATCATTGCTCATTGGTAGTATGAAAAAGTATGTCGACCCCGCAAGTCATGATATGGTTTAAAACGAAGTCCATGTGTGTGCTTTGGAAAGTTCAATGTAAGTGAACAGTGTGGAATGGACGAATGGTTAAAGGTCAACCAGATCACTTAGTCTTTTCCAAATGGTTGAAGGTATATTATCTTACTCGTGGGGTATGTTAATGATTTTATGATTAAGGGAGTGAGTGATATTGGCTCATTGAAATACTTCTGTGGTGTAGAAGTAACACATAGAAGAGAATACTTCTATCCAACTGAATAGGTATTAGGTAGTTAAGCACTTGATTTATTGACCAGAACATGGAAACTAAGAGCAAACTGCAACACTCCTATGATTCCCAAAGTCCAACTCACTAAAGAAGGCATGTTATTATAAGGTCTGGAAGAGAGAAGAGTGATGAAAAGCTGAATTATCTCACTATGACCCGTTTAGATATTGCCTACTTAATAAGTGTAATAAGTCAATTTATGACTTTCCAACTGTTGATCATTCGAGACTGTCGATCATTGGTCTCCTGTAGAACATATCCTTATGTTACTTGGGAGAACCAGAGTGCGATATTGTTTATCAGAATTACTCTCACAGGATAGTGCAAAGCATGCAAATGCTGATTGGGCAAAGGATCTAAACATGATAGAAGATATATATCATGTTTTTGTTGACAACTTAGTTTCCTAGATGAGGTACAAATACTATGAACGTACTGTAGAATACTTTAGGAACATTCTCTATATTAGAATAGTAACAGAGAATGAAAGAGGAAGAAGAATGATTTCATTATGATCTCAATGGCAGTACATGACTATTTATAATACTGAAGCTTAGCAGACTTGTAACAAACAATAGGCAGCTCTAACTAACTATAACACCTAGACTAATGCTAAGCTATTACAAATAGGTAAGCATATAGTATTCCTAACATTCCCCCCTCAAAGTTAGGGTGATTGATTTGGAAGATCAATCACACTGAGTTTGGTCCTGAAGTCAAGGAAGGATGAGGCAGACTTGATGAGGAGCTGGGATGTGGAATACTTCAAACTGCTTGGATTGAACTTTTTCCCTGACAAAAAAGAGATCAATCTCTATGTGTTTTATAAGAGAGTGTAGCACAGGATTATGTGCAAGTTGTACTGTGCTGAGATTGTCACAGTAGACTCTTGGAATGGTGAATGGAACTTGAAGCTCCTTAAGTAAAAATTGAACCCATAGGAGTTTAGCTGCTGTGTTTGCTAAGCTTCTATATTCAACTTCTGCTGAAGATCTGGCCACTCTTAATTGCTTCTTGGACCACCAAGAAATGATATTGGGACCAAGAAAGATGCAAGATCCAGAGGTGGACCTTCTATCAACAGGATCAGATGCCCAATCAACATCACAGAATGTTGAGATGGGCAGAGGTATGGTGGCCAGAGTAAGAGGTTTTTGGTTATGGAAGGAACATGAAGAATATTATTCAATGTAAGGTATTGAGAAGTATGATAGGGTGAAGGAAAGGAAGAAAAGCCAATAGACTTTATATCCAAACCTTGACCATTGCCCATAAAGAGCTTGTCAGTTGTAGGCTTGTAGCTACGGGTTCACTGTGTTGGAAATTCGGTGGATCAGCAGTCACATGGTGTGTTGCTCCTGAATCTGGGAACCATTGTTGGCTTGATGGAACAGGTCCAAGAACAGAAGAATTAACAATTAACACTGGCAAAAGCTGTAGAGGGTGAAGGCCTAGAAGAATGCTCCCAATCGAAAGCTTCTGGAGCTGGAGTGGTAGATTGCTGGTTGAAGGGATAGACACGAGGAATTGGAGGGTGTAATGTTGATATGTATTCTGTTTGGATGTATAGGGAGTTTGATAAGTGAACTGAGGTTGATAGTATGGATTTGGTGACTGTGAGTTCCAGTGGTTTGAAGGCCCAAGAGTAGGATTGACATAGGCTGTGTTAGGATTTGGATTAGTGTAAGCAGGATTGTAGCGATGATAGCATATCAAGGCATGATGACCTTGTTTTCCACAGACCGGACATATTACAGAGCCACGGCCTCCAGAACGCCCATTCCGATCTCTGTTGAAGCCTCCGCGACCTCATCCTCTGTAGGGAGTAGTATTGCTAGGGTTATCTTATTGCGCAATGTTTGCAGAAGCTGTGGGAGCTTCGGAGTTGTTATTTTGAGATGAGACTTCTACTCGAGCAATATTAGAAGAGAAGATGGTTTGTGAAGTTGACTCACGAAGCTTTTTCAGACGCATTTCTTTGAGCAAAAGTAGAGGTTCGAGTTCAGATATGGTTACTGGATCCAAAATGCTTCGAGAGGTTACCGATGATACAAGAGACTCATATTCCTCTTGAAGTCCTTCGAGAATTACGCTGATGTGATCTTTGGTGGATATCGGCTCTCCGATCAATATGACGTTATCTACAATGGTCTGAATTCGAAGAAGATATTCTGAAATTGATCGTTCTCCTTTTCCAGTATTGTAGAGCTCATATTTGAGCTGTTTGGCCCTTGCGACAAGATTTGTCTGGAAGAATTTACGAATTGTACTTCAAAGCTCATGCGAGTGTTGACAGTGGATTACTCGAGCATGGAGTGATTAGGATAGAGAAGAAAGTAGCCATAAGAATAGCATTTGGTCATGTTGTTCCCATATGGCATACACATTATTGATCGTTTTGTTTTCTTCAACATTGCCATCGATAAACTGATCAGGAATTTCTGGATTCTCAACAAATTTGAACAATTTGTGTGCTCGAATAACTGATTCAATGTGATGCTTCTAGAGAAGATAATTGTTCGAATCAAGTTTGATCGGGAGAGGATGTGTAAACACTGCTGGAAATGTAATATTTCCAGTAGCTGGAGAAGAGGAAGAAGTTGAACTTGAGTCCGTCATGGAAGATCGAGCTAGAGCTCTGATACCATATTAGAATAGTAACAGAGAATGAAAGAGGAAGAAGAATGATTTCATTATGATCTCAATGGCAGTACATGACTATTTCTAATACTGAAGCTTAACAGACTTGTAAGAGGCAGCTCTAACTAACTATAACACCTAGACTAATGCTAAGCTATTACAATAGGCGTACATATAGTATTCCTAACACTCTAGAATAGTTTAGGAATATGCTTTCCTTATTTATGAAAATCCTATTTTTGAAATGTATAGATAGCGACTTAAACCCTCGAATGAATACATTGAAATCAATCAATTATCTTATTCCCTACATTTCAGCACTAACAGATCCAATGTATCCCACTCGTAAGTAGGGTTTGGAGAGAGCGTGATGTCTTACTTGGTTGTTAAACTCGCGATTGAAATCGTTAAATTATACACTTTTATAATTATGATTTGAAAAACAGGTAAAATCATAAGATCATAATTGTTCAAAATTGTATGCCGTTCTCTAATAACTGTCTCGTATTTCTTTTTGGGATGTTTTTAAATATTTGTCCCTCTTTCCCTTTTCAGTAAGTTCTTAAATATCTTTATATTCTCACTTTTATTACCCTTGCCCCTTTTTTACTTTTTACATACTACTTTCTCTTTCCTACTTTATCATTACTTTAGTCTTCTCAATACATTCTCTTTCCTACTTTATCATTTTCCCTACACCCTCTATACTACCCCTACTATTTTCTTCTTAGAAATCGAATTAATTCCACTTTTGATCCTACGAGTTTAATGTCAATTCCACATAGTCCACATCTTTCACTTTGTCCACTTTTAGTACTTGATTATTGTTTTCTTGACCATTTTCGATGCATCTCCGGGCATTTTGACCATCAGAAAAGGACTATATATGGGCAAAAAACAATAGTCATGTACCAAAACTGGTTAAAGTCAAAGACGTGGATCAATTGTGGAATTGATGTGATACTCGTAGGACCAGAAGTGGATTTTTAAACCTAAGAGGACTATTAATTAAGAACAAAGGGAGTATTAAAATGTCTGAATTAGCATAAAATGGTACCATAATTGTAGAGTTGTTTTTTTAAATAAAAATGTTTAAAAATATTTGATTTTGATTATAAATTTTCATATACAAGTCCAATAACAATAAAATAACGTAAATTGTGCATTTTATGAATATTTACATTTTGTTTATAACGGCATACAAATGGTTTTAGGGTATGAGTTGTCATTTTATTATCAACTTGTAGGTTTGTTTTATGAAATAAATGATACTCCCTCCATCCCGCTAAGATTATCCCATCTTTCCTTTTCGGTCCGTCCCACTAAAATTGTCTCATATTGTTGAAATATAAACTAGAATAATATTGAAAAGTGGACGAAAGATTTTCTGTATTTCATTAGTTGTGGAAGTCCCTATAAATATACATTACAAATAGAATATACCTATATAAGATTCTATACAATAATAATATCTATGGTATATTCCTAATATATTCTAAAGCATATTCTAAAGTATATTCTAATATACTTTCACACTCCCCCTCAAGTTGGAGCATAGATATTTATCATGCCCAACTTGTTACATAAATAACCAACTCGAATTCCATTTAGTGCTTTAGTGAACAAATCTCCAAGTTGTTCCATATCCTGTAGAGATCAATCCTTTTTGTATCTTCTCTCGAATAAAATGACAATCGACCTCAATATGTTTTGTTCTCTCATGAAACACTGGGTTGTTGGCAATGTGTATAGCAGTTTGGTTATCACACCATAGTTTAGCAGGCATTAGTGTCTTCAATCCAATTTCACTCAATAAATGATTTATCCAGATTATCTCACATGTTGATTGTGCCATAGCACGATATTCTGATTCGGCACTAGATTGAGAAACCACATGCTGCTTCTTACTTTTCGAGGAGACAAGATTACCACCAACAAAGACGCAATAGCCAGATGTAGATCTTCTATCATCTTTAGATCCAGCCCAATCAGCATCTGCAAAGCATTATATTCTCATGTGATCATGATTTTGATAAACAATACCTCGTCCCGGTGTCCCCTTCAAGTAACATAATATATGTTCAACATCATTCCAGTGATCAACTGTGGGAGATGACATATACTGACTCACTACACTCACTGAGTATGCAATATCTGGACGGGTAACTGCGAGATAATTAAGTTTTCCAACCAATCTTCTATATCTCTCTGGATCTTCGAACGACACACCTTCGTGAGTGAGTTGTACATTAGGAATCATAGGAGTATTGCTCGGCTTTGCCCCTAATTTCCCCTGTTTCAGCTAGCAAGTCAAGTACATATTTGCGTTGAGATAGAAATATGCCTTTCTTGCTCCGTGTTACCTCAATACCTAAGAAGTATTTCAATGAGCCTAGATCTTTCGTTTGGAATTGGCTATGAAGAAAATTCTTAAGAGCCAAAATACCTGCAGTATCACTCTCTGTAATCACAATATCATCGACATACACCACAAGCAACGTGATACCTGCTTTCGTTCGTCTGTAGAAGACAGAGTGGTCTGATTGACCTTTTACCATGCCAAATCGTTCAATTGATTGACTGAACTTTCCAAACCATGCACGGGGACTTTGTTTCAAACCATAAAGGGACTTGCGGAGTCGACAAACTTTCCCATACTCCCCCTGAGCAACAAATCCCGGAGGTTGCTCAATATAAACTTCTTCCTGAAGGTCACCATGCAAGAATGCATTTTTAATGTCCAACTGATGTAAGTGCCAATCATGAGTTGCAGCGAGAGAAATAAGTAACCTGACAGATGTTAATTTAGCAACAGGAGAAAAAGTGTCAGAATAATCAACATCATAGGTTTGAGCGTAACCCTTCGCAACTAATCGAGCTTTCAACCGAGCAACAGATCCGTCTGGTTAACCTTAACAACAAAGACCCACTTACATCTGATAGATTTCTTCCCTGTAGGCAAGTCAATCAAATCCCAAGTACCATTAAGATCTAAAGCATTCATTTCCTCTACCATGGCATGACGCCATTCAGGATGAGATAAAGCTTCTTTAACAGATTTGGGAATAGAGACAGAATCAATGGAAGCAATAAAAGAACATGAGACAGGAGATAACTGACTATACGACACAAATGAAGAAATGGGATGAGTACAAGATCGTGTACCAGTTCAGGACATGAGATCAAGGACGGACCAATATCAGGATAAGTAATCACAGATGTTACATGCGAAGGGTGATCTGATGCTCTGTTTCGACGGGTGTAAACCAAGTGTACTGGAGGTCTGGGGTCGGGAACAGTAACATGCGGAATAGCTACAGAAGGTGTAAATTCCGGTATAGTGACAGAGTAAATGAGTATTTCATCATTGTCCCCATGAATATCTGTCTTCGATGATGAAAAAGGTGTATTTTCATGAAATGATGCATCAATGGAAACAAGATATCACCTTGTACTTGGACAAAAACATCTATACCCCTTCTGAAGTCGAGAATAACCCAAGAAAATACATTTTAATGATTTGGGGTCTAACTTTGTAAGATGAGGATTAACGTCTCTAACAAAGCAAGTGCAACCAAATGTTTTAGGTGGGATAGGAAAAAGCTCTTTATTCGGAAATATGCAGTGATAAGGAGCTTTACCGTTTAAAACAGAAGATGACATACGGTTTATCAAAAAACATGCGGTAGACACGGCATCTGCCCAAAACTGTTTAGGCACATTCATTTGGAATAAAAGAGCCCTTGCAGTTTCTAACAGATGTTGATTCTTTCTTTCAGCGACTCCATTTTGAGGAGGTGTGTCTACGCATGAAGTTTGATGAATAATGCCATTTTGAAGCATAAAAGATTTAAATGGAGCAGAGAGATATTCTTGGGCATTGTCTCCCCTCAACACACGAACAGGAACATTAAATTGAGTTTTAATTTCAGCACAAAATGCAGAAAAATGTGTAAATAACTCTGATCGACATTTCATAAAATATATCCATGTCATACGAGAATAATCGTCAACAAATGTAACAAAATATTTGAAACCAGATTTGGACACAACAGGACATGCCCCCCAAACATCAGTATGAACAAGATCAAACGGAGCATTTGCTCGTTTATTAAGTCGAGGACTTAAACTAGTACGATGATGTTTTGCAAACTCACACGACTCACATTGTATAGATGACACTTTATTAAACTGAGGATATATTTGCTTCATTAGTGGGAGAGATGGATGTCCTAAACGGTAATGAGCTTCTAACAGACTTCCAACCCCAAGACAAGAGATACCTTTTGCGATTGATGTATCCAAAATATAAAGACCAGCTGACTCATGTCCTTTACCAATAGTCTGCTTCGTTAACAGATCCTGAAACACACAATATCCAGGAAAAAATGTTACAGAACAATTCAGAGTACGTGCGATTTTACTGATGGAAAGCAGATTAAATGCAAAATTAGGAAGACTCAAAACAGACGATAATGGTAATGTAGAAGTTGGTACAACAGTACCAGATCCAAGAACGGGTGAGATAGACCCGTCGGCTAAAGTGACACTAGAAGTAGGTAAATATGAGTGAAATGATGAGAATAAACTAGGATTATCGGTCATATGATCTGTGGCACCTGATTCAATGACCCATTTCGAGGATGATGAAACAAGACATGTGTTTGAAATACCTGAATTTGCGACTACCGAGATAGGGACACAGGAATGCTTTAGAGATTCTTGATAGCAAATAAATTTAAAACTGGACTCACCGCAGCTTTCTCGTTTGTGGATTTAAAATTGGAGAATAAAATGTCCAGCTTGGGGTTTTGACTGCTGGGCCCTGAACTTATTACCAAAGCAGATGCGCAGATCTGATGCACATGCGAGATCCCAGATTGCACATGCGACAGAACAATAGTGAAGCAGCGGATGGGATAGAGGCGAAAGAACGAAGGGCCTCTTCTCGCTCAACCAGCGATGCCCAACGAGCCTCTTCTTATGCGAGACCCAGCGATCGACCAACCATTGGACCTCCTCTCACAGCTATCTTCCCTTTCTAGAGAAAGAATGAAAGAGAAGTGAAGTATACCTGGGGTAGAAGCGATGGCAACGCACCAGAATAGAGGCGAAAATTGGAGCTGCGTACTTTCAACACCTGGTCGGAAACGGCAGGAATGGTGTAGTCGGAATTTCGCCGGAAAAATGGCCGGACCTGGCAGAGATGGAGGTAGTTTGCTTGATACCAATATTCTAAATTTGCTTGAACTCGGGTTCTCAATAGAGGGTCTGGTTAATGGTGATGGTGTGTAGAGAGGTTCTGTCCTGGATTGAGTTTCTTGGAGAAAGAATGGTGCACAGATGTTCTGAACTGAGTTGCAAACTGAATTGAAATCTGAATAAGTAAACTGAAACTAAACTGAAATAGATTTCTCTGCCAGAGGTTCTGAAGGTTCTGAAGAGTCTGGACTGAAATCAATTTCTTGGAGAAAGAACACAGTCTGAAAACTAAATTGAGATACAAACTAAACTGAAATCTGAAAAGAAAAACTTAACTGAAATGGAAGGCTCTGATACCATGTTGAAATATAAACTAGAATAATATTGAAAAGTGGAGGAAAGATTTTCTGTATTTCATTAGTTGTGGAAGTCCCTATAAATATACATTACAAATAGAATATACCTATATAAGATTCTATACAATAATAATATCTATGGTATATTCCTAATATATTCTAAAGCATATTCTAAAGTATATTCTAATATACTTTCACACATAACATATTTTGTAAATTTTGTGTGGTTCTAAATCATTTTTACTTTATCAATTCAATATTAACCACATCAAACTACTTTTCTTAATAATTGTACCTCATGTCCCAATGTTAGTGGGATGAAGGTAATAATTATTAATTTATATTAAGCAAAATTTTAAGATTTATGATGCGACCTAATGATTCGATTTTCAAAACCTTGTATCAATTGATTAAAAATACGATTTTAACAACCTTGATGTCTTAGCTACAATATAGTCTTGTCTTCTCGACTTTGTACTACCTCCATGTTAAAAAAATATTCTTTGTAATATTGATTCAATATTACAAGCATGTTTTTTGGGCAGAGATGGTATTATTGTGATATGGGAGGGTCTTGTTCTAAGGCGTTAGGGAAGCACAAGAATCTTGTATTATTATAGTTGTTTCCTTTACTAATATTACACTTTTACCGTCTATATCCTATTATTATTTTTAAAATTTCCTATTAGTATTGGTATTCTATGTTAGTTAATATTTCTATTAGGAGTAATCTAGTCTGAGTAATGTAATAGATTCGAAACATTAGTAATAGAGGTGTTTTTTCATTAGTAATGTCATCAAATGTTTTGCGATTGAATTCTTGAACTCGTGACTAGGTCGAACGCCACCTCTTTCCTAAGGTGGAGACATTATTTATCTTTGTTGCTTACGATCTGTCATTTGTTCTCCCCATCATGTCATTAATATGTTGGGCATTTTTGTGCTTTCAATCTTTGTATAATGACAAATGTTTGTCTGTGTTTTATTACTTGAAGGAAACATCATATAAAGATCTTTCTACTCTGGCCAAAGCGGCTTTTGAATTGTTCAAATGGAGACTTGTCTTAGAACCCCATCTCGAGAAAGTGGTATGTGTCATGCTTGCTTCAGCGGAAGATTTAAATTGGCGGACCAGATCAGCTACATTAACTTTCTTACGAAGTTTCATGTACAGGTAAATACATTTTGATGGCTTTGTACATATTCTTCTTCCTTGTGCACACGTTCATGATGATTGAAAGCTTTATTTAAGTACGATTTTTTTGTAGTTGCCCTTGATAAGGAATCAAATTTTGAAGTTTTCTTTTATAAGTAATGAGACAAGGCCATTGTGAAATATATGGCTCTCATTCTTATGCATCTCATAAAAGAGTATAATAGTAGCTATGTTTGTAGCTATAACTAGGTACAACTAGGATTAACTACATATAATGGGTTGAGCCCAATAAGTTAGGATTTAGGGATTCAACACTCCCCTCAATGGATCTGTCTCGACTAACTTTTACAACCAAGACCCACTTAGATCCAATAGACTTCTTCCTTGTAGGCAAGTCGACCAAATCACAAGTGCCATTAAGATCCAAAGCATTCATTTTGTCTACCATGTAATTGTGTCATTAAGGATGAGGTAATGCTTCTTAACAAATTTTGCAATGGAGATAGAATCACTGGAAGCAATAAAAGAACATGAGGCAGTGGATAGATGATCATATGATACAAAAGAAGGAACGAGATGAGTACAAGACCGTGTACCTTTACGTAGTGCTAGGTCAAGATCTGAAGACATGGGACCTCCAGGTGAAACCTGAGATGGTGGTATATTCGAGGATAAATGCTGAAGGAAAAACAGAAGTGTTTATACATTGGAAAGACTTTGCCAGAATTTGAAGATTCACTGGAAGCAGTTCACATGATTCAACAACAGTTTCCAAATTTCCATCTTGGGGCCAAGGTGGATTTTAAGGGGGGGTATTGATAGGAATGTGGATGACTTGTATTGTTGGATTCTGGCAGAAAACGAAGCGGAAAAATGAAAAAAACTCTCCGCCCAAAGTAAGCCACCGGATCTGAGGTTTTTACTATAAAAGAAATTACAAGACATAAGAGGGACTTACATAGCAATCTCAAAGTAAAGATGTCAGATAGTCTGAGAAAACGATCTCGAGCTCTACCGATATCCACACGCACGTGACTGCAGGGAATGTGCTAGCGTTCTCTTCTTTTCTCTCGCTCTAGGTTTATTAGATGTGAATTTAACTCTTAAATTTGTGGCTCTCCTTATCCCTATTTATAAGAGGAAATAAGGAGTTTTATAGCTAATAAAAATACTCTCCTGGAGGCCCTAGCCCAATACCATTCGAAAACCTATTTCGAATTGGGCTAATCAGGCTAGTTTAATGTTATTAACAAACATTAATGATCCATATCACTTAGGTGTGTGACCCTGTAGGTTTATATATCGTTGGCAGTGGGCTAGAAAGTTAATTCGAGCCTCACAAGTCATAAGCGGCCTCTAGCAAGACATTATGACGATCCAAGATATAAAAATGTCAATTAAATCTGACATAACCTTTTAATGATTAATTTGTGCTAATAATTCTCTTTTGTAAAACGATATCTTAATTGAGACAAGGTTAGGTCTTGTCATCCTTGTTATTCTCAATTAATATTTCTTGATTACCAAGTAAGATTAATCTTGAACAAATGACACTTCATTTGAGCATGGCCATGCTGATTAATCTTACTTGTCAAGGGGCCCACTAGATATCTTTCTCTCGCTATACGAGAGTGACAAAAACTATCTTGGTAATTCACATACGAATATATGTTTCATAATATGTACAATCACCACCTTTATAATTACTCATTTAAAGATAACATTTAATGGTGTTAATACATATTAATTCCCATGCAAGTAATCGTGATTATCTCAAATATAAGAATATAACACCTCATCATTATTGAGGGATGACATATAACCTAGCAGTATCCTCAAGTTGGGTCTGTCCAATGAACTTGTTCACTAACAAGCATCTATGTTATTAACTTGATATCTCTATACCCATGATTAGTGGAATATAGCCATCAGTTCATCCACAGTCTATTAATTACTAATGTCCCAAATCAATAATATTTGACCAGGGACAATTAGAATTTTATGCTTATCAGAAAGTGTGGCATTCCACAATTAAGTCACGTACTAAATTAGCTACTAAACAAAATATTGACAGACTAAATATTAATAAAGAAAACTCACAATAATAATTAACATAAAATGAGTTTGTGACTTTTAATTAATGAATCATAAACTATGATTGTCATAGGGCATATTTCCAATAGTCTCCCACTTGCACTAGGACCAATCGTGAACAAAATGAATGCCCAATGCACTTGTATGACGTTTATGCTTTACTTGTGGTAGTGGCCTGGTGAGCATGCTTTGACGTCACCTCTATTGACTATCTCTCAAATGAGGTGATAACGTCTGAGTACATGCTTTGATTTCTGGTGTGATCTAGGTTCCTTGGCTTGTGCAATGGCTCCATTGTTATCATAATACAAGTTCATTGATCCAACAATACTAGGAACAACATCGAGCTCAATGATGAATTTCCTTATCCATACTGCTTCTGTTGTAGAATCAGCTACCTGTGTCTTGTTTAGAACTCTTCCAGCTCACCGCTCCGCCATTGAGGCAAAACACAAATACTGACTGCGATAAGCTGATCTTCATTAGTGTAATCAGATTGGAACCCAACATCCGTGTAACCATTTACAATAAGCTGATCTTCACCGCCATAGACCAAGAATACATCCTTAGTTCTTCTCAAGTACTTTAGAATATTCTTGACTGCTATCACCTGGATCTAGATCAAACTGATATCTACTAGTCATGCTTAGAGCGCAAGCTACATCGGGGTGAGTGCATAACATAGCATACATGATAGAACCTATAGTAGAAGCATAAGGGACTTTATTCATTCGATCTCGCTCATCTTGTGTTTGTGGACACTGAGTCTTGCTGAGATGTGTGCCATGTGACATAGGCAAGAATCCTCTCTTGGAATCTTGCATATTGAACCTATGCAGGACCTTGTCAATGTAGTTACTTTGACTTAGTCCTATTAGTTTTCTAGATCTATCTCTATAGATCTTGATCCCTAACACATAGGATGCATCACCCAAGTCTTTCATTGAGAAACACTTTCCAAGTCAAGCCTTTGTAGACGAAAGCATTGGAACATCATTCCCAATGAGAATTATGTCATCTACATATAGGACTAGGAAAGTGATTGCACTCCCATTCAATTTCTCGTAAACACAAGGTTCCTTTTCGTTTTGATTGAAATTAAACTCATTGATTGCATCATCAAAACGGAGATTCTAACTCCGAGATGCTTGCTTTAGACCATATATTGATCTTTTGAGCTTGCATACCTTCCCAACATTGCTTGGATGTTCAAAACCCTCAGGTTGTATCATATACACGTCCTCATCTAGATTTCCACATCGATTTGCCAAATGTCATAATTAAAATGAGCGGCAATTGCTAAGAGAATCCGAATTGATTTAAGCATGGCAATTGGTGAGAATGTTTTATCATAGTCTATACCATGAATTTGTTTGTAACCTTTCGCTACTAAACGTGCTTTATAGACATCTACATCACCATCTTTATCTAGTTTCTTTTTGTAGATCCATTTGCACCCAATGGTTCTACAACCATCAGGTATATCAACCAAGTCCCAGACTTGATTGTCGGCCATGGATCTTATTTCGGATTTCATGGCTTCTGGCCTACTATCGGTGAGGGCTCGATATTGCTTCTTGGTAGGTCGAAGGTTCATCTTCATCTATTAACAATACATCGCGATGCTCAGTTAAGATAAACATGTATCTAACTGGCTCGTTACTGTGAACTATGTAAAGTGTATTTCATTATATAGAATCTTGATGATTAAGAACTATACAAGTAGCTATATTTATAGGAAAAACTAGAGCACTAGTGTTACTATACAAGACGGGATAAGCCCAATACAACTAGGGTTTCAATAGTTACGTACCCTAGATGACCTTCTTGGAGCGAGTGCTATCTCAGGTGTATCCACAACAACATGTGGCTGAGATTGTGGGACAACTTGTATAGTCTGACTATCTTGAACTTCTTGAATTTCTTCAAGTTGTATTTTACTCACACTTGTTCTTTCAGAAAGAAATTCTCTTTCTAAGAAGATACCATTACGAGCAACAAACACTTTGTTCTCTGATGGGTTGTAAAAGTAATATCCTTTTGTTTCCTTAAGATAACCCACAAATAAGCACTTATTTGATTTGGGTTCAAGCTTATTTGAAAGTAAACGTTTTACATTAACTTGACAACCCCAGATTTTCACAAAGGTTAGACTAGGAACCTTTCCTGTCCATATCTCATATGGTGTCCTTTCTGTAGCCTTTGTTGGAGTCTTGTTGACTCAATCGGGACGGGATACAGGAACCTCTTGTATTTTGAATCGGGATCGGGACGGGATCGGGATTTTGGCAATTGAAATCAGGATCATCCCGATCCCACCCCTACTGTTGAGTATGAATGCAGCGATTTCAAGAGCATAACCCCAGAAAGAGATTGGTAGTTCCGCGAGACTCATCATGGAACAAACCACGTCTAAAAGGGTCTGATTTCTCCGTTCGGACACACCATTCCATTGTGGTGTACCTGGCGGAGTGAGTTGTGAAACAACCCCACAGCTTCTTAGATGGTCACTAAATTCATGGCTCAAATATTCACCACCTCGATCTGATCGAATGAATTTTATTGTTTTGTCAAATTGATTATGAACTTCATTCTGGAATTATTTGAACTTTTCAAAAGCTTCATGTTTATGCTTCATTAGGTACACATAACCAAACCTACTGAAGTCATTAGTGAATGTTATGAAGTACTGAAAACCTCCTCTGGCCATTGTTGACATTGGCCCACATGCATCCGAGTGTATGAGGTTCAATAAACCGTGAGCTCATTCAACTTTACCAGTAAATGGTGTTTTGGCCATTTTACCCAATAAACAAGATTCACACTCCTCAATTGATTCAAAACCATAAGAGTCAAGAAATCCATAAGAATGAAGTCTTTTAATGCGCTTCTCATTTATATGGCCTAGCCTAAAATGCCAAAGGTATGTTTGGTTTGAGTCGTTAGATTTAAACCTCTTTGTTTTTACGTGATAGATGGGCATTTCAAGGTCTAGAACATAAAGTCCATTTATAAGACTAGCACTACCATAAAAGAGCTCATTAAAATAAATAGAACAAATGTTGTTCTTTATTATAAAATGAAATCATTTCTTGTCCAAACAAGAAACATATATTATATTCCTGCTAATGGCAGGTACATGATAACAATTCAATTAAGGCCTACTTCTACTCCTCCTTCTCCCTTAGGATAGGATCGTCGTTGGTCCTTCTTTCTTCGATCCCGTCGCTTCCTTAATTCCACTTTATGTAAAACTAATTGCTAAGCTCGTGGGCAAATTTAAAGTAAATGTCCCTATTGCTAATGCTGTAACTTTTGCACAGTTGCCTACTCATAGGTCAACTTCACCTTTACCCAGCCTTCTACTCCTTGTCAGTTCCTACTGCACATTTAAACAAATGTGAGAACCACAACCGGTATCTAATACCCATAAAGTAGTAACAATAACATTTACTTCTATCACATAGATACCTGAATTGGAAGCATCACCATGCCCCTTCTTTTTCAATTCTTCCAAATAAGTCTTGCAATTCCGCTTCCAATGACCGATTTTGTTGCAGTGGAAACATTTTTGCTCTTCTTTAGAGGTAGAGCTAGCAACAAATTTGCCTTTACCCGAGTTCTTAACCAGGCTTTTGGATTTCTTGTTTCCACCAACCTTGCCTTTACCATGTTTCTTGAATCCCTTCCCCTTTCTGACTATCAAAACGTCACTCCGATTTTTCTTGCTGTTTTGCTCAACAAAGTTGAGCATTCCATACAACTCGGTTAAGGTCTTCTCAAGATCATGCATATTATAGTTTAGGATGAACTGGTCATATGTCGGGGTGAGTGATGCGAGAATAACATCAGTAGTCAACTCTTGACTAATTGGAGATCCAAGTCTTTCCAAGTGGTCCCTATACCCAATCATCTCGAGTACATGAGGTTCAATTGGGCTCCCATCAGCAAGCCTTGTGTGAAACAAAGCCTTTGTTGTCTCGAACCTTTGGATCTGATCGTGTTTTTGAAACAAGTGACATCAACTTCATCACAGACATGCCATTCATAAGCATCTCTAGTAGCTCGCGGAGCATTGGCCGTTGGTTCAGCAGGAATTGGTTGGTTAAGGACATATTCGTTATGCTCTTGGCTGAGAACAATTCTCTGATTCATATCCCAGTCCATGTAATTTGTTTCCATTAAGTTTTTCCTTCTCAAGGATTGATCGCAGTGAAAAAGTTGTATTGGTGGCCATATTAATTACAACAAATAATGCAAATAATTTAAATAATGCTCAAAATAACTCCCACTTAATTAAATAGAAAGTCCCAAATATAGCAGGCCATATCCATATTTCACTAAAATTTAAGTAACATTTGGCTTATCACTTGAACATTAGTTATTTAGGTAAACAACTCTTTTTAATCATATCCTATATGACTCTTGGTTTGTTTGGTCAGCATCATATGATTATCCAAACATTCCTTGCTTCAAGGCCCAAAATCATTTTGATGGCCTTGTAAGTCCAAACCAATGTTAAGATCTGAGAATGATGATCATTCGAACCATCTTCCTAAGATAGTGTGAAATGTTCTGCTTTGGCAGACACATATCACGACTAGCATAATTTAAATGGTGGTCATACTCATATTGGGAAATCAATTTAGACTTATAATTAATTGGGACTATTAATGACACACATGCAGCAATCATAGATTATAATAAATAATTTAAAACTAATGCAGTGATATAGCATGATCCCAAAAACTTCATATCTCCCTGGCATCTTCAACTTGTGCAGTGGACTATTAAATATCTATGGGGTTGAAAACATTACAGGGGACGGTGGGAAAAACGAAACTCATGGCATGTAAAACAACATAATATTAAAAACATACATTCAGATCATGCTTTACCACGAATTCAGATTGTCCCTGTGATGAAACAAAATAATCGCGAATGCACGGATTGAAAATTAAAATTTAAAATTCGCAAGTAATATGTAGTTAATTCGGATCTCACCCCAAATATAAACATACATATTAATGAATTCCAAAATAATTCGTATTATATTTATACATATACAGATCTTATCCGTAATATAAATAAGTACGCATATATAAGAACAAATAAAATATAATGAACTAAATTTTGAAATTGGCAGAAAACTTGGTCAAACCATTCGAAATATGATCTGAGAGAATTTGTCATAACTGTGCCTTGATTTGTGTAGAGCTCGTCTTCCAGTTTCCTAAAAGTACTTATAGGCCGGAGGCCGGAAACGGATTAACGAGTTAAAAGTTACGGCCAAAACAAGATTGTCCGATACACAAAAACAACTCATCAGCCGGTGGTTGCCAAAATAATTTGGATCTCATCCGAAAAATTAGAAACCAAATCTCCCAAAATTCAAAATAATATTCTGAATATAAATCAGATCTAATAAAAAAAAGTTGAATTTTCATGTCCATTGAGATATCCGAATAATTAGGCAGTATGATTTTATCCAATTCCCAATTCCATTGAGATTTGATCCGAAAATCAATAAATAATATCACAAAATATTATTAACATAAATTATGAGTAGAGATTCGGATCTAATTCCAATTCTTGAATTTTCATGTCCATTCAGATCTCTTCCGAATAATTAGGCAGATTCCTAATTCCATTCAGATCTGATCCGAAAAATATTAAATAATCTTACAAAATATTCTAAATACTATTATGATATATATATTGAATCAAATTCGAATTATTCGAATATCACATCCTTACAAAAATTCGGAATGCAATATACACATAAATTCCGAAATTAATAAAAAATAATTCTGAAATAAAATCCCAAAATAATCAAATTACAAATTATATATCAAATCAGGTAACCCGAATATAATAAAGAACCATAGGCTCTGATACCACTAATTGGATTCGGGTGGAAAAACGAAAAAAACTCTCGCCCAAAGTAAGCAACCGGATCTGAGGTTGTTACTGTAAACGAAATTACAAGACATAAGAGACACTTACATTGCAATCTCAAAGCAAGGATGTGAGACAGTCCTAAAAACGATCCCGAGCTCTACCGGTATCCTTAGCACATGACTGAATCGCCTGCATGGAATGTGCTAGCGTTCTCTTCTCCCCCCCCTCTAGGTTTATTAGATGTGAATTTACTCTGCTTAGCCTTATTTATAAGAGGAGGAAAAAAAGAGTTTTATGGCTAATAAAACTCTCCTGGAGACCCTAGTCCAATACCATTCAAAAACCTATTTCGAATTGGGCTAATCAGGCTATTTTAATGTTATTAACAAAAACTAATGACCCATATCACATAGGTGTGTTACCCTATAGGTTTATATATCATTGGCAATGGGTTAGAAAATTAATTCGAGCATCACAAGTCATAAGTGGTCTCTAGCAAGACATTATGACTATTCAAGATATATAATTGTCAATTAAATCTGACATAACCTTTTAGTGATTAATTTGTGCTAATAATTCTCTTTTGTCAAATGATATATTAATTGAGACAAGGTTAGGTCGTGTCATCCTTGTTATTCTCAATTAATATTTCTTGATTACCAAGTAAGATTAATCATGAACAAATGACACTTCATTTGAGCATGGTCATGATGATTAATCTTACTTTTCAAGGAGCCTAATAGATATCTTTCTCTCCCTATATGAGAGTGACAAAAACTATCTTGATAATTCACATACCACTACATGGTTCATAATATGTACAATCACCACATTTATAATTACCCATTTAAAGAACATTTAATTGTGTTAATACATATTAATTCCCATGTAAGTAACCATGATTATTTCAAGTATAAGAATATAACATCTCATCATTATTGAGGACAACACTGATGACATATAACCTAACAGTGTCTTCAAGTTGGGGCTGTCCAATGAACTTGTTCACTAACAAGCATCTATGTTATTAACTTGATATCTCTATCACTTAATCCACATACTAGTCTATTAATTACTAATGTCCCAAATTAATAATATTAGACTAGGGACAATTAGAATATTATGCTTATTAGAAAATGTAGCATTCCACAATTAAGTCACGTACTTAATTAGCTACTAAACATAATATTCAGGGACTAAATATTAATAAAGAAAACTTACAATAATAATTAACATAAAATGAGTTCGTGACTTTATTAATTAGGGAAAGTTCCCGAAATAGGAGTAAAACAGTTTGAAAATTCCAAAATAGGACTGTCATGTTTTTTGTTCTCAAAATAGGATTAATTACTGCCATGTTTAGAAAGTACTGCCATGTTTGAAGTGAAGTCTGGTACTGCCAAAACATGGTAGTAATTAGTCCTATTTTGGGAATAAAAACATGACAGTCCTATTTTGGAGTCTTCAAACTGTTTTACTCCTATTTTGAGTAATATCTCTATTAATTAATGAGCATTAAATATTCATTAATAAATCATAAACTATGATTGTCCTAGGACATATTTCCAACATGTACAAGGATAAACATGCTTTTAAATACTTTAACAAAGTGTACCGCAGGAAAGGGAATGAATAAACAGTTAATTAGTTAACTAATATGGTTAGTTAGTTAGCTGATGTGTCTTTGCCAGGATTGGAGATGGAAGAAAATAAATAGCAGGAGGAGGGAAGGAATAAACAGTTAATTAGTTAACTAATATGGTTAGTTAGTTAGCTAATGGTTAGAGAATGAAGAAAATAAATAGCGGGAGGGAAAGGAGAAGTAGGCTGGTATTCAGTTAGAACTGGGCTGGGAGATTGAGACTCTCTAAATGTTTCATTACTTTGATTGATTACTGTTGTAATCTCCACCATTAATGAACTCTGAAGCTTTGAATACTTCTTGATAGATTTACAGTTTCCTTAATATTCTGCGAGTAACCTATCAAGTTGACGCCTGAGCAACCGCCTGTCAAAGCCTAGACGTTGCCATGACAAGTATGAATACTAAGTTTGATTCCAGTCCTAAAAATGAATCTGAATCAATGCCAAACACCATCTTAGTTGATTTTGCATATACTTTTTGCCAATAGTGATACACTCTGTTCACTTCACATCTAGATGAGAATGTTTTTATTTTATGTATGATGATGGAAGTATGGAACACACATTTAATATTTCAGACTAACACATTGTTTTGTCATTTGGGCTAATTGCAGACATACTTTTGTCCTCCACAAGGTGGACAAAGAAAAAATCTGGGGAACGGTTGAGAGGCTACTCTCAGACAACCAAGTTGAGGCAAGTTATTGTGTTGTGTTATATATCAAAGTTAATGTATTTTATATTTTGAAATAATTTCACTTTTGGTCCTAGAATTTTATGTCAATTCCACATTTAGTCCATGTATTTCATTTTATCCACTTTTAGTACTTGACTAATGATTTTTTAACCACATGTGGTCCTTACCCGGCGATTTTAACCACCAGAAACATTGCCGGAAGGATCATATATGGGCGAAAACATAATAGTCATGCATCAAAAGTGGACAAAGTAAAAGACATGAATTAAATGTGGAATTGACATAAAACTCATAGGGCGAAATTAAAACGCTCGGTTGGGGATCGATTGACTTTTTCTCATTAACTTGTATAGGTTCAAGCTCAAATAAGATGCTCGAACCCCAGCTCTAGTTTGAGCTAAGAACAAATTTTATATTTTCAGAATTATTAATGTTATATTAATATATTTATACAAGTACTTAAATAAAAAAGTAAATGAATGAATGAACAAATAAATAAGTAATACGAATTATATAACATTTGTATTTTACCATTTTTATGGATTTCTCTCTCCTTCACTAGATATTTTACTCATTATTTAACTATCAATAAAAACTTAAGTATAGAATTCACATCATCATCATCACCCCAGTGTCTCAAAGGCTCCCACCTATGGTGGGGTAAGGGGGTCGGATGTACGCAGTCTTACCCTTATACTAAAGCACTGAGAGACTGTTTCCGGATGATCCATAGTGAAAATCGCGTCGAAAATTGCATGGAGTGACTGATGCTTCATAACAAAGAAGTGCATATAGTTTAGTGAAACATTTTGCTCTATTCCATCATATTCCCAAGCCAAAAAATTGTGAGGCTTTGGCTCCATTGCAAATGATGGAAAAAACTTAAGTATAGAAATAAATAAATAAATAAATAAATAAATAAACAAATAAACAAACAAATAAATAAATAAATATATAATTAAATAAATAAATAAATAATAAGTTTGCATATGTACATGTGAAATATATGATTATATTCATTATACTTTATCTTGAAATGCTATACAAGTAGCTCTTTTTATAGCTATATTAGAGCATTAGGGTTTCTATACACAAATAGGCTAAGCCCAATACAACTAGGCTTTTCACACTCCCCTCAACTGGGGCGTATAAATCATATGCACCAAGCTTATTACAAATATACTATACTCGAGGACCCCTAAGAGACTTAGTTAAAACATCTACAAGTTGATCAGTTGTGTTGACATAATTTGTGAAAATATGTCCAGCTGCGATTTTTTCTCGAATAATGTGGCAATCAACTTCAGTGTGTTTAACCCTCTCGTGATATACCTGATTTTTCTCGAATAATGTGGTGCTTCCATATTTTAGTTGTTGGAGGAGATCCTTCAGCAATAAGATTTCGCATGTGGCAAGGGCCATCGCACGGTATTCTGCTTCAGCACTGGATCCTGCAACCACATATTGTTTCTTACTCTTCCAAGAAATTAGATTTCCACTGATCAAGATGCAATATCCCAATCTGCAAGACAATATCCCACAATATCACGGTGACCTCGGTCTTCAAATAATAACCCTTGCCCTGGATGCATCTCAAGACTCGAATAGCTGCATCCTAGTGTCTGTTGATAAAGTTTAGAATAAGGAGGAATTGAGACTGAAAAGCTTGATTCATTCCATGAAATGATATCCTATTTATACAACATTTTAGAGCTAGGCTACTAATTATAATATTAAATACAAAGATTTGTAACTGAAATATTTAATACAAATATTCTAATTTATTTTGTAACTCATGTAACTGATCTCTAGAGCTGTCTAGACTCTTCTGTCTATATGCCCCCGCAAGCCAGGTATTCTATCAGTGCTGAGAATCCTGAGCTTGTCACGTAGAAAAACAAACCGTTGTCGTGAAAGGGGTTTGGTGAGAATGTCAGCTAGTTGATCATGCGAGGGGATATGAAGAACCCGAAGAAGGCCACGTTGCACACGTTGACGAACAAAATGGAAATCAATGGCAACATGTTTCATTCGGGAATGGAATACCGGATTGGCAGAAGAGGTGGTAGCGCCTTTATTATCACATAGAAGAACTGGAGGAGAAGAAGGGGAATGTCGAAGCTCATGAAGAAGTGACTCAATCCAAAGAGTTTCAGATGCAGCAGTGGATAGGGCCCGATACTCTGCTTCGGTTGAGGATTTGGCAATTGTGCGTTGCTTGGAGGACTTCCATGAAATAAGCGATTCTCCGAGAAAAATGGCATAAGCACTGGTAGAGGATCGGTCATCTGGATTTCCCGCCCAGTCTGCATCAGCATAAGCACACAATGAAAGGTGAGAACTCCGACGGAGATATAAACCGTGAGAGGCTGTTCCGTGAAGATACCGCAAGAGACGTTTCATTTGCTGCCAATGGTTCACCGTGGGTTTGTGCATAAACTGGGCTAGCTTGTTGATGGCAAAGGCCGTATCAGGTCGGGTGAGGTTTAAATACTGAAGTGATCCAATAACTTGACGATAGAGAGTGGCATCACAAGAACCTGAGCCATCAAACAGAGTCAAGGAAGCTGAGGAAGCTAAAGGCGTGGATACTGGATTCGCCTCGTGCATGTTCAACACCTGTAATAAATCTGTAATGTACTTGTGTTGATCAAGAAAGAGTCCATCTGATGTAGGGGTAACCTGTATGCCCAAAAAGTAATGTAATGACCCCAAATCCTTAATGGAGAATTTTTGTGCTAACAAGTTAATAGTCCGATGAATCAAGTCTGGTGTAGAGCCCGTAACAATAATATCATCCACATATACCAACACATAGATATATGAGGGATGAGAAGAAAAGATGAAGAGGCTAGCATCAGAGACTGATTGATGAAAACCAAGGGATAATAGAAATCCACTAAGAGATTGGTACCATACTCGAGATGCTTGTTTGAGACCATAGATGGATTTCCTAAGACGACACACTCTTCCAGAGCCATCATTGAAACCAGGGGGGTTGTTTCATGTAAACCTCCTCTTGAAGAGCACCATGTAGAAAAGCATTGTTGACATCTAGTTGGTTTATGTGCCAGCCATGAGATAGTGCAATGGTCAGAACAACCCGAATAGTAACTGGTTTGATGACTGGGCTAAAGGTCTCAGAGTAATCAATCCCCGGGCGCTGATGAAAGCCTTTAGCCACCAATCGAGCTTTGAAACGATCCAAGGAACCATCGGGTTTATATTTCACAGTATAAACCCATTTGCAGCCAACAATGTTCTGACCAGGATGAGCGGGTACAAGTTCCCATGTCCCTTGTTGAACCAAAGCATCAAATTCCACAGACATAGCCTTCCTCCATTCAGGTACCTGTAAAGCTTGAGAAGCACAAGTAGGAATAATATGATGAGGTAATGGTGAGTGTGTGACAACATTAGCTTGTTTACGAGAACGCAGGGTCATTGGGTGGGTACGTTTGGGTGGAGAGGCTTTTGGATCATGATGATGACCCAAGGTAGATATTGGATTATTTGTAGTGGGAGTAATGGTTGAGGGGTTGATGTTGGTTACATTAGGTAAGGATGGAGTAGTTGGGTTTTGTTTGGGCCGGCGGTGATAAGTGATGAGGACCGGTGGGTTAGAAGCTGGTGGAGTGTTATGAGGAGCAGGGTTAGGGGAGTCTTGTGTTATTGGGGTACGAGTAGTAGGAGACGCCTTTGCTAGTGATGTACCTGAGATAGAAAGATAAGAGATAGGAGGTTGAAGCCAACTGTCAATTTCAGAGGACAGATCTGTAACAGGTGTTGTATTATTAGAGAAAGGGAAGACAGACTCATTGAACACCACATGCCGACTAAAAAAGATGCGATTGGTAGTAGGATCAAGACAGCGATAAACGCTTTGTTGATCGCAATACCCAAGGAAAATACAAGGTCTGGACCGTGGTTCTAACTTATGAGCTGCATAAGGACGGAGCCATGGAAAACATTGACATCCGAAAATAGCAAGTTTTGTGTAATTGGGAGGTTTTTGAAAAAGTTTTTCATAGGGAGTACAAAAACCTAGAGATGCTGTTGGTTGCCTATTAATTAGATATACAGCGGTCAAAAAGGCGTATGACCAATATTTTAACGGCATTGAAGAGTGATGAAGTAAAGTGATCCCTGTTTCTACAATATGACGATGTCGGCGTTCAGCGAAGCCGTTATGCTCAGGGGTATATGGAGGGGTCAGTAAGTGAGTAATACCACAAGAGGCCAGAAATTTCCCTAGGGATATGTATTCACCCCCTCCATCTGAATAAACCATTTTAATAGATTTTTGAAAAAAGTTTTCTACGAGCTTCTTAAATTGTTGAAAAATTGAAGTTACCTCAGACTTGTGAGTGATAGTGTAAAACCAAATGTATTTTGTGTAGTGATCAACAAAAATAACATAATAACGAAAACCATCCACAGAATTAATGTGTGAGGGACCCCAAACATCTGTATAAATTAAATCAAGTGGACCTGAACTTGAAAGGGAAGATTTAGCAAAAGGTAACTTGTGACTTTTATTACTTGCGCATGAAGTGCATAAAGACAAATCCTTATTAACATCTTTAAAGGAAATACCTAATGAGGAAATAACTTTTTGAGTGATGGGAAGGGCAGGATGTCCTAAACGACAATGCCATTTATTCAGAGAAAATTTTGTAGTAACATTGACACATGGTGATGAAGGAACAGGAACATCAGGCAAGTTGTAGACGTCACCTTTATTCATACCCCGTAACAAAATTGCTCCCGTTTTCCGGTCCTTGACAAGACAAAAAGAAGGGTGAAACTCGATTAGTACATCATTGTCACGGCATAATTTGGCAACTGAAATTAAATTAGTATGAATAGAAGGAACAAAAAGAGTATTAGGTAAGGAGAGAGAATGAAGGGTCATATTCCCAACTTGTGCAATTTCAAGACTTTTACCGTTACCAATAATGAGGGAGTCTGTGCCGGTGTAATCGGACGCTAGGGTAAGATTGTTTAAATTATTGGTGACATGATTAGTTGCTCCCGAGTCCAGCAACCATCCGGTTCTCCTGGTCGTGGCAGTATTGGCCTGGGGGGATAATTTTGTTGTTCAAACCTGTGCCAACAGTTTATAGCGAGATGGTTCGGTTTGCTACAAATTTGACATATAACGGCACCCGGACTGGTATTTCCCCCAAAATTAGTACGCCTGCCCCCGGGATTATTATTTCCACGTCTATTTGAATTGTAGAAGTTGCTGGGACGTGGGCCTCGATTTTGATTTTTGAAAAATTTATTCTGAGTATTGGGCCTATTGGGTAGAGTCTGAAACTGGGCTGATGGACCTGGGCCTAATATAGACGCGTTCTGGTCTAGACTTCTGCGAACGGTCATTGCGACCGAACTGTCTTCTTCCTCTTTTCTTTCTACCGTAGCTGCGTTCGCAGTAACAACAGCCGCAGAATTCAAGTGCTCCCTCCTTCGCAACTTGTCTTCGAATCTGACCAGTAAGGAGTGGAGTTCTTCAAAGTTAGTTTCATCTGGGCGGATGGAGTTCTCCACGGATTCAAACTCGGGACGAAGACCCTCCAGGGCTTGAATGGCAAAGTCTTCATCGTCAACAGGTCGGCCGGCCATGGCTAGTTCATCCGCGAGGGTGCGAAGGTGGTGAAGATATTCTGCTACAGGTTGCGACCCCTGTTTAGCATGGCGGAACTGGTCTTTAAGACTTCGGATTTTGGAAGCTGATCGGGTCCCGTATAGGCGTTCCAATGTTTTCCAGACGGAGGCGGAGGTCTTTGCAGACCCAACCAGCGGTTTGGAGGCGGAGCTGAGAGAAGATACAAGAGCGTGCCGCACCAGACGGTCCTGTCTCTTCCATCGCAGAAAGTTGGCAGCTTCAGTTTCGGGAGGAGGACTGATTTTTTCATCAATATACTGATCTAGATGAGACCCGAACAGAAGGTCCATTACTTGGTCTCTCTATACAAGGTAATTTGATCCATCTAGTTTTTCTGGGAATTGGTTAGGGCTGAGCATAACAAGGCCATCCGGGGTTAGGGGATTATTGGCTGAGAGAGATGATGTTGAATTATCATTCACATCTTCTGGACTTTTGTCTCTATTATTTTCATGAGCCATGGGCAGAGAAAGGTGATGCGGGGGGATAGTTCAGTGAAGGGAATAGGCCGTTTAGGCCTCTAGAGGCTCTGATACCATGATAAAGTTTAGAATAAGGAGGAATTGAGACTGAAAAGCTTGATTCATTCCATGAAATGATATCCTATTTATACAACATTTTAGAGCTAGGCTACTAATTATAATATTAAATACAAAGATTTGTAACTGAAATATTTAATACAAATATTCTAATTTATTTTGTAACTCATGTAACTGATCTCTAGAGCTGTCTAGACTCTTTTGTCTATATCTGTTACATGGCTTATCAAGAAATTGATTAAGAACACTTCCTGCAAATGGAATAATTCATGCGTTTAGGCAATGGAAATAATCCACGAGTCGGTAACAAGGCAGAATATGGATTTTCATTATTACGAATTGACGAAGGCATGCGATTTATTAAATGACACGCAGTGAGCACATAATCTCCCAATACTGAGGTGGTGTATGTGAATGTAATAACATGGTGCAAACAGTATCAACCGAATGTTGGTTCTTGCGTTCAGCAACCCCATTTTGTTGAGGCGTGTGAACACAAGAAGATTGATGAAGCATACTCCGTGATGTCATGAGTTTATAAAGGGGACCACAAAAAATTCCTTATTGTTGTCACTGTAAAATTTTTATTGAATGGCCAAACTTTTTGAAAAAAAAAGAAACAATTCAAAACACTCTTTCATTAAAAATAACCATGTGTAACGGGAAAAATCAGCCATAAATATAACACACTAACGAAATCTTAAAGTAGATAAGGACCCCATACATCTGTATGAACTAAATCAAACGGGAACACAACACGTTTATTGCCCCGCCCTTGGAAAGGTTTTACGAGGTTGCTTTCGAAGGTGACATGACTCACACTCTAAAGACTTGAGAATACAGGAACCAAACATCTAAACATTGATAGACTAGGATGACCCAATGATTATGTAAGGTAATTGCAGGTTCAACCGAGACAACAAATGATTGGATCAAGAGGGTGGAGATGATACAGGACTTGAGATCCATGCCCAATGCCAATCATTTTCCCCGTACAACAATCCTGCAAAGTCATAAAATCAGCACCATAGGTTATTGAACAATTAAGAGCACATGTAGTTTTGCTAACATGGACAAGATTAAAGGGGCTATTGGGGACATATAAGACTGAGTCTAACGGTAAGGATGAAAGAGAAAGTGTTTGCCCAATACCCGTGGTTGAGGTTTGAAGTCCATTAGCAAGAGTGATCAAAGGAAGGTGTTGTTGTTTGGTAATGCTACCTCCGTCCCTTAAAACTTTGCCAAGTTTGACCGGCACGGAGAATAATAATGTAAAAACTGTGTGGTTGAGGTTTGTGCAGAGGAGAGAGAAATAACAAGAATCACAAAATAATTGATTAAAAGAGAAAGTGACAAAGTTTTTTGGGACGTCTCAAAAAGGAAAAATGACAAAGTTTTAAGGGACGGAGGGAGTATGAGATAAAAGATGGGGTTTACCAGAAATATGATCTAAGGCACCTGTGTTAATGATCCATGAGGTCGTGGTGTTTGAAACCCAAGCAGTAGACGTACCAAGTGCAGATAAAGACAGATTATTTGACTTAAATTTCTGATACGTTGCATATTCGACTGAAGATAGAATCATAGAACAATCGGAGATGACAGGATCTGAACAACATTGGCTAAGATAGGAGGTTTTCCATGTAACTTCCAACATTTGTCTTTAGCATGACAACACTTATGACAAAATCTTACGACCATTCTTCATAGGTATCCTTTGTTGGAGCCTCCGCCAGGCCCTGAAGCAAATGAAGAAAAAAAGAACACATTTTTCTTTTATTTCTTTTTTTCTCTTTTTCTTTGTTTTTTTGTTTGTTTTATTAGAAGTAGCAGAAATTTAAAAGTTTAAAGTAGTGCAGCAGTAACAACTCCCCAAGACAGCAGCTGGAGTGTCTTTACCAAGACGATCACTCAGGCGTACAGGGAGATTGACAGTAACAAAGCAGAGATGAAGAAAACAGACCTCTGTCCAGGAGTGACAAAACAAAGCTGCGGCAGAAACAGCGGAGGGGCGTGTGGACAGGGGCAGAGGCGGAGGCGTGTGGTCAGACGGCGGCGCTATCCTATACTGTTCTGGTCACCGGAATCTCAGGATCTTTAGGTTGTTGGTGGTGTCAACGGAGGATGAGTAGAAAGAGAGAGATCTGTAAAAACGTACAACTGCAGGTGCGAACTTCAGGGTCGCGTGGATGAGACAATGGCGGTGATCTTCCCGGCGGTAAGTCGTGATGTTGCATTGAGGAGTACGGTAGGCTTACATCAGTACATCACTACCGAAAGCACGACATACATGACCAATATTCACGCTGGAATTTCTGGCCGAAGATTCTGCCCGGAATTTCTGACCGGCAGAAAGATTATAACACTAACTAATTATATTTACCATATTGGCTCTGATACCATGTGAAATATATGAATATATTCATTATACTTCATCTTGAAATGCTATACAAGTAGCTCTATTTATAGCTATATTAGAGCATTAGGGTTTCTATACACAAATGGGCTACGCCCAATACAACCAGGATTTCCACAGTACATATATGCATGTATATATATAAGTTCGTGTGTGTCTGTATATATGTACGTGTATATATATTTATATATGTTATGGCAAGAAGGAACCGAAAATAAGAGCCTAAAAGAGGAGAAGTCTGTGTTTCCCGGCAGCTCTGTCGGCATCACCGCCGTCAAGTCGCCGGAGGATTTCTTTCTGGGCTTTAGTTTCACGTCTCAGCTTTGCCTCCATTAAGCTATGCTACTGGTTTCTTCTTAAGGGATAAGTTGCGTTCAGAGATTTCTGGCTCTGCTGATATCAGTACGCCGATTTAAGATAGGTTATTCGATAGAGGGGGTTTTGAGCTGCCGATGAAGAGGTGTACATTGGAGATCCTGCACCGGGGCATGACGGTCCCTCCCTGCCATGATAGAATTTAGGAAAGAGATGAAGGATATTTTCCGGTCTATTCTATGCCTGTAACCGGCCCACGGAAGTGGGCCCAAGCCCGGTCCCGTCCCATGCTCTTCCCGCTACCTATCAATCCATCCTCCTTCAAATTAACCTTGTGCTCAAGGTTGAAATCTTGTGGATCGGGACTGAAATTTGCAGCCATAGAATAGACCGGAAAATATCCTTCATCTCTTTCCTGAATTCTTTCATGGCCTGTTATTTCACATACTACTCATACTGTTGGAGGTCCAACTCTTCATCCTCCTCAGCTATCATTACTCGCAACTGCTTAAAGGGACAGTCATGCCCCGGTGTAAATGTTTTCTTACCCCTAAAGCATAATCCTTTCGCCCTCAATTCTCCAAACTCCTTTGGCGGAAGACGAGTGAACTGAGAGTGTGTCGTAGGCTGCCGATGAAGAGGTGTACAGTGGAGATCCTGCACCGATTTCTGGTAAGCGTGTTCAGCTACATGGAGGTTTTGGTTTCTTCTTTGGGCTGGGGATTACTGTCTATTGTGGATGCTGGGTGTCCTCACGCTTGACCCCCTCTGCTCTGCCTTTAAACCTCCATGGCAAAAGCTTCCGGCGCCTGCAACTAGATGGCCTTAGTTGGTCGGGCGCTGGGTTTGGAGGGTGATATCCATCTCTTGGTGTTGTCTCGTGCGGTGGGGCCCAAGGTGTCCTATTTTTGGTCCGCCTTGGGGGAGTGGGGTGATACTGTGATAGTTTGAGGTGAAGCCTGAAAGTCTGTTGATTGGAGAAGGCGACAGCTATGGTGGTTTTCTGCCTGGGGTGACCAAAAGTTGCGTAAGTCTGGTCCTGAGGAATCAAATTGCGCGCCTTGAACTTTGGTGCCGGAATTTGAGCCGGAGAAAACGACCAGAATGATGGGAGGTACCTGACATGCTGATGGCTGTCTGACTCCTTGACTGGCGAGATGGGTGCGGCAGAATGGGAACCTAGGTTTCCAATAAGATGGACGGATCGGGCTATTTTCTGGAGGTGTGAAGAGTTGAACTTGGGCCTGAGAGTCGGGGCAACTTGATGTCAAGATGGGCTGCGGATTAGGGAACATGGGCTTCTGCAGTGCAAGCTGCACGTGCGTGACTTTGCAGATTGCCTGGAGCCCTGGATTGCAATTTTCGGATCTAAGACTTGGGTTGCTGATGTGTTTTTTGTTTTTTTATAATGCGACGTCCTTTTTACGTGTGCATTCGGTTCATTCATGTAGTTTTTTTTTCTTTTTACTATCATTGAATAAAATTTGCTTTCACAAAAAAAATTGTTATGGCTCGCGAGTCTCGAGCAAAAAGGAATTGAGCTTGAGCTCGGCTCGATTGCTTAACGAGCCGGCTCGAGTTTGAGTTTGATTGAGCTCAAGTCAAGTTTTGGCTGAGCGGCTTGATTCTTTTGCACCCCTAATGCGGACCATGTACCAAACAACATATCTCTAATGAGAAGGTTTACATGATTAATCTCTTCATTTCTTGTCATGTGATATTTATATTATTATTATTATTATTATTATTATTATTATTATTATTTCAGGTACGGGAGCATGCTGCAGCTGTTTTGGCTGGCCTTATGAAGGGTGGGGATGAAGATCTTGCCAATGACTTTCGCGGTAGAGCATTCAAGCAAGCAAACGCCATTCAGAATAAGAGAAAGCGAAGGTCACTGTTATCCCCCTCAAAAAGTCAACCTTACAACCCCCTTATCTGATAAGAACAGTTCGCAATCCACAATATACAGAACGAACCAGAAACAATCTACAAACTTTATTAATGGCAGTATACAGTACAATAGTCCCAAAGCTAGAGATACGACTCTAACTTCCCAGTCCCAAGCCAAGCATCTAACAGCCTGCCTAACTTCTAACTGGTTTATTCTATTTATAGTCCCAACTCCTTAACTATAAGTAGTTAATAGTTCATAACAACTATCCGCCAGCCAAAAACAGATAAACTACTTCTTCTTTCTAGAATAGACTAAGTCATATCTATTCTTGTTATTTATAATAGCCGGGGTCCTATCAATACTCCCCCCCCAAGAAACAAGCTTGTCCTCAAGCTTGAAGTCTGGAAACTGTGTCTTCAACACTTGAGCATCTTCCCAAGACCTTTCAAATTCTGGCAGGTCTTCCCAATGTATCAAAACTTCAGTTCTGTCATCCGTTCCCTCCCTGGTATCCACCACCTTCTCTGGCTTCACCAGCAACTCCCAGTTTTCACTCAAACATTTAGGCAATGGTTGACAGCAAGTATTGGAAGCTAGAGCTTTCTTGAGTAAAGAAATATGGAATACTGGATGGATCAGGCAATCATCTGGCAATTTCAATTTAAAAGCTACAGCATTCAGCTTCTCAATGATCTCAAAAAGGTCCATAAAACCTTGGACTCAATTTCTGATTGATTCTCTTAGCCAAACTCTGCAGTTTATAAGGCTGAATCTTCAGGAAAACTTTTTCACCCACCTCCAACTTCATTTCCCTCCTATGTTTGTCCGCTTGCTGCTTCATCTTATTCTGGGCAATAGCTAAATTTTCTTTGAGTTCCGTTAACATTCCATTCCTCTCAGCTGTCAGTCTTGACACTTCATCACTAGCAGTCATAACCACATCCCCTTTTACAATGGGTTGAGGTTCTTGCCCATATAAAGCCTGGTAAGGGGTTTGTTTTAAGGAAATATGGTAATTAGTATTGTACCAATACTCTGCCCAAGGTAACCACTTGGTCCATTCCTTAGGTTTCTTCCCTGTGATACATCTCAAATAGGTCTCTAAACACCTATTAACAACCTCCGTTTGGCCGTCTGATTGAGGGTGATACGCAGTACTGTATCTCAACTGTTTGCCAGCCAGTTTGAATAACTCAGACCAAAATGAACTCAAGAAAATGCTGTCTCTATCACTCACTACGGATTTTGGAAATCCATGGAGTCTAACTACTTCTTTGACAAACATTTCAGCTACTCCTTTAGCATTAAATGGGTGAGACAAGGCTATAAAATGTGCAAATTTGGTTAATCTATCAACCACAACCAGAATAGTGTCTTTCCCTTGAGCTTTTGGCAATCCACCAATAAAATCCATGCTTATATCAGTCCAAATGCAATCTGGAATAGGTAATGGTTGTAACAACCCTGCAGGTTTCAAGGCCTGATACTTGTTTCTTTGACAAACATCACAATTCTGCACATATTGTTGTATCTGCTTCCTCATACCCACCCAGTAGAACAGTGTTGAGATCCTCTTCATAGTTCTGAAATTACCAGAATGCCCTCCCGTTGTAGAATCATGATATTCCAGAAGAATCCTTGTCACTCTTGGGGAATTTTGGGGTATCATCAGCCTTCCCTTGTAGTATAACAACCCCTTCTTCAGTCTGAAATCCGCCATATGATCCGGATGGCTTAGAATCTTCTGAATAATATCAGCACACTTTGGATCTTCCAGCAGCTCATCTTCTAATCCTTCCCATTCCTGACAATTTACCATTGATAAAGCTGAAAAATTTGATTTCCTTGACAGAGCATCTGCCGCTTTATTCTCACATCCAGGTTTATATTTAATGATAAAATTGTATCCCATTAGCTTGGCAATCCACTTTTGTTGATCCTCTCCCATGATTCTTTGCTCAGTCAAGTATGTGAGGCTTCTTTGATCAGTGTGAACCTCAAATTTCCTGCCAAGCAAGTAGGGCCTCCACTTTTGGATTGCAAACACAATTGCCATCAACTCTTTTTCATAAACAGATTTACTCAAATGTTTAGGTGCTAGTTCCTTGCTCAAAAAGGCAATGGGACCCCCATCTTGCATAAGTACTGCCCCTAACCCCCTTCCAGATGCATCAGTTTCTACTACAAAAACTTTATTGAAATCAGGGATTCTCAACACTGGTAAAGAAGACATAGCATTCTTCAACTCAGCAAAAGCTTTCGTAGCCATATCACTCCATTTAAACCCATCCTTCTTCAGCAATTGTGTTAATGGAGCAGCAATGTGACTATAGCCCTTGACAAACCTCCTGTAGTATCCAGTAAGACCCAAAAAACCCCTCAACTCCTTTAAATCTTTTGGTACAACCCACTCTACCATGGCCTTAGTTTTACTAGGGTCAGCTGCCACCCCTTCTGCAGAAATGATATGACCCAAATAACTCAGTTGCTCTTGACCAAAAGAACATTTCTTCTGATTGGCTACCAAGTCATTCCTCTTTAAAGCGTCCAGGACTAATTTGAGGTGTTCTTTATGATCCTCCTTGGTTTTGCTGTAAACCAGTATATCATCAAAGAATAACAAGGCAAATTTACTGAGAAAAGGTCTCAAAACTTCATTCATTAGAGCCTGAAATGTTGAAGGTGCATTAGTCAACCCAAATGGCGTGACTAGGTACTCGTAATGACCTTTATGTGTTCTGAAAGTCTTACAGGTATCACTCTCCTTCATTCTGATTTGGTGGTAGCCTGACTTCAGATCCAGTTTAGAAAAAACCCTTGCTCCCCCCAATTCATCTAGCAACTCCTCTATAACTGGTATGGGAAACTTATCAGGTATTGTGATCTTATTCAGGGCTCTATAATCACCACAAAATCGCCAACCACCATCTTTTTTTCTGGCCAATAAGATAGGACTGCTGTAGGGACTATTATTGTGCTTAATGATACCAGTTTTTAACATTTCACCAATTACTTTCTCTATCTCATTTATCTGATCAAAAGTGTACCAGTAGGGCCTCAGATTCGGTATACTAGCTCCTTCTTGGATGTTTATGGCATGGTCACAATCTCTAGCAGGAGGAAACTTCAACTGATTAGTAAACACTTCTGGAAATTCAGCAATGATGTCTTCCCAAACCTTGGCTTCCTTAGTATGCTGTTCCAAACCATACAACTGCCCTTCATAATAAAGAAAATATCCATCCCCTTCTTTCTGCAGAATATGAAGCATAGTTTTCACTGGAACCTCCCAGTTATTCAGTGTTGCTTCCCCTTGGATACAATTTATCCTTTCTTGTTGTTTCCATCTTATTACTTGCTTCTGAAAATTCACTTCCATGTCGCCCAACTCAGTCAGCCATGCCATACCCAAAACAATATCTGTGCCACCCAATTCCAGAATATAATATGATTGATGTATGGTATTTCCTTGCACTTCCAGCTTCATTCCATCACATCTGCCATTATTATGGATGAGATCCCCATTGCCAATCTGCACTTTAACTCCTTGTATAGGCATAAAAGGTACCCCCACCTGTCAATGAAACCCTGCACTATGAAATTGTGTGTTGCTCCACTGTCAATCAGAATGTTCACAGGTTGTTTCCCATCAAACCAATTCAACACACCTTGCACCTTGAATGTTTTCATGGACGGAATACCCTCCTTACTTAAAACAGAAAGTTGCATTGTTTTAAGTTGTTTATGAGTATCTTCCTCTTCTCCGCATTCCGGTAATTCCCCTTCAGATTCATCTTCTCCTTCAGATTGCTCCACTAGAATCATCTTATAGTTCTTCATCTTACAGATATGACCCTTGCCCCAGTCCTCTCCACATTTGAAACACAAACCTCTCCTACTTCTTTCTTGCAGCTCACTCCTGGATAACCTGGGACCAGATTTACTCATATTAGGTGCCTTTACGTCAGTGTTGCTTCTGTAATCTGAGTTACTCTTTGGTAGGTTAGAGTTACTGTTAGTAATACTTTTCCATCTGCTTCCATCACCCCAAATTGCTTGAGAATTTGAGCCATTGCTCTTACTTAGCCCCTTTTTCTTCCCTTCCTCTCTGTTCTTCATCAACATTGCTTCATTACTTTTGTTTTCAATAAGAGAAGCTTGACCCATGAGTTCAGCTAAGGTTCGTGTAGTATACAACTTCAGTTCAGCCCTGATATCTCTTCTCAATCCCTTAAGAAAAACACCTTTCAGAACCTCCTCGGTTAAATGTCCCTGGGAAGCTATGGCCGTTTCAAACTTGTCTCTGTACTCCTTCATAGTTCCTCTCTGCTTTAAACTGAACAAAGGTCCTAACGGATCTTGTACCAGCTCTGGTTGAAAGTGTGTAGTCAAATCCTTCGTAAATGTCTCCCAATTCATATGGCGAGCCTGGCCTTCCCACCATTGGAACCAGCTAAGTGCCTGGTCCTCCATCGCCAGAACTGCCATGTCAATTTTGTCTCGCTCATCAGTCTGATTCAATCTGAAGTAGCGATCCATCCTCATCAACCAACCAAAAGCATCATCTCCGTTGAAAATAGGTAAATCAATTTTCCGTCCAGCTTTATTTGGATTTCGGTGTTGACTATGGCGATCGCGATCCTGATGCGAGCCAGAGTAATCGGAATGTGTTTCAGAACCTTCCGAACTGTCATCATGCTTCGTGTGTTTCTTCTGTGATGATCGGCGCGAAGTGTTCGACTGGTGCGAACGACTCCGTGATCTATCCGAGTTCCTGTTCTGCATTTCAGCTAGATTAGCTTGCATCGTTGCCAAAGCGGTCGTGAAATTTGACTGCATCTCTCTCAAATTCCTCTCCATGTTAGCTTGCATCTCCCGCTGGCTCCTTTCTATTTCCGTCAATCTGCTTTCCATCTTTGCGCGCGTCACGGTCATCCAGCGATCAAGCACGCTCTGATACCAATGATAAGAACAGTTCGCAATCCACAATATACAGAACGAACCATAAACAATCTACAAACTTCATTAATGGCGGTATATAGTACAATAGTCCCAAAGCTAGAGATACGACTCTAACTTCCTGTTAGGAACCAGAATATCACCAAACAGTTTCCGTATTATTAGCAATGGAGATTGAGGAATTCTCAATACTCCAGACTGATTACAGGGAAGATAAAGAGAATAACAACCAAATCTAGAGAAGGAACAAGGAGTTTCTCTCTAGCCAAAGCCCAGCCATTTCTAACTGAATACCAGCCTGCCCTCCCCTATTCCCCTCCCTTCCTTATATTCAGAAATCAAACCAGCACATTAATTACTCCTGCCCCCTCATTCCCCTCCTCACATAAACTCCCGTCCCTTCATTCCCCTCCTCACATAAACTCCTGTCCCTTCATTCCCCTCCTCACATACACTTTATTAAAATACTCTACACCCCTTGTGCTATCATTACCCTCCCCTTGAACTACCACCTTGTCCCCAAGGTGGAATGTTGGGAACTGCTTCTGAAACTTGTTTAAATCTTCCCAAGAATCCTCAAAAGCTGGCAGCTGCTTCCAATGAATTAGCACTTCCTTCTCCCCATTAGGATTTAGTCTGTAATCCACCACCTCTTCAGGCTGCACTTGTAACTCCCACTCTTCTGAGATGCAGGTAGGTAGGGGCTGGCAGGGAAGGTTAGGAGATACTGCCTTCTTCAGCAAAGAGATATGGAACACTGGATGCACTGTGCAACCCTCGGGTAGTTTCAGTTTGAATGCCACAGGATTTATTTTTTCTATCACTTCAAAAGGCCCATAGAATCTTGGGCTCAACTTCTGAATTTTTAAGAATACCTTGTCTCCCACCTCCACTTGTAAGGGCCGTCTATGTTTGTCAGCCTGCTGCTTCATCCTGTTTTGGGCCATAGCTAAACTGCTCTTCAATTCTTCTAGCATTAAATTCCTCTCAGCCGTCAACTTGTTGACTTCTTCTACTGATGTCACAGTTACATCTCCCCTCACAATAGCGGGAGGAACTTGTCCATATAAGGCCCTGTAGGGGGTATTCTTGATAGATATGTGATAATTAGTATTGTACCAATATTCGGCCCATGAGAGCCATTTAGGCCACTGTTTAGGCTTCAATCCAGTGATACATCTCAAGTAGGTTTCTAAGCACCTGTTCACCACCTCCGTTTGTCTGTCAGTTTGAGGATGGTAAGCTGTGGAGTACTTCAGTTTGGTGCCTGCCATCCTGAACAATTCTGACCAAAAAGAACTCAAGAAGACCCTATCCCTGTCAGATACTATGGATTTAGGGAATCCATGTAATCGTACCACCTCCTGAACGAAGACTTCTGCCACCTCCTTGGCTGTGTAAGGATGTACAAGGGCTATGAAGTGGGCATATTTGGTTAGCCTGTCCACTATCACCAAAATTGTATCCTTCCCTTGAGCCTTGGGCAACCCTCCAATAAAATCCATGCTGATATCTGCCCATATTCTGTCAGGGATGGGCAAAGGTTCCAATAATCCTGCTGGACTGAGGGTCTGATACTTGTTTCTTTGGCATACTTCACATCCTTGCACATATTCTTGTATGTCCCTTCTCATGCCAACCCAATAGAATAAACCAGATACTCTCTTCATAGTTCTGAAGGCCCCGGCATGCCCTCCAATTGCAGAATCATGGAATTCTTTCAAAATTAGAGGTATTCTAGGAGATTGCTTAGGTAGTACCAATCTTCCTTGATAATACAATAAGCCATTTCTGAACTTGAAATCTGGTATACTAGCTGGATTTCCTATCACTCTTTGTATGATATTCTGATATCTCTGATCTGCCTTCAATTCCTCATCTAGCCCTTCCCACTCTTGACAGGTAACAACGGACAAACTTTGTATACTACCCTTCCTGGAGAGGGCATCTGCTGCCTTATTCTCACCGCCGGGTTTGTACTTAATCACAAAATTGTATCACAAAAGCTTGGCAACCCACTTTTGTTGTTCTTCCCCCATTATTCTCTGTTCTGTTAGAAACCGCAGGCTTTTCTAATCCGTGTGCACCTCGAAGACCCTGCCTAATAAATAGGGTCTCCATTTTTGTATAGCCAGTACGATTGCCATCAATTCTCTTTCGTACACCGATTTATTCTGGTTCCTCTTAGATAAAATCTTACTCATATAAGCCACAGGTCTCCCCTCCTGCATTAAAACTGCTCCTACACCTGTCCCGGAAGCATCTGCCTCAACCACAAAAGTCTTTGTAAAATCCGGAACCCTGAGAACAGGTAGAGTTGTCATAGCTTTCTTTAAGTGTTCAAAGGCGTGAGAAGCCTCGAGGTTCCATTTAAATGCATCTTTCTTTAATAGGTTTGTTAGGGGCACTGCAATCTTACTATACCCTTTTACAAACCTCCGGTAGTAACCTGTTAGGCCCAGAAATCCCCTCAATCCTTTGACTTCTTTAGGTTCGGGCCAGTCCAACATGTCCCTAACCTTCCCCGGGTCAGCAGCTACTCCTTCCCCAGAAATTATATGACACAAGTAGGTCAGTTGTTTCTGCCCTATTATACACTTTTTAGGATTAACATACAACTGGTTGTCCTTGAGTAACTGTAGGATGGTACTCAAGTGTTCTTTGTGTTGACTTTCTGAAGGACGGTAGATAAGTATGTCATCAAAAAATACTAAAACAAACTTCCTCAAATACTTCCTTAAAATCTGATTCATCAAAGCTTGAAAAGTGGAAGGAGCATTTGTTAATCCAAAAGGCATTACCAGGTACTCGTAATGTCCTTCATGCGTTCGAAAAGCAGTCTTGTGTCTATCCTCTTCTTTCATTCTGATCTGGTGGTAGCCCGATTTCAGATCAAGCTTAGAGAATACCGTGGCTCCTCCCAATTCATCCAGTAACTCTTCAATTATGGGTATGGGGTACTTGTCAGGCACTGTGATCTTGTTTAGGGCTCTGTAATCTCCACGGAACCTCCAACTACCGTCATTCTTTTTAACCAAGAGCACAGGACTACTATACGGGCTGGTACTGGGCTGGATAATCCCTGTATTTAGCAACTCCTTCACAATTTTCTCTATCTCATCTTTCTGGTAGTGAGGGTACCTGTAGGGTCGTATGTTAGGTATTTCAGCTCCTTCCCTAATGTTGATAGCATGATCACAACTTCTTTTAGGGGGTAACCCTGCTGGCATTTGAAAAACCTCCTTATGCTTGTCCAACACGTCCTGCCAAAATCCTCCTGGTGCAGCCCCATTAACAGATTCACCCTGAAGATTCCCACAGGTCACAAAAAAACCTTGGCCTTCATTTTTAATAGCCTTTACAAGTGCTTTCCAGGAAACTTGCACTTGATTTAAAGTTGGATCCCCTTTTAGGCTCTTTATTTTCCCGTCTTCCCACCACTGAAGTGTGAGATCCTGGAAATTGATCTCTACATTCCCCAAACTGGCAAGCCATTCAACCCCAAACACTAAATCTGTCCCTCCCAGCTCCAACAGGTAGAAGTTTTGTGTAATATTAAGGCCTTGCACCCCAACTTGCAATCCCACACACCTCCTATTGTTGCTCACTCTGTCCCCATTACCCAATTCCACCTGAAATCCATCAATTTGGATGTATGGCAATTGTAATTCCTCCACTATGGCTTGTGATATGAAATTATGGGTGGCTCCACTGTCAATCAGGATCAACACAGATCTGTGTAACCCCTTTTCCATCAATTTCCCTTCCAACTTGAAAGTCTTCTGTGTAGTGATCCCTTGTTTGCTCATGGTTGACAGTTGCATTTGTTGTGGTTCTAGGGAGATATCTGTCTCTTTCAAATTCACTTCTGAATCCATAGTATCTGCTTCTTCCTCAGGCCCCTCTGTGAGAATAAACTGGTAGTATTTCATTTTGCACACATGATCCTTGCCCCATCTTTCCCCGCATTTGAAACATAGCCCCTTCTTGCTTCTGTCTTGTAATTCTGCTTGTGTTAGCCTCTGGCCACCCTTCCAGTTATTATTGAGATCCGGTTTAACTCCCACCTTAGGCTCAACTCCCGATTTTTCTTGAGACGCTTGAATATTGGTTTGGGATCTCCATTTGCTGCCATCTATCCACTGTTGTGGTTTCTTCAGTGCCTCTCCCTTCTCCTTTCCACTCCTCTGGTCCCCCTCCTTGTATTTTTCCCCTTGAAATGCAGCATTCTTCCCTTCTAACACCAGCGAGATATCCATCAGTTCAGGCAGAGTAGCATTTGGGTACAATTTGAGTTCAGCCTTCACCTCTTCCTTCAGGCCATTAAGGTAAATTCCTTTGAGTATTTCCTCATCAATATGCTTCATTGGACCTACCACCCGTTCAAAACGTTCTCTATATTCCATTACCGATCCAGTTTGTTTAATGCTTAGCATCGGTCCATAAGGATTCTGCAGCAGTTCTGGTTGAAATCTCCGTATTAGTGCTCCTTTAAATTCCTCCCACGATTTCTCCTCATTTTGTTTTTCCCACCACTGGAACCAGTTCAGGGCTTTTTCCTCCATGGCCAGGACAACCAGCTCCACTTTTTCCTGATCGTGCACCTGGTTCAACTTGAAGAAGCGTTCCACTCTAATAATCCAACCATGAACATCAACTCCGTTGAAAAGAGGCAGATCTACCTTCCTTCCCGTCCTCTCAAATCTGCGATTGACACGCGTATCACCTGGTTCGTGAGACGAAACTGACGCACTGTGAGAATTACCTCCAGAGTGCGACTCCCTTGTCCGAGTACGTGTACCCGTTCGCTTAGTCGTACGCGACCTCCCCCTGGATCGTCGATGACTCTGGTTGGTCGCGATAAGGCGCAGTTCGGCCATCACTCCATCCAACTTGTCGGAGATCGTGCGCACCTCTGTACAGTTGCGTTCCAGTTTCTGCTCAATGTGGTTTACACTTTGTTCGAGATTCTCAACTCGATGTTCCATTTTTGAACGCGTCAATCTCATTCACAGTCCGCAGGAACGGACCGCTTTGATACCAATGTTAGGAACCAGAATATCACCAAACAGTTTCCGTATTATTAGCAATGGAGATTGAGGAATTCTCAATACTCCAGACTGATTACAGGGAAGATAAAGAGAATAACAACCAAATCTAGAGAAGGAACAAGGAGTTTCTCTCTAGCCAAAGCCCAGCCATTTCTAACTGAATACCAGCCTGCCCTCCCCTATTCCCCTCCCTTCCTTATATTCAGAAATCAAACCAGCACATTAATTACTCCTGCCCCCTCATTCCCCTCCTCACATAAACTCCCGTCCCTTCATTCCCCTCCTCACATAAACTCCTGTCCCTTCATTCCCCTCCTCACATACACTTTATTAAAATACTCTACACCCCTTGTGCTATCACTTCCCAGTCCCAAGCCAAGCATCTAACAGCCTGCCTAACTTCTAACTTCTAACTGGTTTATTCTATTTATAGTCCCAACTCCTTAACTATAAGTAGTTAATAGTTCATAACAACTATCCGCCAGCCAAAAACAGATAAACTACTTCTTCTTTCTAGAATAGACTAAGCCATATCTATTCTTATTATTTATAATAGCCGGGGTCCTATCATTATCCCCAGAGTCTTGTTTAGAAAAGAGTCGACTTTGATCAGAGTCCTCAGACAACAAATTTCATCTAATTTTCAACATATTACCAAAAGATTTATAGACAAGTTAGATAGGACTAGGGTGTACACTTTGCATTGCACTGTGTAATTGCCAAAGGCCCGAAACCCTCGCAAAACATAGCGGTTTGCCGTTCTCAAGACTTGAACTCGTGATCTCACAGTCACATAGCAACACCTTAACCAGTGCGCCCAAGCACCCCTTCAATTCTCGAGCTGTATATAATATTAATAAATTAAGAATCAAAGTTATAACGTACTCCTTTTAACTTTTATTTGTTCCACATTTCTTTTATGTAAATTTATTATTGCCTGCTCTGCTTCATTTTTTCAAAAATAAACGTACAAAAAGCATAAACACTCATACTTTTTCATCTCTAGTAAATATGCTTAGTAAATTTATAATCGCTGTATTATCGCTGGTAGATTTGTGATTTGAGGAACTGAGGAAGAAACTCGATCGGGATGGTTTTCTGGATATTAGGGAGGTGAGAAAAAAGAGCAATGCGGGTGTCATGGTAGTGAGGTGTTCGGTGGGGTGAGGGAGGAGAATAAATATGTAGATTTGATCTTGTTGAAGCAATAGACCTAGCTGCAATGGGATCAACTTACTTATGTAGTTAGCCTAGTTGTAGCTATAATATAGCTATTATGTTATCCTTTGGAATATCAATAAGAATGAAAGTCATGATTTCACATGGTATCTGAGTCATGTACTCTGTATATTTGGATGTATGTTTTTCTTGGGGAAATTGTCAAATCGGCCCTCGAAGTATATCGAAAAGTCAATTAAAACTTCGAACGAAAGAACACCCAATTAAATCCTGAAACTATACAACAACAGCCAAATGTCTAATTTAGTAGGTGACATTCTGGGTAGCCGATTATCATACCTACCTTCTTCTTTCTCCCGTGACCTTACCTCCTTAGTCAACCTTTTCTTTTTCTCTTTTTTCTTCACCCCTCTTCTTTCTCCTCCAGCCGTCCGTCTTCTTCCCTGTGTCTTTCTTCTTTCTGTCTTTCTTTCTTACCAACTAGACACACACAATGAGTCAACGATACACAAAAGATGTTGAATAACAGAAAAATAAAATCAACGGGGTAAACCGTTGCCCAGATAATCAACGATAAAAATACCGTTGCCCAGAGCCAGAAGGCTAAACTCCAAATTTATTCCAAGATAATAAGAATGAACCCTGGCGAGGGGTATAAATAGCCTTCTACAAGAAACCCTAATCAAGCCCAAATTAATTAAATCCTAATTAGGTCCATACTAACTCTACTAAGTACTCTATTAATAAAAGGCCCAAACCAAAACATAACATTAACTTAATAATACTAAATAAACTATAAAGACAGCCTGTAACCGGCCCACGGAAGTGGGCCCAAGCCCGGTCCCGCCCCATGCTCTTCCCGCTACCTATCAATCCATCCTCCTTCAAATTAACCTTGTCCTCAAGGTTGAAATCTTGCGGATTGGGGACTGAAATTTTCAGCCATAGAATAGACCGGAAAATATCTTTCATCTCTTTCCTGAATTCTTTCATGGCATGTTATTTCACAATACTCATACTGTTGGAGGTCCAACTCTTCATCCTCCTCAGCTATCTTTATTCGCAACTCTTTAAAGGGACAATCATGCCCCAGTGTAAATGGTTTCTTACACCTAAAGCATAATCCTTTCGCCCTCAATTCTGCAAACTCCTTTGGTGGGGTAAGAAGATTGCATAAAGTTGGAATTAGTAGAGTCAATTTTTTTATTAAAGCTTAGAATTTAAAAAAAATATAATAATGATTCATGATTTATCATAGTTGTACCTTGCCAAAATAGAAAAGTTTTACAATGCGACATTGGTCAAACATAACCCTTTTCAGACGAATGTAGTTAATGAATCAATCTCATGTACTTTAATACTTCTTAGCTCATAAGTTACCTTGCATTTCTCTAATCTCTGAGTTTGTCCCTTTAAGTTTTGCTTTTGGAAAACTGAAAGTGATTTTTCCTTTTGGCGAGTAGTTGAATGGTTTTGGATTGATTATAATCTATCCAAAGCACTTTTCAAAAAGTAAAAAAGATTCCTACTTTGTGAAAGCACTTTTCCAGAAAGCATTTTTGTGAAAGTAATTCTGCCATAAACTAACCCGAGATACATAAGCTGAAAGTATCTGCACCTCATTCCTTTTTTTGGTGCATCCCAGCAGAGTTAAAAATTTACTGTCAATATTTTTTGCTTAAATAATATAAACACATGTGTAATTATTGGGCTATATATTCTTCTGTTATTTATGTTTGTAAAAAGAAATAAATTGGATGGAAATTACTTCATGTGCACTACCATAGAAACACCTAGTTTTCCCTACAACACTGAAATACCCGGTTCTTACCATGCTCTATCGTTCAATCACGTGCTTGTTTTTTGTTTTTTTTCTCTTTTTGGCAGTTTTTGCTGTTTTGGTGGGCTGAATGAGGGTGAATGAGCCCAAATATGGGGTTTTCACCCATTCACTCTTTGGGTTGCAAATGGCCTTGGTTACTGAAATGATTTAGTGAAGCATGGTCAACCTAAAATTGTTTCGCAAACTCTCCTAGAGATATAGATAGATACAGCGTGCAGTCCATGTATATATTTGTAATATGGCATGTTTTTGAATGCATAATTAAATGTACTGTCCCATTTGCAGAAGCTTAAGATCATCAGGGCAGTCAGTAGCATACATACATGGTCAGATACTTGCATTGGCGGCTTGTGTTTTATCAGTCCCTTATGACATGCCCAGGTGTGTCCAGATTGTATTTTACCTGTATATCAAAATAAGCATCTTTAATAATTTGTTTTAGAAAAGTGCATTCTTGTTATTGCATTATCAGTTTTCTTTTAGTACTGGATGTGTAGTGAGACAATTTTGCCCCCCTTAACCCGTGGTTATTATTGTAAATTCGCACTTGTATGGGAGTATATCTTAGTTGTGTAAGTAATAGAGCTAGGCACTATTTTGTGGGGACATTCTTGGAACAAAGTAGAAGAGCCAGATTTGCCTGGATGGGTTTCTAATAGCCATTTTCCAAATCCAGAGTTCTGCTTGCAACAGCTAGTTTGTGTTTTTCTGATATTTCAGTCAAACAAGACGGACACTAAAATTCGGAAATTGTAGTCCTTATAACAGTTGTAGAACTTGAATTTGGTTCTAATAGATAATCCTAAACTTAGATATGATTGAATTTACAACTAGACGTCATTCTGACTCAACATAATTGGGTTCAACTCCAAGCAATGACTTGGGATGGAACCCCACTCTCTTTCCATAAGAGCGTGACCAAAGCTCAACGTACATCCTCCCGGATAATTGTCTGGTCGGTTCTGTGGGGCCCTCGGTGATGGGGTGTCATCCTTTTTTTTTCTGAATCAACAGAATTGACTTTAGATATTATTAGATATTATGGTCAAAAAATATGGGTCCATTATTATGCATTCATATTTATCATGGACTTGAGAACACAGAATCAAATAGGAAAGCAATATGTTTGGCTGTTCAAATAAAAAATGTGGACATTTTGATTTCATCTAGAATGGAAAAGTCACATCATTGAATTTTAATAATCTGTTTCAGTTGGTTGCCTGAGTATGTGACTCTACTGGCTCAATTTGTTTCGGAGCCATCCCCTGTCAAATCTACGGTAACAAAAGCAGTGGCTGAGTTTCGGCGTACTCATGCGGATACATGGAATATACAAAAAGATTCTTTCACCGAAGAGCAACTTGAGGTATGTAAATTGTGATCTTCCATAGTTATACCAATATATTTGTTTGGAACTTACAGAGTGCGCAATTCCCTTCAGGTTCTGGCTGATACATCCTCATCCTCATCATACTTTGCCTGAAAAATGGGTTGCTTTTATCATTACATTGTAGTTTTTCTTTCTCCCATTTTCACCTTAGAAAGCGATTCTGTAAAAACAAAAGGTGTTCTGTAAACTTGTAAGGCGCTAAGGCTCAGGGAAGTGCCAAAGCTTTAGTTGGTTATAGTATACATGTACTAATCGGGTTGCTCATGTACTTTTCCTTTCACAAATTTGAGTTCTTTTTTCATTGAGGTCCCGCTTATTAGACGTCCTCTAAAATTTGATGAACCATTATGCAATTTATTAGATGCAACTTGAGTGCAATATGAATGGTACTTGCACGACCTATGCTACATTTGTAGAGAGGCGCATGCTCCTAATTGTGGAGTCTTGGCCTCTAGGGTTCAGCTCTCACCGTGAAAAAAATATTTAAAAAAACACAGAACCTTTTAAACTTTTTATTTACCAAGTATGTAGTGCAGCTGTATAATTAGGGGCCATATGCTGAAAGTTGAAATCCATTATCTGAGGTAATGAGGTCATTTAAGTGATATAACACATATATTTCCGTTTAAAAAACACATATATTCCCACTTATACTTGTAAGTTGTAATCGTAGAACAGTACAAGGGCCAAGCGGCCTTATTCCGGCTTCTATAGGAGTACTAGGTGGAGTTGGTGCTCATTCTTCCATACATTCAGGCGTACATATAAAAATGAAGTAATTTATCTACATGTGATAAAAGTAAAGCTTCAATAAAGCTTGATTCCAGTTTAAATGATGTGTCTAAATAAAATGTTGGGATGCAAAAAGTTATAAAAAAAGGTGAACTACGTCTATGCCAAGAAAAGAGGATGAAAGGTTGGGAATACTCTGACATTCTTTACCATTTTACATAGTTAATTACTTAATTCTAATACAAAGATTTTGTCAAGTAATTTTTTTCATTTTAACCCCAATATGCATGAAAAGGCAGCGCATAGCCTTAGTAGGGCGGCTCAGTGAATCTCAAATGCCATCCTAATCGGAGGGTCAAGCCGTCAAGGGGGTCGGAGAATAACATGTACAAGAAAAAATCAATTCTATGTTACACAATCCCTTTGGTATAATGTTTTTTTTTTTTGCAAAAAGAAGACAATTATCATTAATCAAATCAGCATCCCAAGACGATACGATAAATGCAGGAGGAGAATAACACCAAAATCGTGAGTCGGGAAAAGAACAAGCAACTCTTGCTAAAGCATGGTTGTCTTATTCGTTGAACGCATAATATGACATTATGACTAAATGAAATTATGAAATGCTTAAAAATGATTTCGCCAAGTCTCTAATGTCCTCAACTCCTCACCCAACAAGCTAGGGATGGATTCGGGCCGCCGGTTCAAGAACAGTGGGCCCGGGACCGGCCCGAGGGTTGGACGGGTCTGGTTCGGGCCGGGCCACCCGCCCGGGTCACGGGTCGGGTCCGGTTCGGGCCGGGCCGGTTAATTTTTTTTTTTAATTTATATTTTATATTTTATAGTTTATAGTTTGATACGAGTATTAAAAACAAACTTCAATTGCATTTATTTGAAATGAAATAGGAACTACATTTGAAAATTAAAACAAACTTTAAGAGATAAACATTTTGAAAATTGTAATCAATCGGAACTTCCCGCACCTCCCGATCCTTTGGCTTTGTCACATGACTTCATATGCTTGATTGCCATCCCGAATCCGCCTGAAGCCCCCATAATACATTTTTTTTCGCATCATTTACAAATTGCGTACCACATCCCGGTCTTCGGGTCCTTCTGCTTATCAAAATTATACCGTATAATGGTATTTTGATTTTCCATCTTAACTTCTTGGAGAAGAGAATTAGAGAGTAGATATATAATATATTGGAGAATAAGAGAATTAGAGAGTAGAGAGTTAAAAATAGGATTTAGGAAGAATTGGAGAAGAGATGAAAAAATGTTTAAGATTAGGAGTATTTATAGGTTTTTTTACCCCTCACCCCCCCCCCCCCCCCACCCCCCCCCACCACCCCCCCCCACCACCCAACCCCCCCGGACCCCCCCTATAACCCACCCAACGGCTATATAGCCGTTTGGGTTGTCCCCAGCCCCACCCCCAACGGCTAGTAGGAGCCCAACCCAAAATTTTTTTTTTTTTTTAAATTTGATCGAACCGGACCCGGGCCCGGGCCCGACCCGGCCGGGTCACAAAATTGCTGAACCGAGCCCGCCCCGCCCCTTCCCCCCGGTTCGGGCCCAGACCCGGTCCCGGACCGCCCGACCGGGCCGGTCCCGGGCCCGCACAGTACCGGGCCGGGCCGGGTCACGGGCCGGGTGGCCCGAACCGAATCCATCCCTACAACAAGCCAATCGAAGAACAACTAGAGTCGTGTGTGATTTTTGCAATGGCTCGAGTTGCATCGGTCTCCACCTTGACCTTGTTCCATCTGTGTAGTTTAAGCCAATTGAGAACATCTTAGATCCCTGGCAGTTCAGCTCTAAGCGGAGTCCAGTTCCCCGGCCACGAACAGGCTGACCCCGCCACAAAGCCTCCCATGTCATCCCGTAGGCACCACCTTAGATTGCATTTGCTCATTCGAATTGCTGCATCCACGTTCAGGCGGTTCAGCTTCAAAATCCCTGGTCACGACTTCCTCCAAGTCTTTGTCACCTTTCGCCTCTGCTATGGCTTGTTCCGGCACCCTTCATGGGTTTGACGCCAATTTTCAACTGTTGCCCGAGCATGGTTTACCAGGTGTTGTACTGTGGAAATTGCACCTTGCCAAACCCGGTGATTCCTCTCACACCAGATCGCCCAGCCACCCCAAATCATCTTCTCTGGTGTATTTTGTGATGAACTTATTTTTTGATACTAACAAAATGCTCCCCGAAGTTCATACCAAACATGAAATTTCAAGTTAGGACAAAGTTACATAAAATTTAGATTTACTCAATTAGATGAATTATGTCGGTTCAGGCCATAATAGGCTTAAATAGTGCGGATTGCGGAGTATTAAAATTATAGAAGTATGGAAATCAATTTTGTTCACCTTCTAAGGAGGGTGATGTTCACCCTTGCCTGCCATGTGTCATGGCAATTTTTATGGCAATTGTTTTAATATTTTCATATATGGTCCAATTTTTTTAAAAAAAATTTACTCTCCGACCAAAATTGAGTTGTAAAATATAAGTTGTAAGTTAAATAGATTCATTTTATTTACCGAAATGGGATATTACTTATTAAATTAAATTTAATTTGGATTTTGCAACTTTATAGAGATTTTAATGTAGTTTCTGAATATGTAAATTTTAATTTTAAAAACTGAATTAATTATAAGTAGGGTGGATTTAACTTTACATTGGTTGACAAAGCATGTTAACTTTGCAAAATAATTTGGGACCGAGTTAGTATAGAATTTTATAATTTTTTATGATCTTTCATATTGTATCAATTTGATGAATACTGCCTATGTCAAGTTTTAAAAAAAAAACGCTAAAATAGACCATTAAAAGACATATTTTTCAAAAATTTCAAATGCAATATTGGTACCATTTTGAAATATCATTAATAATTTCTTAATTTGATATATTTCTTTTTATAAAAACGACTCATGAATATAAAAGTTATAACAATTTGAAGAAAAAAAAGAATTGTCATTGCCACATGACGGGGAGGGACGAGGGGGGAGGGGGTAAATAAAATTGGACTCAAGAGTCTGATTACCTGACCGGACTTCAAAAGACTAGTTCAAACTAGACTTAAAATCAGTAATACATTTTACTTTCCATCAAATACATATGTAGATACTAAAATGCATTATAAGCATTAAAATTGAAACCATGAATAATATGTATATCGAGTAACACTTGGAGTAAAAAGTACTTGCAAGTTTCTCCCCATGCTTGTACATTTTGTGTGGGTGAAAGGCATAGTGTGCATTTGGTCCCTTAACTAGAGCCAGTCGAACAATCTCGCTACAATTTTTGCCGATTTAGGTATTTTATCCTCATGTTGTGGGGATGAAACAGAATAAGGTGCAAAGATGCAAGACAAGATCATCTTGAACTTGCTCAAATTCAGTACTTGGAGACACATTTAAATCAAATGCAACAAGTTCGGAAGAGAAGTGGGCAGCAATAGATGTGGACAGAGGAAACAACTTGTTGGGTTAATAGGCCCGATAGCATATCGGACCATTACCCCTTTGCAAGGAAACCATCAAGGCCCAATTTAAGCACAATCCGACATGTCGGTCAGACACTCGTCGGGTCCACAAGGACGCTCGGCCTCAATGGCCTTGGCCAGATGATCTATGGCCTTCGGTAGGACGACCGACATAAGCCGAGCGGATCCTTGCCCTTGCACTCATCTGGATCCAGGACTCAAGATCAGGGGGACGCTCGTCCAGATCCCTTGGCGGGAAACGCATTAAATGCAGTATATTTGGTGGTTGGGAAGTTAGCCACTCACAACCCCCCACATAATCGGTATTATCTACCCTTTAGTGGTATAAATAGAAGCATTCATTTCATTGTAAAGGGTTGGAAACTTATACTCTCTACCAATAGCAATTATCCCCCTTCTTCCTAACTCAGATAAACGAACGGCCTAGCAGACTTGTAGTAAAGTGTGTTGTGATAGACTCTTATTATTGATTGAATAGGACACTGGCCACTTACTACTCTTCTTACTTGTTCTTCCTTACTTGCTTGCACCACTTATTCGACTAAACCCACTAAACACTTCACTCGAAACCCAAAAGAAGGTGTTGGGACTTTGGAGTTGAAGGAATAAACCTCAACACAACTCAATACACAAAGGATACTTGGTATAATCAAGATAGATGTAAATTTTTAGAGTCAAGTAAAAATTCAAACTATAATCATTATTAGCAACCACTGGAGGAGGACATTCTTTAACCAAAGAAGTAATCTTGTTTTTTCATTCAAAGCAAACACACCAATACATGAATAGATCAAAGTAATAATAAGAATAATATGGTGTCTCATCTCGAACTATAAGCCCACAAGTTATTTTATTACTCGAAATATGAGAATCATCCAATTACCATCAACCTTTAGAACTACCATCATTTGATATGATTAAAAAAAGAGGAATTAATAATTAAAATGGAATTATTTATTACAAAATAGAATGAGCTGATTGGCTAAATTTCAGAATTCTGCTTACAAACTACATATATATAATGTCAATATATGTGAAGTTATACACTAATAAGAATATAATAAGAGACAAGAGTTTCAACGATCAAAAGCATGAGGTAATTAACTACTCAAAAAACTAATAATACATGTGTGGTAGACACCTAAAAAGCTTTAAAATAGAATAAGTATATTCATAATACATTGTTCGAATTAATCAAGCATGAGCGTATAGATACATTTTCTTTGGATAAATAAACAGATTACTCGATTGATTTCCGCATTGATCATGTTATATATCATAACTCGGACATCCATTTCAAATGCATATCCTATTTTTGCACAACAGAGTTATGAAAATCCACGAGAAGTAACTGACCGTATTGTATGTGCCAATTGCCATTTAGCTAATAAGCCCGTGGAGGTTAAAATATGTAAATATTTACTAACATAATAGGTGCAGGTGCAAAATAATCGAACAAAGAAGACGGTGAACAAAAGTGATTACAAAAAGAAAACAAAGGTTGGAATAAAAACATGATTGCAAAAAACTAAGCAAACAATTAGTATAAATGAATTCTATTTAGAAAAATGGAAGGTTCGCTCGACCATGGAAACTACCAACATTTTGAAGATCAACACTTGAAGAACAAATCAAGTATGATTCCATAAGACGAATTCGTCCGCAATTGTTAGAGCATATGAATGTAGTTGAAAGTTGAATTCATACGTAGGTGTCGAACGTGGAACACTGAAAACATTTTATGAGAATGCTGAATAATTAAGAAGGGTGGAGCGTGAAGCTTCTCGTCATTAGCGAAGTGCTTTTTTTAAATTTAATAACTAGCTGAATGGGTAAAAGTGAAAATTTAAAACAAAGTTTCCTAAAATAGAACCAAATGAAATGCACATACATGAGAAACCATTCTAGGTTTTCTTTTTGTAAAATTGGTATGAAATGATCTTATAGGGAGCAATTTTCTTATCAAAGTTTCCAGCATTTTATTTGAAAAATTAGTAATTGCTTTTTTAATTTTTTATATATAATCCAGCACTGTCCATGTATTCATCAATCACAATTTTTAATTAAATTCTTACTTTCATATTTTTTATACATATTTTTTTATCAATTTTATTGTGTATAATTATGATTTAAAAATTCAAATATTAAAATATAGGAATAAATAAATTTGGATTTTAGTTTTGTTGTTGTTACTTAAGACCTACAACTTCGATCTGTCTCATATTGGATTTCTTGTTTTAGTTTGACACAATTATTAAGAAAGTGGTTTAAAAGTAAATTTGTAATTGAGATTTGAGTTGAATAAAGTAAAATAATATGAACTATATATTTCTTGCTAAAAATGAAACAAGACAGTCAATTTGAAACAGCCTAACAAGAAAAGTAAGATAACCAAAATGGAAAGGAGGGAGTAGTTTTGTAAAAAATAACAGAAAGATGTAAAAATCATTTCAAATGTGAGATCTTAATTTTAACACATGGATCTATTTAAGAAAAAAATGAGTCTAGAAACCTCTGGTAGTTGAAACTTCACATTCTTTAAACTTTATATATACAATATTGGTGTCATATGAAAGATCATTAAAAGCTATGAGTTATGATACAGTTTTGTAAAAATTGAAGTACATGCTTTCTCCTTTCTCCCTAGCGTGCAGATGAATGGGGTAGCAACCCTCCACCCAACCATGGGGTGTCATACACCCTCTTTAGTACACTTGCATACATGTTTTGTAGATTGCAACACTTTTCGGGTGAAAATGTTAAAAATTGATTTTTTTCACCGGTGAGTTCCAAGCAGCCTTGTGCCTTACTTTGATGTCTCCAAATACCGAATTTGAGCAACTTCAAGATAATTATGTCTTGCATCATCGCGCCTTTTCTGTTTCATTCCCTCAACATGAGGATATATCTTTTAATTTTCATGCTTTCAATGTTGATCACTCTATTCAATATGAAGACAACTCATTACATACAGTATCTTTTGGTTCTACAAATGAAGTTTATTCTTCTATATCTCTGGACATTGAATGTGTTGATGTTAATGTGCAATTTGATGATGAATGTTGATATGCACTAATTAGTAGTGCATAAATGTATATTTTTATGTTTGATTTATGTATATTGTTTATCGTTTTATTTAGTTTGTAAACATTTGTGTGATTTTAGTTGTAATTGTATTTTAATCTTCATTTGTAAGTTGTAAAGTAGAATTAGGAATTATGGTGTTGAAAAGGATGACTTTGAAGTGAAGAAAAAAGAGGTTTTACTGCCCAGGAGCAAATACCCGACCGGGTAGAAGACTTCACCCGGTCGGGTCTGATTCAACAAACGAAAGTGCCTGGAAAGTGCACTCACCCGGTCGGGTCCCCTACCCCACCCGGTCGGGTCTGACTTGACCCGGGACACTTTAACATGCTGAAGATCACCAGAACGTGGAGGATATTTGATTTTGACATGCACCCGGTCGGGTGGGCACTTTACCCGGTCGGGTACCCGGCCAAAGGTGTTGTAAAACACCTATAAATAACCTCATTTTCCTTCACTTTTAGATATCCCTTCTTCCATACTTCTAAGCTCAGTATAGAATAGCATTTCTTTATATTTTGCATCATGTTTAGTCTCCAAATGAGGAGCTAAACTCCTCCATCTTGGTTTTGCTACTTTGAAGCTTAATGAATTTGTAAGTTGTGAGTTATTTTCTTTAATCTTCTTCCTTGAATATTAATTCTTCCTTTAAAATACTATTTCTATATCAAAGTTGGGGAGTGTTACTAAGATGACAATTAGTTAACATCTTGACATTGGTTATAGTAATAGCTATTTCTTCCTCTATGTTAATATTGGGGAGTGTTACTAAGATGACAATTAGTTAACATCTTGATATTAATCATAGTAGGATTCATATTCTTTAATATTCTTCCTTGAGTATTAATTAATTCATATTCATATTTAATGTTAATATTTTAAACATTACTTAAAGTATCGACTAGTATTGTTTCTCATATTAATTATTACTAGAATCGATCGGTTAATACGCTTGTTATTAATCCGGTTCTTTCAACGGTAGTAAACTTGGAATATTAATGCATGCATCTCATGGTTAATATGCCAAGGGGAATTAATTATATTGATTAAACCAATAAACCGCTTGTGTTGAGGTTATCAATCTCAATCGTTTTCATCTTAAGTTTATTGCTACTATCAAGTTAATATACGGCGCTTGTTCTATATTGACTCGATAGTAAGTTTTATTATTGAACGCATCTCGTTATTAATAATTACCCTCGATGAACTGGATATACTCCTCGATTGAGTATTCGAGAGGAAGATAGTTAAAGATATAACCGGGATCAACGAACATTTCATTAAGTGGATAAAAGCAAAACCAAGTCCTCATCTCATTAAATTAAACTCATATAGGTTGTTCATCTTAGTGTTTTTAAATCAAACAAATCTAAACCCCCCTTGTTACTATTTACATAGAAGAAAAGTGTTCTTTTCCCTGTGGATACGAACTTTACTTCACTATACTACGTATTAGTGTTGAATTGATTAATTATTTTGAGTGCACCTCACGACAAGTGCACGTCAAATGTCATTGAGCTGCTTTTGCAGTGAGGTTGGGAGGATGTCAAATGTTTCAAATAAGAAGGTATTTCATGATTTCTAATATTAAAACATTTGTTTTTGTCATTATTCCTACTCTTAGACTATTATTATTATCACTTATGGTCCACTTATTGTGTATTTAATGTTCCAATATTTGCAGGTTTGATTCTTTGCATACATGCTCTCTCGATGTCAGACAAGGTTGTAACACCCCCATTTTTCCTGCCCAAAATAATACTTGAAATAATAATATATTGATAACAACCTTGATTTATTCCTTAAAAATAGATAGAGTTTTGCAGCGGAAATAACAATAATGGAAAAAAGGTGTGTTACCGCCACACCCAACCCTCAACTTGGCTGGATGTTAAGGCTATCCACCATGAGTTCAACCGAATTAAAAACTTAAATTCAAAATTTAACAACATTATTTAAACTAAGTGAAGACTACACTTAAATCTTCTAAAGCGCTCTCAAGACTCGTCAAACATCATGAGCTTCATATTCATCATTACCTGCACAAATAAAGTGCAGAAAACGAAACAAAGAAAAGGAAACAAAAATTAGCTTTAGAGCTAAGTAAGTACTACCCAACCCCGTAAAATAATCAAGTTTGTCAAAAATAGTTTTTCATATAATACTATATATAAAAATACTCACACCACCGATATTCTTTTCAAAACATTATTTATCAACAATCTCAAATACCCTTATAATTAAAAATAATATTTATAAGCTCCCAACAATTAATTAATATCTCAAAAGAAGTATCACTTTTCAAAAATAACTTTTGAAGCTAAAAAATATCACCATTCCGAAATCAATGTCACTTTCAGATTCTTTTAAGATGGGCGAAACTCAAGATTCCTCGAGCCCAATGAATCGTTGTTGCGTACGACTCATCCCGGAATTCCGGCTCCCACCGACCACCAATTGGAAACTGAACTTCACCCTTAAGTGTGCACACCCCCTAAAAGGGATTCCAAGCCCTCCGAGTAGTAAGAAGTCCAAGTAGTTCGGACAACGTCCCCCTACCTCACAGTGGGTTAGATACCCGGGTGATTAGAAACTACTACCGCGGCCACCAAAGAACTTTTAAAGTTCTCAAAAGAAATACCGGGAATCTCCCGCCACCAATATTTACCGGGATTTCTCCCGCCACCAATAATCATCTTAAACCTAAACTAAACCCGCGGTATATAGCTCTAACCACCCACACCTCGTGTTTCTCTCGAGATGCCAATAATTATTATAAAAACATTATTCATTCTTGGAAAATCCTCTCTATATACAATAATCCAGAATATCTATTTAATAGATACGTCCACCAAAAATTCACATTCATAAATACTCCAAAATTCCTTTATACTAAAATGCACTCCAAAGTCATACTAGGGATTAAATCCCAAAATATATCTCCAATATTTCACAAATTCTTAGTCACCCCAAATAGTACACATTCAAAATTCACACTTAATCACATAATGCATAATAAGCATATAATACGAGGAAACAAATTTTGGATTGGCAGAGAAACTTACCTTAAGTCCTGTTGCTCATAGTTATCCTCCTCTAATCCGGTCTCTAGATAATCACCTTTTTAATTAAATATGATAAATTAGTCACTTATTCTATTTGTAATTACTTCACCCGATTTTCTCCTTTTATTTTATTATTTGCATCAACTTTGGTTAATCACTTTTTATTAATCAAATTACCTTATTAATTCAACCATTAATTAAAATATTTGAATTCTAATATTAAATAAAATATCCGAATATAATTAACTACAACATCCAATTTTTATTCAATAATCACTATTAATATTAATATTTCCTTATTTAATTACTTAACTAGTTTTATATGGCCTAATTTAAATAAATAGACTAAGAATCGACTTTATAAATTAAAAACCGTCTATAACTATATTTTGGGTCTATATTTGACCTAGGTTGTCCAGATATCTATTTTATAATTATCTTCCATAATTATTCCTTTAATTTCATATATCTATTAACCGGTTCAATTACAATTAAATATACTAAATCTTAATATTTATTAATTATAAATGGTCCATAAGGTCCTAGTTAGTCATATATTTATCCTAGTTTACTCCAATATTTATTTCATAATTATTTTCATTATTTAGTTAATTATTTACTAAATGTGTATAAATTGGCCCAATTTCAATTAAATCAATTAAAAATAGCTTAAAATATTATTTTTCAATTATGGTTGGTCCGAATATGTATATTTATACTAGGTATTTAATTTATATTTTTCCAGATTTTATTTATTTCATTTACTATTTTATTTTTAATTTTTATTGCAACTGGGCCGAACTGGCCCAAGTTTAATTCTTCTGGCCCAAAAAAAATCAGGCCCAAGACAGACCCAGCTCAGCTGGGTTGTCTTCCTCATTACTTCGCCGGAAAAATCGAGCAAAACGCAGGGGACGGCCTACCTCGACGAATGCGGCCAACGACGGTGGCGATGCACTCCTGATGGTCGGTAACGGTCGGTGATGGGTTGGCGGCAGCGGCAGCTCCTCCCTCCTCTCCGTTTTCCGTCGAAAAGTTTTTCCCCGGCGAAACTCCGGCGAGGCTTTTCTCCCTCGTTTCACGACCGTTTTCGACGATTCTTTTTCCGTTGGATTCGTATCACGAAGGGGAAGGTTTGAGAAGTATTTTCAGGGCTTGTTTCTGGCTAAAACGGCGGGTCAAAAAATATATATATAATATACGTATATATGTATGTATATTTCGTAGTTTTTTTTTTTGGATGAAGAAAACGTAGGTTCTGGCCTATTATTTATAGGGAAAGATGAGGGTTTTAGGCTGAGATGTTAGAGTTGGACTTGAAGTTTAATCAGTTTCTCCCGTTGGTAACTTACGCTGCGTAGGAGTTCATATTCGTTTGTGTAGTTCAAATTGGTTTGGATGCTAGAGTTTATATATCTATAGGATTGCACGTAGGTAGTTTAGTTTAAAATTCTTACGTTGGTAGTTTAGTTTAGTTTTATTAGGAGTAGGTTTCTATTATATTTTATTTATTATATTATTGTATTTATACTTAATTTAAAATATATATATATATATATATATATATATATATATAAAAGTTAATTTTATACTAAAACATAACTTCTATTATCGGACCATTTTTATCTGATTAAAATGTCGTAAACTTGGAAATTTTATCTGATTCGAATGTCACATCTGTTGAATTTTTGTCTGACTTAATTAATAATTAAAATGTTATTTTCGTAATATTTTATCTGATTAAAAATTATTTTTATTTTTATTTAAATTTTTGGAGTGTCACAAAGGTCCTCACTGTCAAGTCACCACATACATTATTACTGAACTCATAAAATATAGATATGCAGATACATCTAGGAAATTGTATGTTCCAGATGATATTATTATGGATTTAAATTGATATTATGGTATTACTTTGTCATACAAGAAAGCTTGGAATGAAAATACGAGAGCTCAAGAAAAATTGATGGGGTCAGTGTTAGCCTAAAAACATATAAATGCAGCGGAAATAATAGGATTGCTAACCTCCAGCCATATTGTTGATGAACGGTCGAAGAACGTGGAAGAACCCCGGAAAGCCTTTTCGTCTCCCACTTCACTCCTCACTATCTAGATGGTGTATATATTTTATGTGAGCTTTGAGCCTTATGCCTTAGCAGGAGTGGGAGGACCATGGAGCAATATATATAATCACCTACCATCAAGGTGACTCTTGTAATGGAAACCGTTACAAATATCCACCATCATTGCACCACATTTATGGGACATTATTATTGATTAATTCAAAATAATGTTACATTCTCCCACTTGGTGCAATGGCTAACCTTAAGAAACAAAAGACATGAACCACAGTGCTACGTCCTCTTTAGCTCGAGTAGTACCACTAATGATCACAATGCATCTTGCCCCTTAAGTTATGGCAATAAAACTTAATGAATAAACCTTATGTTTATTACTGGTCCAAAAATAAAAGTACATTTTCTCAACATAATGAAATTTGCGCATCTTAATGAGAAAAATGTCTTAATGCATAAGAATTTCGTAAATAACTGAATGTATTAATACAAATTGGAACAAAGTCCCATATATGGCACATGATCCTTGAATTTGAATGGTGGCATGCCTTTAATCAAAGGATCAGCAATCATCAACTCTGTGCTAATATGCTCAATGACCACTATTTTATTTTTGACGCGCTCCCTTATAGACAAACATTTGGTGTCGATATGCTTAATTCGACTCCCACTTTTGTCATTCTTTGATAGGAAGACCGTAGCAGAGTTGTCACAATAAACCTTTAATGGCCTAGATATTGAGTCCATAACTCTAAGCCCAGAAAAGAAATTCTTAAGCCATACACCTTGCGATGTAGCCTCAAAAACAAGAAATGAGGTCGGCCTCCATAGTAGAAGTAGCGACTGAAGTTTCTTTGGCGCTCTTCCATGAAACAGCTCCACCGGCCATGATAAAAATATATCCCAAAGTTGATTTTCTTGAATCAACACAACCAGCGTAGTCCGAGTCAGAATAGCCCACAACTTCCAAGTTGTTAGTTCTTCTATACACAAGCTTGTAATCAATTGTTCCCTTAAGATACTTCATGACCTTTTTAGCAGCTCTCCAGTGGTCCAAACCCGGATTACTCTGGTAGCGGCCCAACATCCCGACAGCAAAGGAAATATCTGGCCTGGTGCAAACATGGATATATCCCAAGCAACCAACTGCTGATGCATATGGAATATTATGCATGGATTTTCGTTCAAAATCATTCTTTGGACATTGGTCCAAACTGAATTTATCTCCTCTCACTATGGGAGCAACACTCGGTGAACAATCCTTCATCTGAAACCCCTCTAAAACTCTGTTGATATAGGTTTCTTGTGATAGACCAAGACTACCAAAAGATCTATCCCTATGTATCTTTATGCCAATGACAAAAGATGCCTCACCCATATCCTTCATATCAAAGTTTTTAAAGAGAAATTGTTTCACTTCATGTACCATCCCCTTATCATTTGTTGCGAGCAAAATATCATCCACATATAAAACAAGAAAATAAATTTTACTCCCACAAACTTTCTGGTATATACAATGATCCATGGGACTTTCAACAAAACCAAAGGAAGAAATTATCCCATCGAACTTGAGATACCATTGTCGGGGGGCTTGTTTTAAACCGTAAATGAATTTATTAAGCTTGCAAACTAAATGCTCACCATGACTAGAAGAAAAACCTTCAGGTTGTTTCATGTAAACCTCTTCTTCTAGATCACCATTAAGAAAGGCCGTTTTCACATCCATTTGTTGCAATTCAAGATTGAAATGTGCAACTAAGGCTAAAATCACACGAAGGGAATCTTTCTTAGAAACAGGAGAGAATGTGTCCTTGTAGTCAATTCCTTCGATTTGAGTAAAACCTTTAGCAACAAGTCTTGTTTTATATCTATCAATGTTGCCTAATGAATCCCTTTTGGTCTTATAGACCCATTTGCAGCCAACAACCTTGGCCCCATTAGGCAACTCTACTAGATCCCAGACTTTGTTACTCTTCATGGAGTCCATTTCTTCCTTCATGGCTTTGTTCCATAAATCTGATTCCTGGCTACTCATGGCTTGTGAAAACGTTTCAGGATCATCTTCGGCTCCAATGTCAGTTTCTTGCAAATACACTTCATAATCACTAGGAATTGCTGACCTTCTAACTCGAGTAGACATTCTTAATGTTGAACCATCATATCCTTGAGGATCTTCAGGTTCAACTACCTCATCAGGAATTTGATTTTCCTGAATAGGTTGATCCACTGGAATATTTTCAGCATATTGTGGAATTTCTGTAGTAGGTTGATGAGTACCAACTTGACCTTGAGGGGTGTTGTGTACAATAATCAACCTCTGTGATGACGTGGAAGGTTGGGATTCCGTATCATCATGAACAGGAATCAAGTCCCTTAACCGATCTCTCCCACTAACTACGTCATTCTCTAGAAATTTTGCATTTCTGGATTCCACAATCCTAGTCGTATGAGATGGACAATAAAACCTATAACCCTTAGAGGACTACGCATATCCAATAAAGAAACCACTAATAGTCCTTGGGTCCAATTTCTTCTCGTGTGGGTTATAAATTCTCACTTCAGACGGGCATCCCCAAATACGCATATGTTTTAAACTCGATTTCCAACCTTTGAATAACTCAAAAGGTGACTTAGGGACAGCCTTGGTTGGAACTCGGTTCAATATATACGTTGTTGATGCACACTAATTAGTAGTGCATAATTACATGTTTTTATGTGTGATTTATGTTAATTGTTTGACGTTTTATTTAGTTTGTAAACATTTATGTGATTTCAAGTTGTAATTGTATTTTTGTCTATTTGTGTCAGTTGTAAAGTTTAGTTAGGATTTATGGTTTGGAAAGGAAGACTTTGAAGTGAAGAAAAAGAAGATTTGGCTGCCCAGGAGCAAACACCCGACCGGGTATAATACTTGACCCGGTCGGGTAAGAAGTCAAAAACGAAAATGCAAAGAAAGTGCATGGCCCGGTCGGGCCCACTACCTCACCCGGTCGGGTGAGAAGTGACCGGGGACAACCCGGTGTGCAAAGATCACCCGAACGTGTAGAAAATCCAATTTTTGCACTCACCCGGTCGGGTCCCATACCCGACCCGGTCGGGTCAGACATGACCCGGAACACCAGAACATGCTGAAGATCACAAAGATTTTGAAAAAATCTAATTTAGACCAAACCCGGTCGGGTCCCTCACTTGACCCGGTCGGGTCTGACTTGACCCGGACAAATTAACGTGCTGGAACAATGAAACGTGGGAGATTATCTGATTTTGATCGGTACCCGGTCGGGTATGTACCTATACCCGGTCGGGTACCCGGCCAAAGGTGTTGAAAAACACCTATAAATAGCACTATTTTTCTCCTCTTAAAAGCATCCCTTCTTCCATACTCTTTAGCTCAGTTTAGAATAGCATTTCTTTATATTTTTCTAGCTATGTTTAGTCTCCAAATGAGGAGCTAAACTTCCATTCTTGGTGTTGCTCTTGAAGCTTGTTGATTATTAAAGTTGTGAGTTATTTTCTTAACTTCTTTCCTTGAATATTAATTAATAGTTCTTTCCTTAATATCATCTCTATATTAATGTTGGGGAGTGTTGCTAAGATGACAATTAGTTAACATCTCGACATTAGTTAGAATGGTATTTTCTTCCTCTATATTAATATTGAGGAGGGTTGCTAAGATGACAATTAGTTAACATCTTGATATTAATTATAGTAGGATTCATCTTCATTAATAATATTCTTCCTTGAATATTAATTAATCCCTACTCTTATTTCATATTAATATTTTGAACATTACTTAAAGGATCAACTAGTTTTGTTTCATATATTAATTATTACTAGAAACGATCAACGAACCGATGGTTAATCGTTGATGGTTTCACAAGTAAGTAACTTCGGTTTATTAATGCACGGTCGTGGTTAATAAACTTAAGAGGGATTAATTTTGTTGGTTAAACCGAAACCGCTTGTGTTGAGGTTATCAATCTCAATTGTTTTCATCAAGGAGTTAGAAAGATTAAATGCTACTATTAAATCGGTATAAGGCATTGTTCTATATTTGATTAATAGTAAGGGTTATTAATGAACGGTCGTTGTTAATAACTACCCTCGATGAAGTGGATATACTCCCCGATTGAGTATTCGAGAGGGAATAAGTTATAGATATAACAATGATCGACTAAAATATATCAACAAGTGGAAAGTAGCAATGTCAAGTCCTTTTTATCTTTGAATTAAACACATATAGGTTGTTCATCTTAGTTCTTAATTAAAATTAAATCACTCAATCCAAATCCCCCCTTTTAGTTACTAAGTATCATAAAAAGAGAATTATTCTTTTCCCTGTGGATACGAACTCTACTACACTATACTACGTATAAGTGTTTAGTATTGAATTTATTTTGACGCACCGTGACAAAGTGCTCGTCAAATTTGGCGCCGTTGCCGGGGAAAGGCAATTATTTTTCTTTCTATTTTATTTCAAAGAAAAATCAAAAAAAAATTATATATAAAGATTTCTATTTTGGATGAGCTTTGTTTGAGTATATGGTTAAACACCGATCTATAAACCAAATCACCTACCAAACAAAGCCCGAAACAGAACAAGCCTTCGAGAGGTTCAGGAATCTATTTCCGAATACTTCTTCGGAGGAATCATCAAGTGCTAGTTCTCATTCTAGTGAATCCGAAGAGTCCTTTCACATGGCTCTTGAAACAAGAACGTTAAGGGAGCTAACGGCTCCGAATCTAAATCAACAACCCTTATGTATCACTTTTCCAACTCTTGATACGGGGGTCACATTCGAGCTAAAATCTGGGCTCATTCATCTACTTCCCTCTTTCCGTGGCTTACGAGGGGAAGATCCAAATAAACACCTGTCAGAGTTCCATATTGTGTGCACAAGCATGTGCCCTAATGACGTGTCCGAGGAGCAAATCAAGCTGAGAGCCTTCCCATTCTCTCTCAAAGACACCGCCAAAGATTGGTTATTTTATCTTCCCTCGGGGAGCATCAATACATGGGCTCAAATGAAGAAGAGCTTCCTTGACAGGTACTATCCCGCATCTATCTCTTCAAGTCTCAAGAAGCAAATCAGCAACATTGAGCAAGCAGACAATGAGACCTTGTATGAATATTGGGAGCGCTTTAAAAAATTATGTGCTAGTTGCCCATATCATGGATATTCAGAACAAGATCTCATCCTCTACTTCTATGATGGACTTGTTGATCAAGATAGACGCATGGTGAATGCGGCATGCGGAGGGGGTATTGTCAACAAAACCCCTTCTCAAGCAAGAGACCTCATTTCGGAGTTGGCCGAAAACTCGAGACATTACAACGGAAGGTCATCATCGAGACGAGTCATGGCAGCGGAATCCAACAATTCGTTGGAAAGTCAAGTAGCCGGCTTGACTTCTTTGGTTAAAGATTTCCTTTTAAATCCAAAAACCCAAGAAGTCAAGGTCTGCGGCATCTGTTCCACGCAAGGGCATCCCACAGATTCTTGCCCAACGCTACAAGAAGAGAACTCCGAGCAAGTCAATGCTTTGGGGTTCCAAGGTCAAAGGAGGTACGATCCTCAAGGAAATACTTACAACTCAGGATGGAGGGATCATCCGAATTTAAGGTACGGAAATTCTCAAACAAATCCTCCCCCTCAACAATACAAACCCCAAGGCCAAACATCGAACTCGAGTATGTCCACCGAAGACATGATTCGAGCGCTGGCCGTTAATATGGGAACAATGCAGCAAAGCATGGGGCAATTCCAACAAACAATGATGCAATTCCAACATGAAACCAAGTCGAGCATTCAAAATTTGGAAACTCAAGTTAGCCAAATTTCAAATGCCGTAAGTCGACTTGAAGCAAAAGATTCGGGTAGGCTCCCCTCCCAAACTGAGCAAAACCCGAGACAAAATGTCAATGCAATCATGTTGAGGAACGGTAAAGAATTGCAACCACGGGAAGTTGAGGAGGAGAAGCGAGAGGTTGATCTTGAAGAAGGCTTCCAACAAGAAGAGGAGAAGCCAACGAAGACTAAATTCCCTCCACTGTCATCATATGAACCACTCCCTCCATTCCCTGAGGCATTGAAAGACACGAGGAAGCTGAAGAATGATCGGGACATCTACGAAACATTCGTCAATTCTGAGGTAAACATCCCACTCTTCAAACTGATCAAAAGTGTTCCCCGTTATGCAAAGTTCTTAAAGGAACTATGCACAATGAAAAAGAAAAATAAACTGGAAGGGAAACAAAAAGTTGAAGTGAGTGAACGTGTCTCGGCCATTTTTAAAAAGAAACTCCCTGAGAAATGTAGCGATCCAGGCATGTTCACTATTCCTTGCAAACTAGGGGATACCTTATTTTCTAAGGCCTTGTTGGATTTAGGAGCGTCAATAAATGTCATTCCTTTTTCCTTATATAAATCCTTACAACTCGGCCCACTACATCAAACTGGTGTAGTGATTCAACTAGCGGATCGGTCTAATACTTACCCGAAGGGTGTAGTAGAAGATGTGCTAGTAGAAGTAGAAAATTTGATTTTCCCTGTTGATTTTTATGTTCTGGAAATGGGAGATGATAACCAAACTACACCCATCCTCTTGGGTAGGCCTTTTCTGAAAACCGCAAAAACAAAAATAGACGTGGCTAATGGTTCATTAACTTTAGAGTTTGATGATCAAAAGGTAGAATTCAACATTTTTGATTCTACGAAAAAACAAATTCAAGACCAATCTCTTTGTGCTCTAAATGTTTGTGAACCACAAACCCCGAATATTTTTGTTGAGAAGAAAAATGAGAATATCAAACTTTTTGAAAAAGAAGAATTATTCAAATTTTCAAAGAGAGAATGGATCCCACCTGGGATTGAAGTGATACCGGGAAAGAAATCCCGGCCTTACTGGAGAAGGCCAAAAAGGAAAAATGAAACAAGGGATGTTCACGATCCCACATAAAAACAAAAAAAAAATATAAACTAAAAATAATGTCGTGCCGCGACATTAAATCAAGCGCTTCTTGGGAGGCAACCCAAATCTTTATTTTTAATTTCATTTTTTTTTCTCTCAGTTCGTGTGTTTTAATTTTTTTCAAAAAAAAAAAATTGAGCCTGGGCTGAAACCCGGCCGGGTATCCCAATCAGCCCGGTCGGGTTTACTAATAAAAAAGGAACACCCGGGCACAAGGCCACCGGGTTGCTAGCAAAAACAAAAAAAAAACATATACCCGACCGGGGCCTTCCACAAACCCGACCGGGTATGCACATATTTTTGGCTCTGAACACACTGGAATGCATACCCATTCGGGTATTTCTGAAACTCGGGCGGGTACGAATTTATTTTTTTTAAAATCATAAAGACCCGACCGGGTACCATAAAGCACCCGACCGGGTACTCATTCCAGTAGGGACTGGATAGCAGAACAAGTTACACCCGACCGGGCACACCACTTCACCCGGCCGGGCTACCGAACTCAAAACTTTCTGCCAGGGCAAATAGCGTTCACCCGACCGGGTGAACTACCCCACCCGACCGGGTGAACGGGAAATCAGCACTTTACCAGGTCGGGCTCACCCCTTCCCCTCCCACTTCTTCTTCCTCCCAACTCCAAAATTCCCAAAATCCACCATTTTCAAACACCCAAACCTTCGAATCTCCCCATTTCCTTAACCAAATCCACTAAAAAACCCCCATTTTCTTCATCTCCTCACTTCCCTCTCCATCTCTATACCCATAAAATCCCCCAAAACCCTCCCAATCAACAAAACTCAAAAAACCCTACCCAAAATTCGAAATCCCCATTCTTGGACATTCAAGGTCCGAAATCTCCCCAAAAATCCTCAACCAATACCATATTCCTACTCTCCTCACCATCCTCTTCAACCCCATACCCATAAAAGCCATCCAAATCCCACCCTACCCCAAAGTCCGAAAATCACAAAAAAAAATCCAAAAATTTTTTTTTTTTTGAACTTCAATGGCTCCAAGAAAGTCAAAAGCCTCTTCCTCAAGGGGAAATCGAGCTATCCCACTGGTAGCGGGCTATGAGAGCGTGGAGTTTGCTACGGAGGCTCAACGGAACAACTTCATCAACCAATCAAAAAGGGAGGTAAAGCAATCCCGTTTTATGTGCTTAACTACTTTAGCGCTACTATGGATTGATACTGTGATGCGTGACATATTTGCAAGAATTGGAATATCTAGAATGTTTGAAATGCAATATGTGACATATCCTCATTTGGTGTATGAATTTTTTAGCTCATTTGCGTATACCAAATATGTGAATGATCATGCAAATGACATAATCACCTTTCGTTTACTAAATGAGGATCGTTCATTAACCAAACGAGAATTTGTTCAACATTTTGGTCTCCCATGGTTTGATGAAGCACGTACATATGATTCTCTTGTGGGGTATGAATTGTGGAGAAGAATGACCGGCAAGAATGTGGTTGATCTATCTAAATTAAGTGTGAATCGTGTGCAACATCCGGTCTTCCGACTATTCTTAAAATTTTGCTCAAATTGTTTCCTCGGAAGACCGAATAATCATCACACACGTATCTGGGATGTGTGTGTTCTAGCACAAGCTGTTTTGCCGGGTCCAAATCAAGTTGATGTTGCCACCATCTTATGGACTCATTTCAACAACGTGGCAACATCAACAGGACCAATTGCTATGGGGGGCCTCATCACACATCTAGCCACTTTATATGGTTTTATAGACCCCGGCCCCATCACCTCAAGACACCTTATTTGCACTGAATGGCTTTTACAAAAGACGCTAGACTTGGTCCCCTCGCACACAACACCAACTGGGGCACACATCTATAATTGGCGCATTCTCCCACGCACTTCCATCTACCTCCAGATACCCTCAGCCGACGTCCCCCTGGATATCATCAATCACCAAATCGGGGATGGTCATCACTATTGTCTTCCCGGGGCAATCCCGGATCATTATGAAGAACCCATCCACGATGAAGATGATGAAGAACCCCCAATCATACCCGAACAACCACAACCTCAAGCATTCCACTACACACCTTTCGAGCAACAAATGCTCGATAACATGGTCACGCTCAACCAGAGCATTGTGAGGATAGAAGAGCAGCGGCAAGCAGACTGGCGTAGGTATGAGGAAGACAGACGGAGATCTGAGGAGGATCAGCGTAGAACCTTTGGTCCGATATACTCATATATAGCACACCAGGGTTCCTTTTCCTCTATGACCACTCCACCTCCTGCACCATCATGGTATGACCCCTCTCAGTGGGATTTCTTTGGAGGATCGAGCTCCGGTGGTGGAGGCTACGATGGTGGTTATGGCGGGGATCACATGGATGAGGACGGACACCAAGGTGGAGGTCTAGGCGGACACTAGGGACAGTGTCAGATCCTAAGTGTGGGGGTGAAGAGATCTTCCCGGTATGTTCACATTCACACTCTTTATTCTTGTTATCTCAAAAAAAAAATGAAAGCTTGTTGAGTTGAAAACCCACAAAGGGCAGCTTAAGCAAAAATAAAGCAAAAATAAGAGTGAGTTTGTGAGATTTGAAAAAAAAAAAAAAAAAAACAATGTGGGAAGCTGGGTTGAAAACCTGAAAGGGCACCTAGGCAAAATGAGAGAATGAGAGAAAGTTATTTCTTTTGATTTTGCAGGATCCTGAGGGCGATTACTATTGAGAGTTCGGATTGAAATTGAAGACTCATCTTTACTCTTTTTGTTTTGGAGATACTTTATGTATTTGTTATAAACACTTGTGGATGTTGGTGCTGCTACTCTTGTCATTTAGGACTTCTTGGATTTGATTTGATTTACTCGAGACGAGTAAAGGTTTAAGTGTGGGGGTGTTTGATGCACACTAATTAGTAGTGCATAATTACATGTTTTTATGTGTGATTTATGTTAATTGTTTGACGTTTTATTTAGTTTGTAAACATTTATGTGATTTCAAGTTGTAATTGTATTTTTGTCTATTTGTGTCAGTTGTAAAGTTTAGTTAGGATTTATGGTTTGGAAAGGAAGACTTTGAAGTGAAGAAAAAGAAGATTTGGCTGCCCAGGAGCAAACACCCGACCGGGTATAATACTTGACCCGGTCGGGTAAGAAGTGAAAAACGAAAATGCAAAGAAAGTGCATGGCCCGGTCGGGCCCACTACCTCACCCGGTCGGGTGAGAAGTGACCGGGGACAACCCGGTGTGCAAAGATCACCCGAACGTGTAGAAAATCCAATTTTTGCACTCACCCGGTCGGGTCCCATACCTGACCCGGTCGGGTCAGACATGACCCGGAACACCAGAACATGCTGAAGATCACAAAGATTTTGAAAAAATCTGATTTAGACCAAACCCGGTCGGGTCCCTCACTTGACCCGGTCGGGTCTGACTTGACCCGGTCGGGTCTGACTTGACCCGGACAAATTAACGTGCTGGAACAATGAAACGTGGGAGATTATCTGATTTTGACCGGTACCCGGTCGGGTATGTACCTATACCCGGTCGGGTACCCGGCCAAAGGTGTTGAAAAACACCTATAAATAGCACTATTTTTCTCCTCTTAAAAGCATCCCTTCTTCCATACTCTTTAGCTCAGTTTAGAATAGCATTTCTTTATATTTTTCTAGCTATGTTTAGTCTCCAAATGAGGAGCTAAACTTCCATTCTTGGTGTTGCTCTTGAAGCTTGTTGATTATTAAAGTTGTGAGTTATTTTCTTAACTTCTTTCCTTGAATATTAATTAATAGTTCTTTCCTTAATATCATCTCTATATTAATGTTGGGGAGTGTTGCTAAGATGACAATTAGTTAACATCTCGACATTAGTTAGAATGGTATTTTCTTCCTCTATATTAATATTGAGGGGTGTTGCTAAGATGACAATCAGTTAACATCTTGATATTAATTATAGTAGGATTCATCTTCATTAATAATATTCTTCCTTGAATATTAATTAATCCCTACTCTTATTTCATATTAATATTTTGAACATTACTTAAAGGATCAACTAGTTTTGTTTCATATATTAATTATTACTAGAAACGATCAACGAATCGATGGTTAATCGTTGATGGTTTCACAAGTAAGTAACTTCGGTTTATTAATGCACGGTCGTGGTTAATAAACTTAAGAGGGATTAATTTTGTTGGTTAAACCGAAACCGCTTGTGTTGAGGTTATCAATTTCAATTGTTTTCATCAAGGAGTTAGAAAGATTAAATGCTACTATTAAATCGGTATAAGGCGTTGTTCTATATTTGATTAATAGTAAGGGTTATTAATGAACGGTCGTTGTTAATAACTACCCTCGATGAAGTGGATATACTCCCCGATTGAGTATTCGAGAGGGAATAAGTTATAGATATAACAATGATCGACTAAAATATATCAACAAGTGGAAAGTAGCAATGCCAAGTCCTTTTTATCTTTGAATTAAACACATATAGGTTGTTCATCTTAGTTCTTAATTAAAATTAAATCACTCAATCCAAATCCCCCCTTTTAGTTACTAAGTATCATAAAAAGAGAATTATTCCTTTCCCTGTGGATACGAACTCTACTACACTATACTACGTATAAGTGTTTAGTATTGAATTTATTTTGACGCACCGTGACAAAGTGCTCGTCAGTTGTTGTCTTTAGTGCTTCAGCCCACAAAAACTTAGGAAGATTGGAGTTGCTAAGCATACTCTGCACCATTTCAATAAGCGTTCGATTTCTCCTTTCTGCAACACCATTTTGGTCCGGAGACCCAGGCATAGTGTATTGGGCAACAATCCCATGTTCTTGAAGAAACTTAGCAAACGCACTAGGTGCTTGTCCATTTTCGGTGTATCTACCATAATATTCACCACCTCTATCGGATCTAACTATTTGTATTTGTTTCCCACATTGGTTATCAACTTCAGCCTTAAAAGACTTGAAGGCATCCAATGCTTCATACTTATTTTGAAGCAGATACACATAGGTATACCGAGAATAATCGTCAATAAAGGTGATAAAATATCTCTGACCCGGCAAGTCCATTTCTGGACAACATATGTCAGTATGTATGATTTCCAATATACTTGAACTCCTATTAGCACCCTTTTTAAACTTGTTTGTCTGCTTACCCTTAATGCAGTCTACACAAGTTTCAAAATCAGAAAAATCAAGAGTACTAAGTACCCCATCATTAACTAATCGCTTAATTCTTTCAATGGAGATGTGACCTAATCTCCTGTGCCACAACATAGAGGAGTTCTCATCAACACTAGATCTTTTGGAGCCAGTATGCACATGAAATGAATTAAGTGTGGCATCATTTTGCAAATCAATACAGTAAAGACCATCAGACAAAGTACCTTTTCCAACAAAAGTAGATTTATTGAATAATTCAATAACTTTATTCTTGAAGGAAAAATCGAATGGTACTAGTCTTGAAATTGAAATCAAGTTTCATGAGAAACTTGGTACATAAAAAGTCTTTTCCAAAGTTAAAACAAAGCCACTACTTAAAATTAAAGTGCATGTTCCAATGGCTTCCACATGTGAACTCATCTTGTTTCCAGATAAGATGTTTTGCTCACTTCCCACTGGCTTTCTTAGATTCTGCATACCCTGTAAAGAGTTTGCAACGTGGATTGTAGAACCAGAATCAATCCACCATGAATTAGTGTTAACATCACACATATTGGATACATGACAAACAAAGGAAGATAAGTTACCTTTATTCTCCAACCACTTCTTGAACTTGGCACAATCTTTCTTCATGTGTCCTTTCTTTTTACAGAAATAACACTTATGTACCTTCTTAATGTCAGCTTTGGGTGGTATTTTACCTTTACCCTTAGCTTTAGAGGTGGTTGTACGAGACTTGTCAAATTTGTTCTTGACTAAGGTTGTAGCTAGCATGGCACTTTCACCCAACTCCATTATGAGCCTTTCTTCTTCTTGCACACACATGGTCATTAATTCATTAATTGACCATTTATCCTTATGTGTGTTATAAGAGATTTTAAATGGCCCATAGTGGTGAGGAAGGGTATTCAAAATGAAGTGCACCAAGAATGCATCCGACATAGTTACCTCCAAATTTTGTAATTGAGCCGCTATATCCCGCATCTTCATGATGTGCTCTCGCACACCCTTAACGGTTGTGAGACGAAGTGAGGAGAACTCTTCTGAAGTGAGGAGAATTTCATGATTAAGGTACTTGCTAAAGCCTTTTCTGAAGTGACAAATTGATCATCAATAGCCTTAAGCAAGTCATTGACATTCTTATGTTGATCAACCGAGCCACGAATTCCAACTGAAATTTTAGTTTTGATAAACATTACGCTGAGCCAATTGGATCTCTCCCATCGCTCATATAGCGCAATTTCAGCCGGAGTACTTTGTGCATTAATGGCGGGTGGTTCATCCTTCCTAATAGCATAATCAATGTCCATGCAACATAAGTGTAGGAGAACTCTTTCTCTCTAAACCTTATAGTTGTCACCAGTTAGTTCAGGAATTTCAAGGCCTAACGAAATTTCGGAATGAGTAATGGGTTGAGATGCTGAAAAAGTGTTCATATATAACTTGTGTTAGTTTTAAAGTACATATATAACATAATTGCATGCATTACCAATGTAAATGATGCACCATGATGACTCAACCGCCATAAAAATTGCCTGTGGGCTAAATTCTTATGCATAAGTCTTAAAAAAAATTGTACCCATACCAATAAACATATCAAACTATATTCCGAATCATAATTTCCTGTGGGATAAATTATGACCATAGTTCGATATTTTATCCTAATTAATCATACAAATATAACAAAATTTCCTGTGGAATAAATTATGTCATATCACGTATAATTAATTACAAATTTTATGCCTAACATTAATGTGATTTCCGCCAAAGGCTTCTTAATATATAATTTTAATTAATTAAGGATGCTGTGGCTACTCCAAAATTAGTAAAATTATATTATCACAAAGGCAATCCTTTAAAGTTTTAAAACAACAATCGTGATGGACAATCCCCTAATATGCTCCCAGGATAGTCAGTCGGGGCTAGGATTTATTAAAGAGTAATTCTTTAGATAAATTAACAGTTCGAGGAAAAAACTAGTATAAAGCATTGAAGTGTAACTAGTTTTTACTTCCCAAGAATTTTCCCCGGTCTAAATTTATCACGTTAATTGTTGTTTGGGTACTACCACAAATATTTTATTTATGGGAAAAACTTTAAAGGTAATGGAATGAGAATTTTATTTACTTAATGTGCTTAAATCGCAGGCACCATCTCAATTATAATTATGCATAAGTTCAACTTTAATGGGAATAATGTGTGCATTAATTCCCGACGTTATGCATTCAAGGCATTAATAATACGTTACGTATTAAAGACATTAATATTACGCATTAAAGGCATTAATTTCTAACGTTATGCATTACAGGCCGTATCAATATAGTGCACGATTTCAATGCATAATTTAAATGCAATGCATAAAGATTAAAATCAATGCATCACGTAACAATTAAAAATAAATGTGCTAGAAAAAGAATTAAACTATTTCACAACACACAAAACCGTATCGATCCAAATTAAAATAGCACAATTTAATTTATTCAAAGTGGATCCCAAATATAGTAATAAGTCCAAAACTTATTCTATAGCTTTACGGATAAATTCGGAAACGACCATAATGGAGTGACGACATTCCTTATGATGTCATTACAAGCTCCTCATGGCACTACCGCCGCAGCACCCTATGATGCTACATCAACTGGCGACCACCATATCCGATAGCATCTCCACCATACATATAAATGTAGCAAACATAGATACAAAACATGCAAGATATACAAAATACTACATGTTCAATTTCATATATACATGTAGAAATACCATATGTATGCATGTAAAATGCAACAAAATTATTAACTAGCCATCCATTTTAATATTCTCCAAATTATAAATGGATAGAAGAATCATAAAAAATTGTAAGACACGTGTATATTATACACACGGCTCACACACATACATATATAATTCATTTAGAACACATATATTCAAGAATTAAATGTAACCATAGTCATTCCATCAAACATAATGATAGGAATTTAAAAGGTTAACATATGAATTTAAGAAAATCATATGCATATATCTCTCATGATCAAATATATACACATACAACAATTCCAATACATAAACTCATATAAACATATATAATTCCGAACAATTAATCTATATAATTTTCGGACAACATATGTATATATAACACACGATTATATATATAGTTATATCACACACAAATATAAATATGTTCCATATGAAAAACATACGAATATATATATTACATATGAACACACATACGAACATATGTACAACACCTTTCATACATATTGAAATTATTCATGTATGCCCATATAACATGTAATCATGATTTACATCATACATAGAAATGTATATGTGTTATTCTAACATACGTATGATTCAATTTTCATGCATATGTCATTGAAATCATGTTAAATGTATACACACATATATTTATAATATATGAACTAAGCATATATATGTGTGATGTGATGAACACATATATGAACATGTATATACCGAATGTTCATATAAAATTCATGATGCTCATACAACAAATAGGCAGAGATTAAACAGGCTCTGATACCAAATGTTAGCCTAAAAACATATAAACGCAGCGGAAATAATAGGATCGCTAACCTCCAGCCATATTGTTGATGAACGGTCGAAGAACGTGGAAGAACCCCAGAAAGCCTTTTCGTCTCCCACTTCACTCCTCACTATCTAGATGGTGTATATTTTATGTGATCTGGAGTGGGAGGACCATGGAGCAATATATATAATCACCTACCATCAAGGTGACTCTTGTAACGGAAGCCGTTACAAATATCCACCATCATTGCACCACACTTATGGGACATTATTATTGATCAATTCAAAATAAGGTTACAGTCAGATGAGGAATCATATCAGTTCTTACCCTCCTCCGGTCTTATGTTCTTAAAAAGAAACATCATGGTTCTTTTATATCCTTAAATGTTGGTTCAGATTATCATTATGTCCCTCTTCATGTCATTAGATGCATGGAATCAAGGCTGGATACGTTGTGTTCCAATTCATAGTATTGATGGTTTGTTTATGAAAGCATATTACAAGGGTACTCTACTAATTGCATGTGTTGAAGATTCTAACAAGCAAATGTTCCCTTTGACTTTTGGTGTGTGTAATATTGTGCGGAAGAAAATTAAACATGGACTTGATTTTTAAGAAAGTCAATGAGTGTCTTGCATATAGGCCAGATTTGTACATTGCTTCTGATCATCATGGGGGGTATTATACATGTAACAAAAGCAGTGTGATAGCTGGCGACCACAAACATTTTGTTCAATGTAGTCCACTCCTCATCCAGAGGGTCCAAAAGAGACTCAATCTTTCATTATTAAGGAGTCAGGGAAATCAAATGAAGTTTAAGCAAGACGCGATGGAATTCCATTCTATATGGAAAGAGAACCTATTGAATAGGTCTTCAGTAAAAAAAGGTCTTCAATCAATTGTAGGCGGGTGAGCGAATTTCTTTTTCCACACGATCAACACAGTTATTGTGTTTTCCACCTGCTAGGAAATATCAGGACAAAGTTTAAGGGGTTCTACTATAGGTCTTGTGTTCAAGTTTAATTAGGCCTCCGAGGCTACATAGTTCTTAGTTTCAGAATGTTCTATGTATTCAACTTTTATTTCCTATAATAAGCCTTCTTAGGATGTTTTTACTTGAATTGTTTTCAGCCTCAGACCAGACTTAAACAGACCAGACCAGACTTGACTTCCGTAGTTATAAAATAAACAGAGACCATACGTTTACCTGACCAGACTTAAATAGACCAGATCACGCCAGACTTAAACAGACCAGACCAGACCAGCAAATTACAATCCAAGTAAAAACATCCTTACTATTGCAAAATCATCACTTAAACCCTTTTATTAAACAAAACATCATAGGGACACATTTACTATAAAAACCCATCAATTAGGCCAATTGACCTACTACCAACTTGTAATATCAGGTCATCCACATTTTTTCTTTTTCATTTACTTCACCTTGGCCATTTTTCTCCTTCCATTTCCATTTTCATTTTTCTTTTTATTTATTTTTAGCTTTTTCTTTTTTCTTTCCTTATTGGGATGTATTTTATTGAACTATGTATTTTCAGCCCAAACAAGACGACATCAAGCTCAGACAAATCATATCATATTAGAGTTAGATAATAGTGAAATACACATAAATAAGTTTTTTACTGAATAAGATCAGACACAACTTAAATAGACAATGTCAGGAATTTTTATCCGCCTAAAAACATGTTTTGCCTCTCACAGCTTAATTACATACTTTTGTACATATTTTTAAAATCTTTCGCATTGACAATTTTTTCTATAAACTTAGCTGACACATAAAAAAATATCGGTCGAAAAAACTAATTTTACAAAATCCTTTGTACCAATACTTATTGTGACAGATGGTATATCCGGGGGATACCGCTTAGGGGTATTTATAGAGAAGTCAGAACACGTAAGAGAGAGGAAGAGCAGGTGTGTAATAAATGAAGTTGTTTCTCTATCCTTTACAATGGAAAAGTGGCTGTTATTTATAGTAGCCATAAATGCTAGGTGCATTTAATACGGGTACACGTGTCAAGCAATCGATGGTGGAGGGTCAACTCAACGGTGGTTGGACGTGACACCGCATTTAATGTGAAGATTCAGGGCGTGCAGAGAGGAGATCTTGTCGGGGGTAGTGCCCTCGGCTACATGGACTCGGGGGCTGTATATGCCGAAGGCTGACGTTTTTTGCCTTGGATTCCCAGTTGTGTTTCTGGACCAGATGTGATCGATTTCCTGAATATGATGAAGCCTTCAGTCATGAGGCCGAAGGCTCTACCTTGTATAGCATGGGCTGTCCGGACTCTTGTTTGTTGTGTTTGGGCCACTTGGGCCTCTTTGTAGTAGTGGAAGTATGTGGGCCGGGGGTTCCTGGGCCATATACTCCATCATATTGTTTGTTAAGTTAAACCATAAACATTTTTTTTTTGAAAATCCTCTTTTACTGATAAAAAACATAAAATGAGTTTTTTAGAAATGTGAACAAAAAGTATACAATTCTTATCTAGTATGTAACATTTTTTGTCTGTGCCACAATATTATTGTCTATAAATTATGAATTTTATGACATATATTTTTTGTTGTATGCCTTAACCTCAGAGATGGATAAAAATTGTAGGTGTGAAGATTATTGAAAATGTGTACAAAAATCTATAATTTTTTATTGTGTTCAAAGTTACAACCTTAACCGTAACAAAATTACAAATACTTAACAGTGTTAGGATGTTTTCTTTTGGACTTTTTTCAGTTCCAGACCAGACTTAAACAAACCAAAACAGACCTGATCAGGCTTAAATAGACCAGACCAGACTTGGACAACTATAAAAAAACACAGAGATCAGATATTTACTAGACCATACCAGACAAGACCAGACCAGATTTGAACAAATCAGATAAGACCAACAAATTACAGTCTAAAAGAAAACATGTTTAGTTCACTTTTAATAGTAACACATCATTTCAATATAAACAGGAAGTAAAAGTGTTACTTCCCTCAAAGTAAAAGAATCTTTATTAACATTTGGATTTTATTTTTTCCAAGAATGGACATATTATGATTCAGATTAATTATTGAAATCATTAGAAACTAATTTCAGATAATATATCTTGAGAAAAGACAACAAATAAAAAAGGAAAAAGGGGAAAATGAAGAAAAAACTAAAAATACAAACAGTTGCAAACTTGGAGTGATAGATGAAGAAAATGATGAAGAAAATGAAAAATAAAGATAACAAAAGTGTGCAGAGAGAATATAGACCCAAATTGAGATAGAAGAAGACAAAAAAAGTGGAAAAGGAAACACCGAACAAACGAGAATCAAAGGAGTACTATGCAGCAACAGAAGAAAAACGATAAAAAAAGAAAAGCTAAAATGAGAAAACCCGTTATAGGAGTTTGTTTCGCGGTCATTTGATCTATTTGATTGTTTTTTACTACTCCCTAATAAATGCACTCATGTGATGGTTTTTAGTACATGAGTTTCAATTATCTTTTCAGAATAGTATAAGGACTTATTTGACTCTTTTTCCTAATATTTATAAGATTTTTACTTTTTCTTTCGCTGTCTGTCACAATCTGTTGGCATTGGAATCTATGTTAACTATCATGTTCTTTGGCGTTTGAGTTTATGTACTTTTGTTATTCGTGTTTAATTAGCAGACGTATTTCAAATTAATATCTTCTTATTGTCTGCTTAATGACTATCTCGCTTGTTCATATACACTATTTATATCAAATTTCACCTAGCACCTCACTTCTTCCTACTTAGCACTCTAACCATGTCTCATCATGTGTCACTAAAATATTCGACTTAATACGGATCTGTAACAATTGGTGTCATGCCTTTTTATGTGCCCACCTTTAAGAACTCTATGTTCATATTCATGTGGTGTGCATTATAAATTTGTACTAATTCTTGCATTTACTTTAGTTGTACTAGTTTAATGTCCAAAAAGGGACATTGCATACAGTCATATTTGGAAAGAATTTAATGAATAAGAATATAATAAGACTACATTTTTCACGTTTAACAACTTAATGTTCATACCATACGATGTGTGTTACTCATCATATGCATGATAAATATATTTAAGCATTATTTCAGCAGTTGAATCTACTAAGCTTCGTATTTACTTTATACTTACTTTAGTTGTAGGAGTTTATTGTTTGCACATGTGCCATTACAAACTCATTAATGTTAACTCATGGACCTTATTCCTTACTTCAAGCAGATAGTACACTTGAGCTCAACATAAAATAAGAAGAACAAGCATTTGATATGACACCTAAATAGAGATTGCACATACTCATATTCAAAACAAAATGTTATCAATATTTTTAAGAAGACGACTTAATGACCAGACGAAGGGAGTTTTACAAGTTTCTTTCATTTCCAAAAACTTAATTGTTACAAAGCATATTGATCCAACTACTGCATTTTTGCTACAAATCAATGGATCATATTAAGCTAGCTATTGTTTTTGTGATGCATCAATCAGTAGCTTTGTTTGCGGCCTTATTTTCATTTGGTAGCCCACATTTCAAAGTAAGATCGCCTCCTTTGGCTAATTTTACTATCTTCTTTGTACTCCGTATATAATTCCTTTATTATGGGAATCTTAAGTTCCTCCTCTATTGGTTGGATTGCGTGATGTTCAGACGGTATGAAATAGAATGAGATAGTACTGTTGAGTTATTCCCCATAAAGCATAACTTCAAATTACAAAAAATAAAGTCAACAAAAATAAATTTCACCTCTTCGTTATGAAATATGTCATGTGCTAGTGTAGAGTTATTTGTCTTTTTTGGTACTGATCACTTTAGCAGTCTTGGCCACATTTCTCTTCTGTCTTCATCTATCATACAAACATGTGTTGTTCAAAGAGCTGTGAAACTTTCAAATGCCCACATTTGCAATGAAAAAACAAACCCTGAAAATGTGATCGAGCCTATCTGTTATTACCTTTTTAATATTTTCTGCGTCCATTTAGACACTTTTTCCAATAAATCTTTCCATATTTCATCTCTTTGAGAATATTGGGTTCACTACATACAGATCGTCTACCATATTGATGTAGATTGTTGGATTTTTCACTGACTCCTGGTTTTCAATGATGTAATTTAAAATCAAATTAAGTATTCCCATTTAACATGTCTATGGGTTTCTTTTAAACATGTATACTGTCAACCGTCCATTCATACATGATTATTCATGTGGCCATGTCCAACTCATCCAAAACTTGCTTCTAAATTCTCGGAGTTGCTCGATCTTTGTTTAATAGCCGCATTATGATTTCAATGGCATTATGCACATTCGGGGGCGTAGCCAGGAGTAAGAGTTGGACTGAGCCGGTACAAAGAATTTTTACAGATAAATTTTGACACATAAATTTTGACATTAAAAATATAAACAATTTTAAAATTTGGGCTGGGTCGGGGCCCGGTTGGCCACCCCTCCACCTTCGCCCTATGCACATTCAAATAACAATTCAATTTTATATTCAGTTTGGCAAACATAACATAGTTTGTACACGACCTTAAATTGCATGGTAATAATAAGTGTATAAGTATTATAATCATTAATGGATAAAATAATACTCCGTATTATTGAGTGATTAACACTATCTTATATGTATTGTCTACTACTAAACACAAATTGTATTTACTGCCTAATAGTATAAGTCGTATTGTGTCATCACCTAGCAATATCTAATTACAAAATTCTTCATATATACCTCTTTGTCCATTTTTCTTATTCATTCCGTACATCAAATAAAATAAAATAAATATTGTTTGCATTATTTAGTATAAAATCAATTGCAACATGTAAGGGAACTAGTCATATAATGACTATTATTAACTTATTCGCATTTGAGATCAACTTTTTAATATTCCTCATAATATAAAAAGTAATTGCTCTTAATTTGTATATAATATTTTCGAGCATATTGAATTGAATAAATGTTTGAAGAGATTATGTAACCAGATGGAAGAACAATTTCCTTTTCATTAGTAAGTCTCTTTGTTTTCGGAGTCACTATCATATTATTTTTCTTCGACTTGTTCCATTTTTTTCAACTGTCTCCACCTCTATTTTTTTCTCTTCGCCATTTGCACTTCTTTACCCCCTCAATGTTCTTCCTCGGCTTTTTTGGATCGATCGACTTTTTGTCGTCCTTTCCGGTTGCAATTTGAAAGCTCTAAAGAAGAATCAAGTCTGCAAATTTCTCCGTTGATTCTGCGATTTGGAAGCTCTAAAGCAGTTGTTATGACTGTTTTCCAAATGTTAATGCCTATAGTTTTCCACGTGGTGTGCTAACTAACTGTAAATTAAGAGTATAATAGTCAAAATATATGCACTTATGTCCTATGCAACCTTCTGGTCCTAGCTTTTCAAACTTCATACGATTTGGGCTGTTTGACACAACGAGCTGTAGTTGAAGGTTATTGTCTGAATTAAGGACTATTGTCTGAACCCGAGGCTATTGTCTAGAGCTGAACTTTTGAATTGCTGAATCTGAATTTATAGCTGAATGAAGTAGATTTGTTTGGCAAAAATAACTGAAAAATGTGCGATTAATATGAAATTAACTAAAATGGCATATAATTATTAATAGAATAAAATAGTTATTATATACTCCCTCCGTCCCGTAATTATCTTCATTCTTTCCTTTTCGGTCCGTCCCAATTTTATCTCCTTTTTCCCTTTTTGGTAAAGAATATGTGAATCACAACCATTCTTACACATTTCTCTCTCCTCTTCATAACTCTCCACCACACAAATCCCACTATCTTAAAACTCATGCCCGGTCAAAACCGGAGTTAAATATGGGACGGAGGGAGTAGTTTTTTATATTTTAACAACTACTAGCAAATTTTATACCAAAAGAAAACATGCTTACAACAACGTGAAGATAAAGGATTTGGAAAAAGAAACTTGCAGGAGAAGAGCCGTATAAATCTTGAAAGAATTTGTCGTGAAGGAATAAATACACGCAAAGGGGTAGAATCAGTACAGAAGGTATAAATATAATCAACTGAAATGTATTGGTGGGCTTGGTAACGTTGTAGTTCAACCCTATTTCCAGCTCAAGCTCAATTCAACTATTTCTCCAAACAAGACTACATTTTGGATAATTAATTGGATTTTAAGATTTTCCGCCCTTTTGAGCTTATGTTTTTGCCGAACATAGCCTAGGTCTTATTTATATAATTTTCCCAAACTTGATTATTGAGAAAACTGTTAATTTTATCCTCGTACTTTCATGAAAAAATCAAGTAGGTCTTCGTATTTTTAAAAAAATCAATCAAATCCCCGAACTTTGTAAACACGTTCAATTGAGTCCATTTGCATGTTACTTGTCATGTCAGCAGGTCACCCGCTGATGTGACGCACATGTGGCAGCCCAATCAGCAATAATTTTGCTAACGTGACACACATGTGGAAGTCCGGTCAGCCATTTGTTGATGACATGGCGCGCACGTGGATCACCATGTGTGCGCCACATCAGCGAGTGACCAGCTGACATGACAAATGACCTGCAAATGTACTCAATTGAACGTTTTTACAATGTTCAAGGATTTGATTGATTTTTTTAAAAGTAAAAGGAACTAACTGACTTTTTCATGAATGTATGATGACAAAATTGACTGTTTTCGCTCGATTTATTTATGAAAGTAACTAAGAAGCTGTTCTGTTTGTCTTATTCTTATTACTTATTGCTTATTCTTATTTTATTCAGATCAGATCAGATCAGAAAAATGCAGTTCAGATCAGATCAGAAAGATTCAGATCAGATTATAGCTACAAATATAATTATAGAAATAATTATAATTAAAAATATAATTACAATTATAATTATAGCTATAATTATAATTAGTGTAATAGGTATAATTATTATAATTTGAATGTTAATTACAACTATTATTATAAATATAATTATATTTTTTATAATTAATATTATAATTATAATTATAATTATAGAAATATCCAAATCAGATCAGATTAGAAGGATTCTGATCAGATCAAAATATTCAGATCAGATCAGAAAGATTCAGATCAGATTAGAAAGATTCTGATCAGATCAGATCAGAAAGATTCAGATCAGATCAGAAAGTTTCGGGTCAGTTCAGATTAGAAAAATTCAGATGAGATCATATTAGAACTTAATAAATTCAGATTAGAAACATTCAGATTAGGTGAAGAGAATAACTTCTCAAATGTGTCTTTTTTAATCGGTTGTCCTACATATTTTTATTTCAAAATTGTTGTGAAATGGAGAAGATCAAGACTAAACTTAAGAGAGATATATTAATAAAAGCTCTAAATTATTTCTTCTTAATATAACTGATTTATCTGAATTTCTGAGTTTTTTAGTGAGTTTACAATGAATGAAACAAGCCCTATTTATACTAGCCAAGCTTAGAGATGAATCATCTAGGAATGATTCTACATAATTTGCTGGCAGTATTGAATCTAGTCATGTGTGTGATTACAAGGATTTGTGTTTACTTAGTGTCCTGATTACAAGGATGAATATTCACACTTGTCAATTTGGTGGTTTTACAACACCCTCCTTGAATGTTCATCCTTGAATATGTATTTGTAATTTTAAAAACTTATTGTGATAAAGTGTGTGAAAATTAAGGGGTAGAGATTACGACTTATAATGTCGTTGTATTTGGATGTACTGTCTCGTTAAAACCCTTATCAGGAAAAACCTAGTGGGATAAAAATCTGTTGAAGGAAAAAAGAGTGTAGTGCATTCAAATACTCCCCCTGAACTTAGGCTAAATTTTGAAGGCAACGCATGCCGATTTTCTGTACAAGTTCTATGAACTTCTTCGGGGGTAAAGATTTGGTGAAGAGATCAGCCAGATTTTCACTGGATCTGATTTGTTGAATGTTGACCGTCCCTTCTTTCTCCAGATCATGAGTAGAGAAGAACTTTGGTGATATGTGTTTCGTTCTGTCTCCTTTGATGTAGCCTTCTTTAATCTGAGCTATGCACGCAGTGTTGTCTTCGTAGATCACAGTCGGGTGACAAGTAATAGGATTAATACCGCATTCATTTTGGATGTGTTGAATCATAGACCGCAGCCACACACATTCTCTTCCGGATTCCTATAATGCAATTAACTCCGAATGATTTGATGATGTAGCTGTCAATGTCTGCTTCATAGATCTCCATGAGATTGCAGTATTACCATAAGTAAATACGTACCCGGTTTGTGATTTGGCCTTTTGAGGATCTGATAAATATCCAGCGTCTGCATATCCGATTAAAGTGGCTTTTTCATCTTTGTGGTAGAATAGACCGAGATCAACTGTACCGCGGAGATAACGAAATATGTGTTTGATCCCATTCTAATGATGCCTTGTTGGACATGAGCTGTACCTAGCTAATAAATTTACAGAAAGTGCAATATATGGTCTAGTATTATTAGCTAAATACATCAACACTCCAATAGCACTCAGATATGGTACTTCGGGACCGAGTATTTCTTCATTGACTTCTCGGGGACGGAATGGATCATCATGTATGTTGAGAGATCGAATGACCATTGGTGAAGTCATTGGATTGGTGGATGAAAATTCAATTCTTCAAATGCTCAATTTGAAGTCCGAGACAAAATTTGGTTCTCCCGAGATCTTTCATTTCAAATTCTTTCATAAGATATTTTGAAGTATTTTCAATTTCATCGGGAGTTCCAATAATGTTTAAGTCATCAACATATACTGCAACTATGGAAAATCCCGAATTTAATCACCGAATGAAAACACATGGACTAATTGGATCATTCTTATATCCTTCTTTAAGAAGGTATTCACTGAGACGATTATACCACATTCGTCCAGATTGTTTTAGTCCATACAATGTCTTTTGTAGTTTAATGGAAAATATTTCTCGAGGTTTCGAGCTATAAGCTTCAGGCATTTTAAATCCACCGGGAACTTTCATATAAATGTCTATATCGAGTGAACCGTATAAATATTCGGTCACTACATCCATTAGTCGCATTTGTAGTCTTTCAAAAACAGACATGCCAATGAGAAACCTTAATGTAGTTGCATCAGCTATTGGAGAATAAGTTTCTTCATAATCTATTCCCGGCATTTGGAAAAAACCTTGGGCAACAAGCCGGGCTTTATATCTTACGATTTCATTCTTCTCATTGCGTTTACGCACAAATACCCATTTAAAGCCCACTGATTTTACGCTTTTTGGCGTATGGACTATCAGTCCCAAAACATCATGTTTTTCAAGTGATTTTATTTCAGCCTGAATAGCTTCATTCCATTTTGGCCAATCATGTCGTTTCCGACATTCTTTTATTGATGTTGGCTCATTGTCATTGTTTTCATTCATAACATATGTGGCAACGGCATAGACAAATATCTTATTAATATCAACATCTTTACGATTCCATTGTATTCCAGTAGAAACGTAGTTTATTGAAATTTCATAATTATCAACGTTTCTATCATTATCTGGAATATCTTCCTCGTTTAAGGAAGTTGGATCATCATTTGAGATGTTTGTTTTGTCAATATCATTTTCTATGCCAGTATTTTCAAACTGTTTATTTTCTTGTTCAGAAGGATGAACATCTTTAGCATCACATATTAATTTCTGCTTTTTAGTTTTTCTTGGTTTTATGTCTTTTGATCCAAGTGGCCTGCCATGCTTTTTGCGTATAGAAGAATCATTTGCAAGAGATTTTTCAAAATTCTTTGTTGGGATTTCGATTCTGGCAGGGGCATTCATAGCAGGAATATGTGACTTTGTCTCTTTCTTTGTATCTGTGAACGCATCAGGTAATTGATTTGCAACATTTTGTAAATGAGTTATCTTTTGCACCTCTTGCTCACATATATTTGATCTTGAATCAAAATGTGATAATTCTGTTGCATTCCATGTAATTTCTTTCGTACCTGGGTCTAATTTATTATTTTCTCCCCTAAGGTTGGGAACACTGTCTCGTTGAAATGACAGTCTGCAAACCGTGCTGTGAATAAGTCACCAGTCATCGGTTCGAGATATTTTATTATTGAGGGAGATTCAAAACCAACATAAATTCCCAACCTTCTTTGAGGACCCTTTTTTGTACGATGAGGTGGAGCAATTGGAACATAAACATCACAATCAAATATCTTAATGTGTGCTAAGTTTGGCTCATGTCCAGTTACTAATTGCATTGGGGAATATTCATGATATGCAGTTGGTCTAAGCCGAATTAAATTTGCTGCATGTAAAATAGCATGTCCCCAAGCTGATGAAGGTAAATTACACTTCATTAATAATGGTCTAGCGATTAATTGTAATCGTTTAATCAAAGATTCAGCAAGACCATTTTGTGTATGAACATGAGCAACAGGGTGCTCCACATCAATCCCAATCGACATACAATAGTCGTTAAATGATTGAGATGTAAATTCTCCTGCATTATCAAGTCGGATTCTTTTTATAGAATGATCCGGAAAATGAGCTCTTAATCGTATGATTTGAGCAAAGAGTTTAGCAAATGCTAGATTTCTAGTTGATAACAGACTGACGTGTGACCAACGTGTTGAAGCATCAATCAATACCATAAAATATCAAAATGGTCCACATGGTGGGGCTATCGGCCCACAAATATCTCCTTGAATCCTTTCTAAAAATGCAGGTGATTCAGTTGCAATTTTGTTCATAGAGGGCTTGATGATCATTTTGCCAAAAGAACAGGCCTTACAAGGAAAATCCCTTGATATTGGAACCCTTATATTCTTTAATGGATGTCCAAGTGAGGTCTTAATGATTTTATGCATTATTACCTGGCCTCGATGACCTAAACGGTCATGCCACAACATGAATGTTTTCTGATCATCTAACTTTGTGTTAGAAACCAAATTTATTTCAAATGGACTAATATATGTGAAATATAGTCCTGAGGAATATGGTGGCATTTTTTCACAAATATATTTAGTGCCAGATTTAGTTGTTGTAAGACAAATATATTCCTTTTGGTTTTCATTCATGGTTCTATGTGATTACCATTTTGACGCATATCTTTAAAGCTCAATAAATTTCTCCGTGATTTGCTGGAGTATATAAAGCGTCATTTATAATAATTTTTGACCCGTTAGGGAGCATCACATATGCTTACCAGAGCCTTCAATGAGCTTCGCAACACCTGATATGGTATTGACTTTAGCCTCAACTAAAGTCATTTGAGAGAAATATATTTTATTTCTCAAAATGATGTGCGTTGTGGCGCTGTCTATCAGACATAGTTTTTTATCATTTGAGTGATCCATATCTGCAGGAAGATAATTTCTTGGAGAGTTTGAGCCGATTCGTGCTGATGACATGTTGTGAAATGGAGAAGATCAAGACTAAACTTAGATAGATATATTAATAAAAGCTCTAAATTACTTCTTAATATAACTGATTTCTCTGAATTTCTGAGTTTTTTAGTGAGTTTAGAATGAATGAAACAAACCTTATTTATACTAGCCAAGCTTAAGAATGACTCATCTAGAAATGACTCTACATAATTTTCGGTATTGAATTAGTGACACAAAAATCCCTTACTTTGGGCAAGCTACACTTGTGCACATCACACGACACCGGACTACTCGATCGAACTTTCCTTTGCTTTGGGTGGTGGCTCTCGTCCCTATTGGACTGCCGACTGTGTGTGTTACCCATCTCATCTCATCTCCGTATATACCTTTGCGAATCTGCATCCACCATACGCACATATATAGATACGCCAACACCAACATATATCCATTCGATCCAATCATCTCTGCCAGAATCAATGGCTTCCGCCGGAAATCCTAACCAGCCAGGTGTCGTAGGCCAATTTGATATGCATAAGTTCTTAAAACCTTCGGCGCCATCGCCCACTGCGCCTGCTCCAGCGCCCGCAAATCCCAATCCCCAAAACCCCAATAACCCTAATTTGATCAGCTCATCGCCGTTTCCTCTGCCTTCTGCGTCATACCCTCCGCCCACTGGAGGCGGCGGCGGCGGCGGCCCTTACGCTTTCCCGCCTCAGACCTCTCCGTTCCACCCCCACGCGCAGTTCCACCTTCACGCCCCACAGTACAGCGCCCCGCCCCCTCAAGGGGACGGGCAGTTCTCCAATTTGCACCAGCAGAGATCTATGTCCTTCCCTACTCCGCCTCTCCAACCCCCGCTCGGGAACCCTCACCAGTTTCAGAACCCCAATAGTAACCCGAATCCAGGCGCTCGCCTCATGGCTATGTTGAGTCCGCCGCTTCCCACTCACGAACTTCCGCAGCAACTCCCAGTTCCCTCAATTCAACCTACAACATCCGGGTCCGACCTTTCCGATTTTTCAGTGCCAACCAGTGCTCCTATGATTCCATCCCTACCTAGTATGGACAACATACATGCGGGCTCAAGCCCCCTCAGAATGTCGAGCAATAAGTTGCCTAAAGGCCGCCATCTGATTGGAAACCAAATTGTTTATGATATCGATGTTAGATTGCCTGGTGAGGTGCAGCCTCAACTCGAGGTTAATCCAATCACCAAGTACATTTCGGACCCTGGCCTTGTTTTAGGCAGACAAATCACAGTGAATAAGACCTATATATGCTATGGACTCAAGATGGGTAATATTCGAGTCCTTAACATCAACACTGCATTGAGGTCACTGCTTAGAGGTCTTGCTCAGGTTGTGGTTTCTCAGGTTTTGTTGTCTCATGTTTTCCTTTTAAGTGTGCTGAACGTTTTTGTCAACAATGTTGTTTAAATCACTTCTTTGTAGCTTTGCTTTGGTGCTTCCTTTTTAGAGAAAGCATATAAGATTGTTCTGATATATGCTAGTTTTTGCATTTGTATTACCTCATTACCTGTGAAACATTAATTTTTGATTCAGTAATGCTTTTGAAATGTTGATATAATAAATAAATAAATAAACAAACAAACAAATAAACAAACAAACAAACAAATAAATAAATAGATCCAAGTTGATATCAGCATATCCTCTCCAATTTATAAAAAAACAATTACAAAAATTGGGATGGTTACTTTCTGGCTGGGCTGTTTGTCATGAGTATTAGTCCATTCTGAGTATTCAACTATTCATCCTGCCATGTACCAGTCCTTGTGCTCGTAAATCATTGAGTTCCATCTTTGGTGTGAAATATTACTATTCAGTTTCTCAACTCTGAACTGACTTGTCACTGCCTTGTTGTCATGATTACAATAAGGACTGCTACCTTTAGTTAATTCCTAGAGTATCAAATCTATATCATTTTGCTTTTTAATTGTAAAACCAAAAACTAAAAACTAGTAGCAATACAGACGGTCCCTTAGCCATTCATTTTTGAATGACATTCTCACATGGAACAGTATATCTTTCCTAGTCTTTATATACCACCTAAAGTCCAGCCCTATTTTATTTACACCAACCTGCATCTTCTTTCAGAGGGTTACAGACATGGCTTTCTTCGCAGAAGATGTTCACCTTTTGGCAAGGTACTCTGTCTTGATTGTGCTCATAATATTGTTCTCTTTATGCACTTTATGTATTTTACTTATTTGCTTATTTAACAGCGCGAGTGATGATGGTCGGGTTTATGTATGGAAAATCACTGAAGGGCCAGACGATGAAGACAAGCCACAAATAACTGGGAAGAAAGTTGTTGCTATTCAAATTGTGGGAGAGGGAGAATCTATTCATCCACGAGTGTGTTGGCATTGCCACAAACAAGTATGTTCTAAGCTGATAGTGTGATATATGTAATTTATTGTGGACTTGTGTTCTGATTTATTTTGGAATCTTGATTTTTCCATCTTCTAAGTTGTCATAAGCATTACCATGCACATTTGCGCAGGAAATTCTTGTTGTTGGGATTGGAAAAAGAGTTTTGAGAATTGATACCACAAAAGTGGGAAAAGTTGAAGTATCTTTATCAGAAGAACCACTGAGATGCCCAGTTGACCGTTTGGTTGAAGGGGTCCAGCTTGTTGGCACTCATGATGGAGAAGTGACTGATTTATCGATGTCCCAGTGGATGACCACTCGGCTTGTATCTGCGTCAGTGGATGGCACGGTTGGTTAATTTCTACTTGTCATTCTTGTGAATCTGGTTGCAAAATTAGCCCATTAAAATTCTTCTCTCATTCTTGTTTCTATTTGTTCACACGACGCCCCTTTCATTTGTTTATCTGTTGCCAATGTGGTGATTGTAACATATTTGAATTTGTTGAATTTTCTTATTGCGTCTCTGAATGGTTATATAGTATGCCTAATTTTTCTAAAATGGTAATTAAAGAGATATTTTTAAATAATTTAAAGGAAATGATATGTAATTATGTAAATGATGATGATTGTGTACGCTCTCTTTATTTAAATCATTTTTGCAGTAATAAGAACTTCTGGACTACCGGCATGGATTATCAACTAATTCAATCATAGTGGCATAATGGTCCTTGAGACCGTGCTAGTGGTTTGTTTTTATTTATACTATTTTCCTGTATTTCAACAGGTAAAGGTCTGGGAGGACCGCAAATCTACACCAATTGCTGTATTGAGGCCTCATGATGGTCACCCTGTAAATTCTGTAATGTTTTTGGCCGCTCCAAATCATCCCGACCACATCATACTTATCACTGGGGTATGTGAAACAAATTTCCTTGGAAAGTTACCATACACATCTACTATGGGGTATACAACGCAGCTCATTTTGTGCAAAATATCTGACATTTTCCGTCATTCTGTGAACACATCAGTCATAATTCTTTAAATAATAAGTGATCAACTAACTAAACTTGCTCTACTGCCTATGCCAACACACTAAATGAATATATTTTCAGGGCCCACTTAATCGAGAAATAAAGATATGGTCATCAGAAAGTGAAGAAGGCTGGTTACTTCCAAGTGATGCTGAATCATGGCATTGCACACAGACATTAGAGCTTAAGAGTTCGAGTGAATCTCGAGCTGGTGAAGCATTTTTCAATCAAGTCATGGCCTTGCCTCAAGCTGGTCTGCTCTTATTGGCTAATGCAAAAAAGAATGCTATATATGCAGTGCACTTAGATTATGGTCCTAACCCAGCAGCAACTAGGATGGATTACATTGCTGAATTCACTGTTACTATGCCAATACTTAGTTTTACAGGGACAAGTGACCACCTGCCGCATGGTGAGCAGATAGTTCAGGTTTATTGTGTTCAGACGCAAGCCATTCAGCAATATGCTTTGGACTTATCTCAGTGTTTACCTCCTCCATTAGAGAATATCATGTTTGAGAGGTCAGAATCTAGTGCTTCACGTGATGCTAGTAGTGTTGAAGGCTTTTCTCAGATGGAATCTTCTGGAAGTAAATCGGCAGAGTTACCTATACATACTTCTTCACCCAAACTGCCTATAAATGAATCTAGTTCTCAGTCTGCAGCATCTGGGAGACGTCATTTGAGCCCTGCCTATACTGAGATAACTGCTTCACAAGAAATAGCTACTCATAGCTTAGAAAGTAAGCCTGACACCATCCCAGTTGCAAATACTGATGCTGATGTTTTACTTGATTCTCCTGCTCAATTTCCTCCGAGTCCTAGGTTATCTCGGGAACTCTCTGGCTTCAGAAGCCCATCAAATAGATTTGAAGTCAGCCCTATTAATGATCACGGCGGAGATCCAAAAGTGATTGATTATTCTGTAGACAGGCAAATGGATTCTATCCATGCAAATTTGTCTGATATGGGCTCTTTCATTGATGAGGCTAGGAATGATGAAAACAAGACTTTCCACAGGGATGCTTCCTCAGGTCTAAATAATGCTGTCAAGTTCAAGCAGCCCACTCATCTGGTCACTCCTTCAGAGATATTGATGGATTCATCTTCTGAAGTGAACCATATTATTGAGCAGAAGGGTGAAGAAATACAAGATGTTCTGATGAACAATGAAGCAAGAAATGTAGAGGTAGAAGTTAAGGTTGTTGGTGAATCGAGATTTAATCAGAATAATGGCATTGGTTCTTGCGGAGAACTACATGCTTTTGTATCAGAAAATAAGGAGAAAGTATTTTGTTCTCAAGAATCTGATATTGGGATGGAAAAGGCAGGAGAATGCTGTGCCTTGTCACCTGAAGTGTATATAACTGAGAATTCTATGCAATTTGACGGGGCCAATGTAAGTGAGGATTTGATCCAAACATCAAGTAATCGAGAGGGGCAAGAACCTACAAATAATTTCTCTGGAAAGGAACCTGATTCAAGAGTGTCAGCTCCTGTTCTACAACCAACTGAACCAAGTACAAAAGGCAAAAAACCAAAAGGGAAGAGTTCTCAGGGATCTGTGCCTAGTAGTATTTCTGACACAACAGATCCTTCCAATGAAGCTGGTGTAAGCTCAAATATCTCCTCCATGGAAGCTGCATTTTCACAGATATCGTCTATTCAAGAGAATCTGAATCAGGTGCTTGCCTTGCACTGCAATGCCTTTACTTGCTATTATATTGAAGATGATGTATTGGTTCATGTTACTGACTGCACTTTCATTCGTTGTTATGTATAACTCACCATATGTTTCCTTGTAGCTCTTGTTGATGCAAAAAGAAACTCAGAAGCAGATGAGCGTGATGGTTGCTGCTCCAGTTACTAAAGAAGGAAGGCGGCTTGAGGCTGCCCTGGGGCGCTGCTTGGAGAAATCTGCCAAGACCAACACTGATGCCCTCTGGGCTCGTTTTCAAGAAGAAAGTGCAAAGCAGGAAAAGATATTACGTGAACGTACTCAACAGATGACTAATTTAATCTCCAATTGTTTAAACAAGGACTTGTCAGTACTAGTGGAAAAAATAGTGAAGAAGGAATTAGGTTCTGTTGGACAATCTTTTGCACGGACTGTAACTCCTATTATAGAGAAAGCAGTGTCCTCAGCTATTTCTGAATCCTTTCAGGTGGATTTGTGGTATATTTTTTACATGGTTATTTCTATCCTGGAGAGTGCCAGGTCTGACTTGATTCTCTGTGATGCAGAAGGGTGTGGGTGACAAAGTGGTGAGTCAATTAGAAAAAGCTATTAATTCCAAACTTGAAGCCACAGTGGCCAGACAAATCCAAGCACAGTTTCAAACTTCTGGAAAGCAAGCGCTTCAGGTGAGCATATTTTCATCTCACTATTTTGATTCCATTATCGGTGGCTTGTCATAAGGTAATGAAATATAAAATGTGTCATTTAACAGCATTAAAGTGGTTGCAATGAAATGGCTTTAGTTTTTATTGATTGAAAGGGAAGATAGAGGAGAATCTTTCTTTAAAAGACCTTATATCGAATTATTCTTGGAATTTGATAATAACTTACCCTTGATGCTTCCAATTATATCTCACCTATCACCAATTAAAAGCTTTGGTCTAATTCAATTTGAATAGTTAATATTTTCTTGCTTTGACAAATAATCATTGCTCATTTGAAAAAGGGGGTATTGAAAGTTGTTTATCTTTTTGTCTTGAAGTACATATGTAATTTAATTGCATTACTTATATTGTGCAGGAAGCATTAAAATCAACTCTTGAAGCTTCAGTAATCCCCGCCTTTGACATGTCATGCAAGGCAATGTTTGAGCAGGTTGATGCTACATTTCAAAAAGGAATGGCTGAACATGCTGCTGCAGCTCAACAACAATTTGAGTCAATGCATTCACCTTTGGCACTTGCTTTAAGGGTATTTTTCTGGTCCAGTTCGGATGCAAACACTTTTAATCCTTTCACTTTTTTTATTCAAATTTGTCTGTTCAACCAGCATGCTGTGTTGAGATCATAATCATTTTTACCAGTATTGACCTGTTAATACTTGTAAAAAAACTATAAAATTCACTACAAGTGGTATACTGGTGGACTGGCTCTCACAAAAAAAACGACTCACGTTTGTGATCATGAAAGAAGGTGAGACTTTTGTGGAGGGATTCTCTGCTCAGCAATTAGAATGTGATAACATTAAGAGATTCCTATAGCGGCACAGGCTTTTGAGATTTAGGTGCTACTATTGCTGTTTAATTATAGTAGAAGACTGCTACTTCCAGTTGTTCCTAAAATGCAAGAACTTTGGCAACTGGGGACAGGTTTTTTACATCAAATGTCAAAACTGATTAGTTTATGCAAAACTTCAGGATGCAGTCAGTTCAGCTTCTTCAATGACTCAAACACTAAACGGTGAGCTTGCTGAAAATCAAAGAAAGCTGCTAGCTTTAGTGAGTTCCAAAGCAACAGATCCAATTGTTGGTCAATTATGTAATGGGCCCATGCTCCAAATTGAAAAGGTTTTATCAGCTAACCATCCTTATGTATTTATATTTGTTTTCTATCTTTTCAATGTATGTATTCCAAATTCCACATACATTGAATTTTAGCTCATCTGTCCATGTGCTTAGCTAATTTTCTTTTTGCTGGTACATCTATACAACAGTTTGAGGCACCCCCAGATCCAACAAAGGAGTTATCTAGATTCTTAGCAGATCAGAAGTATGAGGAGGCTTTCACTACTGCCTTGCAAAGAAGCGATGTGTCTATTGTATCATGGCTATGCTCTCAGGTATGCTGTCTTTAAATGTTGGGAAAACTTTCAAATAAGCCTTCGTATTATTATAGTAGAAATTAGAAAAGTCAATCAAGTCCTCTACTGTTCAATCATCCAATCAAGTACATTAACTTATTCAAAATGACCAAAAATATCAATCTAGAAGGTGATCTCCCTGTTAAAGTTTTTGTGCGGCACCCATGTGGACATACATGTTCAATCATGTACTGAGTAGGTACTTAGTTGGCATCCATAACGTAATTTTGTTTTATTTTGCCTTTTCGTTTAATTTTTCATTCCTTTTCTCTCCGTCAACGGAGCTTCTCCTGTAAACATACATGACTCATCTTCTGCGGCCCCATCTTCCTCAACTGGACAAAGATGTGACCAGAAAGTTAATACTGTTTACAACCACGCTTACTGGCAGAAAATCTGCCTTCGAGCCTGAAGAATAGGTCCGGATCAGATTCCTCTGCAAGCGGACAAGCCGGACATACAAATCTCAGAGGATGTGTAGTTATTCTGGACCACCTTCTAGCTACAGGTGCCTCAAATTAACCTCTGCAATTAGAAATCTGTGAGCGAGACGCTGATGATCAGAAGAGAGAGATGTTCCACAGGTGGCCTGATTTTTTTCCGGATTTTTCCACCAAGGGACCCATATTTGAGCTTCTGCGTGTTTTCTGAATGGGGTCTGATACTCTGTTTTCCACACGAGCTCATAGAGCTTATTTCTTGTTGCTGGACACTTTTTACATGGAAAATAGATGTGACATATTTGGAGCTTGATTTGGAAATGAAGATGAAGTCTGAGGAGGAAGAATGTGAAGAGTCCATATTCAAAACCAGAAGGTCTGGAAAAAGAACGCGAACAAGTGCACCACAAGACCTCTTGAACTGGTGAAAGCTCCGGTGCGAACAAGCTTAGGAAAGAATCTATTTCATAGTCCCAACTTGTTGTTGCGTTGCTTGTTCATGCGGAACGTCTCTTGAGTTGATAAAGCCGCTGATCACTTCCGAACAGATCTGGCTGACCCTAAGAAAAGATAAGATGAGAGAAAAAGAAAAGAAAGGAGTTTCTACCTGTCAAACATAGATGAGATTATTACCCGTAATTGGGGAGAAATCTTTTAAAAATCATAATTGGGGAGAAATCTTTTAAAAATCATAATTGGGGAGAAATCTAAGAGTTCAAGTGCTCAGTTGGGTGTTCACAAAGTAGGAGGGCTCGATTGATGAATTTGATATAGTAAGAGGACTTATTTGACGGTATTCCATTGAATGTTCTCCGGTTGTAATTTTGAATAAGTATTGCACATCGTGCCATCGAGAGCGACGTTGCATTCATTGTGTGATCAAGGTTCGGAATTGCATATTGCGTAGTTGTGGTGTTTTTTATTATTGCATATTGCGTAAGCCTCATTGCGCAATAATGTGTAGACCTGAGGCGTAAAATTTATATATGTATATAGATATAATATATTAACAAAATAATAATATTAATCTCGTAGCAAATAAATATGTAGGATAATACTCCATAATTAACAATAATGATATATTAACATAATATTAATATTAACTTCATCTAGCTTATATATGATGTTAACTTGAATATTAACGGAAAATTAAAATTAACAAAAAAGTTAAATTTAGTATTAAATTTAATGCAACACTATATATTAATATTAAAGTTGAAGTTAACATCAAATATAAAAACTTTAAAAACATACTCCGTCTGCAGAATAACCAAGGCTGAATGAGCCCAAAGAAACATTACGCAGCAGACTTAATATGGCATACGCCTCTGGAGACCTCATTGCGTAGGTGAAATTGCGTACGCCTCTGTGGCCAGGAACGTAAGCCCCACACAGCCTATCCGCCTTCAGCAATGCAATGTTACACAATCCTATACCTAAAAGTACTACACTGGAGAGAGAAAATTCTCCCGCCTAAGCATTCTCCGTCTATCCTATACCTAAAAGCACTAAACTGGAGATAGAAAATTCTACCGTCTAAGTGTTCTCCGCCTAAAATCCAAAATGTAATTTCACTTTCCGCAAAAATAAAATCATCGTCTTCCTATCCTATACCTAAAAGCACTACACTGGAGAGAGAAAATTCTCCCGTCTAAGCATTCCCCGTCTATCCTATACCTAAAAGCACTAAACTGGAGATAGAAAATTCTACCGCCTAAGCGTTCTCCGCCTAAAATTGTAATTTCACTTTCCGCAAAAATAAAATCATCGTCCTCCTATACCTAAAAGTACTACACTGGAGACAGAAAATTCTCCCCCTAAGCATTCTCCGCCTAAAATCTAAAATGTAATTTCATCCTATACCTAAAAACACTACATTGGAGAGAGAAAATTCTCCCGCCCAAGCATTCTCCGCCAAAAATCCTAAAATGTAATTTCACTTTCCGCAAAAAAATCATATCATCATCATCCTATACTAAAAAGCACTACACTGGAGAGAGAAAATTCTCCCGCCTAAGTATTCTCCGCCTAAAATCCTAAAATGTAATTACACTTTCCACAAAAAAAATCATCATCCTAAAATCCTAAAATGTAATTTCATCCTATACCTAAAAACACTACACTAGAGAGAAAATTGTCTCGCCTAAGCATTTTCCTCCAAAAATCCTTAAATTTAATTTCACTTTCCGCAAAAAAAATCGTCATCATCATCATCATATACCTAAAAGCAAGTTCATTTGTAATGCGTTGCGGAGAGTAACAAGTTCATGGGATTGGAGTTTGTAATGACGAAGATGGAAAACCAACCAAAACAACATTGAATGTTGTTTACAAAGAAATATGTACTTTAGAGTAATTTAAAATTTTCGTTATAATGCGGTGGACTTAAATGCGCATCCATTTCATCGTGTGATGTTTTACATTTAGTTCTTACCATTTATTCAGAATTTATATAATGTTTTCATCGGTGTCTCACTCCCGTGCAGCGCACGGGTGGAGCAACTAGTTTTCCTGGAAGTAGCAGAGGTGGGCAATAAGGCGCAATTGCATTGCACAATTGCAAACAATGTGTGACTCGTTCTCATAACTTCCTGCTATGTGCAAGACAAATATTGCCTTTTTGCATTTAGTACTAATCAAATTATTAGTATGACTAATTTTAATGTACATATTCACAAACTGTAGAAGTAATTTTGAATGGCAAATATCGAATCAACTAATGACAAGTTTGGTATGAGAATCATAGATTAAAAAAGGTTTATAGCTGATCGCAAGAATATAAACAAGTCGAACAAAATTGGACCGAGTAAAATGATGATTTCATTTGATCTCTCATTGTTGTAAACTTTTTTAGATACGGTAACTGTGTTTGTTCTCTCAGGTTGATTTACCTCGAATTGTGTCAATGAATCCCTGTCCCCTGAGCCAAGGAGTACTCCTGTCACTTCTCCAGCAGTTGGCATGTGATGTAAGCAATGAGACTGACAAGAAACTATCGTGGATGACAGATGTGCTATCAGCCATACATCCAACTGACCCAATGATTGCAATGCATGTACGCCCCATCTTTGAACAAGTATATCACATTGTGAACCATCACCGCAGTCTTTCCACCACGACTGCGGCTGGTCAGACCAACATCCGCCTGATTCTGATGGTCATAAACTCTGTGCTCGTGAACTGTAAATGATCTTTAATGCCAATGAGGAAGGCCGAAGGCTCTACATCTGTCCCAACCCTTAGATGGTTGTACATATTCTAGGAAGATATTTATAGAGGAAGCCTCTGTTCTCAACTTTTCGGACGTTGTTGGAGTCGTATCTGTCCACCATTTTTTTGCTCGTTTGATATTTTCAGGTGAAGTATGTTCGTATGTGGATATCGAAGTTTGAAGTTTAGTGTTTTTTGGGGATTTATGCTCATACACAGAATGTATTCCTTTTTTATTTGACACGTGCAGTTCCTTTTCTTATAATGTTTGATGTACATTATAAGAAACATACTTATAATGTACACCACCTTTAGCATGAAGGTCTCCTAGTATGAAGAAATTAGGATGTTACAAGTATCATGTGAGAATACTATTTTACAATATTAGCATGAAGGTCTCCTAGTACATTAGACGTAATGATGGTTTCACAGTAGTAGAGGATTTATTTGATCATTTTTAAAAATAATTAAATGTAGCAAAAGTTAACATATATATTAACAAAAAAGGTAATGGACTGCAAATTTTTTACTAGAATAAAAATTTAATGAGAGAAATTCTTAAATAGGAGTAAAAAGAGTTTTTTCGAATTAATGCTAATTAATTAATTAATTACGAAAATAATTTTGGGTTAAAAGTATTTGCAGATCTACTGTTGGGTTTAATCGTGGTCAGGGAAAGTCGCCCAACGGTTGGGCGACTTATAAGTCGTCAAACGGTTTGGCGACTTATAAGTTGCCCAACCGTCGGGCGACTTTCCCTTTAGATTTTTATAATACAATAATCTAATAAGAATATTTAAATATTAGGAGTTTTTTTTTTGAATTGGTTTTTGAATACGCCAAACGGTTTGGCGACTTATAAGTCGCCCAACCGTTGGACGACTTTCCCTTTAGATTTTTATAATATAATAATACAATAATCTAATAAGAATATTTAAATAATAGGAGTTTTTTCGAATTGGTTTTTGAATATTTAAATAATAGGAGTTATTTAAATAATAGGCGTTTTAGAAGAGAACATACGTAAAATGTTGTAAATTGTTCCTACAACATACTGCAATACAAAAGGCAAACTACAGGTTTTCATGGTCATCTTGATCATCTTGGTCATGGAGATGTTGCTGTTGATGTCTACGCCTACGCCGTGGTCGTGGTTAAAGAACCACTCTCTCATGCTGCGTCTGGGATGATGAAGCCGTTGCTGCACTAGACGTCGATGCCATCTCCTGAGATGGGGGACATATGTATAAGATGGCCGTAGTCGACTCGCCCCAACACATCTGAACACAAGGAGGCAATGCCTGTCAGAGTCTGTCCATACATGTCCACATCATGAGTATCACTCACTGTGGCAGTAGCCCGCTGATGTATACGCTGCAAAGCTCGTGTCTGAAATATGAAACACAATTACAATTACATTGAAATACATACAAGTATTCAATAAATAAAATGACTTACTTTACTAATTAGTAATATACTCACCGTAAGATGCAAAGCCAATGAGCTAGGCTCATAATGATGAGTAGGGAGTGAACGAAGGAGACACAAACAAACGAGTGATGCTGTAACACCATCCCATGTAGTCTCCTGAAACAGATGGGACAAATGTCGGTGTCCCAGTCACAACTAGCTCAGCTCGCCTGTCCCACATAGTGACTGATGGAGTATATGTCTGAGTGCCCAATCCTCCGAATGCTTCCCACGCCTATCCAGCCTATGAAGCTCTACTTAAGTGTCGATAGGCCGTGGAATGACCTGCTCAAACCCAAACTGTCGCAAGACTCGATCAGGCAAATGAAACTCAACAATGTCAAAACATATCAACGGCACACGTGCTCGCCATATGTCAGTATGCTCTCGTAAAGCCGGGGGCAACTCTGCAAACATCTCAGCTGTATAGGACATCCATGCAATCTGTTTTATAAAGATACAAAATTAGTATTTATGCTATACATTTTATAGTTAATGTTATATTACCCACACCATATCTGATCCTCAGACATCCGATCAAATGCATCCCTGTAGACACCGAGCCCAGTAGCGGATGACATGCGACTTAGACCAGCAAATAGCCATCTAACCATTCATGTAACCGTTTCATTAATATGGATATAATTAATATACTTACATTCAACATACAATAACATAAATACTAACGATTGAAAACATACCGACGGCCTAGAGGGTCTTCGCCCCGTACATGATGTGGTCCTAGAAAACGTGGAGGCTGATCAGGGAGTGGGTGTCCATCAATGCAATGATATGCGACTACAATGGGACGCCCAATGTGGATATACTCCCATGACCAAATCTGGAGGAGTAGCAAAAATCCTCCAAGCTCTGTGCTCCCTCTATGGCAGCCGCGACACAGCTGTCTGTAGAGATAGGCCAACGTGGCACTACCCCAGCTGAACTGTGCTGCTACATCAAACCTCTCTAGCAATGGCAAGTGCAGCACCTGAACCTCATTTCCGCTCTTGTCAGCGAAAATGGAGGCTCCCATCATCATCAAGATATATGCCCGCGCATGCTACTGGATCATCACCTCATCGGCGTCCGGATGAAGCACTTGGAAGTGCTCCCTCAACCATGGCATCCTCAGGGATGACCCCTGAAGGTCAGTCCAAAGAACGGGGCGGACACCTAACAAGCGCTCACACTCATCTACCCACTGTCGACAAGCAGTTCCTGTAACAGCTCTCCCATGAACCTGTAGCCCAGTAAGTACAGCAGCATCTCCCAAGGTCACTGTCACCTCACCAACAGGGAGGTGAAATGTGTGTGCGTGTCTCCTGTCTCCAACGCTCAAGAAGAGCAGTGAGTAGCGCTCTATCGAGAGGTACAGTAGCCACCAATATGTGGAGACCATAAAAACCCGCAGCACGAACATATGCAAGTACTCTGTCGTCCACATGCATATGCGACAAACCGCGTAGGTGCTCGCGGCACCTATCCACCTGAACATCGAGGCCAAGCCACACATCCTCACTCCTGTGCGAGGCCTGCAATGTTAGGACAGAACGATCACTCGGCCCAGGATCCGCTGTCACATCCATGCCTACTAACCATTAAAATCGTATTAGTTAATTTTTAATATTATACTAATTCTTTTTTTTAATCATTCATTTTATTAATTTAAAAAAAAAAGAATTTTCAACTCACATTTCAATATCAAAATACCAAAATTTAAGTCAACATTTCAATACAGGTGTTATGCTTCAAAATGACCATAAGCTTGAAAACCAAATTCATAATCTTCATTACAACAATACAACCAACCCGAACAAACACTTCATTACAACATTACAACATCTGCTAATATATCCTACTTCCCAGCAAGACGATAACAAACAACCCGAACCACACTACATTCCAGGAGAAAGTCCCATTGCCTTTCTTTGACATCTTCAGTTCCTCTTCCATATTTTGGACTTTCAAAAGACTAATTCCACGAACACAACACTTGATTTCAGCTTGCATCTCTAATTCTTTCATTCGGAAATTCTCTTCAACACTGGTAATCTTCTGAAGCAAGATCTCTATTCGCCTCAGGCAAGTGCCACATTGTTCATCCTCAACCCATTCAAAGAAATTGCACTTTTGACCACTCAAGAAACGACCACACCCATAAAATCTTTTCCCCCTGTTTTTGTCTATTGTAGCAGTCCACACTGGTGCTTGGAGTCCACAGTCACACCTCTTAATTCGCCTTGTTGCATCCATCGACCAGGACTCAGCACTCGAAGAACTCATCGCACCTTAATTTTTTTAGCATTAATAAAGTTTAAATTATCATTTTCACTCTTAATTCGTTAATACGCGTGGATTTAAATGAAGATTTCTTTGTTATCTCACCTTAAATTTTTTAGCATTAATAAAGTTCAAAAATTTAACAAACTTCAATTCATACCTCCAAATCTACATTACATAACAAAGTTCAAAAAAAATTATATAACAATGAATTCAACATCAACATACAACACTTCATACATATTCACATTACACAACAAATCAATTCACAAATGAACTCCTAATTCACAAATTCCAATTTTCTATATTCTAAACCCTAAAATGAAAAATGAGATAAATTGGAGATATTTGTTTACCTAGAGTGTTGAAGAAGATGAAAGGAAAGTAGTATTGACACGATATGGAGGCCTTGTTGTCGCTCGCCGGAGATTAACCTTCGCCGGAGTCAGAGGGAGGTGTGTCGCCGCATTTCGCCGGAGTCGGGGGCGCTGCAGAGGGTTTGGGAGTTTTGGGGATTTGGGGGAAATGTTGCGTTCTGCCCGAACCCGACTTATGTTTAAGGGGTAAGTCGCCCAACGGTTGGGCGACTTATAAGTCGTCAAACCGTTTGGTGACTTATAAGTCACCCAACCGTTGGGCGACTTACCCTGACCACGGTTAAACCCAACAGTAGATCCGTAAATACTTTTAACCCAACATTATTTTCGTAATTAATTAATTAATTAGCATTAATTCGAAAAAAACTCGTGTAAAAAAGTTGAAATTTCAAAATCGGACTATCATGTTTTTTATTTCTTGAATAATAGTAAAATTTTGCCAAGTTTGGCATTATTAGGCTTTAAAACATGACATTTTTTTCAAACTTGGCAGATTACTCCTATTCAGGGGTGGGTCCGCCCCGCCCCGTGACCTGCACGGGTCCAAAGTTTTTGACCCATAACTCACCCCATGCGGGGCGGGTCCGTCCTGCCCCGCCCCGCCATAACTTAATTAGCTAGTATGTATTTTTATTTGTGGCAAGTTGTTACCAATTGAATCTAATTAAAGTTTATCTCTAAATAATAATTAAAATTAATATATTAAATCAAATTCATGGTACCCTAAAAATTTCAAAAATTAAGGAAAAATTACTCAGACTTGAATAGTTAATCTATTAAATTATACTAATAATTGAACATATGTATTAAAATACTATATATAAAGAAGACATTGATAATATATGTATTAATATATTACAAGATCAAAGAATTTATGATTTACTGTATACACACATATGTATGTTGAAGTATATTTTAGTATAATTTAAGACAAAATATGTATGTTTATGTATTGAGCGGATCGGGTCGGGCGGGTCAGAGCGGCACGGGTCAATACTAATACCCGAACCCGTCCCATTGTATAGGCGGGGCGGGGCGGACTCGCCCCATTTGGAAGACAGGTCGAGTCGGATCCGCCCCAAATGTCTCGGGCCAGGGCGGGTCAGTGCGGGCCAGGGCGGGTCAGTGCGGATCCCCAAGAGTAACCGCCTTAATGCAAAAGTGTACAACGTTACGAAGATCGATCCTCATCTCCGCTACTTCATTCTCCCAATTCCACCCGGGCACTATCTTCAAACCCGCGACCGATTTTGAGATCCACATTTCAAAATCTAGGTAAAACAAACTCGTCGTTTTTAATTTGATTTCTGGGAGAGATCGAAGCAACAGATCAGATCGAGATGTGCTTTGGACGGAAGATGTGCATGATGTGCACGTGCCTAGTGCTGCTTGTGGTTGTGATCGGGTTTTTCTTCGGGTTCGGAGTTTTCAAAAACGGGTTTCACAAGCTCAAGGACACGTTCCATGAGGAGGAGTCCGACTGTATGCATCTCGTCACCGCCCTCTGCTCCTCCGCTGGAAGGCCGTTCTTTGGGGCACCAGCGGCCGTACCTCGCAATGGTTAGACATTATCCTGTACCTACGCACGCCCCCTTCTTCTATGATCTCCATTCAGATTCAGATTCAGATTCAGATTCTGTTTGTTTGTTACCACTTGCTATCATACTATGAATAAATACTACGAGAAAATAGTTAAAATTTTGACTGGCTACGAGTAAATACACCGAGTACATTTAATGGCTACTTGGGTACTATTCAACTTTCTCTTGCTTTATTTAAACTACTAGTAAATTGTGTTTAGTGATTCAAATCACACACTATCAATGAATGACATCATCTATCTTCATGTAATATTGATATACATCAAAGTATTAAATGAAACACACTTATAATATTATGGTCAAAATGAGACTACTAAACATTACTTAAAAGATCAAAAACAACATTATGAGTCTGTCAGTGGTTCCTTCATCTTCATCAACAATTAGAATTTTTAAATTTACACGAATTGCATTTTTTAGACGAATTGTCTCTCTAAATAGGTAAAATAAGGGAGTAAAATATGTGAAAGTGTGTTATGTCATTCTTGAAATATACTTGAATCTAAATTTGTGGGAAAATGTTCAAATAGGTGCGTCTACTATTTCTAATATCCAAGTATGGTCTGGTCTGGTTGTTTAAGTTTGGTTTGGTTTGGTTTGAGACTGAAACAAGTCTAACTATAAACATCTCAAGTAATATGGTGACTATGCATTTATACGAATTGTATTTTTTACACGAATTGCTCGGGTAAATTGGCAAATCAGGGGGTGTGCAAACATGTGAAAGTGTGTTATGGCATTATTAAACAATACTCAAATATGATAATTCTTCAATCCGGCCTTAACCGACTCTATTCGATCCTAGACCGAACCCGTGTGATGCATGGTTCGGCCTGATTGTACTGGGCGTCTGGGCCAATCGGGCCTTAACCGGCTCTATTTGATCCTAGTAGAGCACCCGTGCGATGCACAGTTTGAAAATTTTCACGATGCAATTAATTTTAATCAAATTTAAAGTTAAAAAAAACTTCTAATTTTATTTGAATCATTTACAATTATTCTCTGTACAATAATAAAGTTAGACGTAAAAATGAAACATATTCAGTATGATCTTTTAATGATTACTGAGTAGTTCACATATTTTATAGACCCACAATATTCTATGTTTAAATTTTTGTTCAACTGTCATTGTATGTAATGTGATTGTTTAACGCTCGACAGATTGATTGCTCCTGACACAACCACGTAAAATTGACAATAACTACAAATAAGTGTTTTCAACAACAAACCATGCAACACGGGACACCAACTATTTTTGATTTTATTTACATTCATGACACAATAAGTCATGTTTAGGTATTCTAGTATCCGAAATTGCAATGGCTAACGTTTTAAAGTGTTAAGAAATGCTTCGAAATTAACACCTTTTGTTCCGCACTAACTCGTGTTAAAATTAAAATCCCTCCTTCTAGTAAATTCACCCTCACAATGCACAAATGTTTTAGCAAATATTTTTTTCATTTTCTAAATGATTGCAAAAAATCATTTTAGTACCCTTAATTTCTAGCAATTATTTTCTGAAACCCTTAATTTTGTCCACCTACAATCAAAAAATTACATCTATTTTTTTTAGCAAATCGGTGTTCGCAACATCATGCTTGCAAATAGTACGACAACAAATGTATAAAAGTTGTAGGCTTAAAATCTAATAGTGTGTTCTTTAGTCACATACTTTTTAATTGGATAGGAAATGAACCCCATCGTATATAAGTAGGTTAACTACTTAAGTAGGTTGATGCTATACAATGGATATATAAGATTTAGCCCTAACTTCCTTTTTTGGAATGAATTAAGATTAAAAATTACATGTCTGAGCAGGAGCAGGAACATTTAGGAGCGAACAAATAACAAATTTCAAAAAGCAAAAGACATAGAAGACACTGACTTAAGGTATCTCAACTTGTTGTCTTCTAAACATAAGTTCTTCATGCGTCTAGGTCTTAGATCGATATTGCATACCCATAAAAAACTTAGTGCTAAGCACTACATACTTATAACATATTAGTTAAACCCCATGAATAATATCAAGACTTAAGCTCCTCAATCTTTACCCCCTTCATCTTCTTCATAGGCATGGTTGAAGAAAATTCTCCAAACAGATATATCTTCACTCTTTCTGTATCAACTTCCAGCACGATTCTCTTTTCTTTATTTGACACTTCAACAAAGGGTTTGTTGAATCCACCTGTTGGGAATTAAAGAAATAGAGTGTTAATTCACATACCTACTAACTGTGAGGTTTGAAATAACTTAATACATCTAGAAAATAAGAATATATTCACCTTTTCTCGCTTCAAGAAAACTCTCGCTTCAAGAGACTGAACTCGTCCTCCTCCTATATATTACCATAAATAGTTGGGTTATCTGATACTACGTATTTTAACTTCAGTCTCCCAAATATTTATGCTACGTTAGATAAGGAATCTCTGCTGCACTCGACTCTGAAACATAGAGAGAAATAAATGTCAACACTTGTGTATTGTGCAAGTAGAGCTTTGATATGGGAATGAATGAATGTGAAAACCTTCTTGCATCCACATTGCTTTTATAGTCGAAAGTCCATTGCAATCTCTTAGGAATTTGGAAACAATCAATAAGCTTCATTACTCCCACCACCCATTTCAACCAATAAGGTTTAAGTATTTGACTATTCCCACCACCCATTTCAACCAATAAGGTTTAAGTATTTGACTATTCCCACCACTCATTTCAACCAATAAGGTTTAAGTATTTGACTATTCCCACCACTCATTTCAACCAATAAGGTTTAAGTATTTGACTATTCCCACCACCCATTTCAACCAATAGAAAATTAGTATTTTAATCAAAATAAAGTATCCAATAAAAATTAAAATAAAACATGATGACATTTCTTGGGGGGAACACTATTCCAAAAACTTCTTTTGCTTTTATATTAGAATAGATCTTTAACGGGGTCGGTCCCCTGAAAACGGATGTCCTGTGCAACAATAAAATTTTGGCCTTTTTTCAAATTGCAACACAAGCAAATTGTCTTAAAATACAAGTTACTACTCCCTTTGTCCCAAAAACAACTTCCCACTTCTTCCCACTTCCTTAAATGGATGTCCCAAAATTAACTTCACACTTCTTCCCACTTCCTTATTTGGCAAATTATCAACATCAAAACAGTGTCAAACAGTGTCAAACAGTGCTAAACAGTGTCCAAACAGAGCTAAACAGTGTCCAAACAGTGTCAAAACAGTAAAATTTTGGGAAAGTCAAACCAAAATCTTAATCTACCTAAATGTGTGTGCTAGTCAAACTGAGAAGTTGTTTTTGGGACGGAGGGAGTAATAAACGTAATGATTAAAATGAAAAAAGTCATTAATAACTTACTTTTTATTTAAAAAGAGACATTCTTCGAGCATATTTAGATGCAAAGTCATCTACCAAACTTGCAATGTCAATCTTTTCGAGTGTTTCAAATTCTATGGATATCAACGCCAATCAGTGAGTTTCTCTTGTGACATAGTTGACCGCAAGTAGGACTTAAACAACTTCAACTTGGAAAACTTCGTTCTGCCGAGGTCACTGAAATCGGAATGGTTAGCAAAACTCTGTATGCAATAAAAGCATTTGGAAAACAATTCATTTCTTTTAAAGAATTCAAAATTCTTGTTGCCCCTTCTACAAAATTGAAATCTCTTTTAGGATCATTCTCTACCAAAATGTCTGTCAACTTTGAATCTAGAGCATCCCAATTTCTTGGATAATATATGTCAAATAAACCAGAATTATTTGGCCTATCATCTAAAACATCACTTATGTGGTCCTCTTTATCAGGATTCTCAGCCATTTCGTTAACACATTGATTAGGTATTTCAACATTATTTTCAACATTCACATCTTGTTGTTCACCCTCTTGAACATCTCTAACTTCTTTAATAATAAACTTATCAAGATCTCCTTTTTGAGATTGGGTTAACTCGTCAAGTCTTCTTTTCCTTTGACGCTTGTCATGACCGGATTGGTATTTATATGGAAACATAATTATTACCAATTATTTAAATTCTCCTCTAATCATGTACATTTTTATAAATTTTAAATTAATATTCAGTTTAAAATTAGGGTGAAAACATGAATGATTATACTAGTGTATAATTACTCCCTCCGCCCCATTTTATTTAGCCAAACTTGACTTTTCAAATCAATGACGTCTAACTTTGACTGATTATATGTTTATATAGAGAAAATATTAATAATGTGAAAATGTTCTTTGTTAAAAATATTATCATAAAAGTATAAAATTATTAAATTTTGCATAAATATATTAGTTTAAATAATTGGTCAAAGTTTACCACCTTTGACTAGAAAAGTCAAATATGACTAAGTAAATTGGGACGGAAAGAGTATAATTTATCAACCTCAAGTTACCTAATAATATATTTATACCACTTTCTTAAATTTTAATTGCTAAACACATTTACAAAATTACACATTTATTATCAATTCAAATATTGATTTACTTTAACTGCAAAAAATCAACAAATAACAACAATGCAACAATTCAACAAACATTAAATCTGAAAATAAACAAATTAAAAGAATTCAACAAACAATTCATCAATTCAATAAATCAAAAGTTCACAAGAATTAGCAAGTTAGCAACTAAATGAATAAAAGAAACTGGATGCAGTGGACTGACCGGACGTCTGGACGACTGGCCTGAGGGAGGCGACCAGGTTGGAGCTTGAGGGTCTGAGGGAGGCGGGTGGCTGGTTGAGTGCAGACTGCAGTGGTGCCTGGAGGCTGGACGACAGGCGGCGGCGTGTGGAGCTGTGGTTGTGGCGGTGTGCGGTGTGCGGTTGGACTGGAGACGCGGAGCTGCGGAGTGAATCGTCTTGGCCCTTGGGCGTGGGGTTGCTGCACAGGAGGAATAGCTAAGGGCGTTGCCACGTGGAGCAGGGGATTTTGGGGGAAGAGATGTTGGATTGTTGGGCTAAAACCAAATGGGTTGGGTCTAATACTATTTTTTTTTTGGGCCCTTCAAAAATCCGAGCCTTGTGCGGTTGGACTGGGCAGACAAGCCCAGGGCCGGCCGTGATCTTTAATAATCATTTTTTCTATGATTCTTACCATTAAAATATTGTTGTGTAATTAATTTTTAAATAATCTCAAAATTCATTTATGTCTCTAAATCATCATCTTCAAATAATTTGTTTTTTCATTGTCCTGTATTAACCTCTATTGAGAAAAGAGTCAAATAAGATCATCTACTATTATGGAATCGTCACATAAGGTCATGTACTCAATACAGTGTCATATAAATACGTCTACTTATAAAAAGCAATCGGATGAGTCAAAACGATCCGTTGACAACCTCATAATCCCGATTTTAGCTTATGTGTCATTATTTTTGCCTTGTATTTAAGCCAACCGTGACCAAATATTTCATGTTGGCATTATAATCTATTTCAAAAGGATGGTCAAATGTATGCTAAAGTCGGAATTACGAGGTTGTCAACGGGTCATTTTGAATCATTCGATTGTTTTTTATAAGTAGACGTATTTATATGACACTTTATTGAATACAAGACTGTATGTGACAGTTCTTTAATAGTAGAAGACCTTATTTGATCCTTTTCCCACCTCTATTACATATACTTTTCCAATAATCTTAAAATAATTTGGATTCATATTTTGATCTCAGATTATCGTAGCAAATAATCTCATTAAACAATTTATGTCATTCAATGATACTTCTCTAAAAAAATTGTGATGTCATCAATTTAATTTAATCTTATAATAATCCTACCAATGAGGATGCCCTTGATAACTGTATCATTTTTTCATGTCATAATGTTAATGGGATGCAAATAGTAGTATGTACTAATGCTTTCCAAATTAGATAAATAAAATAGATTGGATTTAGATAATTGTAAATTACAAATCAAAATCAAGCAAATCAAATCAAAAAAATCAATAACATGTAAGTCAACTTTGATCAATTTTTATGTGACGGGGGAGAACTAAAAAAGAGCTTTGGACAAAAAGTGACCTTTTTAAAAAGAACCCGAAAAAAAGACTAAAAATAGGCTAAGAGACTATAATACCCCTTATACTAATATCATTTCACTCATCAATGTTAAAATAACGGTACAGTAATCAAAATCCAATAGTGACCAAAACTTAAAAGTAACCAACAAATTAAGAAAATGTCCACTACTACCACCGCCGATCACCGTGACCAATTGTCGCCGGCCACGATGATCAGCCCGTCACCGGCCACAGTGACTTGCCAACTGACCTCGCCAACCACAGTGACCACCGCTGGCCACAGTGACACGCCGGTCACCAGGGGCGGACACACCCTAGGGCTAGGGGGTGTCCGTGCCCCTGCGGTGATTTATATATATATATATATTGAAAAATTCTCAGGTCCAGCACCTCCCAGTCCGAACGTCGTCCGAACACCGCCGTTTGGGGCGGTTCCAGGTGGCTTTTTTTGATGAAATGTTTTGAGCATGTTCCTCATCAAGTCTAGTGTATCTATACCAAATTTCAGGTCAAAATTCGATCGGGAAGGCAGTCAAATAATTCGTTGAAGTTAACTGCGTTTTTCTATGTATAATTTGGCGCAGTTAACTTCAACGAATTATTTGACTGCCTTCCCGATCGAATTTTGAACTGTTGTTTGGTATGGATAAACTAGACTTGATGAGGAACATGCTCAAAAATTTTCATCAAAATATTCCGCCGGGAATCGCCCCAAACGCCAGTGTTCGGACGGCGTTCGGACAGAAAAGTGCTGGACAAAAAAGTTATGCCGATTGTGACTTATGATGTTAATAGTAGAGATGAGTTGAGGAGACGTTATTTGAGAAAAGGTCCTTGCCAACCGCGTGATTATAAATTTCCACAAAGTGATTTTAATGGGTGCAACAGATCATTCCAAAAACAATAGTTTTATTTAAATTTTATAGTTTTGTTTATTGCTATAGTCGTGATGCATATGATTTTTTTCTAGACTAGTATATCATTTCTTTGTTATTGTGCCTCTGCGAGTCACGAGTCCTGGTTCCGCCACTGCCGGTCACGGTAACACTGACCAAACAACAGTGACAGTGACCACGGCCGGTCATTGCTGCCAGGCACCTCTGAACACCACCATCAAGTGACAGTCATTTACATAATTTTTTCTGACGACCGCCACTCGTCTCTCGGCCGCCCCTGCTACCACCAGTCCCATTCATCCTCCTCCAGTCCCAACTAGCCCCCCACCAGTCCCCACTGACGCCCACCTCGCCCCCACCAATGCCCACCGCGACCCCACCAGGCCCCACCGATGACCACCGCAGCCCCACCAACCCCCACTGATGCCCACCACGACTACACATGCCCTCCCGTGGCCACACCAACCCTACCACCGGCCATTAACCTACGAATAGCATTCGTTGCCATAGATATAGATCTGAAACTACCGTCATTCATAGCCTTCGTCACTCCCCGGTCGCAATCGCCTTTGCTACCAGTCGTTGGTGCCACTACATGTCTACCTTCAACACAATCGGACAGAAAAGAAAAGAAAAGAAGAAGCGGTACGGATAGCGAGGCGGTGGCGGCGAACGCGAAGAAGATGACGATTTCGGCTGGCAGTTGTGGCGGAGAACGAAGCTACGAAGCTGGACGTTTGCGGCTAGCAACATGGACGGAGAACTGCGCAGGGGGGCTTGAAGAAAATATGAGGGATTTGGGATTTTTTATTTTTTTTTAGGATTTATATGAGTGCATTTCAGTCTCTAATTAATTCAGAGCCCGTTTGGCAACACGAAAATCGGCTGTTCTGGCTGATTCTGCTGAAATTTATGAAGTTCTGGCTAAAGTGGCTGCATTGGCTGATTCTGCTGATACAAGAAAAAAATATTTTTAAAATATATTTTATTAATAAAATAAAGAAAAAATTATATGTAAAAATAGCTAAAATTGTCATCTACAGTAACATCAGCCAATACAGCCAGAAAAGTAACTACAACCTTACTTTTTCGGCTTATTACACAATTCAGTGCGCGAAAGCAAAATTTACGTGTTTGATAAAAAAGTTGGCTGATAAGTCTGATAAGCCGAAAATGAGGGTTGCCAAACGGCCTCTCAGTCTCTTTCTGTCCTAAATCAGACCCGGGTCTTATTATTGTCTATTCATAAGCCGAAGCTATTACTTACGTAGTATGAGTTTTTATATAAATATTACTAATCGTATAAGGGTTTACGTAAATATGACTAAACTAAGAAACACGTACGCTGGAGTTTTAGTAATGCAGGGAAATGACATCGATGCCCTGAAACGGTTATGGAAACGGCTAAATTTCAGGAATTGAGCGCATAAACAGGTAACCTACGAAGGGTGTATTCCTAAACATGCGATAAAACACAGTTCTAGGGGCGATCGTCTGAGGTTCCGAAGGTGAAGAAGAGACGGATTTTGCAGGTTGGCTCCTCTGTTTAGCAAGTTCTTGAGCATGAATATGATATCATTTGGTTTGCGGTTGATGTTCATCCAGTAATTAAGATTGAGAAATGAATGTAAAGCATGTAAATAGGATTACGATCATGAGTTCAGAAAATGGTGTTTTTAGTAATGACGCGTGGTAATGACTAAACAAGAGGTATGTAATATGGTAGAGATGTATTGGTAGTGATTTTGCAATAATGAATCGAGTGTAATGATTAACAAATAAATCTGATATTTAAAAAGTTACTAATGCATTAGGATAAACAATCATGCCGTGTAGTACCTGATAAGACTTAGAGTTTAAGTTTGTGTTGTACGTTCATGAAATTAAGATGCAGAAATGTAGTCTTGTACAACCTTTCATGACTGGTTGTACGTGAGAAGATAGTTTGGAAGTACTTTCAATGATTTGTAGGGGTTTTATTTTTGTGCGGTACCGATGGTGAGGTCGTGGTAGATTAGTACGTAATGATTTGGTGTTTACTTTTATTGTTTAAGTTTATGTGGTTTACTATTGAAGCTAGTAGTGGTTTCATGTTACCAGTCATGACTGTTAGTACCTGAGAGGAAAGATTGCAAGTAGTGCATATGTTTTGTAAAGGTTGTATTTTGTGTGGTATAGATGATCATTTTTTGGTAATGAAGTAATAATTTGGTGTGGAGTTGAGGTAATGAAGTATTGCACCTGAGTTGGTAGTAATGCGTTGGGTGTAATGATGCATGTAAATGTCAATGGTCGTGGTAGACTATGGACTTTTTCACCAGCCTCTTGTACGTCTGTAGGGAGCATAACATCAAAGTTAGTTATTAATACTGTCATAGTTAGTAGCAGGGAGGAAATAAATGTACACTTACATGCTTAGGTTTATGAGTGGATGGGCCTTTCACGGATGACCGCAAAAATGGTGTTGAAGATGCCGGAGGTGTAGTGAAATCATCATTGTCTTCCATGCTCTGATTCACAAAAACATAGAAGTAAGAGCAGCATTGAAAAGTAGTTTACTTTATTCTTCTTTTTCTATAATTTTTCTTTCCTGACTTTACTTCATAATGTATTGTAGTTACTAACTGTTTTGTCAAGGAAGAACATCAATTCCAGATATTTTTATTCCTTCTTTCAAGTATGTTCACTATTTGTTAGTTAAACTTACCATTAGTTCCTTAGAGTTCATTTTGAAGCAAAGGTTTTAATTGCCAAGGCTTCTATGATAATGACATAAAAGTGAACTGGAATGATCCATTGTAAAAACATTAGGGGTGGGTGAACTGTTTTGTATGAATAAAAAATATTTGTGTACTAAAACAAAGGATTTCTGAAGTCTTTATCAGTACACAACAAAAAGTAAAACAAAACAAAAAGGAAAAAAAATATTTACAAAATAATAACAGATCACATATGTAGGGTCTTATTGGAAGAAATAAAGGCATAATCAGGCTTATTCATCAAGCATTACAATATCTTGATCACCATTTCATGGGTAGCATTCAGGAATGAAGTTAAAAATTCTTGGACTTCGTAATGGTATATAACTATATGTGTGATACACAATCTGTAAAGTGGGTTCACACAAACGGAAAACATTTCTACTCCACACCCAAAAAGAAAGACACAAAAAATGATATTTTGATTAATAAGTAAGAACACCCAGATTGGCAGGTCTTTAAAACATAAACAAGATTGAAAGCTAAACTTTTAGATGTTATTGTACAGTTAGACAAACTGGTGAATATGTGTGTGAGTAAATTTCACAATTCTACTTCTCAACCTCAAAACAGATTAGAGTGTCATATAATATCTAAAATATCTAAAAATGTGTATATACTAGTTCCATACAAGGATTAACTGGGAATTGGAAAACATGACTTGAGCAATCAGGGAATCTCCTATAATACAAAACACATATCCTTATGCCCAATCATACTGAACATTACATTTTTTTGTCCCGAAACCAAGGCCTTTCAAAGATTTCCATTATTATACAATTATGAGATTATAGAATGAGGAGAAGAATGCAAGATTAGAGCAGCTATTCGTTATAAAATTGCAACCTAGTCATTCCAATTAAGTGATTCTTACCTTGCATGCGCATATCAACTTCCGGTGCAAAGATTGAAGAATTTGGACTCAATCGTCAACATGCAAGCGGGTTAGGTTAGGGTTTTTAGCTAAATTCCTAGAATTAGAGAGTGAAGAGCGATGTAGATATGGTAGGAGTGCAGGTTGCGGGATTTTCGTATAGATAAGCGCGAACAGTTTGGTTGGGAGAAGGAAACTTGAAGACCGTTACTCGAAAACTTCTCCCAAAGTCAAATACGGAATAATCAAAAGTCTCTTTAACTGATTATGAACGGTGGTAATATATTTGTAAGTAGGATTTAAATGAGTAATATTTATGTAATAATTTCATTACTTATGTCATTATTACTATTTTTAAATTTATTTGCCAATCGAATTAAATTTTGACTAATTACATATTATTAAGTTTAGAATATAAAAATGACATTGAAATATTCTTTTTAAAAAATAATTTCATATAAAATTTTTAAGTTTCATAAAACTATACTACCTGTGTTCCAATGGACATTGCATTCTTTGAGTTATGTGAGAAATAAGAATAGTAAAAATTGTGTGGTAGAGATTTGTGAAGAGGGGAGAAACATGAGCAGAACCACAAATTACTTTCTTTAATGGGAAATGAGAATGTTTTTTGGGACAATCAAAAAGGAAAGTTGACAAAGTTAACGTGAAAAGTTATAAAGTTGTGAGGATGGAGGTATTAACTTCTACTCGTATTTTCTTAATCTATTTTAAAGGTCAATATATGTGTTCAAATTGGGATGTCACTTGTAGGAAGTGCTTTTATATTCACAGTAGTTGGAACATACACGTAATATCAATTATATCATTAATATATTAAAGTTTATTAATAGAAATTCAAAAGTGTATATTTTAGAGAGAAAAATCTCAAAATAGGAGTAAGAACGCTTTGGAAATTCAAAATAAGTTGTCATGTTTTTATTTTCTAAGTAGGAGTAATTACTATCAAGTTTGAAAAATATTGTCATGTTTAATGTCTGGTAAAAAACTATGACAATAATTACTCCTATTTAGAATATAAAAACAATTTTATTTTGTATAATCACAAATGTTAATTTCCATATTTAGGATAATTTCTTTATAATATATAATACATAATATGTTTTTTGACGCATTAGTAACAATTAAAATTAGAAATGATCAAAATTATTTGTGAGTAGTTTTTTTCTAAAAGGTAAATAAAGTAATTATTATTGATAAAAATAAGAAGAAAAATTACAAACAAATAACTAAAGATTACAATGAAATGAGACATATAAACAAACAATTCCAATGGAAAACCACAAGCTCACCAAGATGTGACTCTAATTGCAGCTTGACTATTCCTCCTGTTGTGATAAAAATAATTATCAATACTGTCGATTTTACTAGTCATCTGTGAAGGAAAGAAGACATGCATCTCGACTTCAAACATCCTTCAAAAGGGGACCATGAAGTTTTCCAATTTCGTCAGCCACCAATAATGAGCGAAGTGCAGAATTTGTTTTGGTTTCACAAGTCACCCGAATGAAAGCAATCCAAGTGATTGTATCTTCCTTGCACAATGGTGATTCGTACGTAGTTGATGAACTAGCTAGCTAGGTTTGTACAAACCTTTTAGTAACAGACAAGAACACCCTATCAACGATGATGGGGAACATACACCTGGCAGGTGGGGTCACCGAATATGAAATCTCTAGACAATGCTAGGAAAAACATATAGTATGAGCCGGAAGCACCAATCGAACTAAGATTAAATTATAAGTATGTATTTGTCAGTAGTTAACTAATTATTACGATCAATACATAATATGAATTATTTTGAAGATTTTTAATTGTTTCCAGTATGAATAAGTTATTCATTTATGAAAAAAGTCCTTTCACAAACGGCATGTATAGGGATGAAATTTCTCAACAGTTAAGAGGGTGCACAAAAAGATTCTCATGGCAAAATGACACGATTATTTAGATAATAATTAAATAAAGTAATTCAAGTATATTTTGAAAAATAATTTTACTAAATTTGTAATCCCTCTGTCCCCTAAAACTTGGCCAAATTTCCTTTTTTGGATATCCCAAAAAACTTTGCCATTTGCATTTAAAGTAAGGAATATGTGGCTAAATTTATTTCTCCTCTACACAAATTTCAACCACACAATTTTTACTTTATTAATCTACGTACAAGTCAACTTTGGTCAAGTTTTATGTGACAGATGAAGTATAATATAATGGGGATAGTATTGATAATTTTGATGTTATAAATGTATCTTATAAAATATTTAATGATTAAATTCTCATTTAAAATTGTTATATGTTTCCTAAAATAGAAATGGGAACTTTTATATGAAATGTCCAAAAAAAGAACATGAAACCTTTCTACAGGATGAACGGAGTATATATAAACGTTATACTCATTTGGTATGTGAGAGCGATGTCACAAGGGTTGGACCGATTTGCCAAATCAATCTCATCAGAATCTAGTCTAAATAGAGCATCAACATTGTCATCGAGAAACTCTGCACCACCAAAGATGGAGGAATAGTGACAGACTAGAGATGTTTGAATCCCGACAGGCCAGAGCATCAACGATTGGGACTTGGGAGACCATGTGAAAGTCGAACGAATCAAGTTGTAGTAAGATGAAATCTACTCTTGGTCGAACTCCTAAAATAGAGGAAGTCTGCTTTTCACGATGATGGTGAATGTGAAGGTTGGAGCGATGAGTTGATGGTGAAGGCCAGGTGATGATGGCGATGGCTAAGGACTCCATGGCTAAGGACTCAACGTGCAGTGGATCTGGAATCAAAGAAAGAGGAGAAAAGGAGCCTCAAAGTTTAAAGTAATTTTACAAATACCCGATTGCATCTACAAAGTACAACCAGTTGTACCTTGCCAGTGTCCCGAACGGGAACTCTAGCAAGAAACAGCTGGTCCCGTATTGGGTTTTCTCATGGTTATGGACCTGGTTCATGTGCTGTTGGTGATGATGATGGTTTCTTATCCATCAACATTAATGATAACAACGTCAAGTTACTTTCCCGCATATCAATCTTTGGATTAAGGAATTATGATCCAAAAACAAGCATGTTTTGGGCTCAATATTTGTAATATATTTTACACATTATAATCAAGCCAACATTTCAACGCATTTCTTGGCACATTTTGATCTTCACCGTTCATTAAAAATTCATAAAAACTCAGAGATCTATAAAGAGATGAAATCAACCTTGGAAAAATTCATGATAAAACAAAGGCGAATGTTCCCAACATGTGCAATCTATAAGACCAGTATTATCAATAATGACGCGACAACATTTTCAGTGTTCTAATGTTATATTTTGGATGTGTATAAGCTCTGCAAAACTTTGTGAAATGTAGAGTTTGAATAGAACCGTGTCTGTAAAACACACCCGCTTCAACCTCAAATGGTGGTGAAGTAGTTCTTCTGTCTCTATATAAGACCATTTGAGCTTACTCCCCCTTTCTCAGATCTCTTTTGTAAATCTGCATCATAATGCGCAAAAGCAGCATCCAATGCCTAACAAAAATACGAAGGCATTTTCACCATTAGCTCCAGGTTTTGAAACCCATCAGAAACCATATTTTATTGGTGCCATCTTTCGTTATACCCCACTATAACCAAACCTAATTTAGTTTATGAATTGTCTTTAGATTATTTATCAATTAAATTATGACGGATGATCTAGTGAGAGGTAAACTTGCAAGGGAATCTAGAACCAACCCATCTAATCAACACATTTTAAAATTTTAATCAGCACAAGGACAAAATACAATTTTCCATCATTTCCAATTGAGCCAAAGACTCACTATTTTTTGGCTTGGGAATATGATGGAATAAAATAAAATGGCTCACTGGATTGTATGCGCTTCTTTGTTATGAAGCAACAGTCATTCCATGCAATTTTCGACGCGATTTTCATCATGGATCATCCGAAAACAATCTCTCTGTGCTTTAGTACAGGAGTAAGGTTGCGTACATCCGACTCCTCTTACCCCACCGTAGGTAGGAGGAGCCTTTGCGACATTGGGGCAATGTTGTTGTTTTAAGGACAAATACAAATTCAGTGTTTCGTTTTTTTGCTGGGTGTCGGTTGAGCCTAAAGCAAAGGGAAAGAAACATTGTTGACCTGAAGCATTGGATGAACAAGAAGGGAAACTTGATGCCTCAAATCTGACTGCACGGATTCCTTGATCTCCTGTACAAGCACGCAAATCATTAATCACGCAGCTGCCATTTTGGAATACAAAGTTTAGGGCTCAGTTGTAATTATTTTGTCTCCAGTTTTCCATTTTTTAATTATGAAAACAAAATTTTGGAAACAACAAAAAAATGATGTTCACAAGTCATAACTAACATGATTAGTAAGCATGACTACTTTTTTGTGTACTATACAACCTATGCATTTGCCTTTAAAGCATAAAAAACTGGCAGTACTACGAATGGAACCAAAGAATTTATACTGCTCTAAATCCGTAAACAATGAGAACCATCGATATTACATTATTACTTTGCTAATACTTCCCTCATGGTATGAAAAAAGAAGTACAAGTCTTTTCCCCAATGATTATGGACTGATGTTTTCAAATGGAGCTCATCTTCACATTACCTGTAGCTTCAGATATATTTGTGACATTGCATCCTTCAATTTCGTTACCTGTTGAACAAAAGCCAGTGTAATCCAACTCAGAAGAGGTTAGGGTTTTAGGTAAGGACCAACAAAGAAAGATAATCCTACCTTAGGGTAAAACTCTCGCAACTAATAGTCCATCTGTCCCAAAAATAAGATGCGCATGGATGACGTGACTTGATTAAAAATATTTAAAATTTAAAAATTAAATTGTAAGATCTAGAGCCCGTTTGGTAACACTGAAATTGGTTGAATCGGTTGATTGTGCTGAAATTTATGAAGTTATGTTTGAAGTGGTTGGATTGGCTAATTCTGCTAATTTCTGAAAAATTATATTTAAAATATATTTTGTTAATAAAATAAAGAAAAAATTATGTGAAAAAATAGAGGGTCTTCTACCGTAACTTCAATCAATTCAGCCAGAAAAATAACTTCATCCTTACTTATTTTGATTACTACACAATTCAACGCACATATTCAAAAGTTACGTGTTTTGTGAAAAAGTTAGTTGATAAAACTGATAAGCCGAAAAACAGGGTCACCAAACGGACTCCTAGTTATTTAAATACAACAACATCCAAGCCTTATTCCCAAAATATTCCTAATTGTATGGATCCGTATAAAAAAATTGTATGGATTATAATTTTTTGAAAGATCTAATTCAGTTTTAGTATATTTAAAATCTACATAAAATTTTATACGGAGTAGTAAATTAAAATGATTACGAAATTATAAATAACTTATTATTATTAGACTACACGTAAGAGAATAAATGTTAGTTGAAACAGATTCAGGCTGATTCAGAGAGTAATATTGGGAATATCAGGTAAATTAGACCACACAGATTAATATGGGAGGCACTGAAATACGTTGGATTAGTAATTGCAAGGGGGCAAATCACTCACTAGAAAGTTCATACAAATAAACCGGCAACTTACCTTGGCATAAAAGTATTTGGTTGTGACTGGATAAGAGGACCAGAAATGCTTTAATAATTCCTGGATTGCTGTCCAGTGCTATAATAAATTTATTTGTGTTAGGTATCACCAGTACTGAAATTTAACGAAAGTACAAAAGATATGACTAACATGTAGCAGTTCATCCTTGGTTGCATTTGGCAACCTATCCAAAACACTATCATGGGGGTTTTTTCCAAGGTTATATTTGGTACTCGATATGGTCTGAGTCAATGTACTGAACACCTGCATAAGGAAAAAGGTTTGATTTCTTTTTACAGTGAATTGATACAAAAACAGTAGAAAACAAAACATTATGATCATAACTAAATCCAGATCGTTGAAGGATATACAAGACTGACTGATTGTTTCCCTAATGATGAAGAGTGGGGCTATACTCTCCAATGAATAATAACAGGGAAATTTCTCAAAATAGGAGTAAAAACAATGTAAAATTCAAAAATAGGAATTTTCATTTTCATTTTCATTTACCCCAGTGCCGCAAAGGCTCCCACCTACGGTGGGGTAAGGGGGGTCAGATGTACGCAGTCTTACCCTTGTACTAAAGCACAGAGAGACTGTTTCCGGATGACCCATAGTGAAAATCGCGTACAAGATTGCATGGACTGACTGCTGCTCCATAACAAAGAAGCGCAGACAGCTTAGTGAGCCATTTTGCTTTATTCCATCATAATCTCTAGCCAAAAAATAATGAATCTTTGTCTCCATGGCAAATGATGGAAAATAGGAATGCCATCCTGAAATCATACTGCCATATTTTGACATTATCAGGCATTTTCATGGCAGTATTAAAGCCATAACTGGCAGTAACTTCCAAGCATAACTACTCCCATTTAGGGAAAAGACGTGGTACTTATTTTGGAATTTCACAATGTTTCTACTCCCATTTAGGACAATTTCTGTAATAAATATCCATAGTTTTACTCCTGAAATGATATATAACCACCTAAATAAAGAAATAAAAATGCACCTATTTACCTTAAAAGCAGCTTCAGGGCTTACTATTGGCTCTAGTAACCCCTGTGAATTGATTTCTGAAATAAATCCTTTCAAGGAGCTAAAAGCGTCTAAGGTGCTCACTCTAAATTTATAGCGTCTGTTGCCAACTACAGAATCCTCAAGTGTTTTGATTGCATTAGCTTGCTGAGAATCAAAATAGTCACGAGGATCCTAATTCACAAATAAAGCAATTGTGCGTTACATATAAAATTAGCCTAGATGAAATGTTTTTTAGAATTAAAAAACAAAGATACCTTGATAGATAATGGTGCAACTGGGGGTTCTGAAGGTGCCTGTAGATCCTCAATCTCAGCCATTTGAGAAGCCCGTCTTGATCGCTCATTGCCAAGAGTCTCAGAAGATTCTTCACCAACTTATTCAGAGTAAAGAACACTTTAAACATATTAGTTATAATGAAGGAGCTATAAAAATGTAGCAATTTATATTATTGAGTGATGAATAAATCTTACCCTCTTTCCGTGTGTGAAGTGCTTCAGCTACAGATCTTGGGTCACCTAACTCATCTATGATGAAAGAAAGCAACGTAAATCAGATCAAACTGATGACTCTTATTTATTTATGATGACAGCAGAAAATAAAACAATCAACGGTTAGCAACCGTTGCCAAAGCTTAAAGCTAAAACTCCAATATTATTAATTGATGA